>CM075197.1:20986149-21586149 GCA_037577475.1 Chaunax sp. Z400
CCAACTGACCACCATGTCAAGTTAATCATATTAATGGGCTTGGAAGAAAACAATACAATCATAGAAGCCTTGATGAAAAGACATGTTAATGTATGAACAATCTGACGTTGGCTCAGAGGAGGCTGAACCACACTTTCAGATCAATTTCTACAATATCTATCACAAAGTGAAAGTCAAAATGTTCAGTACACCTGCTTAAAACCATTTTTTCTTCAAAACATAAAAGCTGGAGAAAAAAAGAAAAGAAAACCAAAACTCCAGAATGATGAAAATGGTGATAATTACCTCCACCATAGGTTGTGTTTTAACTGGTGTCTGTTTGCAGGATTACACACAAAAATTCTTGACAGGTTTTCATGCGAAGAACCTGTTAAATTTTGTGAGAACCCTGAGGACAGTCATTTTGATGGTGCACATTAATTTGAACTAAAAAGGTTGACCCTTGACAGAGGTATGCGCTCTACTGAGTGTCTCATTTGTTTGATTGATCATCTGTTCGAGTTACCCCTTTTCCAACAGTCATTTGTTAAAACATTTTTGATTATAGCCACTTTAGGGCCATACCAATTTCAGCTGTACAATATATCTGGTGATCCTTTAACAAACCAGCAAAGCATTGATGTACCCAAAAATCTGCAACCATCACCAAACATAGTTTGGCACCAAAAGATAAGAAAAAAAAAAGAATTCACATTTCTACTTGCTTTTTAAGTAAGCTTTATATAGAAAAGGAGGATTTACCTGTCTGTGTTTGTCAAGGATGTTTCCAAAGAACCGATAGGTATCGGGGAATCCCTGAGAGCGTGAACACTCCCTCACACTGACCACTCTGTGTTGCTCAGGATGCAGAACACGGCCCTGAAATTGAAATGCTTGAATGAGATTCAAAGATTTTAAAGGTCCAGAGGGCATAATTGCAAATATAATTGCTGTTCTACTGTATATATTTTTCTAACCAAACCAGGAGTCACTTAGTTTGACAGAAATTTTAAACATCTCCTGAAATGTAGGTTAGCTTAAGACTTTTCAATCAATTATATCCTTATCCTGTCCCTAGTTTAGATAATTCTTATGTTGACCGTCTACAATTAAGTTTTGCCGATACAAATCAGACACAAGGAGGGGAGCTCCTCAGAATGGCACCAAGAATGTATCTAAGCACTGAAGTGCCAGTTTTAAAAAATCTTGGGATGAAAATAGTTCATAAAACAAAATTTATATTAAAAGCAATTCATGTACCTGCTTGCCCATTGGTTCAGGATTGGTGACAGTTGTACTGAAGAAGCCATCCCACTCCAATCTGCCGTAGAGTCCTGCCCAGTGATTGTGGCGGTTTCCAGTGTGGGGCAGACACCAGGGGATCAGGGTGTTAAACTGCCTGTCTGCAGGATCGCATGGCTTCCCTAAAACCACAAGAATAATAAGATGCCTCCCAAGTAGAAACACGAGTGCTGCGATTTCCATGATTCAGTTAGAAATCTATGCCAACTACATACCTCCTGCACAAGTGCAAACACCTCTGAGGGCACCAGTGCTGCTGCGTCCATTCTTTTTATCAGAGTGTGTGTAACGCAGTTTCTTGGTCATTGTGCCATCTCTCAGTCGAACCTCAAGGTTTGGCAGATCCCTCCAATCAGAGCCTGGAGCCAATGGGACGTGACGCATACGACCTTCAACCAGAGCACTCATATCCTGAAGACAAATGTACATAAAGTTAAGGAATGTTTACTAAGGGCATTAGACACATCTTGCATAATATACAATTAAAAGAAAGATAAGTAAGTAAGCTGTAAAATATTTGACTGTCGCGTCTCATTCTCAGGAAGTCGCTATTTGATGACCTAGGAATGAGACTCAAGCATTTATAGTAATTTAATTTATATTTATATAGTAATTAATTTATAGCAAATATAGTAAATACAACAACATCATCCATATGTTACTATAAAAAAAAGTGATCTTTTGGTGACACTGGTATGTTTAGTTTTGGGAGATATGTTTCAGACAAAAATAATTATGGACAACTATATCCCATGTCATTTTTAACTTTTGGGGTGGGTGGGGGGTATAAATGTAAGTATGAGACAGCTCACCTTGCAGATATGATCTCTGAGGATTGGCTGATACTGTGTGCCTCTGATCTGCCTCTGGAACCACGACTGAGGCTCCCCGTTGTAGGAAATTTCCAATGCAGAAGCACCATTGCGAATCTCTGGCAGGTCAGACATGGTGTCTCTAACAGTGATGGTTCTGTAGATTCCTCCATTACCTCTGTTGAGGACAAAATGCAGTGTTGCATACAGTCACTTTGTGATGTAAATGCAAGGTAATAAGTAGTACGGTAGGGAATGTTTACCTTACCTTGTAACATTACTGACGTATTTCTTTTCATCCACCACCACGTTCAGAGAGCAGGCTCTGGGAGCAAACACGTGCAAAGGCTCCGGATAACGAGGCAGCTCCTCTCCGGGAGCAGCAGCCAGGATGATTGCCCTGCGGCGGGTCTGGGCAACACCGTACTGACCAGCCTGATGAGGAGGGAGCATTGAGCATGTTAGTCATCTAGTAAAGCTGACAGTGGAGGGAGGACAGGTTGAGGTAGAAATGGGCAATTAACAGACAACTTTACATCTTCTCACGGATGTAATTCTAATACTTTCTACAATATCTGCGCTCATGAGCCCTCCTTAAAAAAAATGCATCTATTTCAGTCATGTGACTCTGCCCGGTCCAACTAACATTAGTTCCTCAAAACGAAGCAGCATGGATGACAAGCTTAAACAAAGCCAACAATACAGCTCGATTTCCCCCTCCCTCTGACCCTGCACGTTTAGATCTCGCATAAGACGTTGGAGGTTTTCTGTGACGATACTCATCCCATGCGTTTTAGAGTGGAACAAATCCGATTTGTTTGAATCTGTTGAGTTAATTACAGATGTTTGTGAGGGGGTGATTTCCATGTGCGTAATCTCATTGTGGTCTATCCCAGAATGAGTTGGAATTAACAGAAGTACAATGGTTATAGCTACAGTCAGCTGGCATCCTCAAATTGACAGAAAACAAGAAAATTCAAAGAAAACAAACTGAATTCGTAAATTGTGCAACATTAAAATAAAAGCTAGGTTTTGTATTCCCCCCTCTGTTATTCCAAATGTGTCATAGCCAATTCATTTTGATGTTTCTCTTCCTGCCACTGCAAATAGTTATTGTATAATAACTGCGAAGGGTATTTATACTTGAACAGATCAGCAGCTTTACTAGGAGTTTCACACATATGCAGAGGTTAAAGCCATTTGGCAAGATCCCCGACCAGAAGCACAATCAAAAATGGACCAGCCGGAAAACACTATCATCAAAACAGTCAGACCCACCTGAAGGACACCAAAAGTACACTGGTAACCCATTCGTACAAGACAGCGTAGAGTCAGTTTAAGGACCATGGAGCTTTTGAATGACACGAAGTTCCTCACATTTTCAAGCAGAAAGAATTTTGGTCTGTAGTAATCACAGTAACTGCAAGAAAGGAAAACCGACTTTAGATCTGCACTAAAGGAGTATAGGGTTTAGCTTATAGCAGTATAAACCATACATACAGCTTATCATGTTTACAATAAATCTCTAAAGGACCAAGACATTAATCTGCCCTGACTTTATAGACCCTGACCTGAGATAGGAGACCACGAGTGAGTTCTTGAATGCAGAGTAAGTGCGAGAGTTGAAGCGGTTCATCCCACTGAACCCTTGGCAAGGAGGTCCTCCACACAGCATCTCCACATCACCCTTCTGAGGCAGCTTCTGGCCAAGAGAATTAGTCTTCTCTCCAGACATGACCAACTTCAGCAAGACGTTGCAGTCCTCGGTGAACACTGAGCTGCCAGGGTTGTTGAGCCTGAAGGCCTGCGCTGCAGGCTCCCACATCTCTATGGCCCAAAGAGTCTCAGAGATACCTAAAGGCAAAAAGCAGTCATTCTTTCAGCATTGCAATAAAAATTAAAACCTGCAGTTGTGCATAATTATGTCAATTTTTGAGAATCTGAAAACATATTCAATGACATGGAACAAGATTTACCAGCCTGATGGAAGCCTTCAGAAAGACCGCCGCAGCCAGAGAACACATCCAGTGTGCGATATTTGGGCACTTTAAGTGTCTGTGGTTCATTCTGAGAGTCCTGTGGTTCCTGTGCAGTGGATGCCCTTCCTTTTCCTTTACCTTGTACAGAGTGGGATAATTTAATTAGGATTTCAGTGAACCTAAAACCAATTTAGATTTTTTAAAATGTTTTAAGTCTGCGTTTATCACCTTTCCCTTTGCCCTTTCCTTTGCCTTTATGGACAGCTGAGCGAGCATGATTTGGTGGGTCTTCAAAGCTTTTTGATTTTGCATTATAGGCCTGTGACAGGAAAATGTAAACGAATATACATATATATTGTATTGATTATCTGCTTAAGTACTGAAATAATTTGTCTTATTTTCCAGCAGTCTTTAAGCTCAACATTAGATCCTTTGATGAACATTACCACTTTAAATTTTCAAAGTTCTGATATTAGACAACATAGACTTGTTGAGCATACACAGAGAATTCATGCACTGCTGATTGTGTTTCAAAGCTTTATGTGGCTCCTGATCCAGCCTTAATTGTGCACAGAGGTTTTACACAATACCAATATGCGAGCAGTGACATAGATATTTAAACATATCTCTTTGCTGATCAATTACCTCATCTGAAAAGCACAAAGCATTGACAACTGTACCTCCAGGAAATAGAAGCGGTCAGGTCCGCCACTTGAATAGTCCTGGACTGATTCATTCAGGTCTTCTGCATATTCTACTTGACAGCGCCCGAGTATCTCTATCATGTCGACAGTCACTTCTTCATCACTCCAGTATAGCTGATTGATGTCTGTGTGGTAACTGGCCTTGACACCTTTGTGAGTGTTCTCGGGCCTGGTCAGTAAGACAAGTCAGTTAATTTCAAACTATAATTCGTTACATACAAACCCCTGAATGACAAACACTTTAATTCTGATGTGTAATACCTGTAGAACTTGTAGAGTCGCAGTTTGACCTCTGACATGTCATGTTTCCCGTTGCTACGCCTGTGACAGAAGATCTCCTTGATGCGGCCGATGCGGAAAGGTTCTGGAGCATCCAGGTTTGACCCCTTGATGTAGTCTGAGGACTTCCTGTAATATTCTGGATATAACTCCTCATCTACATCATCCTTCCTATGGGATCGTTTCAGTGGACTTGCAGGCTTCACACTAGAAGCCAGGAAGAGAAGGAGTCGGTCTTATACATTTTTTTTTTTTTTTACAAAATACAAGTTTGAGTAATTTACTAATTTTCACTTTCCTCACCTGAAATTAAAAGCCTCAGGAGGCAGGTAGACACCGTCTCCCACCTTGAACTGTTCCCCCTTAAAGAAGGCCAGAGCATACAGAACCTTGGAGTCATTGTCTTCTTTCAATAGGGGTTCAACTGCACGAGGCGTTTCCTGTTTCTTCATTTCATTGGTCCTAACGCAGCTGCCACAGAACCTGAATACACACAAATAAACAAGGTTAAAAGAAAACAAATACCAAGATCAAATGTGCCGGACAAATACAAAGTGAATGGTGCTTACTTGAACTTGCAGTCTTCAGATGTAGTGGTCTTAGGAGGCATCTCAAAGCGGGCAAAGTCTGTGTCGTACCAGAACTGATAGAAGAAACTCTTCCCATCGTCCTCAATCACCTTGAGGTCAATTTCCAAGCCACCCTAAAATGCAAAAGTAACCAAGGAATCAAGTAAATAATTCTATAATGATAAAAAAAATTTTTTTTTAAATAAAGCTGCTGTCAAGTTAACTTACCTCCATAAACCAGTTGTTAGATGGAGCCTTATATGTGACGTTAACTTTTCCTTGCACATAATTGAGATGCATGTCTTCACACTCATCCACAATGACGAGCTCGAGAGGATCAGAACACTCTCCCAGCACTGTGTGAATCCCGCGAAGGAACCAGTGGGCATGGAACATCTTTCCGTGGACATCTTCCCACAGTGAAGTAATCCTGTGAAGGAGCAAGTCATTAGATTTATACAAACAAGGGACAAAATGTTATCCAAGAGTCTTTAAAAATGAGTAATTCACACCTTGCCAAATACAGAGGAATGGTTGGATCCTCTGATGAAACTGAGACACAGTCGCCCACCTCCAGCACTTCATCATTCAGAGAGACTTTACTGTAGTACTGCCTCTTCCCCTCAGTCTACATAGGGTTGGAGACAAACATACTTTATATTCGCACACACACTGCTAGATTCTCATGTATGACAGGAGAACTTCATCATAAAAAATAGGGACAAGGAAAACAAATACCTGAACAGGCTCTCCGATCCATGTCAGTTTGCACTGGGTCTGCTTCTTCCTCTTAGCATGAGAAACCTTTTTGGCCTTCTCCACTGGAACATCTTCCTCCACCATGTTTTCATCGTCTTCAGCCTCTTTTACTGCAAGGTTTGGGCATCTAAAAGGTTGCAAAAGAGATTAATTAAGAATAAGAAAACAATTCTTCTTCTTCTTGTCATAGTACAATTAGAATCCTTCAAAGTTTTAGTCACATACAATCAGTTGTCTTAGTCTTTTCTTCTATATGAAAAAGGTATTTGCAAGGTGCAGGTCTTAAATATAACGTCAAGCACATTAACCAAGAAATTCAGATTAAAAACCTTCAGAAGGTTGAAAAATAAAAACAAACCATTCTCACCTTCTATGCTTACAAGCTTGTTTGCTTTTGCCACTTCCTCCAAATTTGATCATATCTTTACAAGCTGTACACTTGCCACAATCGGGGGATTGGCAAACCTGAAGAAAGACAAAGAAAATGTATGGATTTTAGCAGATGAACCCAATCAAAATGCACACTGGACTCTGTTGTATTACTCCATTAACAGTGGGGTTTCACTTTCATGACCACTCACCTCACAGACGCCACAGCGCTGTCTTTTGAGCCCAGTGCTCTCTTTATCATTCTGTTCTATCTGATCAGAGAAGAAGGTATCAAAGATCTGATAAACCAGCTTGGTAGTAGTAGCTTTCGTTGGTCCCTTACTGTCCTTCTCAATCTTTGTCGGGTGACGAATGGCCTGTCGTCTAGCAGCTCTCCTGTCATGGGAATAAAGCTCGTGTTCAGGCGAGATTCATTTTGGTGGCACGAGTACCTGATGGTATGTGGCACAATGACATTATGAAGCCCCTGGCCATCAACACACACAGCGTAAGGCCATGCAACATGAGGAGAAAAAAAAAAGCAAACACACCAAACACATTCAAGATGTACAATGCAGAGTTCTCATTAGATGCAAGTGACCAATTAAGTTCTTTCAACATTCTGGCCATCAGTTAGCTTTGCTCTCATCTGGCAGCCAATGTGTGAATTTGAATAATATGAATAGTGAGTGACTAAACCCCTCAGACGACACTGTTTAAGTCTTTGACTGATTTTCCTTTAAAAAAAAAATGTCTGCACTACTTCTCATCCAATAATTATCTTTTAGACCATTCAAGCCATTTGACTTTGAGTATCAGTCAAATATTTGGACACAGCATCCCATTCAAGTAAATGGGAAGGAACTAGTACTGTGTATCCAGTCTTTTTAAATGTATAAATTTCACAATTACCAGAAGAGAGTCTGAATGACTGCAATGTAAAACAGAAAAATCAAAATAATTTTATATATTTAGATAAAACAAAATTTCATGACCTTTAGAAATCAAGTTGATGGGGTGAGTCATTATTTATACAGACATTTCTAAAGACAAACATTCCTCCAAGCTTGTTTGTTGTTTCTTTTCTGAATTCTTCTGGACATTTTTTTAATATTTATTTTCAATTGTGACAACTTATGAACACTGGTCCACAAAACACACGTTATATGGCCAAAATTCAAATATACCAGATAAACGAAAACCACAATTTAAAGCCAAATATATATATATATATTAGGAAAAAAAAAGAAAAGAAATGAAGTGTGAACTTTGGTTAAATTTTTTTCCACATAGCTTTTCAAAGCTTCACACTAACACACCACCATACAAGCTGAGGATGCATTCACAACAAGGTCTACCTACCAGTATAGAAGCATGCTGCATTAGGAAGTGTCAAAGGAATGTTAGACATAAGGGAGAATAAGGAGCAAGAAGCATAAATACAGTAATGAGCAAAAAATAAATAAAATAAATAACATAACATCAAAATCTGAAGCATTTGTGTTGCAAATGAGCTGTTGCTAAAAAAAAACTGGACAAAACTGAGAATAGTCTTCATTTAAGCTGCAGATGCAGCATGTAGACTGTTCATGTTTCACTTACAATGGCTATGGAATTCCTACTGGTATGCTGTATGAATTTACAACGCCAGTGTTTCAGGTATCTTTGACAACTTCCAGCTATTATCACCCCACAATAAGAAGGAACCAAATCATAATCATCATTCAGCCTTACCTCTTCCCAAGAGTGACTCCTGCAAGCTTTATCAGGTCCCTCATGCAGGGGGTAACAATGATAGGCTGCTCGTCAGAGTCACCGGCCTCGTCATAACTCTCTACCTGTTCCACCACAAACTGGGCGTGGCGGAGCAGTGTGTCCTCGGTGAAGCAGTTGAAGTTAAGCCCTGCAGGAGGCACGGTTGTCTGAGGAGAGGACAAGCACAAGTTGTTTGTTTCTTTTCCTCAGAAATGTTAGGCACAAACTGCCACAAATGAGAGAGAGACAATTTCTATAAAGACACCCTCTTGTGGTAGAATTTATCATAGCATTTCATGTTTAATCTTTGTTGATCAATTTATGCATTCATCGTAGTAAAATGCTAAGTAGATTAAGAAATTAGTTGAATGCTAGACTGTCAATCATTAATTGATTAATTGACAACTCATTTCAGTGCCATCTGAAAAACATGATTGTCTACACCGATATCTCCATCTTTGTTCCATGTCCTCACCTCAATCTTGTTGAGAAGGTCCTCATAAGTAGCATCACGATTCTTCTGGAGGAATTCCACCACAATCTTGCTCATATAGATCTTCTCCTGCATCAGTGCAAAGATGGGTGCGTACTCTTCACTTGGATGCATCAGGATGTAGTCAGCAAAAGCTATAATATGAAGATGGATGTCAACAATTCATACACCATACAGTGTTCAATAAATCAAAATCTGGAGAAGGATAATTAAACTTTGCTACCTGTAGTGAAACCAATTAAAGCTTTTTCTCCCCCATCAAAGCCAGTGATCCACCAGGCATTGATAGGTCCAAGTTTTTTGGCAGGAACACCACCTGAAGAAACACCACCCCCACACACACACACAAAAAGGTGTTGGTTATAGTGGCTAGAAAACAAAATCACTAAAAATGTACAAATGAAGTGTGGGTTTTCATACCATCCAAACAAGGGTTGTCATCATATATGGGTTTGACAACACAGCTGAAGTAGAGCTCCACATTCTTCTCAATGAGTCCAGAATCAAATGGACAGAGGTGGCCATGCTTGTCATACACACTGCAAGACATAATAATTAATACTGTCAGTGCCAAAAATTAAGGTGGTACAACACATAAGCTTGTAATGTGTTACTAAGACACGAGAGACATGATTGTTCTGAACCAGGCAAACAAGCAAAGATCAACCTCAACTACTGAAGATGAATGGAGAATCACTCACCTGAAGTTTGTGATCTTGTGTTGTGGCAGATCCTCATAGCTCTCAAATCCATCCTCATTTGAGTCAAACAGGGAGAGGCGCTCATCTGTTAGCATTTCTGGTTCATCCAGCTGAAGAGCAGAATTGTTCCAGTTTTAAACATAAAGAAAATACCATAAACAATCATCACACAAAATGTAGTCCATTCAAAAGATTAAGTTGTACAAAATAACACAGATAATAAGGCCATTCCTGACAAACTCACCGCATTATCAGGATCCCCTTGAAAGAACTTGAGATCTGTATCATCCAAGTATTGTCTGCAGTCTTGACATTTGAGGGGTGGTGTCTAAAAGAAAAAAATATGACAGGACCCTGTCAGTATAAAGCATTAATGATTTAAAAAAAAAAATCTTTCCAGCCTAGTCACTTAGCTGAATGATCCAATTCATTACCTTTGCAGCAGATATAGGCTTATTAATCTCGCCCTTCGATTCTTCTGGGGCAGCACTAAAGTAAGAGAAGTATTTGTACATTCACTTTTAAGTGAGCTCCATCAACAGCATTACTTAAAAAAGAAAATTAGAATACCTACATTTCATCCGTGTCCACTTTGAGACGCTTCTCTTCCCGAGACTACAACAGATTTCAAAGTATGGGCAGTGTTATAGATCATATATTGAAAACTTCACTAACACTTGATAATTAAAAATCTAAATTGAACAATGCTTAACCTCTTCAACATCTTCCTCTTTCTTAAGTTCATTTTGTCCATTTGTAGCTTCTCCATTCAAGTCTTCAGATTTCCGCTTTTGACTGCAAGACAGATTTGCTTTTAAACCAATACAGTTCATAAAAGGCGAGTTTTTGTTTTATTTGCTGAATTTAATACGTGGACGACTAAGTATAAGGATCTAGACAAAATTATCAAACGTACACTTTAGAGAACATTGACATGATGGTTGGCTGTTTCCCATTGTTTCTTGTAACCCTGCTACTGGCTGGAGATTCTACAAAGAAAAAGCAAAATCGTGTTTTTCTATAGCACCGTTTTAAACAATTTTAATTTGAGGGGTATTTCAAACTTAGATGAAGGAGATCTCAAACTTACTTTTAGTGTCAGAATTTGCCTTGCTCCTGCGCCCACCTTTCTCTTTGGGAGCAGTTGGGGACTTGGCAGCCTCCTCTTCCTCTGGTACGTCCATGTTTACATCTTCACTGTTCTCTACTTTGTGAGAACCATTTGCGAAGCCATTTGTCTTTCCATTCTGCTCTGTGCCATCAACAGGAGAGCCATTTGCAAAATGAAGCTCGTTTCCTAGCAAAGCCTTGACTTTAGAGATGTAGACCTCCTGAGGATAGTACATGGTGAACATTACTCATCACAGGATCAGTAAACACACATAATCAGAAATGATTTCAATATCTTAACAAGTCACAAACCATTGAGATCTCTGAACTTTTCATCTTTTCCTTCAGGCTGGTAAGCTGGTCCTGTGTGTCGACATGAAGGAAGTCCTGCACCAACTTGAGCTTCTCTTTGACATGATCCTGGAACAACAATTTCAGACAAAAGGAACTATTCAGTCAACTTAGAATAAAAAAATAGCAGCAAATTCATAATACATAAAACCATAGCAAATATGGGCTAATATATCAGTAGCATGCTAACTAACATTGCCCTAAAAAAAAAAAAAGGTACAGTGTAACAGAATAAGAGTTTACTTGCAGAAAAAAGACTTCTGAGAAAATCTGAGAATCATCTCAATTGTATTATTGAGATATTAGCTTATGCTTTATATGCTTTTATAAGTAAGTAAAAGTAATCAATTTGAAGATGACACTAAAACTCAAAATGAGAATATCTTCGCATTTTGTGGAAGTAATAATGTTTGAGATATTAAATCCAAAATAATTTTATAATGTGCAGGGCATCTGGACTTGTTTTTAGATGTCATTATCAAAACAGTTCATCTCTCTGCTTTTGAGCATATGAGGAGACTCGTTCAATTTTATTTATAATAATTTAACTAGACAGTAATAGAGTTTAGACAAGTGAAATCCAACTGAGGGAGGTGCTTGTCATTAACCTAACAGTATAATGTGATCCTACAATAATAATAAATGATACTACAAGCCCCAGTCACTAGTAACACCATTTAGTGAACAGCTGCAGTAACATGTATTGAGATTACTTGCAGGCTTTAATGTGCAGTATGTAGACATAGAACCCACCTCGTCTGAAAATCCATCCTCATCCAGCACCTGCAGCCTGTCAAAACAACGCAACGGCAAATTAAGTTGTGTGTGGCAGAGTGCAAATAATCTACGATCTGATCTCTCACTACGTCATCAATGAAACTGTTGTGTGTGCTGGCTAGCAAACGCAAGAAAAACTTCCTGAGTGGCGCCAAATCCTAAACGCTGCTCCATCCATTGACAGACTAAGATGCTAACTGGCTAACGTTTACAGGGGGCTAATGGTATCAGCCCTGACTGTCATGTGGCAGCAAGCTAACGCTAGCTGCAGCTGGTAGTAAAAGCAAAGGTTATTGTCCCCGCTCAAGTAAACCACGTTAAGTCCAAAGCATCTAGTAGTACGGGTTTCACTGTTGTTGTAGCTTTTTAATCAAAACAACAAGATGCTTGCATGCTACATCATCATGACTACATTAGCGTTGGCGTTATCTTACCTTTTCCTGACATCCTCTGGCAGAGACAGGGAAGTCCTGGATGGCATGGTAAACAGCTAGCTAATCGTATAAGACAAAAAGATAAAAATGCTTTAAAATCCGTTAAAACAATATTTCAACGCCGTTGGCATCAACAGTGCGACTACACTGCGACTCTCTATTGTGTGCTGCTTCTTGCAATGGATGCTATAAGCGAGTCGGGCGCGCGGGCCGTCTTTTCGCGCGGAAACCCGGGCGTTGTAGAATGTACCACTGCAATGATCTTTAGGTGAAACAATTCAATGTGGGAGTTGATATTGCCCCTTTTAATGCAACATTTGAGAGTGAAACAAAATTTTGTCTTATACATAAACTATACAACACATTAGGGGTTTTCATGGGTTTTATATATTTAGGTAAAATATTCTTGAAATGAACAACTAACTCCATTTACCCCTACTGTGATATTGTAGACAACTGACAAAGCGGAAGCAATCTGAACTCTGTTTACCTACGAGCAATGTTAGAATACATTTCTGCATTTGAGTTGGCAAATAACTACTTTTGAACGAACGCACTTAATAATGATTACTATATGAATAAAGTACCTTTGTTAGGGCAGAATAACAGCTGTCGATGTACGTGTCACGTTGTTGATTTATTTTCCTTTGTAAGTCAGAAGTTGAATCTGACGGCTTCTTCAGTTCTAATTGACCAGTGGGGAGTTTCAGATATTTAAACTCTTCTGAGGTCGCTAACACATTGATCAAACACATCTGATATTAACAAACAACTCGCATGACGCCCAATTAGGTCAACAAACCACTTGTGTCCTCAACGACGGTAACGACCCATAATAGTGCTTTTGAGTCACCTGTAAACCTGTGACCTTAACGACTTTCAATGTGTTGGCGACCTCAGAGGAGTTCAAATATCTGAAACTCCCCTCCAGTTTTAACTAAAGAAGCCTCTTGGATGAGAGGTGAAACGTCTTCAAACACTAAATAGATGTCCATGGTTACGATCTCTTTGGCTCTCTCTTTCATATGTAAATATAGATGTAAAGGTTAGCATCTTGTATATATTTAGTCTCAAAGAATAAGTAGAAAACATTCACTTGATTTGCTATATGACTATCTTGCCACAAGGTGTCACTATGTCATTACAGACGGATCATCGGATTCTTCTTCGTGTTATAGCAATCATAACTACATTTGTGAATCTTCTCCCTCCCATGTTGTCCATGCACATCCAGCCTGGCCACACCTAAAGTCAGTTACCCCACATGATGTAAATTGAACATAATGATGTTTATTTATTGAGCAGTGATCAATTTTACATATGATGGCATTTTTGCACTTGTGTGTCTGTGAGTGTGACTACTGTATTTCCGTATCAAAGTGAGATGATTCAGAACTACAGTATGTTCTTTTTTTCTGTTTTTCTTTCATACATATTGTACAGTATTTCAAACTTTTCTAATTTGTATGTATGTAGGAGCAACCCCACTATAGTCTTGTGTGCTGATTTGAGTTTTTTTGTGTATACAACTTCACCTACAGGTTTGATGTCATATCCTGCAGTGCGCTGTAAAGACTTGGCAGACTTCCCAGTAGCGCAGCCTCCTGGGGCTGATTCAGCCAATGTTCCCACCCAGGAATCCTGGACGTCTGACAGGAAACAGGCCCAACTCTCCCAAGGCCACTATAAGTCAGCCTCTTTACTCACCCTACCCTCAAGTCTCCCCCTTACCCAAAAATCTCCCCCAGGGCCTTTCTTTATGCTTCTCTCAGACACACTATCTTACAAATAGACATTCTTCTTCACCACACCCCATTTTCACCCTCCCTGCCCTCTGCCCAGCTTCCCATCATAGCTCCATTTCGCTTTATCCTTCAAGCCACGAAATAATTTTATTAGTGAAGAGGGCCATGATTAATGGCCAAGAAGTATTTGCATGTGTAGTTTTCAGGCTTTCATGTTGAAGCTGGTGTTTTCCTGACCTTGTCAGAGCATGTTTGGATTAAATGCTGCATTTTGAATACTTCTCATATGAAGGCACAAAAGGAAGGCATCTCAGGACCTGCAGATGTGCTACAGCTGCAATTATCTTTCAGCTCAGAATTAAACTAAAACAAAAAAAACCAAAATGAATTCTTTCAGTATTTCATTTATTTTATTAAAAAAAAGGAATGCACTTAACAAAATGTTTATGTACCTACATTAGTGTTTCAGATTGTACCAATTTAACAGGCAGCGTGCTACTGGACACAAGGCTATTGCACACAAGACATTTCATACAAGATTTCATACATTATACAAATATGCATACATACATACATACATACTTACAAAAATACATAGTTATTCGTGTATTGTAAAAAAAAAATCATTAAGTCAGGCAACAAAATGAAGTGATGTGTACACAGATGAAAACACCTCTAAAATCTGAAAAAACTGGGGAAAGCAAACATCAATGAAGCTGCCAAAGTGCTTTTCACCATTTTAACTTGGTCATCTAAATGTATGTCATTTTAAAAATACTGAGAGAGTGAAGTTTTAAATGTGTGTCTACAGGAAGAGGGTTAGTCTGATGGAAACAACAGGAACTGTACTACGAAAAACAGGACTTCCTGCGGCTCAAGGAAGTTGTGTGTCGTAGGATGTAGGAGAATGAAGATGAAGCTGACCTCCCTGGAGGGCAGATCTCCCCTGTACATTTGAAACCGGATCTTCTCCTATTTTCTATGAGGGGTCCTTGGAAAGATGCCTACATCCTTAGTTTCAAAAGGCATATGGCTTGCAAATTAGACCCAAATGTTCACAACAAATTCTTGTTCATGGTGCTATTTAAGACTTCACAGTGAGAGTAACCAAACCTGTTCCCACTCTGTGCCTGTCAATGACTGTGGTAAGTCAAAATAATGATCAATAATACTGTTAAAAATGGAGCATCTGCCCCAAACACTTCATACATACATTCAGCCTAATTCTCTCCTAAGAGGAAGGCCCAAATAGAGACAGCACATTGCTGCTACGTTGCTACAACACTGTCAGGACATCGATCCCATTCATCAAAGCTGCTGGACAGCTGTCATTGAGATTCCTCAGTGCCAACTCACTTCAGGAAATGTACTTTCTGATTAGGCCTTCCTCGGCGGAAACTGTTAAGATACAAAAGACAACAGTAAAAGCAAGGGGGGCAGATTATGAAGACAAATGGAGGAAGGGGTGTTAGTGATGGAAGCTGGAGCTGGAATATATCATACACATCATCACGTACAAATAAGTTAAAATTTCATGCATTAAATGTATGCAGATTATGTAAGTTTGTTGTACTTAATCAAATGGTTTAAGCGAGGTTAAATAGGGAATATATAGCCCTGGTTTGGTGGGCTCTCAGCTCTGATACAGAGCTGAGAGCTGATGCAGTTCTTGAAAGGCTTAAAACAATTCACCATAACTATGATATTATGCATGTTATATTTCTATTTTGGATTTTTAATAGGGGTTTACATTACTAGAAACAAACACAAGATGACAGGCATATATGAAAATGTTTAGGCACTCCAATACGAATTATTGAGTACCCATGAAAAAGCTATTTTCACATTTCTGAAAGTTCTCACATATGAAATTGGTTCAAACATTGTGTTTTTACACCTGCTGCATGGCTGAATTGATTGAATGCTGATTGTTAATTCACAGGAGTTTGATTCTAATGAGAAAAAAGTCTGCATTGTGGATGGCTGTGTCACAACCTTGCCAGGCATGTCAGTCCAAAGTGGGCTAGCTTGTGTTTTAACATCTCTCCGTCTCATCACAGCCTCTGTACATGATCTCAAATACACATACTTTCTCATACTTTCTCACACTCACACACACACACACAGACACACACATAAACACAAGCACCCTATGTTTTTGCACCATATCAGACACAGGTGGTACAGTCTTGCATGATGGGCGTGGTCTGGTGTTCGTGTTTGTTGGTGCAGTGTTCCAGAGAGCTGGAACTCTTTAGAGGGACCAGACAACGGTCAGCGGGCCGCCCACTTTGCAGCACCCCCCAGCAGCACAACACACGCAAAAATTCCTTTCTCATGTCCTTGCTGCGGAGCGTGTAGATCACTGGGTTGAGCGCTGAGTTCAGAGTGGCAAAGCCAAAAAAAATGTCTGCTTTGGAGAGGATAGGGCAGAATTGTATCTTGCAGAATGAATCTAGAAGGAGGATGGTAAAAGCAGGCAGCCAGCACATGATGAAGACACCCAGCACAATAGTGACAGTTTTCAAAAGGGCATAGGCTGCTGAATTGGTTGCTTCCTGGTGACTAGAACGTACAATCAAATAGATTTTCACATAGAGAATGACAATAGAGAATAGTATGATGCTGAAAATGGTGACAACAAAGAGGATGTACTTCTTTGAGTAGAGTGGCAAAACAGCTGAGCATTCAGGGAGGTTGTTGATGCAGTTCCAGCCAATGATGGGAAGTCCTCCAAGCAGAATGGAGGTGACCCAACAAGCTCCTATCAAAAGAAACATGCGGCATGTTTTGGTGGAGCCATACACCTTGACCTTGGTGATAGCAAGATGGCGTTCCATAGCTATCGCCAGCAAGCTGAAGACTGAAGCTGCCAGAGCGATAAAAGCCGTACCCTCCCGGACGAACCACTGTATAGGCATGAGATCAAATGTCCTTGACCCTGACAGAAAAATGTTGGCTATGTAGGCTGAGCCTGCCAGCAGGTCAGAGAATGCCAGGTTGCTGATGAAGAAAAACATGGCAGAGTGGAACTTCTTGTTTCGGCAGACAGCAATTAGGACCAGCAGATTCTCCAGGATGATGATGGTGCAGAGGACTACAATCACAATGTTGAGGGTGGTGAGTTGTTTCTTATTCTCAATATGTTTATCCAGATCCTGTGGGGTCATGTTCTTAGCAAAGGCATAATAGGAGTGGATTAGACTCTTGTTGTGGTACTGGGAATATTTGCTCTTCATGGCTACAGGGTGGCAGAGCACTGCAGCTTTGCGGCAGAGATTCATTCACACAATGGAGTTGTGCAGAGTGTCTTAGCTGATAATCATTGCCTTTTAGGAAAGGACAGGAAGAGGGCCGAGGCCCGGAGGGAGCATGCCTGTCCCACAGTCACGTCTAAGGAGCTCTTTGTGGGTCACCTGCAGACACACAGAAAGGAAGAGGAGGCTTGGGTTACTGGTTACACTAGTGAATTAAACTGTGGCAAAGCAAACATACTTTTTCTTCTTTTTTTTTTCATAACAGTGCTCTCACCAAAGTTTAAGTCCTCTGGCAAAACAACCAGACGACAACCTGCTTTTCAGACTGTACACTGGAAACATCTTTTAAATTCACACACATTCAAAGAGTGTTAGAACAGCAGTGGAGTGCAGCTTCAAAATGAAAACCCGTTATTATCGAAGTGATCTCATGGATAAACAGATTCACAAAGAAGAGTTGATGAAGTGAAAATTGCATAAATGAATGGCGTCATAGTAAGTGAACACACTGCATTCACTATGTCCATTTTTCACATCCTTATCTGAAAACCCACAAAGGCAACAGTTGCAGCACGTTACAGCCTAAAAGGGATGGAAAGTAATAAACCACTGGCTCACGAGGGAGTTGTACACCACTATCACAAAGATCTTCCCTTTTTTTGGATGGTGAACTTGCACAGGCAGAGATCATCTTCAGGTAGAAGAATAAATAGTCTGTGGCGTAGTGTGGTGCTTACACAAAGGGCTCCACTCACAGTCTGACAGAGACATTCCACTAACCCTGTCCGAGCAGTTGGCTGTCAACACATGGGATTGTTGTGGGGAGCAAACCATTCCACTCCAGCAAGCTACCAATTGAAAATTCAGAACAGATTGTGGATCAGCCAGACTTCTTCATCCTGACCTGCCCCTTCCAACCAGTTCACAAATGTCAACAGCAGATCAAATAGATACTTAAGAAGAAAAGGTAGGATAAAGCTTTCTAAGATTTGACTGTGGTGCATCAAAAACAAATCATAAACCATTTGCCTGTGACTTCAAGCAATTTTAGTTTCTCAATAAAGATTTTCCTCATTGTGTGTGTTATGTTGCAACCATGTCAGTATAATTACCATGCAAACAGTGGACAAATAGTGGACAAAATGGACATATGTTGTTACTGTCTGATGTATACAACAACATAATGACTAAACAAGCTTACTAGTTTGAAACCAATGTGGAAAACTTATTACCTAATAGGGGTTAGAGTTTTATAATGACGCACCCAAACCAATTAACAAAAACTTTGTGAACCACTACTGTGGCTTTAAATTGCTCAGAGAACCCTTTTCAAGGAAAACCTATAAACAAACCGAAACAAAATAAAATGGACTGTAGCTATGGGGCTGAAAGCAAATGAAATCGGAGCTCTGGAAATCTAATTAAAGGTGGACCTGGTGTCTTAAACCTGTCAAAAGTAACAAGATCTCTCGACAGACTAGCTCCAGAGGTAATTGAACACGGATGGTTCCAGTGAATGGCTGCAACAGCTCCTAACGGGAAACCTTTGGTGGAAACTGGGGACGAACCTCTTTTTCTTTTCCGCCAAACTTTGACTCAAAACCCGAGAGCCTGAAAGATGGAGAGGGTACAGCACAAAGCCATAAAAGAGAGCATGCATGTGGAACGGCATCTGGACACAAAGGCAGGAATCTTAGACTTCACTGTGACGTCCATGCACACACATTCATCCATGTGACGTGTCGCACCGCACACAATTTTGCTCGGCGTGTGCACAGAAATGTATCTTCACACACAAGGCTAATTGTTACAGACACTGCATTCCCCTGCATACAGCTTCGGCACACAGCCTCTATTGGTTGACGGTAATAACTAGCATACTGTTTCCTCAAGCAGGAACAAAGAACCACAGTCTCTTTCTGTGTGGACAGCATTGCCCTTCAGCCTCAATAATGGGACAGCACACTTCCATTTGGCTGCTGCAACTGTATCATAACTGTATCTGTATCATAACAGAAATGTATTTACAGTTGAGCACTCTTATCAGAATTGCTGTATCCCCTCCCCATCCTTTTTAAACCCATTAATGGACAAATAGGAGGATTGAGGTTGAGCACATTGCCAGCTGCACCAGTGTAATTACATTAGGTTACATTACTGCAGCCTGTAATGATTTTATCATTGGAAAAGCAACCCGACATAGACCAGTTCCACAGACTCCAGCCTGCAAGAGAAAAACAATGGTTTCACTTTGCCTAATCTTGACTTTTCTCTCAGCTCCGCCAGGTTTCCCCTGGACCGTTCCCTCATGGATTGTGTAGGCAGCTCAAGGTCCTCCTCTCACCTGCAGTCCTTGGCGTTTGTTATCAAGGGGTTTCACTGTGTGTGGGAAACCTGATGGGCTGGTTTGCCCACACCACCGTCTAAACGCAGCCCTGCCCTGCCCCTCTACCTGCCATGTGCCATTCAGACGTTTAAACTCTGATTGGTCGTCAGGAGTGCAGACTTCCTGCTATGTAACCCTTCCCTCTCAACCCTTTGTCAAAGCTTGCCCTGTGCTCGACCCAGACATCGCTGTCACACACACACACACACACACACACACACACACACACACACACACACACACACACACACACACACACACACACACACACACACACACACACACACACACACACAATAAGCATAACACATTGTAAAAAATGCTGGCGCACTATGTCACTCCTTTCCTAACAAATGCAATGGAGTAGCAACAGCAGTTCATTTCAGTATAACATTATGTTTTAAGATAAAAAAACAAAACAAAAAAAACTTCCATTCTAAGGACTAATTAACATTTTAGTAAAATTTCAAAAGTGTCAAATAAAAAATTGCATTTTAATTATTCAACTATTCAACAAGGCAGGAAAAGGTAGTCAGAGTCAAGACCAAAAGCTGTATCTGTTTCCAACAAGTTGAAAAAGATGCAGAGATTCTCTTGTGGTGTTATGAACACAAGCTACCAAAAGTGTAATTAAGATTTTCACAGCGATACCTACTTCTCACAATCGCACATACAAATGACTACCATGGAACCACAGTTGCATACACTTACATACAGGATAGAGTCTAGATTTTCTCACACTCAAAAGATAATTCTGAAGGGAGTGATGGTTGCGGCTGAAAGCTGACTCTTGTTTTCTTCTAATCCTAACAAGAAGAAAAGAGTTTCTCTCTCCATCATGGGACTGACGGCTGCACAAAAGACTCAGGTGTTTTTCCCAGAAACACCTGATAAGCCCCAATTAGCAGAGCGTCTGCTCACCAAATACCATGGCAACCCTGCCCCTTTACACCAGCTGCTACCTGTAACCCTCTACTTTAACCTGGTTCCACTTTCTCTGTAGCAGAGGATTTTAAAAAAAACAAAAAAAAAAAAAAACAGAGCTTCTAACCCCGGACACAACATTTCAGTGTAGACACACTTTCACTCACACGTACAATCTCACACAAACAATTTGGTCTAGATAAGAGGAGTGAAAATTGTGTGAGGATAGTTTACATTTTGCAACTTATCTTATTTGTATTTTGTTTAATGTGTTTACGGTTTGTTTACCTAGAGGAATCGGAGTGTTTTGTTGTTGAGCATTTAGTGGACTGAAACGTCCAGTAACAACTTTCTCCCTCTGCTTGTCACACTTCCTTCTCACAGGCCGCTCTAGCATGGTCAAGTGTGTCTCCACAGAATCTTCTCTAAATGTCCAGAAGCATTACGGCTACAATTGTTATTCCATTATGGATTAATATGCCAATTATTTTCACAAGAATTTGATTAAACATTTCCCAGAGTCCAAAGCGACATCATGAAATAGCTTCTTTTGTCCAACCAACGCTACAAAACCCAAACCCACTTATTATCATAAACAACAAAGATTAAAAAAATGACTGCAACAATTAATTGAGCTGGCAATAAATCTTTCCTCAAATGTAATTGATTAATCGACTAAGTGTTGCAGCTCTAAGTAGCATGAGTCTATAACAGAAATTTTTTATTTATTAGGACAATGATATAAAAAGGTTAATGCACATTTTCCATTTTAAGGAAATTCAGTGACTTCCTGCACCCTCTGAGAGACACCAGACCTTTCTTTTGGAACAGCCTTAATCTCTTTTCCATTTTAAGAGCAATCACAAATCCATCATGGATACTCAGAAAACATCTGCTGATGTGATTTGTTCTTTCCTGTCCACTTTTACAGTCATTAATGTGGATAAAAGTGTACAGCTTATCTTTGCATTTTGAGAAAACTATAAATGAAGTCACTCTTCACCTTTCTACTACTCCATGCTTTTCTCACTGATCTACAGACAAAAGGACAGTCTGTGGGTGACCAGCATATGAGTTCAGTGAAATAGAAGCTGTGCATGACGGACTGGAGTGGTAGTGATTGGGAGCAGAACAGCAAAAGTCATGCTTCGGTGAAAAACCTTTGAGAAACCAAACAGGATATAATTATGTACCACGGTGTTCCTGGGGTATTTCAGCAGATGTAAAATAAAAGGTGTGAATGTGACCTCATAGAGTGTATGAGTTGTGGCTCCTAGGCGGAAAATTCTATGTGTAAAGCACAGCAATGTAGTCAGGACTTTTCCCCAGTCAAGTGTTGACATGTCAGACACAGAGGAGTAAACTCAACTATTACCACCACAAGATTTCACTGCTGCCAAAGCAGCTTCAGTCCTAAGGAAATGATGACACTGAAAGGTTCCAAGCTTAAAGAACACCCACAGATTTGTACACTTTTCTGTTCCATAAACTTCATGACTGATGAATATGAGTCTTTACCCTGACGGCTCAGTGCTCCTCGAAGCCGTTACAAGTCACTGCACACATGGTACCATTAAGGTAGGCCTTTTTTTGTTGTTGCATCAGGCAGCTCTATGCGTTCATGCTGTGCAACCACAGAGAACACAGGATGGACCGTGTCTGCTGACAGGTGGCTGCAGCGGCCCTCTGCTGCTCTATCCATCACTGAGCCACAGGGCTCCGTGTGTGAAATCTTTTCACATTAGCACAGCAACACTATTGACTGTTTGCAGTCAATTTCCGTGAAAAAGAGTTTATGCCTCCAGTATCGCTCTAACTGGAATGGAGCGGATTGATGTAGTTGCTAAGCTGCTGTGACAAGACTGAGCTATGTCCAGGTCCTGCTTCATATGACCTAGATCATGGCAGAGGAAATTTTTATATATTTTTATATATATACACACACAATTGCTTTGCAAATGACAAATAAGGAACTTAAACTTAAAACTACTACAAGATATTTACAAACCTGAACGCCAACACAAGCATATTGCAAAGTTTAGTTAAGCAATGAGCAGTCAAGATTGAAGCTAAAACTGCTAAGGGATGCCATGTGCAGTGATTTCTGTCATCAGCCTTGCACTCAAGGAACAAATGGTGGGCGACACTGATGGAGGAGTGAAATACAAGCAATAAGTCATCAGTTATTTTGAAGCACCAGTGGCTCATAAAATCACTCGTCAAATGGAGACCAGAAGTTTTAAGGGGAAGTAAGTAGGCAGACTAGAAAGAAGCGAGCCTGTTTCAGCGTCACGCCGCAACTTGCACAGTCAAGAGGCAGACTGAGAGATATGAGACGGGGTTCTGCAATAACTCAGTTTCTATCTTGGAGAGGAACACAGCTGGAGGAACAACGAATATAACAGAAATAAAATCTTTGCAACAAGAAGTCTGTAACTTGACATATCATGTCATAGGCACACACAGATCACATCCTTTTTTTGGGGACTAATAAACACAGGAGCATTCATTACAAGTTTACATCAGTCACATGATACCTGCAGCAGATGACAGGCAAAGAACAAAAGAGTTCCTTTTTACTGACAGATTTAAAGGTCCTCTCTGTATTTTCACTTTGTATTCAAGATTTAATTCTGGCTCCAAAAGCAAAAGCAGTCCTTCCTCTCTCTTTGCTGACACTGTTATGCTCCAGATACAGGCTGCTCCATATTAGGCATGTCCCCAATACACCGGCTTGTATTAGATAATTAGGGATTGCCCTTTCGCTTGTCAAACATTTTGACAGTTTGGGTTCAGCCTCTTCTGAGGGGTCCCTTCTGTCAACATAGTTCAGTCAGAAACAAAAAAAATGTTTTCTGTGTGTTTCATCTCGTTTTTTGTTCCTCTCTCCAGTCATTTCATCTCTGCAACTTTGCACTGCTTTATTTATAACAACTGAGAGGAGCTGGAGACAAAGAGCTGTTTAAGGTACAGCATCTTACACACTCAGGAGCCATAACCCGCATGCCCAGCAGACACCCCCTGCCCCCCAGTCTCCCCTTTATGGGGTGGGGGATCTCCCAGGGTTGTGCTTGAGAGGCAATTACTGTAATACCTTTACCCACTTACCATTCCTGTCAACTTAACACACCAGCTTCCAAATTATTCTTATTTTAATCCTGCTCTATTTTGCATATTACCCTTTCATGCTGCTCCCTGATTTGCAGAGCCACATCGTCCTCGCTGTAACACCCCCCTCTTCCCCTCGTATATTTTCAACTTCACCACAGAGATCAAAAGACAAACCCACAAAGAGGTGATTAAACGCACATCAAGAAGGATTTATTTAGCACACATCTGGGGCAGACATGTTCTTATAGTCCCCTATTAAAGACTTCATTACAGCACATACTCTACAAACAGCTCCTAATTCAGGAAACGCCGAAGCTCTGCACCAAGTCACTACTTTCTCGGAAATGTGTACGTGTCTTAAATCTTCTAATCAGTGCAAAATGTTGGTGATGTTTCATGTGGTCATCATTTTAAAGTATAGCACCTTATCAACAACCCTTGCATGAATTTCAACAGCATGCATGTGCAAAGTGTCCTGAGATTTTGTTAGCGTGACAAAGAAATAAAACTATTCTCAAAATTCACACTTTGCATAGAGCAGTGGTAACCCACAGACGAAAATGCTCAGCTGTGTACTTTTCAAGATTGCGCAATTGTATAGGTAAGTGTTAAAACCACATGGCGTCTTTAATGCCGGCATGTAACATGCACACTGGCTGTTTTGACAAAGTAAAACATCTGGCCTGCCTGGCCTGCATCAGAAACCTCAGGTCTGAATGCTTGATTCAAGTTTCAGTCACTCTCCTCTTTTCCACACCTTCCTATTATCTCGTTTTTACAATGAGGTCTCCCCTAATGAATGGCATTGAACCCTCTTATAGGTATCTTTTGTCCTGCCTCCTCTGTCCTATTCTACGCTGTTGCCAGACTTTTTACTCCACCCCTTCTCATGTTCTAGTGCGTCGTTAAAAAAGTGCGAGTTTGCTGTGAGAGAGCTTAGACTATTTGTTGCATGGCGTGCCAATGAACACAGGACATGACAACAAATATCCATGCAATTGTGTATGTTGGTAGTGTGGAGGAGGGTTGCTGTGACTGTGACACGCATGTTTGTTCCACTGATGTCACAGTGATTTGTGATGCACTGAACATCATCACTGATAATTTAAGGGACAGAATCAAAGGCATAGTGGACGAAAGAAGAGAAGGCGCTGGCAAAGAACGGCACAATGAAAAATGATACCATCTTCACAGGCTGACACAAAGCTGCCCTGATTGCTTACTGCCTAGTGCCCACAGATAAGATGATGTATTGATGGAGGCCCTCCATCACTCCTCGTGGTCCAGCATAAGAAAACAACCCCAGACTCCTCTGGCAAACACAGATCCATTAAACACAGCTCTGTTGTGGGAGAAAAACACGGTTGCCTAGAGAGGGAACATTGTTGTTTCCACACAGTTCAAAGTTGTTCCTTACTATTTTATACAATTTAAGAATTTCTTGCTTTCATGAAAATACATTATTTCTTGAAAAGTTGGAACGTCAACATGAACTGGACTCCCTGGTATTAGGACATTATATCTTGAGCTGTGAAAAATATATGTGCAGGGCCAGTAACAACTTGCATTTAAAAGACCAGTGGAGAAAGAGACACAAAGGTATTTAAGTTTTTTGTCCGTTTTTCTTCATGGCAACATTGCAGTTTTTGAAAAAGAAAAGGCCCCATTTTAAACTACTTGGCTTTCTATGCAGTTGTTCCAGGCCTTGCGCAAGGCTTGGGTAGAGTGGCTTGCCAGGGGATATTTTTTAACCAACAGTTCAGAAAGTATTGCTGTTGTGTAGCTTTTTATGAGACAGCTACTTGACTTTGAAACCCAGACAAGGCTCGTCTGAAATGGACATATTTGAGCAGTTGTCATATTAGTTTGAAATAAACCGAATCCACTTCCACTCTATTTGACTGTTGCAATGGAGCAGTCTGGCCTCTGTCATGACCCTGCTTGTGTTTGACTGGAGGTCGATGCCATCATGTCTTTAAGCCTGGACAGACTGTAGCTGAGGCTTACAAGATAAACAATCTTAATAGCTCTCTCTAACAGAACAGGCCATCACAGTTTGCTATTTTGCCTCATTTTTAAAGTCTGTCAGTCATTAGAACATCTGAAAGGGCTGATTAGGAGAGCAGACCAAGTAAACGCTGAATTCCATACAAAATTAATGTCTTAAACAGGCTCTCACTGGCTGTGTGGGGCAATTTAAAAACCAAGAATCCAAGCGTACTTCTGGATTTGGGGAGATGGGGTGTTGAAGTAATCCTGGTGAGTTTTCCAGCTGCACAAACAAAGCTGACTGGATAACAAAGGCTTCCAAGAGAGAAGAAGAGAGGAGGAGGAGGAGGTCTCCAAAAACCACAGCATCTTCATGTGTACCTGCTCCACGATCCATTTTCAGAGCTGCAGGAGCATTGAAAATGACCAGAACTGAGGAAACCACGACATGACCACACTAATTACGCATGCCACTAAAACAGACAGTGAGAGGTTGTTCCAAAACAGTTCAAAAATCAGATTGTACGACCTAAAGCGCTACTGATCCCATCCAAAACCACAGCATTAACCACAAACCTTGTACTCAATCTGCTTGTCATTGTCAAAGATGTGTGATGTTCCTGTCTGTGGAGCAACACTGCACAAGGAAATATTCCTGTCAGAATTGTAAAAACCATTAGCAGCATTATTTCTAACTGGCAGCGTATGTTTTGGAGAAGAAGGGCTGGTCCGAGCTTGAAATGTGACGAGAAAGAAGAGAAAGAAGCTTATCCCCACCCCAGAAAGTGTCAGGAAATCATAGCATGCTGGTACAAGCATCAGCACCCGGTCATGGGGGGTCCTAGAGTTTGTCCAAGTCTCTCAAGTGGAATAGGAATGTAACAGGATACTTTAAAGCTAATGGATTCTTTCAGTGGTGAAAACACCATCTTAAAATAGTCAGTGACATTTCTTTCTCTACCAAATACCAGCTAATGTAAATGTTTAGATAATAATCACAAAAGCACTAATGGTATCTCCTCGCAACCCAGAAAGATTGTTTTGAAAAGACGAGACAGATAGAGAGTAAGTGAGCATGTGTTATGTCTCTACCTGCCAACAATGTGCAATCGCAATATTTAGTGAGCTCCTATCTTCAACTATGATTACAAAATGGGCAAAACACAGTAGATGTCATATTTATTTATCTGATCTCAGTCACTCCCAGGTCTTGGCTGTGAACCATAAAGCTACATGCTGTCAGCTGTGTGTTGTGACTTGTGCTTCAGCAGCTTGCGAGCAGAAGGCGTTTATTTTGCTCCAGCTGCCACACCCAAGGAAAGTGTTTTTCAGGCAAAGAGGGAGTACCAGCAAGAACTCTTAGTCTGTAGAACCCAGCTGACTGTCCTAAGATTAATATCAGAGAGAAAAGCCCAAACTCGTTGTATAAGCAAATGCACTGTCTTCTATGATCTGACAAGGTATCTATTCTTTCTTAATATGTATTGGCATATGAGTGGTTTCGTTTAACCAGGTAAAAGCCAGAGGGGTTCTGGCAGGTCTCTGATCTTTCAGTGTTGTTACCCACCCAATCTGGCTGAATAAAGTGGTGATTGCAGACAACAAAAGATAAGTCAGCCTCACAAAGGAAAAACCTTCTCGCTATTTCCTATGAGAAGACCGCTCTCAGGCCTGAGCTGAAACCCGAGCATCCATCAGGGATCAACACCACCCACCCACCGTCCATCCCACCATCAACCCCCTGGTGGCCTGTTCAGTTTTTTTTTTTTAAAGTCCTGCAAATCCAGTTCCCACCACTGAATGACCATTAATTTATTTACCCAGCCATGCACTTATATATGTATTTATTTGTTCAGCTCATCTATTTCTCTTCATTTCTCACGCTGTCCCTGGCGGTCCCCATTGAGAGGGGTCCATTTACAGCCATCATTTTGGAGTGGAAAAAAGGGCCACTGAGCACAGTGAGCTGGATCAGTAACAGATCCTGAACTCATGATGTCATGGGCTGTTGGACTGAGCCAGTCTGCCTGCACTCTAACAAACGATTCCCTCTCAAAGACTTAAGACTACTACCATGTGCGCTCCATGCCTGGAGCTTATATGGAGTGTCTGGCCAATAAGATGACAATGTTCACAGAACCCTGGAGTTACTCTTGTCCAAGCCAAGGATGGTGAATTTTGTGAAGAAGCCTGGCAGCAGTCAGACATGGTGGGGTGGGGGATGTTGTTCTGGTGTAGTGAGCCATATGGTCATCATATACACCAAATGCAGATGGCTCACCAACTGTATCATACCCTGTCTTTAGCCGGTCCAAGGCATGCAGGAAGAAGCACCTTGGTCCAGAAATGCATGCCTCAAACTAACCAAGCCCCTCTTGCACAACGCCAGCATCAATGAACCTGCTGACAGGGCCTTCAACACTTGATAGTCCTCTGCTAATGCTGCTGAGCGAGCTTCCTCTTCTCCCCCTACTGCTGATGTTATCACGGTAAGATGTTTACTTAATTCAAAAGGCTTTGTAGCATCCTTTTGAGAGTTTGGTTTTCTCGCCTCTGCAACCTCAGCTGGGGTTTGAGATAACGCCACCATAAGACCTTGCCGTTTCAAACAACCTGCCAATGAGCACAACACCGTGCAGACTGAACCAGACCAACCACAGGATAGAGGGTGATGGATGGTTTTTTTTTATCTAGGCAATAAACATTAGTTCCTCCACCTTATCACCTTATCTCACTGTGATTTGAGGATTCTCCCACAACAGGATGCCTCATGACTGGATTGCTGACACCTGCGCATCCCCCTATGCTGGGTTAACAACAAGCTGTTTAGGCAGCATGGCCTTAGAATGGGGATAAGGAATCCTAACTACCAGGCTTATTTTTATTTTATTTTTTATTTTAGATACTGTATTAATCCCACAGGGGAAATTCTTTCTCTGCATTTGACCCATCCCTGAGGAGCAGTGGACTGCCACTACATTGCGGTGCCCGGGGAGCAAATTGGCGATTCATGGCACAGAATTAAGTCCTGCAAATGTCCAACACAACTTTAAATTTGATTCCAGTGCACAATTACAATCCAAAGACATTTTCATTGTGTGATATATTAAAAGTGATATTTTGCAAACAGGTTCTCCTATAGTTTGTTAAGATCTTGCTCTGTGCTGCCTTTCTCTGTGGAGCACATCTCCAACCCCATGAGATTAACTCCGGTACATGGGGATAATGGAGGCTTTTGTCTTATTAATACATCCTTTCAACACAATGTCTTCTTTAGTGTGACGGATGAACAAGCCTCGACAACATCGGAGGGGTCAGACGTGGGGGGGGGGGGGGGGGGAGAGAGACACAGCAGGCTGCAACGGCTCCGAGGTTCTCTTGTGTGTGTCTGTGCGTGTGTAGACCCCTGTGAGGGCACGCCTGGGGTGCACGCAGCTCATCTCAGCCTCCAACAACAGATATACACACAAAGTATGATGCAGCACACTACATTACGCACACACCCCAACCCCCTCCCCGTATGATCGACAGCTGAAGGCCTGCTTGTTAATATGTAACAAGACGCTATGTTATTCATTAAAACACGCACTGTTTAACAACCGCAGTTGTCGCGGGGAATATAAATATTCAGTGTGGCTGCAGGCTGCGATAGAGATTCTGGTTGTGGCAAGAAAAAGTGCAGAGGTAGCGTGTTGCTTCATGTGAGCTATCCTACTGTCAAGACACATTTGCAGATTTTGATCGTCCATGGAGACTTTCACATCAATATAAACGCGCATGAGTTATCATTGACGTAACGAGGAGAACGAGGAGAGTGTTTTTTTTGTCCTCACAGCACAATAGATGTATATTTGATGCTAAGCTATGAGTTGGAATACTTTGAGAGGGTGCCACAACTTACCCCATGAGAGATACAGTGGACTGGAGAGCAGCGAAAGACGCTCCGACAAATATTTGACTCCAATTGTCCTCACATGTGGCCACCAGTTTCCACAAATGCTGCGTCAAAGTTCTCGAGCTTTCTTCTGCTCTGAAGTCGAGAGGCAACGATGTCAATCAAAACTTTGGTTGAGGACTAGACAGCGTCCTGTCTGGTAATTGGTAAATCCATGCCGGTCTGTGCGTCAGTGCGGAAAACGTAGCCTACAAAGATCTCCCGAGAGCGCGACGTTTGTAAAAAAAAAAGAAATTTTTAAAAAATGAGGAGCGACCAAACCAAAAGAAGACTTTAAAAACAGAGGACGCACTTTCTCTTTTGTCGCAGTAATCCAACTGTCCGTCTGATTGTCCTTCAGCTCTCTGGGAACAACAGCTCCACGGGGCAGTGAAGCGTCAGGGAGGCGCGCGCACAATACGCGGTCACACACACAAATACACACCCACACAGGAGAGACAGAAGAGTAACGTCATATGCCCATAAAGAGTCGCGAGTCTCAGGATAGAAATAGTGATTTTTTTTTAAAAACAGCAATTAATTTTGAAAAAAATCTTTTAAAGCCTATTTCTGGACCACACAAATGAAGTCCAGATGTTCCACCTCCTCACTTCCTCTCTCCTAGCAGATCCCAGCATGAGTCCACTCTTTCAGCTCATCCTGCCCAAGTTTCCTTTGAGAGCAGTGGCCAGCTGCAAAGGCCTGTCTTCAGCTCTGTGAAAGTGTAATGAAATCTTCAATTTTAAAATAAACATGAGCACTTCACCTCCTTCTTCTCCTGTTACACTTTTATTTGTTGTTTCTTATGAGTCATTGCTGTAGTTTTCACATTTCTCCCTCAGGTCTGGGTATAGGTGTAATAAGGAGGGTGAGGTGAGGGTAAGTCAGGGCTTGTTAGTTATCAAGGCTGTGCCAAGATGTGGATACAGAGGGGCAGGTGCTGCTCCCAGTGAGAGAGCCTCTATCCAACGCCTGAGAAGGTAATAATGTCCAGACAGTTATTATGCTGAAACCCACAGTCATCCCAAGTGGCTATGATGTCATGTGTGTGTGATAAGAAGAAGGAGCTGCGTAATGATGCTATAGTATTAATTAGTTATCTTACAAAACATCCCAGGCTCCCTAGCTTATGTGCTAAAGAAATTTGACTTGTTGGTTTACCATCATGGCTAAGATGTTTTTATCTGAAACTGGCAATTATTCATAGAATATGGAAATGGAAAATGATAGACAGGGACAAAACAAAACTGTTGAGGCTGGTGATTCACTTGAAGATATATATACATCTCCTCGTTAAATGACTGCAGTTCAGCAAGCAGGTGGTACTTTCAGACTCACGCATATGTCTCAATAAATGACGTCAGAGCACATTAGACAGGAAAATGCCTCACTGTTCCTCATACAGTCTAGCTATGGGAGGGAATGAAACAAGCCCAATTGACACACATCATCATTTCCCAATGAGTCTTGAGGTGCATCTTGTCTCTACCAAACAGTCTCAACAACTTTGACTCATGTCGTGTCTGCTGATGGTTTACTGGTGGAGAAAAGATCAAGATTGTGCAACCGCTCTCACCACACTCATCCCTGCCGCCCCCGCAGGAGCAGCTGGTATGTGGAAAGCACCCACTTTAAAGTAAAAGAGAAGAACAACTTGTGAAAAAAACATCAACTTTGCAATACTTCAACCTGCAATCTCAGGGGATTTAGACAGCTTTAACGGTTTAACCACGCATCTTGAAACCTTTTGTTGTTTCACTCTCTGTATTCCAAACTCATATATAGGTTGAATGAGCAGTGTGTAATGGGTGTGTAGTAGACAGGCTTTATGGACTCACTTTTCACCATCACTGGGTTTATGATGGGACTCTTTCAAGAGCTGCTCCACTGCTGTGGCTCCCACTAAAGCTTTTAGGGGAGGGGTCAAGAGCCCTGACCTCACTTCCTGTTGGGGCTCCTCACAAGCATTCCATTGTCTGTGAGAATGTGCATATAGACCCACGGGACACTGCACATCTGGCAGCTGTTATTAGCAACCTCCTGTACCCCTCCACCCCCTGAGGAAGATTACTTCATATGCTGCTGGATGTGCACCTCGAAACAAGCTCTCAGGGATGATATTGTTTCATGAGCCACTGCTGTGTTGCCACAACTTGAACGAAAAGTTGGACTTTTCTATGACGGTCCTTTAAAATCAACATTTTAGAAGCTATTCTCTACAATCATAAGGAACAATTTGACATTTTGGGAAATACACTCATTCCCTTCACAACACTAACAAGATCTATCTGTTGTTTTTACACTTGAGTTTTCATGCAGAAGGAAAAAAACTAAAGATATAACAAGTGAATTTATAAGCTTCAGCAGTTCCAGGAGGTGGGTTTGGTTACCATTGGACAGAGCCAGGCTAGCTGTTTCTTGTGCTAAGCCAACCAGCTACTGGCACCAGCGCCATATTTACATCAACACGACAGTGGCATCAATCTTCTCATCTAACTCTCTACAAAAAAGAAAGAAAAAAAAATCCAAAATATTACTGTTACCTTTACAGACCGCAGAACTGTCTCATTTAGTTGTTGTTTTGTCACCCATATTTGTTTGGTTTTTGTTCATTTGTCTGTAAGATATCTGGAAACATTGTCAATGGATTTGCGGTCACCTGACCTTAGATTAACAATGCCAAAAGTGAGACAGTATGTAGGTTATGAGTCAGAGATGAGATGAATGCAGTGACAGAAGGTAGGTCGTGCATTACACCAGCAAAAAGAAGACACCACAGTATTTGTTTTACTCATCTCTGTAGACGCAAGACCCAAAAAGGAAAGGTAGCTAAATATCCTATGTTCCTACTTTTAGACACACTGGGGATGTCATTAACAGTAAACTCGAACTGTTCTCAGGCTCTGTGTTGTAGTCAATGGGGACTTTCCACCCATTGTTTATCCACATGTCTATAATACATGCAGCTGAACCACATATGCAGCTGTCAGTATGTAATGTATGACATGAGGGCAACCATTCTGAGTCCCAACAGGTGTGCTTATCATTCCCATATTTAGAGTCATTGTTGTGTCATATGTACACTAATTTATCCAGACAGAGCATATCCAAATACAACAACTGAAAGAAAGCCAAAAGGAAATATCCCCCATCACTTCCTCTTTAAGCTTACCAGATATGAAAAAAACTTCCTCTTTTCCTAAGATGTGTATTTTTGGCACTGTAAATATACCTCGGGTCATATGCATCGGCATAAGTTAGTCAGGACTGATGTGATGTGATCCAGATGATGTGACTCTCAGAGGACTGTAGCTCACGTCAAAGGAGAAGGAAATGAGCACAGTTTGCATTCAGGGAGCTGTTGTCACCATTGTTCTTTACAACATGACCAAATGCATGCTGGTGACAGATCTTCTTCACACTTTAAATTAGATTTAACAACTCTTTTTTTGCACCAGGTGCAATGCTTTTGCTGGTTCTTCTGTATTTGCACACAAATCAGCATCTGTCGTTCATAAACAGGACCTAATATAAAATTGCTGTTAAAGTTAAAGCTCTGCTGCATTGTTGAAGTAATTAAAACATATAATGTAGGGTACTGTGCATACAGTAATTCACACAGACAGGGCTTATGGCAGTAGAGGTTTGGTTTCTGCTCTCAGCACCGAGCAGCAGAAGTGCTGCCTGGAGTCAGGGGGGCTTTATCTCTCTCTCTGCACTCCAAACAGTCGGCTTAAGTGCTGGCTGTGCCACATGTCTCTGCTGTTCACAGGTTTGCAGAAGAAATCCGTCCACCCTGCATTCATTCCTGTTAGACCTGCAGTGTTATTTTACCCCTTATCTCTTGAGAATCTAGGAGCTTTTTTTGTCCTGCACAAAAGAACCCAAATTCTTTTAAAATTTGATCAGTTCACTGTGCAGGGATAGAGTCGCTGTCCGCATTCACGTCATTTTATATAGTCACACGCAAAGGAAATATATAGGCCTCATGTGTCCGTTATGGAAGCCAACATATTTGTAATCATTGGATCTTATAAATAACATTGTGGTTTGGGATTGAACTTTCAGTGGGTCTATCTGTATTGAATTTTATCATGGGTGTCAACAACATAACATTAACATTTATTACTCTCACAAGAGTATAGAATTGCCTTATTTTTGTGGACAGGCCTGAATGTTATCCTCTTCTGCACTGATCTGTGTCCTGCTTACCATGCTTGAGTATTAGTATTTGGTGTCTGTTGTGTTCACTGTCCTATGGTCTACTTCACAAGAGTGTTAGTGGATAGTAAAGTGAGGAGGCCCGCATGGTTGGGGGTGAGTCATGACTTTTGTGGCTTCCTGCAGATTTGGGCAATGTTTATAGAGCCTTGCTGAAGCACCCTAAGCAAAACACATTTAAATCCACACATCCATTATTAGTGTTTTCCATTATCATAACTGAGAGTGCACGTTTTAGGCTGCAGCAGGAGCAGGAGACTTCTCATAGGAGAAGTGATGCAACTCCTGTCAGCTCTGTGGTCAAACAGTAATCGTGCGGTTGGAGGTGTCTTTTCTGAGGTACAGCGTAAAGCTTTAGCAGACCGGCAGATTGAATCCCTGTCCTTTAATATTCAGAGGAATCACCAAAGGCAAAGCTGAAAACCTGTTGTTTTGACCTGAAACCATATGGCAGCCATCAGGGCTCTTCTTGCATTGGCAAGGAAACCCAACACTGACATTTCTTGCTAATCCATTGACCAGAGTGAGTTCAAAAGGTTTGCATGGACATATGTGTGTGTGTGTGTGTGTGTGTGTGTGTGTGTGTGTGTGTGTGTGTGTGTGTGTGTGTGTGTGTGTGTGTGTGTGTGTGTGTGTGTATTAGAGCAGGAAAAGACCATGTAATCAGTGTGTAACTCATTATCAAGAATCAGTCATGTTTTCTCAGTTTACATTGCTGCGTGCTCCACACTGACAGAGTATTAGTTTGGCATACTGTCACATCCATGACAGCTATTTAACATCTGCTCTTATTCTTTGACCTTAGAGCTGTTTAGTTTCAGAGATTGCTGTGTTTTTGTCGAGGTTAGAGAGAGATTTGGTGCACAGATGTTGCACAGCAATCACTCAGCACAACAGAGAAGAACAGACCTGTCCCTCCTTGCTCGGTCATGCATTTCCACACGTTGATGAAGATTTTACGGGGGGGAAAAAAGCGCAGCTGGAGCAGTGTGGTAAAGGAGCTTAAAAAGGAAATAGAATAAGGGATGGATGTGTGTAAGCAGAGGAGGGAAGGAAATGAGGAGATGTTGGTCAATAGAGGGTAAAATAAGCTTTCAGTAACCAGGTCAAGCGTGCACCTATTGGAATCTTGCCTGGAGAAGCGTGCATGCTGTACCGTTGAAACAGAGAGGATGGATTCAGTGGATTTGTTCTGTATATGTTTTTTGCTTGAGGCTAAGTGCTCAGTATTTGCTAGTAAAAGTGTGTTTACAAAAGAGTGTTTGTGTTAACACATGCATCAAAAAGTGCACATTTCTCTCCTGGAGCACAGCTTATCATCTGTTTCCTGGCACTTGACTGCCGGGGTCAATGTTGGGGGTCATCAGATAAGGATCAGACCCAGGCCATTACTTTAATCCAGGGGTTTGTACCAGACCCTCTCATGACCTGCACTCCTCCCCATTTAAATGCTATTGTTCACTATGTCGCCAATGTGATAAAATGTTCACAAAAATAAAGGCAAAGAGTGTGAGGAGATGGCAAGGGGGCAGCAGGGGGTTTAAATCTCACACTCTCCTGACATAGCCGGAAGCACTTCTGCCTTTAAAGCTCACACACACACACACACACACACACACATACACATACACACACAAACACAACACACAATGAGCATGACCCCGACCTGTCCTGGATGTGGCCAAGACAATGACATGGACAATAAAATGGGAGACCAAAATTTTAGCAGGCACCAGGACAAATATGCAAATTTGTCATCTTATTTCTTATTTGCCAGTATGGCTGACACAGAGTGGAAATGAGGACAATAATTGTTTTGAAAGTGATAATTATCTTGATTAACGCTACAGGGTCTCCATTGTCATATATGTAATGCGCCACACAATTACAATGGGAGACAAGTCACATGGAATGATGTTTTGATTGTGTTTTATAGTGAATTTTACCGTGTCATTCCACGTCACCATTGAACTAAGCTGAAAGCCTCCAAAGCTCATGGGCTGCACACCGTTGCCTCCCCTGTGGTCAAGCACCACATCCCACCTGGAAAGTGGTGAGCTGGAGAGCTTTGATCAGCACACAGCACACATTCTTCCCATCATCATCTCACTTCCCTCCCCAGTGTTTATTATTGGCTGCAGCTGGAACACCGTCAGTTGCTCCAACTTCACTCCGTCCAAGGTCATGCTGACAAAGTCCCACTCCACAAAGCCCGAACAGCCCACCTCTGGCATATGCAATTGCAGCAGCATGAAGAAAAGTTTGCGTGAATTCAGATCCAAGATATCATCACATCCCTGAGTTAGTCTTCGTCTCTGCTCAATGGTTATTGCGTTGCATGTCATGTGAGATGATTTCACCCCCTTTCTTCCCTTTTCTTTCCATCTGTTCTGTTTTCCATGACCTCTGACCCCTGTATGTGGAAGATCACAGTATGACACATCACATGTCACATCACTTCTTGTGTTACATCAATGTGGGTTATGTGGTTTAATTTTTAACTCGTGCAAAATAAAGTAAGAAAAAAGAAAAAAAGAAATGTTCTCCACAGTCATTTAAACCTTTCGATTTCCTGTTCTTTGTGAAAACAGTAGTATACATAAATGGTTCACCGGCCACTCTGATCACCCTAACAATTGGGTATACATGAATGATGAGCTGTCAGGGAAGACAGAGTAGGCAGTGCCTCACCTAAGATAAAAAGAACCTCGAATGGCACCCTGTAGACTGCATACCTCCTCCATGATCCAACATTCTTCTGTAAATCAATCAAGCCTTATCCAGAATCCAACCCATAGCCCTCTAACCATATTTTAAAGTTAATGGATTTGCAACAGCCAACCATTTAAACCTTGAATCCAGATTTTAATTTGGATCGTAACCGAATGGCACACACTCATAGATACCAGCCCCCTAAATATGCGAGATTTTTTATCATCAAGATCTAGGTATTATCCCTAGAGAAATTAAAGATAATGTTGAGAAATCTTGCAGTTAAAATTAAAAAAACAAAAAAAAACACCACCTCACACCAGGCTTGATGGAAATCCATTTGGTATTGTTTGCGTAATCCTGCTGCCAAACGACCAACAAACTGCCATGGGTGAAAAAAACAATGTAGCAATTCTCTCTGCTTCCTCCAGCTTCTTCCATCTTGACGTGTATCCCACGTGCCCAGTCTTCAGCGGCAGCCTGCCTCTCAGGTCCAGCATGTTACTGCAGATAAGAGAGAGAGAGAGCAACCAGCATGACACAAAACACCTGTTATAATTAACTCACTCTTCCTGACACCATTCTGTGAACCGCTCTCTCTCTCTCTCTCCTGCCACTGTGCTCGAACCAAACCCCACTGCCACACATAACCTCTATGGTGGAGGTTAAAAAACTTTTTTTTTAAAAGACATGCTGATGATATGATAAGAGCTACTGGTTAATTCTTCATTCAGAATTTGTAATTTTATGAGACCCGATCCTGCCTCCATGGCAGTTCCATGTCATGTCATGTGCACTGGGCTTGCAGTGCACCAATAGCCTTCTTGGCTATAGCTTCTAGCACATTTTTAGCTTTACTTTTCTTCAGTAAAGATATTTTCAACATTGACTAATGAAAACAAAGGAGCTGCAGTTGCTATTGGGAAAGAAATTTTGGCAAAAAAAAAAAAAAAAATCATACAAACGTTTCAAACAGACCAAAAGAAGTAAGGCCATGTGACTGCAACCAGGTGTTTTTGCTTCCCATGTCAGCAGCCACAGAGTGTAGTTGAGTGTTGTTTGGAGTAAATCTTTGCATATTTTCTTTATAAATCATGCAACAGTAATAATTTCCCACAATAGTTCCTGCCACAATAACTCTCTCTTTCTCGGCATTTATTGTACAAATCTATAGTATGCCAAAACCTTCTAAGCCAGAAATGCTTATTGATTAAGTTTAATTGTGTATTAGCTTTACATCTGACTGACTTTGTAATTGGCATACTTGTTGCTTTAAAAGGAATGTAAACTATATTTTGCCTATCAGGTGTGACTGGTGAACATTCATCTCATGCATGTGATTGTTGACAGGGAAGTGCCTTTGTCACTTTCTCTGAGTCATCTCACAACTCTGCCATGTTTTTGTTCTTTGGCTTTTTCAGCCATGGGTAATCCCATGCTACATCACTGTTCCGCGTAAAGTCAGGGTTTGAACAGGGTTAGGATTTTTGTCTCGAAAGAGAAATTAAATTTTAATGACAACCTGTACAATGCCATCCAAATTAGTTAATGCCCTGTTGGCCTGTGTGCTGACATGTCACATGTGTCTGACGACAGCTGTTTGCACGGGGTTAGTGGGTTACTTAAAAGTGCTTTTTATGGCAAGAAACAAAGAGAATTTGTTAGCTGGTGCAACTTTCCTCATGCCTTCAGTAGAGATCAGGGAGGAAGATGGAGACGCAAAACCACATGCTGGCCTTGAGAAATCGGTGATATGGCTGTACTCCAATTGCATGATGACCTCACTGGCCACAAGTTCAAAATGACTTTTCACCCACACCAAAATATGGAACAACAACAGCAAATGAAAGAAAGTTACCAGATACCATAAACAAGGAAGCAAATTGTAGGTTAATCCTGTCATACACCAAAAAAAGTGTTGCAATAGAAGCACAATATAAACCAAGCAAAACAAAAAAAAAGAACTGGCAACCCATCCCACATACAGCATCCCATCACTAAATAATCACTATGCCTACTAATGGCATCCAGCCGTCACTTTTTCCCTGCTGAAGTCCACCATAAGCAGTGATGACAAAAACGTGCTCTCTATTAGATTTCTCACTGTAGAAGTCCAAAATTGCCCTAACATCAGTGGATCTGTTGACCCTGGATACACGCAATGGTGAGTGTGGTTTTCACATTATGATGACTGTTGGTTCATGCCGCTACTTGTTCCACTTGGAGAATTGCCATTAGAGCTTAAAGTCAGCACAGAATAGAAAAACTGCAGCGTGCATCATTGTCTAATCAGAATGAAGGTTTGACAGGAATAATATCCGCTGTGAAAAAACATGCGAAGAATCATTATTTAAGGCAACTGGGGTGGATTGTGGGAGAAGCAAAGTCAGAGGTGTGCATGCAGATGTGCTTGTGTGTTTTACTATGTTCATGCTCAAGTATAAAACCCTAAAATGTAGAATTTGGCAACGCTGCAGCTGCCACACAGTCTCATAAAACTGACGAATATCGCTGCTGGATAAAAAAAAGAAATGTGGAACGAGTTCTTCTATGACTGGCAGTAATTTAACTAAACTAAAACAGATTGAATTAGACATTCTTCCCTGCAGCTGGACTACAGTTTTCAATAAATTTGAACGGTGTTGTTAATCCAGACCCAAGATTGTCGTCTGATGTCTGATATCTCCACACAAACACACAGACATGCGTGTAAATAAAAATTTTCAGTCATATTTTTAGAAGGCTAATTCACTCCATGGCTGCATCATTTTGTGTGCCAAGACATTCAGTAATTTATAATCCCTTGAAAATATAATATGGTTTCACTTTGTGTTACTAAATATTTAGTGAGTCATGTTGTCACTTTTATTATCCCATTTTTCACAGACTCTGCTGGAGTAAATTCATACTGCTCCCATTTTAAAAGAGCAGAGGGTCCCTTGCACCAACTGAGGGATTTTCATGATTGTTTTGAAAAAGTTTAGTTCCAGCTGTCTCCTTCAACTTCTTGTGAATGCTAGCAACCTAATGATTCTCACCGCTGACCTCATCCACCTCCAATAACATGGCAGAATTGAGGATCTCCAGCACAGAGAAACAGCCCTTTAACCTATAGGGACCTCGGTAGACTCCAGGCAAAGTGCAAAGGGAAAAGACAGATTGTTCCTCAGCTCTCTCACTTGGCTCCTACTAGAGGTAAATTGATTTAACGGCCTAAGTGAAATATTGCTCTTATCCTGGCCTCGGACTGCTCTTGCCCCTTAACCCCTTCCTCAGCCAACCCCCTCAGAAAAAGCCCCGAATTCCTGGAAAAAGTTACAGCGAAATTCTGGCTTCCATAAATCACCACTCCACTCCCCTGCCGCTCCCTGCAGAGCACAGAGGGAGAAACATCATCCCCTTCCCTTTCTCTAACCCCCTACAGCTCCACCCAACTCCTCTTACTGTTTCAGTGCAGCAGAAAGCGGTGGATGAGAACTTCCTCACCATTTTACCACAGCCACAACAAGTCTCACTTTGACTCAATCACTGTGCACTCCGATCTTTATGGCTCTGTCTGTCACACCACAGTGGCGTCAAAGTCGTGCTCCTTCAATCAGTCTCCCTGCTTTATTTACCTGTTAGTGTTCTTGCATGTGGTCGTGGTGTCGTTAGGCCTTTATTGCCCACAATCCACAGCACCGGTGCCAGTCAAGTCTGACCGACTGACTCTGTCTTTATAGAGCACAGCGGCAAACAACAAAAAACCAGACCAAAACCTCCTGCAGGGAGATTGCTGAAGGGAAGCTCATGTTGCAAACATTATACAAATACGGTAACCGACGAAGCTGCAAACTTTATGCTGAGAAAATGTTCCATGACATAACACACTCTAATGGAAAAAATGTGTTGCACAAGCATTGCGTTACAGCGCAAGTGGAAAAGTGTTTTTATTGATTGGCCTGTGTGCCTAAAAGGAGCATGAGACTGCCGTGCTGTGGCCCAACCCAGGTGAGTGTAGTGATAGACCTGTCTCTGCATGCCCATTAGACGCAGGCGAGCTGATTAATACACAGAGTTAGGTTCACATATGAATGACAGATCCATCACATGGTTCATTTTCAAGGACAGTAGGGCCAAGGGCTCTGACAGGAACTCTCAACACAGCTCCCATGAATAGCACATAAACAGAGAACATCCGTAAACAGTGTGGAGGACCCGTTTGGACTTTGTTCCATAAGGGTGGGTGGAATGGAAGGATGCAGAAAGGGGACGAGGAGGGGCGAGAGACTGAAGCACTGCAGCTGATATTCCCTCTATGGCTGTCGTGTTGGGAGGAGCAACATCAGGCTGCCTCTGTTCTCCTTTGGGACCTTCTGCCTGTACAAACAAACCGACCCCGGGCCGCCGGTCTAATGGGAACCAGACCTGCTCAAATACCAAATCCCCTCTTCCTCCTTCCCTCCTCTTCTTCTCCCACCCTCTGTGTATGACCAAAGCTCCATGACACACACTCCAGCTGAAGGACGCACTTCAATTATCCCAAACAGACCTGAAAATATTCCCTGTTCCTTTCCCCAGTTTTCCCACACAGCAACGCTTCATGACGTTCTCCACATCAACACTGACCTTCTTGACCCTCTAGCAGACAGACTCCAGTGACCCGCACTTATCTCCGCAGACCCACTTTCTCTCACTTTCACATGCTTTCTGTATCACTCCTCCTGTCCACCACTCTCTTCCCCTCCGTCTAGATATCACACATGTAGGCACAAAGCTTTCCACTGGCAAAGGTTGATATTGATGACCTTTTCTTTAGCAGTCCAACCATCTCTCTATCTCTGTGACAAACTCACTATTTTAACTCAGGTTCATATGATATGATAAGGTACATTTTCCACATAAGTAACAGCATGATTAGATAATAATGAAGGATATTCTAAGTCTTTCATTCCTTCATCCCTTCTGCTATTAGGCTGCAGACACTACTCATTTAAATGACAAGGTTCATTAATTATTTATTCTACTAACCTGTAGGATTGTTGCGTTTTATCTATTGCTTTTATCTATTTGTCTAATGCCTGTTTGTCTTTTACCTCTGACAGTTTACTATACCTTGTTAACTTTTGAGGTTGAATATTGCCCAATTGGGATCAATACATTTGTCTGAACTGAACTGATATTCGCCCAATAATGAAAGTGTCCCAAACCTGTGGTTGAGGTCGGGAGGCACCATGATGATCTGGTGTGTGCTGAGTAAGAGCAGCTCATGCCTGGCTACAGACTCTGAATGTTCTCATTGTGAGGGTTCAGAGTTTATCAGTGAATGTCCTCCCAGTCTCTCCGTCTCTATCTGAATGTTCTGTTTCTTCAAAGTATGAATATTGGCACAGAGTCAGACGACGGCCAAGGCTTTTAAAACACATAAAGCCTCCACATTGACTGCATGTCTGCTGCAGAGAGCGCTGACTACGAAATGACCCAATGACAACGGGCCTCGCAGACATGTGGTGCTATTCAAATTGCATAACTTTATCACTGCATTCCTTTTCCTGACTAAGTCTGAGATAAAAAAATACATGTTTACGTTTCCTCCTTCTTTTCGCCTGTTTACTGAACAATGCTGGTGGCTGGAAGCGTGTACCAGTCATGAATGCACCTCTGAGAATCAGAAAATGTCATCATTTGCGTGTGATAGAATATGTAATCGAGTAGCCGACGCCAAGGGCAGATTTATTGAGGACCATGTCTGAAAAGTTGGAACAAATTCACCAACACTCGACATGACTGTTCAGCTCTGTCTCCCACCCACACATCTGGGCACAAACTCGTCAATGTTCCCTTTGGCAAAGATCTGTGATGAGCTGAGTTGAGTTACTGGCCAGCTCATAGTCATTTCACATTAACCCCTCCTCTACACACACACACACACACACACACACACACACACACACACACACACACACACACACACACACACACACACACACACACACACACACACACACACACACCCTCCATACAATTTCTGCCTGGTCTTGTGTGCTTCTCGTAGGTTCTCTGCATTTTTCTTTTTGCCCGTGAAGTGCTATGGGCTTTCTGGCGGTGCTCGTATCTTTGTACATGCCAGGAGTGGCCAAGCCCAGACGCAGCCCTCTGGAGCTGAAGTGATTTTCTGCAGAATCAGCACAAAGGGGGGCCTGCCGGTAACAAACGTGTTGCAACTCACTCACTTCTGGCTCTATGGAAGATGTTAGGACTGGGAGGTGTGTATGGGGTGTGAAAGAAGAAGAAGAAGAGAAGAAGAAGAGTGTTTATGACCAGTGCTTGATCAGATATGTGTTCTAATGTGTATATAATGATCGGTTTGCTCTTTTGGGGCTTGTGCATAATGTGAGCCTGTGTGTTTGCGTGATGTAGCTCCAGGATACATTTAATTTGTGCGCCATTGATCCCCTCTAAACATGCACTCACATGCCACAGTTTTGATGGATGGAATGAAAATGGATCAATACCATAGCACAAAAACTCTCTGAACAAAACATCCAGCAGTTCGACGGAAAGATAACACTGACGCCAGCATAAAATGCTGTTATGTGGCCTTGCTTGTGTTAACAATGCAACATAGGCTACAAAACCACAAAGAAATAACATGTACTGTGCTATCCTTGATAAGGCCAGGCTGATGTGTCCATGACTTGAATCAGCGCTGGTTTATATTCCCACTGATGTCATTTGTTGAGGCAGGAGAACTTTTGCAGGAAGGGACTGACAAACAGTCAAGGTCATCGACCCACTTCAGGGAAAAAGCCACCAATCATTTTGTGTGTCCCTGATGTTACAAATTAATGATTATTCCCTGATGTAAAGGGAAACAGAGCCATCTTTGTCTAAAAATGGCCACAAACACTCTACATCTTTGTCCATTAATGGTTAAATATACAAACGTCTTTTGTCATTTGTTAAAAGATCCTTCCTCTTTACTACTGTCTTTTTCAATCTGATCCCTTCCTCCACATTGTTCCACTGCCACGATTGCAACCATTTAGAGCTGGGGAAGTAAAGACACCTGGATGTAGCTATTTTCCCACTGATATTGTTCTCTTTTCCAGATCAGCTCAAGCCTAAGACTATGGTCATGTGAAGACAATGATGATGTGGTGTGGTCTGGTAGTGAGAAACTATTAAGCAAGGGGACTCCACATCCCTGTGGCCCCTAAGCGCCCTCCCCTCCGCTGAATCAAATACACAGAGATGTGTGGGATCACTCTCACAGGAGGAACTTGAACCCTCTGACTTCCTGCCCGCTGATGAGGTCAGTGGTCTCAGTGGGAGTGTCTGTGAAATGCCTGCTCAATAGCAGCCGACTGACGCGAGGGGATGGCGGGAGAGCGAGGAGGAACGAAAAGGAGGAGTGGGACATGTAGAGGGGAAGATGACAGGTTGATGTGGGGGTGGAAGAGGAGGAGGAGGAGGGGGGGGGGGAAAAGACCATCCAGTGCCTGTCTCTGCCGTGCCTGAGGCAGTTGGCAGAACACAGCATGTGTTCATGTTATGGAGACGACTCAACTCTCTCTTTAAAAAATTACACAAAGGGGGTGGGGGCGTGAAAGCTACACAGCCAGGAAAGTCTCACAAAATGGTTGAGAATGTTCCCATCTGACAAAACTCTCTGTTTTTCATTAATCACAGTTGGTAATTGCTATTGGTGACAGTGTATTGACCTAAAATCAGATTTTCTGTATTACTGGATCAGGTCATATGGCAGAATCCCCTGAGGCTGGCCTTGTTTATGACCAACAAAATGAGGCCCTCAGAAAGCCGGATGATTGTCTGTTGATCTTTGAACTGCCATACTTTGACAATAAAGTACTTTAGCTCAAAATGATACAGTTGAATGCTATTAGGAACATATAACTTGTGGCCTCACGTCCTAGCTCTCTGTCAGCTATACCCTGCCTCTCGCTGGCTGATGTCAGAGCGTTCTTGATTAAAGAGCAGGTTGCTTGCGGTCCCAGTGAAGGTCAGGTTGCTCTGAGGTAACTTCTGCTCCCTAAATGCGGGACCTGAGCTGCTGTGAGGCTAACGAGGGGGAGCACCTGGTGCACAGTGCCTTAGGCTGCGGCCCTATAGGTAGGGGATATAGGAAGGAAGGGAGGGGCAGGATGGTGATCGTACATACAAAGCCATCTTGTTTAAGGCCAGGCTCAAATGGAGCAGCTCTGTTGCCAAGGGTCCAGAGCTCTACATCCTGCCACTCAGTTTTAAAACAAGACGTATGAACAAAGAGCTACACAGGCCCTATGCATGAGAACCCATACACCACCCCTACTACACACATAGAAAGAGTCGACTGTATTTTGCTATCTTCCATCATCTCTGTTTTGATTTTCCCAATGCCACCCTCATTCAACTTGTTGTATTTCTCAAGAGGTCACAGTTTCATGGCCTGAATCTCACATAATGATCGAATTGATTCATCTCTCCTCTCACACACAGCTTGGTAGGTACACACACACACACACACAAACACACACACACACACACACTCCTGCATCATTGGTTCAATGTGTTTCAACCTCAGGAAGCGACAGCAAATGCCTTCCAGATGTTGAGATGCTGTACTCTCCAGCCCCTACGAAACCTTGGAAGTCAGTGCCCCTCTCTCATGGTGTTAATGGTGCCCTGGAGGTCTCTGAAGGGGGGGTGTCACGAGACCTTTCAGGCTCCTTCTGAACATACAAAAAGCATCCTTTTCCTTTCACAAGGTAATCGCTGATCTGTCTTCTCTTTGGGTTTCAAATGAAAAGCTACATGAGGAACATGGGTGTGGTTTAAAAAGACACCCTGGTAACATTTGATTAAAGAAGGTGTGCTTACAGACAGCATAACAAAGTCCTCAGCAGCTGTTTGGTGTGGTGGTTGTGCTGGAAAATACTATTAGGTTTCATTTGTCTGCATCCTCGGGTTGGGCCTTTGGGTATCTTGTGTCAACTGCTCCCCATTATCTTATAATCCTAACAGTCTTTTTTATTTTTATTTTTTTATTTTCTCAATTTAGTTCTATTAGCTTCAAGCAAAAGAAAAAAAAATCAATATCTACTCTTAAGTGCTGGCTTGTGTTACCATCTTCCCTCCTTTGGCTCCTCGTGACCCTTACTAAATGATCTTGTGTCACGGTTTCAGATTTATGTTTCATAGACTGTTCCATGCTGTGCTCTACTAATCTGTAAAAGGTTAGTCATTAGGGCCATATCTGGTTCTAAGTATGGAGACAAGAACACTCTAGAGCATGGCAGTCAGTCCCTTAGGTCATGTTTTTAAAAATCCTAATATTCTCTTCAAAGCCAGCGATGGAGCTCATCTAGAAACTGTTATTTATTCATGGTAATCTGCAGTGGAGTTTTGTGGTGATTGGACAATGAAACACAAACACCAGTCACACAGGACTGTTTCTGTTGTTCTGGCAACTTAAGCATAACAAGGACAGACTGTACAACATTTTCTAGCATGGCGGGACCAAAGGGACAAGAAGCAAAACAACACAAACATTTTAGCTAGTGAGTGGATCCACAGGGGCCATGGGTGAGCTCCAGACTCAAACCCAAAAAGAGAGAGTGAGCTGCTAGAGGGAGTCAGAAAGAGCCCCAGGCTGAGGAGCTGTGTGAGAAAGTGTCCATGTGCAGCATGTTGGACACAGCCCAAAACAAACAAGTTAAATTTAAACCACAGAAAGACAGCCAACCTCCATGTTTAGAGTTTTTACAAACAGAGGATTACCGTGTTACCATTTCAAAGGTCTGAAAAATTGTCAGTTTTGTAATTTATCCCACCACAATTCAACCAATAATGTCTGGGACAGCCACGCCGCTGGCCAACGCACAGCTGGTTGACAAATAATGAGGGAAGATAATACATTAAAGTTTAAAAAATATTCAGTAATGTTCACAGATGCCATCAATAATGTTGTGCAAGTCATGAGTAGGATGTTAAAGAACTTTAATCTCTCACATTAATTTTCCTTAAAGCAGAAATAGTATTCATTCTCATACTTAGATACACATGTTGTCCAAAACATTTACTTTAATTTCAATAATGTAAGATTTCCATCTCACTTTTGACATAAGTTTAATGTAAAGGGTCACATTTAATGCAAAATTTTCTGTCATGTTGAGTCAAAGTGAATAAATTAAATAACTTAGTAAATGAAATGAATAAATTTTGCTATTCATTATTGCTAAATATAATGTCTCTACTGTATTTTGCAAAGTGAAATGTTAAAATAATATTGGCCCACTTTAGGCTGTATTTAGATTTTAATAACTAATGTGGCAATATGCTCACATGACACAGCAACCAAAAAACATCATGCATGGTGTACTTAAGGGAACTGAACATACATCTGTTGATTGAAGATAAAATGAGACAATGGGTTTGTATCTTTACTTGAAACCATGAACCCTCATGATATCAGCATTTGAATCACACTCCCTGCTTAATGTGTGTCCAACGGTTTACTTGCACTGTCAGCATTTTGACTTTCAGCAGGTTTTGATGACAAAAAGGAAAATTTGCCTTCACAAAGGTCTCTGAGCTCATGTGAGGTAGGCCTACTCCTCCATGCGTCACAAGTAGTGATAAATTCAAATTAAATCTGGAATCACACTTTTTGACCTGGTTGGTTTTGACCTTGCTGATTACATTTTCCCACAGGCTTTGTTACGGCCTCAGAATTAGTGTATGTGTTCACTGAGGGTTTTCCAAACCCATATGATATAGAGCTGTTTGCAGCTGCCCCCTCCTCCACCTTTACCAAAAGACACTTAAATCTCTACACACCGACTGGAGATCAAATTTTGTATTAAGGTGAAAGAGAATGAGCTGGAGTTATGCTTGATTTGACACTATGCTGCTACCTAGTGGTGATTAACAATAATGACATAGAGATTTAGTGGCGTGTCCTTAAAAACAGTTCAATAATACAAAGTCAGTTCTTTTGATTTTAATGCCAGCTCGACGAAAAGAAAAATAAATTAAATGTTCATCTAAAAGTGAAGACGTTTACTGGGTTGTGCATTTTCAGGATCATTTTGCTGAATTCAACACGTGGGGGAGCCAGAGATCAGTGACTTCCATGCAGTGGCTTCTGCTGTGTAAGGACTGAAACCCCTGAACAAAACAAAGAGTCATCAGATAAAACATTCACACATGTTTCTCTTCCACTATGTGGAAACATTTTAACCTCACAAGCATTTTTCTCATCATAAAAATCGCAGCTTGATAGTGTCAACTGGACACATATTTACAGTTAATGATTCCCAACATGCAGGATATCATCTTTCGGAATCTCTAAAAACTGTAGATGCCAGTTTTATCATCACTTTAATGATAAAAACCAATGAAAATGACACTATTGCCAAATGATGACTTATCTTTTCTGTCTTTGAAATAGAAATCACTGGTTAGAAGAAATTGAATGAATGAGCTTCTATTTGAGCTCTTTGCTTGTCCCCATCATGCAGCCCCTAAACATTCCCATATGGCTATGATGTCAAGCTTTATGTTGCAAAGCAATGATCCTCTCCTGGGACCATTAGGCTCAGACAGGATGGTTGGACCCTCCCTCAACCAGAGGACCTGAAGCACAATGTCAGCAAGAATCTTTCCTGCTGGTGCTCTTCAAGCATGACCAATGCCAAAATGCTGATTTTTGATCTCCTGTGGAATTCCTGTAAATGTGCAAGAGAGAACAGGTTCTGCTTTCCTTATAAGTATGACTCAGTTTTCTCAGGAAACACAGAAGTGTACAAATGTAAAACTTTTAATTCCTCCAGACCTTGAAAGTTATATCAGGGGGCCAAATGACAGATCCTCTGACTCATCCTCCCCCGCAAGCTGGGAGTTTGTGCTGGAATCGGATTGTTTGGCAAAGGGAGGGGGGGGGGGGGCTGGAAGAGGCAGATTGTTCTCGGAGAGGTCTTTTCCTGTGACTCTGCTGGACAGGAGTGAGCCCACCTTCACAAAACTAATATAACAAAACAATGTATTTACTGTGAAAGCAGGGGTTCAGTCTCAGCTGAGACTCTCAATAGCCACCAGGATTAGCCCTCCTTCATTTCCAAGACAAAAGAACTGTTGCATGAAAAGGATTTAGGCCACTGATTGAATGCTGTCTTCCTATTGGTGAGCAGAGATCAATCCACACTTTAACCAGAGGATGGATTGGTTTTGCTAATAAGTGAAGGTGAGGGTTAAATAGTGGAGCATGCTCAGAGTGTCATTATCTCAAACAAACTGATATAATGTAATAAGGAACTTACGCATATAGGAGACATGGATTTAAAGAGAAAGCGGATCTACTGCAGATTCCGAAAGCAGAACAGAGAACAGATCTGATAAGAAATGGCGTCAGGAGAAGAGACTTCCAGTCGGAGGTGATCTTTGGCTTTACTCCACCCCTCAAACTGATTTTAAACACTCTTCCTGTCTTTTGTGGATTGTCTGTAGTGAACTGGATATTTCCTGTTTGTTATCTGGTTCCTGCATACAATGCAGTTACCCTTTCGATTTTCATCACTAATTATTTAATCATGTGTGCAACTTCAGATCAGACTGAGCAAGTTTGTTCTGGCACAGAGAACTTGAATGTACCCACAGTAAATAGCAGCAAGAGGAAGCTGCTTACTTATAGTCAGTAAGTTTTGGTGCTATTTATAGCCTGATAAAGCTGCAAAGTTTTTGCCATGTTGGCAATCAGTCCATCCTTAAATCAGAATTGGATGGATTACCACATATTTTTTTGTATAAAAGATGTATTAAGGTTCACACAGTGTTTCTTAAATGTATCCTAATGACTTTGGTGATACCCCAACATTATTTAATTTTTTTACATTTGCAGTCCTGATTGAAATTCCTCAACACCTATTGGATAGATTACCATAACATTTGGTACAAACATGTGCCCTTCAAGATACTGATCTCCTGATTTTATTCAAGTGTTTGTGGTTTTGAAACCAAATCCCTAAACTAATGACATTCCCATCAGAGTTAAGCTGTACATTTAGTCTAATTAAGGTTTGGTGTGTGTGAAAGCCTAATAAATACATGTTTTAAATGTAGGTCAAATACGCTTGCATCTCACAGCTTCTGTGACTCTTTCCCGCAGAGTTCTCGTGAAATCAGATATACTGTACTTATTTGCAGCATCCTTTCCAAGAGTACACATGCATTCCAGAGATGACCTTTGCTCTGTTTAATAATCAAGGGAAGAATCCTTGGCAGGAGTATTAATCTTACTCAGTGTTCTGGTATGTCGAAAGTTGAAAGAAAATTTGACTTGATTTTAATACAAAGACAAATTACTTTACCAAGTTGTAGTTACAGATTCCTTTGAGCTCCTGATACAATTGGGAGGTGAATAATCTGTGCTTTTGACTTGTGATGCGAGTAAGATAACATTATGCTGTGTGACGGACAAAGTAATATCTATGATTTCCTATGCATAAAAAGCCATTTGAAGAAATCCTGTCTGGAGAGTCTGTCCAGCTACTCTGACATTAGCATCACTGCTCCTGCACAAGATAAAGAAAATCAAAATACCAGCAGAGACACAAGGAATCTGTGGACACAGAGGGACCTCTGTTAGATTTTCCGCGATCACATTACAGTAAGCCTTGCTTCAGTAAGTAAATGAACAACATTCATATTGTTGCACTGTGCATGTCTCTTCTTTCATTGTCTGTATTCACAAATCTACCGGTTGAACATTAAACACGCGTTCTGTTTTACAGATAGAGAAAACGTGAGAAAAAAAAGCACCTGGTCACCAAAGCTGATGTAGGTGTTTGTCTAAAAATACAAGGTCACCTTATCACAGTCAGCCATGAGCCTGGAGTACTGGATATGTTCTTTTTTGTTTGTTTTTTGCACGTATAGTCACACACACACATAGTCAAGTGTTTTTACTTGTCCTTCTCACTGGAATATTTTCACACCCATTTCCTCTTTGTCACAGGAAAAGATTTTCAAAGTGGCACCGTTGTCTCCTGGAACTCCTTAGATCCTTTATGAGGGGGAGGGGTCATAAGAAACGCTTCATTTTCTCTCTGTTTGTTGAATTGTTTATTCCAGCACTTTCAGTTTGCTTATCATACAGGCTGGGAATTTCTTACATAGCCCACCCCTCATAGCAGGAAAACAGACAATGCACAAACAAAGATAACAGTCGTCTGTGGCAAGAATAATAACCATTTTTTCTTAAGCATGGGGGAAATTTATATGAAAAGGTAAATCCCAGTCCTTTGTCTTTCATATTTTTGTTGTAATCTCCTCTGTACTCTGACATAACACTACCTACCATACTGCTGAAATGGATTTGACATTGCTGTATCATCAACAATTAATATAAACCATTTATTCACACCACTAATTATTCTGTGACTTGCTTGTGTAAATATCTGAGCACAGTTAATCCAAATGAGCTGGAAAGGCTTTAAAGGTGGCAGACGAGGCTCTTTGAGGTCATCCCTTGCACGTCTTCGGACATGAATAGGACGTCTCTGTGGAAAAAAGAAGCAGATGGCAACATTCAGGAGAGTTAAACACACTTTTGAATACTTCAGTTCTCTTTGGTAGTTCGTCTGACTCCCTGGGGAACACCTGGGTTTCCTGGGTTACTCGGAAGCACAGACCCCATACCAAAAGTTTAAAGTTTATAGGATTTGGAATGTCACCAGTAACTTCTTATTGAAATTCTAATAGCAACTCTTCAAGATGACTGTGTTCATGAATATCCTGCTGAGAGAGTGGAGACACGTAATGCCTGTTTTTACTTTTTCTAAGCAGGGAGTATTTCAGCTACACGCCTGGAATCTCAATGCTTATTTTCTTAAATGAAACTCCCTGCTTGTCTTTCAGGGCCTCCCTTGTTGCTTATCATTTGCTTGTATTCCCTTCTGCCTCCATCTGATGGACTGCTGAAATAACCTTTGACACTTATGGATTAAATACGTCTTGCTGTGTGCAGCTGCTTATTGTCAGTAGTCTTTTTTCCCTCTATTTTAACTAGAAACGCATTGTTCTGTTTTCTACAAATCATTTCTGTGGGTCACAAGAGCTCAGGGAGGATGCAATTATGCTATGTGCTCTATGCCCTCCTGCACTATCTCTGTCTCAGCCTCCAGACTTGGTATTTATTGCTGGAAGTGTGTCTGTCATGAATCAACCTAAAGTGACTCACCATTAGCATTCCCAAAACCAAACCATGCCTGATGGGAAAGTTTTCCCCATTTTAAGGAATTCATATCCCACCTATCTTTCAACACGCTGTACTTGTAAAACCTGAAGCAAACCAAAAACAGGATGTGACTGTGTGGTGGAATCCTGAAAGGGTGAGTAACAATTTAATGTTCTTAGGAAATAAGCCATTCAATTGTAAAGCCTTATTTGTTGATAGTATAATAATAATCTTATTTATACCAGAGCAGCCATATCTAATTTCTGATTCATTATTACATCATTAATTATCCCGAGGTGATAGAGTGTCATATTTTGGCCTAAAATGTGTAAACATGGTGCTGGTACAGTTGCTAAGGCTAAGATTTGTATTGAACAAAATTGAAAAAATATAATAGGCACAGTATGTAATTTATTTTCTTTTTTTCATGAGACTCTTTTGTTTTCATATATTCCAGATTTTACAGTCTGATATATTGATCCATATTTACAGTATGATTTTTACATTATTATCTTCAGAAAAAAGATTGCTTTAACAGGGGCTGTTAAAAGATTCTTTATATTTACTGCTAATATTTGTAAACAACACGGTAAAACAGACCCATATTTTCAATTACAATGAGTTGAAACCGAATATAATATATAAAAAAAAAACTTGAAATGTTTCCAATTTCAAACTTGTTTCAAAACTCATTTGCTGAACTTTTATTGAGAATACAGGGAATGTAAAGTGGCTCCACATGAACTATCTTTTGTGGCCTATATATGATTCATGCACAATGAATTGCCTCGTTGTTGAACGGTGCTATACAAATAAACTTGCCTTAGACCTTGCCTTCATGTATTTTATTTCATTTGTAGTCTAGAAATAAATTTTAAAAAACAACTCTAAATATGGTCTAAATAAACCTACTCATAAGAAACACAGTCAAAAATGTAGGATTACAGTTTGACCAGATATTAAACATAATTTAATATAAACATTAATGCATGTATATGTGCTCAAAACATAACAGCAGTACGATCAAGCTTTGTAACTTCACCTAACTCATGAATAACAGAAATATCCACCACAAACCAATATCGGCTGTATGGAGTTTGGAGAGAGAGAGGGGGAGAGAGAGAGAGAGAGAGAGAGAGAGCATTATTGTGTTGGCTGCACCTCCCTACCTCCCCCTCTCCTCTGAATGTATTTCATTGGTTCGTCAGGACAGTGAAAGCCTCAGAAGAGAAGCTGAGCAGAGCTGGAATAAACAACAGAAGGGACATTGTTCCATTCAAATGAGTAAACAACTCAAATGAGTCAAAGTACAACATTTGTTCGACTCTTTGTGGGATTCCTCCTCATTGAGACAGGTAAGCAACTCTCACTTCACTGGCTGAAATTATGCTCTGTAGGTTTTCTAATATATATAATCTATATATTTGTCTTGTCATTTCACATAATGATAGTCCCTGTTTTAATGACAATCCTTAATGACATGTATTAGCTTTTGCTTTGTCAAAGTATGTGGTTATTATTATCAATAAAATAGTGGCAGGTAAAACTTATGGGCTACTTGAAAAAGGTGCAGGACTTTGTTTCAACCAGAGGAGAGCGGTATCATATGAAAAGACTGTCAGCTCGGTACACAGCGAGATACGCACATGTGAAGCAGTACTTCATAGAGACCCAGGATAATTCCTCAGTACATGTCAAGAGAAAACACTTATTCCCTCAATGAACTTTATTTTATACTATTTTGATAACAGTCAATGTAAGTCATAATATAAGCCTATTTCTGTAACACTGGTGCTGGCTTAGCCTACGTCTTGAAAGATAACCGAAGAGCCTCTACATTTATCCTTCTTTAAATTTTCACTAACGTCCAGCTGATTTAGTGGAATTTGTAGGTGAGACCACAAAGACAATATATCTCAAGTGCAAACATCCCATTCTTAAAGATCTGATTAAATTGATGACTTTGTTGGGTAAATTCCACATATGTCCTGTAATTTGGATCTATTTTTTTTTGTGTGTGTGTGTTTTGTGTAGCTTTAATATGCCATTGTGGGTATTCTGTGAGAGAAGTAACCTGATCAAAGAGTGCACCGAAACGCACTGCCAAATATATTAATCTGACAGCCAATATTTTCTTGTCTTACTTTAACAGCTGCTGTTCTTTTTTTCTTATTAAAGTCATTAAAAAAAAGTTGTGGTATCGGAATAGGAACAAAGTGAAAGGAATTTGTTGCCAGTCCGGATGGTTTGGGGAAAGCACCCATGCAAGGACATAGAAGCGAAGGCAACCCGTTTTGTAGTTTCCCTTGAAAAGTACTGAACTATTTCACACTCTTAATCATCATAAGTCTTCAGTGTCATTAAATGAGCCTTTTCACATCAAAGTTATTTTTCACTGAGTTTTTATTCGGTTTTTTTCAGTATGTCCTTTTCACTCCGCTTTTAATGTGCACGCTCAAAATAAAAAGTGAAAGTGCTTTTTAATAGGTGGCTGTACCTTTAGATACATTATGTCCTCTGAATAGGAAATATTGTGTGAAAATAGATTAGCTTTAAAGAGTCCTCTTCAACTCATCGATACATAAGGGAGTGCTTACTAACTTACTTATCTTTAAGAAGGAAGCAATTATCGAATATACCCCCGTTTTTAATTATCCCACTGACAATACATGAATGGCAAACACTGGAATGTAATATTTTTCTCGTGGCAATTATGACACATATAACTGCACTCCCATGCTATAGGTGTACATGCCTCCTGTCCCATTGAGTTGAGCCCCCCCAGAGTTGTGGTGAGACATGGAGACCCAGTGTCAATCAACTGCAGCACGTCTGAGAGCCAGTTCGACGGAATCGGCTGGGAGGCGACAGAAGGAGGCATGGGTTTACAGCAGGTCAACCATTTGACCTGGACTGTGAAAAGGCTAACAAATTGGAACATCTCTCCATCGTGCTTCTTCAACCCATCTGCAGATAGTCCATTGCAACAGTGCTCCAAAAGCCCAGAGGTTATAGTTTACTGTAAGTCTTACCGATTCCTGCACAGGACAGTATGGATTGACAGTAAGAGTATGTCTGATGTCTAATGTTTGATAACTTCTACTTTTTCTCCAGCATTCCCAGAAACCATCAGTATCAGCTCCAACAGTTCCTCCAATGGAGTGATGAAAGAAATGCAGCACTATAACTTGCAATGTGTAATCCACAATGTGGCCCCTGCTCGTTTTCTCACTTTAACATGGTACAGAGAAGGTGCAGTGTATCGTTCACAAACTTTCAGCAGCTCCTCTAAGGAACCAGATACTCATTCAATTGGCATTCTCTTGGAAGCAAATAGACATGAGGATGGAGTCACATTCAAATGTGAGGCACATTTGAACCTGACAGAAGGGCCACTACTTGTATCTGTACAAGAGTATAATGTTACAGTTTACTGTAAGTATATCATGTGTACTTTAATATTTAAAATGTCCTTAATAGCATATTTAGATCATTTAGGTAAGCTGAAACAGTAAAATTTAATTTTCATTAGAGCTGCAATAATTACTCAAGATTAGCCAACTGAATGAATTGTTATCAACAACCATTTTAGGAGTCAACTAATTGTGTAAATTGATTGTTTCTATCTTTTCTGCTTTTTAGGTTTTATCAATTAAACTGTTAATTGAGTAAATTAAGTATCATATTAATCATTAACGAAAATAATCATTAGTCAGCCCTAATCTTTAACAATTAGTGTAATACGTTCTACCACAACTTATGTTCCAGTGGTACAGCTGTTGGCCTGAATCAACCATATCTGTCTAAAAGGAATAAACACCAATATTTCAGTCAGTTCTCATGTTTCATTTCGGTCTTAGCTGCTTTTCATCTGTTGAATATAAGTAAAATAGTTACTGTGTTTTCTTCTGATTAGATGGACCACATGTTGAATGTTCCTCTCCTGAGTTACCGGAAGGGGAAACTTTGCGGAAGCATTGCCCTGTGACAGGAAATCCCACCCCAATTGTCAAATGGCTGAAAGATGGACAGCCCACAGACCCGGCCGCCCCACTTAGCAGAGAGGATGCAGGGCTGTACACCGTTAAAGCAGAGGGGTTTTCCTCTATTGAAAAGGAACTCCGGCTTAATGTATCGTGTGAGTGTCACATCTAATCATGATCAAAAACAGCGACATAAACACGAGGAAAAATATTCAATTCACACACAGGGTCTCTTGGGTTTTCAATATTTGCCTCTGAAATGCATCGGAGTATTAAATATAAAGTAACATTAAATAGAAAAATTCAAGAAAAGTTGAAGTATTTTAAAATTTATCTAAGTACAGTACTTGATAATTGTACTCTGTTACATTCCACCACTGGCTAGGTGATGTATAATAACTCCAGGGTGAGTCTAAAGTAAAAATTGTGTCTATGCTTCTCTGCTTTCAGATGGACCAGAGTTGATGTGTCCAAGTGATTACACTGTACCGGAGTTCACTCCTCCCAACTTCACCTGCACAGCTGAGGGCTATCCTAAACCTGAGATGACCTGGTATAAAAATGGCAAGGAGGTGAAACTTCCAGAGAACCTAACAAGAAGTGATGCGGGGCAGTATTTGATCACTGCTTCAAACAAGCTGTCGAGTGTCAACCTCACAGTGGAGTTTATTGTCACGTGTAAGTTATTTTGATGAAAACCCTAAATACAGAGTCCTGGCATGTTTGCTTTCTCTCTGACTGACATTGTTGAAACTGTTGTCTCCAGACCCACCATCGCAGATAGCTGAGCTCCGAGACTCTGAAGTAGATGTTGGTTCCACTGTGTGGCTGAAGTGCTCCTCCACGGGCAACCCACGACCAAAATACTTCTGGGAGTATTACCGACTTGCCAATGTGGTGGAGGAACATGATGATGGAGTGTCCCAGCTGATTATCCACAATGCTACTGCGTACAACATGGGATTCTACACATGTCATGCCTGGAATGAAAGAGGAAACGTCTCTAAGACAGCCAGAGTCACTGTACATGGTAGGGTCAATGTAATGTATCTACCACTTTAGGCTAATGCAATAATTCAGAGCGTGTCCATCATCAGTAGCCTGCTCATAACATTGTTATGTCTGATTGGAGAGATAAAATGCTCTGGGTTGTTATGTGCTCTGTGATATTATGCAAGGCCTTCAGTACATTCAAAATTACATTACTCCAAATATTCAATTGCATTACTTTCATTACAAAATCTGTTATGTTGAATAGGTTAATGCCAGTTCTTCTTTTTTCTCATATGGATGCTATATTGTCGGCTGGTTCAGACCGAAGTATCTCAACAGCTGGACAGATGTCATGAAATTGTATCCAAACAGTCATGGGGAGATTCTCCACATCTACAAAATAGAATGACATAAATTTCTTAAGTGACCCTTTGACTCTTCCGCAAATGAAACCTTGAGTCTTACAGTTGTGGTGGGCAAACCGTCTCACTGTTGGATGAATTTCCATGAATATTGGTGCACAAATATCTAATAACCAGACATATGATCTAGAGCTATCAAGTCTAAATTTAAAGCATCCAGCAAAACTATACTCTATCTATCTATCTATCTATCTATCTATCTATCTATCCATCTGTCTATAAGCCATTTCTTATTTTGTCTGACTTGAGGCCAACATGCGCCACCAGCTACTTACATTTATAGACACAGTGGGTGAGAAGGCCTGCCGTGAGTGTGCTCAGTGTTGGGGGGGAGGGATGTGTCTCGGTTTCCTCTCCGGTGATGTAGTGGAGCTGGGAGGTGGGAGCTGGGAGCTGGTCAGTGAACGCAGCTTAGCTTAGCCTAGCTGCCCTCCAAAAAAGTCGCCTCTGGCCCGTCCCATTCAAGCTGAGGAGAAGCAGCAGAAATCTCAGAGGCGCCCAGTGTAACGGAAGAGAACCGACAACTGTTGGAAAAACCTCGAAGACTTTGTTCCGATGGATGAGTTCAACTCTCTTCGCCTCCTTTCAGTCCTCTTTGCCTTTGAGCTGCTGTCGCTCTCTAACGGGACAGGATCGAGTAAGAGCTGGTTTTCTGTCGAGGTTTAAAGTGGCTCGATTAGGCTTATAAACTTTTTCTTTCTTTATGTAGCCTGCAAAGTGACGAGGAGCTAACTTAAGGCGCATTGTGATCATAAAAGTTGAATTACATTTGGGAACACTAGTTAGTGGAAAATTGCTAATATTATATTACTTTGTTGTGGTTAGATGTACCTCATCATTACTAAGCACTGTAGCCTTTTGTAGGCAGTCTGATGTTTTAAACCTCCTTTCACATCCTGTTATATAGTTTTCTGATAAATCAGTGTCTTTATATGTTTGTTTGTATGTTATATTGGATGGAAATACAACAAGGTCCAGTACAAAGAATAGTGGGCAGCAAGTGCAGACTTTCCTAAGGGAGGGGGGGATATCCTTCCTGGTTCTTTCCCTGTTACTTCCTGAGACACAGCTTTTCAACAGTATTTCACTACAGCGCTGGATGAGGAAATGTTATGTTAACATAATGGATGTGTGTGACTTGGACTGGAATAACATTTATCTCCCCCACTCTACGTTCCACAGGTGCCAAGCCAGAATGTCCTATTGAAATAGAGCCAGACAGGATGGTGATACAATACCAAAGCAGTGGCCAGAATGCAACATGCGAGCCAACATTTACCGGCTCCAGTGATAAAGAAGGAGAAATATACTGGCAGGTTCAGCAGGGAACCAAAACTGACAGCACAAGTTGGTTCGTTGACACCCATAAAGACTGGGACCCGAGGCCTGTGTGCACTGCAACGTTCCAGGGAATAGGAACGTGCCAGAAACATTTGGACTTCACACTCTACAGTATGTATTGCTAATTTATTTTGGCCTGTGATTCAGTTGAAACCCATGCCTCAAATTTTTAATTTGTTCTGATGCTTTTTTTTTTTCACCCCATAAAACCATCACCCCAGAAAGCCCGGACAGTGTCTCTATCCGCCTTGTGGATAATTTGAGCCTGGTGGTAGAGGAGAGAGAGTTCCAGCTGCAGTGTGACATAACAAACGTTGCTCCTGCAAGAAACCTCGCTGTGCGGTGGTACCAAGGGAACGAAACCTTCGAACCACGCATCAGAGGTGAAGCAACTTTGTTTACAGAAGTTCTATTTTTACTGTGAGACATGTGCTAATTAACTAATGATAGTATAAATCAACAAGGCATCAACAGACATGCGCTTTCTTTAAGTAATTATTGAATTCATTAAGACAAAGGAGGTTATGTATAGGTTACGTTTTAGTTGATGTTTGTCTGTTTGTTTGTTTGTTTACCTGTTAACAGGACTACACAAAAACGACTTGATGGATTTTGATGAAACTGGGTGGGAGGTTTGAACATGAGACAGGGAATAACTCCTTAAATTATACAGTAGATCAGGATAAGAGGCAGAGTCTTGGATATTTTTTCGCTTTCTTTAACATCGGGAGAGTTTTTTCACCATTTCTGTCTATCAAGCATAAACTGCCCGATGTATTTTGATGAAACGTGGTAGAGGGATTGTTCGTGTAGCGAGGAAAACTCATTAAATTTAGGTGTGGATCTGGATAAAGGGGCGGAGAGCATTAATCAATTGCACATAAACTGCTTGATGGATTACCATGAAACTGGGTGGAAGGGTGGGGCATGTGTCACGCAAGCCATTATGAAAATTTGAAGCTAGATCCTGAAGAAAATCAACATTAATGAAAGATTGTTTTTCTTGCATCACTATCAAACTATTACCAATGTGATTCCAAATTCGAGGGGTAGGTTTTCATGGTCAAGGAGTCATATTACGAGGGTCATATTATCATGGGACAATTGCTTTTAGAGGTGATGACATAATGGGGAAACTGCTGATTTGGTGGAGGTTTTTGCTCTGTTTGTGCCGTCTAATCTTAATGATGCAATGCTTGATTTTTTATTAATTGGATGTTGCTCATTAAACAACCAGCATTATCGTTAAAAAAGTATTTTCATTGGTACTGATTACTGTTATTGTCATCTGATGTGACATCCAAAAGAAGGACTCCAGAAGAAAACACTGGTTTCTGGTTATTTCTGTGTTTGACACCTTTCAAAATAAGGAATAACTTTTTGGTTTTTGTGAGCAGACAATCCATACTCGTCAATATGTAGACCATAAATGCATCGTATTATTATATAAAATACACAAAAGTGGGAATAAAAGGTTTGGCCCACATGATCCCTGTAACACATTTGAGTGTATTTAATAAAAAAGAGTCCAAAAATGTGTTTACATGTCAAATCAAGACATCAGTTTATGTAGAGAGAGCAGAGTGAAATACAAACATTGGCAACCAAGAAGATTCATGCTTGACTGTTGTCATCTTTAACAATGAATGTTAACATGGAAGAAGCCAAGAGACACACATCGGAAGAGTAATTATAATGACTAAGCGTAATAAACATTGCAAACATGTCAAGAGCAAAGCAACCTTGAACTTGTTGAGGTCACTGAAACACAAAGGCCTCCTCCTGAAACTCACAATGGTAGTCCTTCCCTGGACAACAGCAACAATCAAAACTCTGCCCTAGAAGTGCCGACAAATGTTCTCCCACAAGGATCAGTTTGCATCTCAAACATGCCTAATCTCTATATAAACATGGTACCCAACACTAAATCCCTCAAAGTCTTCTACACCAATGACATCTGCCAAGCACCAGATTTTGACTAATTGGAGCAGATGCTTCCTGGAGTCCCTGCAAAAACTCAACCAATACTGCAAATCTTAGTGCCTAAAACCAAGCCCTGCTAAAATAGTCTCCAATGCATTCCACATCCAAAACACCAAAGCTGCCAGAGCACTTGACATCCAACTGAGTGGAAGCTAAAGCACACCACCAACCGGACCTATTTGGGACTGACCGTTAATAGAACCCTGTTCGTTAAGGAGCATCTAAAAGAAATGGTGGCAGAGGTGAAGTCCAGAAACAACACCACAGACAGACATATATGATTGAAGTTTACCCCTCCAAAGACTAAAAGGAGGGTTAGTCATTCTAGGTACAGCAAACTAGAAGGCAGCTGCTTGGCTTGAGATCTTTGCATTTGCTAAATAATACATCCATCCAGTATCTGAATTAAACAGTCTACTTTTTGTCTTTTCTTAAAATATCCATTTGTCCATCAGGCTCGGTACGAGCGCCTGGCTGCCTGCATGAGAACAACACAGACTGTGACATCAACGTGATGCGATTCCCGCTGAACGTGTCATCTACCGTCAACGTCACTCTGAACAGACAGCACAATGGAGCAGAGTTCCAGTGTGAGGCTGTGTTGGACCTTGGAGCTGAGGGACCACAGCCTCCTCCGAGCATGATGTCCAGTCCACTCAACATCATTGTCTACTGTGAGATCACATTTACATTTGTCGCTTAGTAGTCTCGGTAACAACATCAGTGTAATATTAAGTAAATCACATTTTATAGCGATCAAATCATTCCGCTGGGCTAATTGATTAAAAATCATGTAGATCAATAGAATAGTAGGCAAGAGCCTTATTGTCCTTACAGTAAGAAAAAGTGCAGGACAAAGAATAAAATGTTAATGTGAATTAAGGTCGCCGCATGTAGCTGATGTAGTTCTACTACCGTCTCTCTGTTGCCATTATTTCTCAACAGATAAGCCCATCATTAATACCACAAAGCTTCCAAAGAAAGTCCCAGTGTTCAGAGGTTATCCCGAGGATCTTGTCTGTGAAGCTGATGGTCACCCACCTCCGAGGATCCAGTGGTTCTACAGCTCAAACAAAGTGCCCCATGTGTCAGGAGACACACTCATTGTTTCTGAGGCAGGCATCTACAACTGCAGCGCCAGCAATGAAGTCGATTCCATCTACCATGAGGTCGAAGTGATCCTAAAAGGTAATATAGCACTCTTCATCGAACCTCTGTTGCATACTTTTCTAAGAAAATATGTTCACACTGCAGTTGAAAGTGACACAATTCTGATATTTGTTTTTCAAATCTGATTATAACAAGCATGTATGTTATTTCATTATTAAAATGACAGCAATAGTGATGCAGGCATTCATTTCTTGTATAGTTTGTTGTAGTGATGGTCCATCAGCTTTTTAGACTGAGGGAGAGAATATAATTGAAGCATCTTCCCATTTATCTGTTAAGTTTGTGTCTCAGTTGTCATTGCCGCGATCCTCCATATTTGACGTTGTCCACCATTGCTGACAAACAATAGATGGGAGCATCTCATCAGCAGGAATCAGATACATATCTGATCTAGGACCGCATATGAAAGTGGCCCAAATCAGAATAGGAAAGATCAGATTCCTTGTGATTTGTGCTGTTTACAGTGTCCTGAAAAAAACAAAACACATCTGAGTCACAAATGAGCAAAAACATCAGATTTAAGCCACTTTTGCCTGCGGTGTGAACATAGCCAACGACAGAAACAAAAAGCCAGGTGATGAAAATCTAAAGCTTCTTTTTATACATTCACATGTTTTCTGTTGTCAGATGTTATAATCAGAAATCTGGTGGCAGATTGTTGGCAAAAGGACACAGGGTTTCACAGTTGGGCATATGGTCATATTACTTTTGAATTAATTAATTAATTACCACCCTTGAACCAGTCAGAATTAAGTATTCAGCCAAGCCCTTGTTTAACCCGAGTATAACATCAGACAATGTAGCACAAACCACAATGAAATAAACTATCAATTGTTTCCTGCACTGCGCATCTAAAGTGATATGAAGAGTGAACTGTTCTGACAAGATCCTAAAGAAGGGGCTTTTAGGGAGGATGAGTGAGAACATATGGAACCACAAGCATTTGATCAACTTACATGTTATTTTCAATGTACACGATATTACTTGAATTCATGAGCTGCCCTTTGACCTTTTCTTTTTCTTTTTTTGATGTCATTGTCAGGGGTGGACAATGTCTTTTCCAACAAAGTATTAATATGCTGCCCGTTTGATTGATTTCATTGCAGAGGACTACCTTCCCCTCATAGCTGGATTTGTGGCTGTCACAGTAGTTGCCATCTCCATCATCTTCCTCTTCATCTACTCTATTTATTACAAGAACACCAGGATGCGCCGCTACAGTCTTAAAAACCCTAAGCTCAACACCCACAATGGCAATGTGGCTCACAACGGTTGGGACTTGCAGCTTCCTATGACTAAACTGTCTTAGCAGTACATCTGTTGATTGCACAGGATGGATTGCCAACCACTCTGAATGACCTGCATCTCTCCGCCAAAAGAAGCTAATGTTTGAATGCCTGAATACCACACTGTTTGGAAATGTCTTTTATTACTCCAAACATCATCCTCACATCTATTTTCCCACATATATTAGTATTTTACCCTTTATGGAATAATCTAATTAAAAAATAGCAACCTTTGGCTTGAGATGTACAGTTTTATATTTACTACTGGATTTTACCTGTTTTCACTGGACGGAAAGACGAGGAAGAACAAGGACTTTTTTTGGCTTTGACTTGCCAGAAAACCTATTTCGATTTTTTTTAAAAATATGCACGGAAGGAATTCGATATTTTTATGAATGTTTTTTGTTGACCTTGAGTTCTCTGAATATTCACCAAAACTTACTGAAAGTTCTCTGTATATAGTTATTTTACATGGGGATTATGATTTTACCATGCATTTTTGGATGCAGTGACCCTGAGCCTTCTATGGCTGTAACAGTTACACTAACAGGAAGTGCTGCACATCTTTTTCATTGCGTATTGGGCTCCAAAGGTGTAACAGGGAATTTGTAAGCGAGAGACCAAAGTTGTGGACACTTTTACTTGTGCATACTTTTCATTGAGTCCATTGTCCATTCACTATTCTTTGTAAGCCACTGGGCACTTCTTTCTGAGTTTGTAGCCTTTTCTGTGCCTGGCCCTTTGTTTTGCCATGCTGTGTCAAGCTCTGGCATTATGGGACAAATTGTCTTGTTCCACAGTTTGTTTTGTTTTTTTGTATGAATGACTGCAGCGGAACTGTATATTCTGGATAATATTTTCTATGAATAAAAAACGTATATTTATTTAAGGACGAAAAAAAAGATGGAACAATTTAGAGTTGAAAATGGACTGCAGACAGGTATATAAATGTTGAAAGAGCTCAAGTCATACCTGCAATAAAATATGAGAATATTATAACACATTTGTGAATACAGCTGTAAATATTTGTTTGGTGTAAAACTGTATTTTAATATTAAAACATGGCTTTTCAAACTGATTACAGTATTTGAATCTTATTGCAATTAATATATTTGGCATGGATGAATATATGATCAGAAGTGTTGAGGCTCATTTTTTTGTTTTCATACAATTATAATACTGTGATGGGTAGCAGACATCAAATTTTTTTCTTTTTGTCTGTTAAATCCATCTCAAAGCACAGACTTGAGAAAAAGGACAATTGTTGAATTTATATCGTTTTTGGAAGGAGAAAATAACAAGGGATCTAAAAGTTTAATGCCTAAAAAGTTGGTTTTATGTTGTCTTGTCAGGGTCTGATGTTAATTATTATTATTATATCCTGTATTTTACCAGGTAAAACAATCCTCATGGCGATTAAAAATCTCTTTTCCAAGAGTGACCTGGCCAAGAGAGCAGTGCCAACAAATTGATTAACATAATACAATACATATATACATACATATACATACAACTTTCATACACTAAAATGAGAGAATACAAAGTATCTAAAATGAATCAATACAAAGAATCAATAAGAATGATTTCAGTGTCATTTCAGAAACAACTACATTGACCAAGCGCAATATTTTCACGATCCTTTAAGATTGATTTAAACCCCCCCAGAGTAAGAAGTTCTGACAGTTTCAATTCCTTCTGTAAATTATTCCAGGAAGACGGAGCAGCGAAGTTATAATTAAGTTGGGACAGGAATCTCCATTTTTCTTAGCTGCTGACCCTCAAGAGAAGCACCAACCTGGCCCAACACCTCTATACCATCCAGCAGATCTTTTGGGGGGGGGGGGGGATCTGTGGTGAAGATTGTGTTTGCAAACTGCAATCATGTTGCAGTTGCAGAAATTACTCAAGAACTACTTCCTGCTTGAGAAAGATGATACTTGCTAATGCTGTTCTCTTTGCTATGTAACTCACTGTGATCTCACTGTTCTCTTTGCTATGGCTTGATAGAAATGATTAAAAGCTCCTGTTCCAGCATCAGATGGGGGGGAGGGAGGTTTCTGGAGTGTGGACTGTTGTTTTTTAGGCCTCTCATACACGGATTTTGTACTGTTGTTGTGTTTTTAATTCAGTGTCTTTTTGGTAATCTGGGTTGATTGTTTGTCTTCATATTAATACATCCCATGGCCATTTCTGGAAAGGTCCCTTTCTGTGCTTGATTTGGATCAGTGCTGAAGTATTGTTGGCCACATAGTGACGCTTATGTGGTAACATATTTGACTTACCAAGTGATCTTTTTTTTTCTTGGAGGGTGGAGAGTTTAGGTTTATACTGTGTGTGTAACCGGTGGACATCTGCGTTGTGTTTATTGTGTGGAAACCAATCTCAGCATCAGTTTCTCGGATATCACTCCGTTTATTGCCACACTGACAAAAGATGGAAACAGTACATCAGTGTGCAAGCTATATTCATGCCCCAGCTCCTTACTCTATAAAACAAACAGCAAAATGACTTAATACATACTATATACAAGAATTAAAAGGGTGCTATTAGTAGCAACAACAGGTAACCAACCTCTCCCATGTGGGGACAATACGAAAGGGGCGAGGCTATGGGACTAGCAGAATATATGGGGGGAAGCAGAGAAGAAGAAATAAGGAGGGGCAACACAGAAGGAACTGCGGCGGTCCTTGCAGTCAGGTATAACCAAAGGAAGGGTACAGTAGAACTGATTTTGTGTAATTATAGTGCCAAAACTGGCCCGGTTACATGTGTAGGTTAACGTGCATTTATCTTGTGGTTGTAAAATATAGGTACGTGTATTTTCTTTTCAGTGAAAGGAAAGTCTGACAATTTGGGAAATATGTTTCTACCAAAGTGAGAGCAGTATCAAATTATCTTGGCAAGAAAGCAAATAAGCATGTCCAGATTTATCGGAACTATTCCTTTAAGCGTCCCTCCGTCAAGCGCTCCAGAATCCAAATACGGTCTGCTAGTGTCTAGCCGTCTGTACGCCCAACCAAACGCGCTCAAGGGTTAAGCAGCTGAAATTTCCGAGGAACACTTAATGCACCACCAAAATAGGTTTCGTTTTTACACCTCTTTTCTATGCTTTCACTTCGCAGGTGAGAGGGCATCTACGGTACGTGCAGCAGCAACGAGGAAGACGGATTTGGAAACAAGTTTGTCATCTGGACCATATTTTGTGTAATAGAAGTTTTGCTGGTTGGCACGCCGGCGGAATAATATGTGGTTCTTCATATTCAGCGGCTTAATAGCATACACAGGTAACTCTTTTATGTCGTGTTCGTTAAGCTTTTATTGAGCTACATTAGAGTTTCAGGCTAGTTCCTACTTAGGCCCAATAGTTTGAACTCAACTTCTTAGTTTTGGCCTACGCCCATTGTTTGATTAACATTAACCTGATGTGCTTATGTTTGCTTTTTAGGAAACAAATGGAACAAATTTTAACAACATAAAGTACTTCTCACCAACGTCAATAACTAAGTCGTGTGAAAACTTTATAAGTCATTATCACACTCCGAGTTTTTAGGGAAGAGGGCAGAAGACATTGCCTTGAATAGGCCTATTGTTTTTATGTTTTCTATTCTATTCTGTTCTGTTAATTTCTGAACAGGCTATTTTACTGTGTTTATTCACCTAGAACGATTTGTTTTACATAAAGAGTCCCACGTGTTGTTACTGTAGATGTGGTTCTGTAGTTAAAACATCATGCATTGTTCACAAGGTTTCTTTAATTTCACCTTGTATTAAAGGTGACCAGGTAAAGGTAACCATTTAAATGATAAGCCAGTTAGCCTCCGCCAGCTAGAGTTGCTCATGCGATCGCCCATGTTTGTTTGTTTGTCCATAAGTAATTTTGAAAAGTTATCAACTGATCTTGAATACATTTTTTGTAGTGTTGGACTTAAGGCCAAATCAGAGTCGATTAAATTTTGACAATAAATCGTGAAAAATTATTTTAAAAAAGTCAACCAAAGTAAACACATCCATGCATGTACAGCTTATGATGTGTCACCACTGTGCACACTTGAATCCAGATCAGGATCATAATCCAGATGTGGGAGATGAAAATATACATTTGGAGGATGGTAATATATGTATTACCAATATACCATTAAAAGATTTTGTTTTCACATAGCCTGCAAACTATTTCCTGATTATTCAGGTTTTAGTCACAACAGCGTTGAAGTATTGTGCGCTCAGAGTGCTTTTCACCTGTTAAACCCATTCAACGTGCACTATGTGCCTTTACTGGGTTACAATCTAGAAAAACAATTCAATATACGCCGAATTTTTTTCACATGGCTACTCGTGCTGCTCGGCCATAATGCATCTTGTGTCCTTCTAGGAAAGCCTGTGAGTTCTTCCTGTCCAGTTGAGATAAGCCCTCTCAGAGCTGTGGTGAGAATTGGTGACCAATTCTCTGCCAATTGCACCTCATCCTCCGACCAGGCAGAGGAAATGGGCTGGGAGTCTTCAAATGGAGGCACATCAGTGACAAAAGGAGTCTCTGTGCTTCACTTAAACATAGACTCCGTCACAGACTGGCGCTTGAAACCAATCTGCTTCATCAATCTCAAGAATGGTGAACAGTGTTCACAAACCCTAGCAGTCACTGTTTACAGTAAGTCTTTTTTTTTTTTACTTTATCTGAAGTTGCTTAGCAGGCCTCTTTAGTTTTTGACCATTCATTATTGCTGATTTTGTGACTTGTCATATATTTGTTACCTTTTTCCAGAAACACCGGACAGTGTGTCCATGTCTCAGCCAAGTCAATTTGGCCCAATGGTGGAGGGTGAAAATTATCGCATGCAGTGTGACATTGTTAATGTTGCACCAGTAAGCAACCTCTCCGTGCAGTGGCACAAAGGAAACGAGATATTCTACACAGAGACGTTTGATGAGTTCAGTGTATATCCAGTCAATGAGTCATCTATCTGCAATCTGACGGCCCATAGAGATGACAATGGAGCTCAGATATGGTGCGAAGCAAAGCTGAGCTTTGGGTCGTTGGGGCCAAATCTTCCCTCGATCAAATCACAGCAACAGGAAGTGATTGTACTGTGTAAGTTTTTTATGCTATTTTATCCTTCACAGTCATTTTATGGTGTGTTTGCCTTTTTAAAAAAAAAAGTATTTTAGTTGTTATTTATTTTTCTCTCTGTATTTCATATATATCTTCAGACCCTCCAACCTTCGCCAACCCTGCACATGAGACACTGGAACTTCAAGCTGGTAGAAAATTTATTTTAAATTGCACTGCTACAGGAAATCCAATGCCAGTATACAGCTGGCATTTTCCAAATCCCACAGAACTGATGGAGAATCTAAATAGCAATCAAACCATTCTGACCCCGTCTTATGAGCTTCCAGGGACTTATAACTGCACAGCATCTAATTCCCAGGGCACCAGGACCAAGTATTTCACCGTCATCGAAGCTCCAAGTAAGATATTATAACTAAAATTATTAGATTTCTGAACTTTTTCCTTGTCAATGTTAATAATTCTATAATTCCTTGACGCTGTTGTTTTCCAGCAGGAAGTCACACTGGGATCACTGCTGGAATTGTAATGGCTGTGTTTTTTGTTTTAATCTTTTTGGCATGTGTAGTTTATAAAAAAAAAACTCAAGACCAGAAGGTTTGAACACATGAGCTGAGGAAGAGAATATAACAAAAAACCCCGTCTCCCACAGGGGATCGTACAACCTTTGCAGCTTTGGTCGGAGGATTTGGGTCCTTGGGAGTCCTGCTCTTCATCAGTGGTCTTTTATTTGTGACACCTGATGGCACATTTGCTTTCAACAAAGGCAGCTATGTCAGAGGACGACCTACCTCATCAGGACCTGTATGAGGGTGATTTTTTTTTTAAATTCAGTTTTGCATGGCTTTGCAATGACAATCTTTTTAAAGTATTTGGTGCTTGGAGAAGCCAGTATCATGTGGCAAAGGGGCATGGTGTGTTCTGCATGCTCAGTTGGTGGACACTGGATCTAAAGCATAATCCCATTTGCTGTCTCTAAAGCTCAACTAGTCAATATTTTTATACTAACAAAGAACATTTACATGCACTCAAGAAATCTGGTGAATTGTAATAATGGGACTGGTCACCGAAATCTGCGTAGACATGCAACAGGATTAGATTTTCTTTCTATCACTGACTTAAGCAGAGGCATGACTCACTCACTTTAAATGTTGATGCAATCCTGCTTCCTGATTCCATCGTACCGCTTTGCTGTTGCAGCAGTCAGTCCTCTGTCTAAAGTCGTTGTCCTTTACGTGAATGTAAAAAGCTGACTGTAACATGCATGTAAATGTACAGATTGAATGAAATTACTATTGATCCAAGGAGCCTTAACACCCTACATGCACATTTCTGTTATGGTTCAGTCTGAGCCACTCTCATCAACCTTGTTTAGACCAGCAGGGGGAATTGTTTCCGGGGGAGGGAGCTCTGATGAACCAATCTCTCAACACCCCAAGCAATGAGATGGGAAACATGGGAATGCTTTTAACCTTAACCCAGTCACTAGCTGCACTACTCTGGGGGGGGGGGGAACCTTGTTTTTTTAATTATTTAAACCATCAGCTACAGCTACTAAAGAATGCTGTGATTGGGCACAATGTTGATTGCTGTTATTGTAAAAGATTTTAAATCTATGCATAAGTGATGTTCATTTCGTGTTCTGTAAAATCATTTTACCAAATGTATTTTTTTTTTGTATGCACTGGTACAGCTCTGGAATGCTGCTTATTTTTGCACTGACCATGCCTTTTTTTGTCAGTGCATACAATTTCATATGAATTGCTTCATTGATATTACCTGAATATGAGCCATTAAATCCAATGTAAGAGTGCAGCTTGTCTGATACACCAGTGAAAGGGAATATAACAGAATGTTAATGCTCTGTGTGCATCCGTAGCTTGTGCATATGCATATTGTTAAATAAAGCCAACCTCTCTGTCACTGACATGCTGTGGCAGAATACAGATTGAGGTAAAGTCAAACCAGTGTCTTTCATTACTATGTTTCACTCCCACCTTTTGTCAACCCCTTGGACCTCTCTCTTTCACACTCCCTCATTCAATCTGGGTTACATTATACAGTGCTGAGACTGCCATACTAATTAGTACCAAACAAAGTGAATGTAAAGGAGAGCATTTGTTATCCTGCCTACAGTTGCCAATATAAACCTATTTTTTCTGAAACCATGTTCTTTATGTTCAGCCCCTGCCATTCCCACAAAAGGTTTTCTGTTTCTGTACACTCTGACTGTGTTGCTATAACAACCTGGCAGAGTGGATATTGCTCAATTTGTCATGGAGTAAAAAATAAAAAAAGTTTTATTATAGACACAAGCTTAACATATTTCTCTAGAGGGCATGAAGGATCAGCATATTCAAAGTGAAGCGAGCATGCATCGTAATCTGTACATTGAGATTCCCAGCTGTGCTCTCCATAAATATACCAAAAAAAAAAAAAGCATCCAATTACTTGCTCGCTTGGACTGCAGTTGTGGTCAGAGCAGATATGCTGTGTCGCATTCTGGTCACAGTGTGGGGCTTACAAGCTACATGCTGCACAACACCACCACTCCTGCCTGCTGAGATTTCACAAAGCGTGGAGTTCAGAAACAGTAGGAGACAAGCCTGCAAGCTGAACTGAAAACAGGTTTTTGTTCACAGCCAGAGAGTAAGATGAGAGATTAAATCATTTGTATGACAGCGTGATGTGGCCATACCTAAGGCTGGAATGTGATGAGCATAAAAAAAAAAAAATCCAACCATCCAATTATAAATAACACAGTCTAGTTTTTATGTCAGATTTATGTCTATTCAAAGGTTATACATGGGTCAAAGGTCACATCAGTTTGTAGAAAGGAGATTTTGGGCTGCAGAAGTAGTTGTACAGGTAAGAACTCGATCATAGCATTGGTGATGTATTGTACTTTATATATTTTACTTAAAAGGTGGCAATTTTCCATGTGGTCAACCTCTACTTAGGCATTCATAAACTAGATACTGATAATGAAAAATCTCTGTATAACCACAATATTATTTTCAAACTGTTGTACAGTGTGTATTCCTGTCGTAGGTCACTGTATGACTATATTATTGTCTTGTGGGTCATTTGCTTTAGTATTTGTAAGCCTAGAATTTTCTGCTAAAATGCTTGCAAGATCAATGCATTACTAAGAATTTGGGCTGTGTTTTTCAGAGGCCTACCACCTGTTAAATTTCCCTCTTTCCCTTTTACCCCCCACCCCCAAAGTCAGCTGGGATGAAGGGGGCCCTTTTGTTCCAACATAGTTCCCTGCGGAGTAGCCAAGCTTGTTCAAGTTGGATTTTTCTCTCCTCTTGCCCCTTAATCGACGACTCAGTGCAGAAAATAACATGGGAAACAACTTTCTTCAATGGATTCTGACACTTTGCATGTTTAACTCAGGTAAGATGTTGTTGGAAGCCTACTTTTTCTCACTTTTTGGATAGTAGATAATGTTTGGTGCAGCTTATGAGAATACTGATGAATAACTAAGGCTGTACGACATGTAAACAGTGATAAAATGTATTTGAAGTATGTCAGTGAAGCAGCTTTGGTTTATATTTAAAAACAGTTTGCACATAATTAGATACCCTAATAATCATATAACGTTATTATTGAAATGGGGCCTTAAAAACATGTGTTTTGTGTTGCACTATATTCTGCAACTAAAATTACTAGGGCTACCAGTTGAAGTGTAGCTCCAATTTTGTATTGATTAAATAGGCCTGTAAAGTTTTGTTGCCATAATGTAAAAATGAACAGGCTAATTGGCAGGATAGCTGTAATTCACTATCATTTACACAGGCGTATTAGATAAATATCAAACTATTCCTGATTTAGACCTGTTACTGGTGATTTTTCTGTGTGTGTTGTAACAGGGTTACATAATAGGAATCTATCCTGCAGCCTGCCTGTGTTATACATTACATATACATTAACTATGAAAGTGCAACAGGTAAAAAGTAGCTTTTGGAGATGATATAGTTTAATGCAAAATTACTCAGCCCCCATTTGCCAATATTAGGTTTATTTGCAAAATTTACAGTTTATCAGCTGTTTGCAATAACTATATCACATTAGAACAGTGTAAATAGCTCAATACAACAGATATTATAAGTGTTTTCCCCAAATACGACACAAAATGCTACTTTTACTGACTACTGCAGTCTCAAAATGATTGTGTCTCTAGTACTTTGTAGAGCTCCCTTTACCTGCTATGATCTGCTGCAAACATGATGCATACCCAGACACCAGCTTCTGGCAGCACTCCTGAGGAATCCTAGCCCATTCCTCATCGGCAAAGGCATCCAGTTCTGGAATATTCCTGGATTTACATGTTGCAACCACCTTCTTCATATCCCACCAGAGATTTTCTATGGGATTCAAGTCAGGTGACTGTAACAGACACTCTAGAATCCATCTTACCCTGTACATTCTGCAGATTCCCAGTGCCTGAGGAAGCAAAGCAGCCCCAGAGCATCACTGAGCCACCGCCATGCTTCACTGCCGATAGGATGTTCTTTTCAGCATAAGCCTCATTCTTCCTCCTCCAGACATACTGCTGATCCATAGGCCCCAAAAGTTACAGTTTTGTTTCATCGCTTCACAGAACAACATCCCAAATCTTCTGTATCTTATCTAGATGGTTTTGAGCTACTGGATCCGACTTTTCTTACGCTTTTGGTCAGCAGTGGTGAACTTCTCGGAGTTTCATTATGGAGCCCTTCTGCAAATTTAGGCCTTAACAGAAAAAAATTTGGGACTCTACTGCTAAAGGGAGTCACAAATGTGTGCTCTTTGTACAGGATGTAATTCAGGGGGTTGAATAAGTATGAAACTGCAGTTGTCATTAAATGAAACATTCTGTGTTGATTATGGAATAAAACTTAAATTTGTTGCATTGACCTATGCAAACTCTTCTTTTGTGATTTGTTTATTACAAACAGCTGATAAATGGTGCATTTTGCCAATCTGCCTTATACACAGTGGGGGGTTGAACAATTTTGCATCCACCTTTACTAATGATGATGATGATGACTGCTGTGTGTCTTAGTGTCAGGTGAAGGCTGCTCTCTAATCCTCAAGCCCTCCAGGGTTGTGGTGGGCTTTGGGGAGCCGGTGTCAGTCAGCTGTGAGGCTGTTCGCCCTGTTCGAGTCCTGGGCTGGGAATCGGCCATCAGTGCTGTACACACCCTACAGGACCTCTCTGTCCAGTGGAAGGTAAACAGTCTTATTGACTGGATAGAGGAGCCTATCTGCTACGGTGTGTTTTTCACAGCTCCGAGACAGTGCGAGGAGAAGCTCAACCTCGTCCTTTACAGTGAGTCAGCTCCTGTTTTAAAAGATGGTGTATTGACTCACGCAAACCTTTTTGAATGACATGAACTTTGTGTATTATTCATTTAGAAACCCCAGATAGTGTCTCCATCAGGCCTGTGAACCACACTGGCCCCATGGTGGAAGGAAAAGAGTACCAGCTGCTCTGTGAGGTTCAGAATATTGCTCCCGTTCAGTATCTCACTCTGAGGTGGTACAGAGGGCAATCTGAGGTTTATAACCACTCCTTCTCTGACCTTACATCTTCCTCGCCTGTCCAAGTGTCCTCTATCCTCATGATCACACCAACCAAAGCTGAGAATGGAGCACAGTACAGGTGTGTAGCAGTGCTGGAGCTTGGACCAGAGGGACCACAACCACCTCCTACTGTGACCTCTGAGCCTCTTAATGCCTCTGTGTACTGTAAGTCATGAAGCTATCCCCAGTCTTAAAATGAGTTCTTATATTTACATTGAACATGGTACATCTAATCCCTCTGATCTATTTCTCTAGTTCCCCCAACATTCCTCAGTCCTGAACCAGAAGTTTTGGACTATATAGTGGGTACTGAAATTACCCTGAACTGCACTGCCACAGGAAACCCAACACCTGTGTACAGCTGGCAATCCTCCCTTCCCGTTCAAGAGAGGATGGAGAATGAAGCAGTTCTTACATCCTCCTCATTGCTCCCAGGGACCTACATCTGCACCGCCTCTAATACACTGGAGAAGAAGAGCAAACAGTTCATTGTCAAGGCCAAAACCAAAGGTAGAAGGGAACTCTGAAGTGCACGTGTTCAAGTTGTTGCCATAAATTGCGTCCTAATCAACTTCTACTTTTGCTTTTACTTAGGTGTTTGAAAGGAGAGATCTTGAGATGGGATCAGATGACCACATTGGACAAACATGGAGATTTAAACGGAGGGGATTTTACTGTTGCAGCTTATTATGAGGATCTTGCAATCAGGCAGAATTAGATCTAATTTTAAATTTAAAAAAGATCCTAATATACTATGTTTGGTAACTGTCGTTTAATTTTTATTTCCAGTATTCTGTGAGATAGATTGATGGTTTAGGAAATAGTTCACTTTTTATGCTTCTCATGTGACATCTTGTGTCTAATTTATATTTTTTGTAGACATATTTTTGTTTTAATTAAATTACCTTGTAACATTACAGATGTGTAGCTACTTTTAGATAGCAATGACGACTACATTATAATTTATGTATCGACTTCAATACTGAATGTTAAAGATCAGCAGGCCATTACTGTAAATATGAACCATTTATTGATTTGATGAATAAAACTGAAATTTAAAAACACTGTTTTTATATTATACATATGTTTAGTAAGATTATTTATTAGTATTGGTAGCATGCTACTTCAGGGTGTGACGGTCTTTTAGTTACATAGCAAAAGAGAGCGATTTCTCATACCTCCATCCACATACTGGGGCTTTTGGATTAAATGATACTTAGATTTGTTGTATTTTTTTTTATGGAATATGTCATTTGATAGTCTGTGCTACACTAGTATTAGACCACTAGATGTCGCTGCTGTACCGTTCCAGAGATGATTTGATTCGCTCTTGTTGCGTCACGTGACCAAAACATTTACCTTGCAGTCAGGAAGTAGCATTAGTGGCTAACATTAGCAATTGACCTTTCCTTACCTTAACACGTCCGGCTACTACCAACTATTTTGGTTGATACAGGTGGGAGTCAGTCTTTGTTCCTTTGTAATGCAGTTTCTAATATATATTTACTCATCACGAGAGAACAACTAATGAAAGGTGTCCGTCTCTTCCTTTTCAGGTAACGCTATGCCACAGAAAGATCCGTGTCAAAAGCAAGCATGTGCAATTCAGACGTGTTTACAAGGTACACGAAAAAAGCACTTGAATGCCATTATACACTCAAGGCATTTAAAAAGACACCACTTTGTTGATTCATAAATTTGCTTGGGTAGCTCGTGTCAAGTGAAAATAACCCGTATTCTGTTCCTTTATAACTTATGATTATTGTCTTAATTTACTCAGAAACAAGAACCAGAAGCAACATCAAAAAGTAGTCACTATAAAATTCCCAGGTGACAAAACTGGAGTATACAACATTTTACACAATCAGTAATCTGTACCCCATCTGCACTGATTACAACAATAATACTCCTCCTCATGGATTGGTAGAAACTCCACGTTATCCTGTGGCATGGTGGCCCACTCTTCAATAAGAGAGAAGAAGAGTAAAAGAATGGTTATTTCTCTAAAAACTGTGTTTTCATACTCAAGACTACTCACAAAAATTAGTTAAACATGACCAAAACTATTGTATGTTGAAAATCATTACAAAATATGCCCTATACATAGATGTACAATCAGTTCAAAAGCAGAGAAAAGGTCTCACAGTTGGGAGGAAAAAAACGAGTGGTGCATTTTTGAATCCCTTGAATGTATATTTTTTAAAGCAAATGCCATATTATTGTTTGTTTAACTGCATCCTTTTCCTTCAGCAAACAAGTACGTGGAGAGCATGTGCGAGGATGTGATCAGGGAAATGCGGCGATGTTGTGAGACACAGGCTGGAAAGTCCATCTGCTGCTCAGGGTTCAAGGACTCAAATCCCACGGAGAACAAAATTAACACATAGCTGATGTGAAATGCTTTTGGTTAGAATAATGGTAAAAACATTGTGTCAATGTTTTATCAAACTATCTGTATTGTAACAGTGCTGTGTATTGAGTTGTTTATCTTACATACAGTAATTTGGAAGTACATTAAAATGTCATTTTGAATTTGAATAGGCCTTTCTCAAATCACATTTTGACATGTCATCGCTGAAAGGCCCCGCCACTGGCACACCCACAGTATGAAGTGTAATATGGTGTGTTATTAATTAAGATAAGATAAGATAAGATAAGATATCCCTTTATTAGTCCCACAGTGGGGAAATTTACAGTATTGCAGCAGCACAGTGTACAAAAACACAGCAGGAGGAGGGGAAATAATATTTTTTAAAAATACAATACAATAAAGGAGGGGGTAAAGTGTCTCAAAAAGCCTACTGTACATCAAAATGACAAACCAAAATGTCACACCGCTTTGGCACAGTCACATAAAGCTGAAAATTCTAATATAACTTTCAAATGTAGTATTTATTAAAGAGAAGTTCAACTAAATTATTTTATGTAACCTGTCATATCCACGTGAACGATGAAAGATAATAAAGCTATTTCACATTTTTTTGCATGCCTCAAACCTGCATATTACATAAAACCAGAATGTAGGAAATTCTAGGACTTAAAACTTCAAAGTGAACAGCAGGAGAAACAGTTTCTTTAAGTTTATTGGTATAAATATGAAAAATTCATAGAAATGTCTTTTCTATAGTGAAATTCTCTCTGATTGCTGCATGTCAGCCCTGGAAAACTTACGAATTAGAGAAACTCAGTTGCTGGACTGATGCCCGAAATAAGAAATTTAGCATTTCATTTGTTTGTCAATGATTAATCTTTTTTGAAATGCATTTATATATTTAAGTATTCAATTTAATGAATGGCCAACAAGACTACAAACACACTATAAACAGTTTTTAATATTGCATCCCGGAGTAGTTCAAGGCCAAATCTATCCTCTACAAAGTATTTTAGAATCAGTATTTGTGTGTGTGTGTGTGTGTGTGTGTGTGTGTGTGTGTGTGTGTGTGTGTGTGTGTGTGTGTGAAATTACGTTACCCTTTTTATTCTCTTCTCAATGTAAAGAGTGCAAGAGAGATAATAAACAGAGATATTTATATATTTATTATAAGATAAGATGATACTTCATTCATCCCACAATAAAGTAAACTATATACAGCAGTTTACTGGATAAAGAAAAAATATTATTTGAAAACAGTGAACTTATGATACTCCACATAAACAAGCATATTAACATATACCAGGGCGGTTCTGGAAAAACGTAGAAAAAATTAGGTAAGAAAAAATATGTAAAAATACTGAAATGAATATTAAAATTTATAATAACCTTTTTTCAAATATTGAATTAATTTTAAATATTCTTGTTATTAATCAGTTATTAAGATAAAACATGACGATATACCTGTGTTTAATGAATGAGGAAAAGAAGCGCCATCGCTCGTCCTGCAGAGGGGCTTGTGCTTTCGCCCATCCGACGTCGTACGTCCCTGAGCAATGACGGAATGACGTACATACGTCAAACGGAAATTTGCAGCAGCAAATCTTTCTAGAATTCTTGACTTGGAGCTGTTTCCTGCTAGCCCACGCTAGGTTGGCTTATGTGAGATTGTCTCGGCTTAACTTAGACATCTGCTACACTCAACACAAAAACGCATTTTCTAAATCAACAGTGTTGTTGCGTTATATACTTTTTGATTGCAGATTCGGGTTAGCTTCATTTAGCCCACTCAATTAGCCGAGCTATCGTAACTTGTTTACCCTAGGTTCTTGCTGGTACAATGTCTAGGATAGACTACAGCGTGTGGGACCACATCGAGGTGTCAGACGATGAAGATGACACCCACCCAAACATCGACACGCCAAGCCTCTTCAGATGGCGACACCAGGTACAAATTTAAGGCACATTATGTTTAAAGTAGGTGCACATCACACAGTAATCGTTAGCTGGTAAACGTTTCCTGTGCTCACTTTTGTTCTCTATACAACTACATGATTATATTAGAATAGTTTATAATTGGACATTAAACTAATAAGCCCAGCATCTGAGAAAGCAAGCGGTAATGGGTGTTATCAAGACTATGGCTCTATAATACCAATCAATTGCAAATAGATTTGAGGTTCAGACTGTTGAACATGAAACCTTGTATATGTGGTTATCACTGATGTTGTAATATTTGTACTATACTATTTGTACAATATTTGTACTTTAGGCACGTGTGGAGCGAATGGAAGATTTTAAGAAAAAAGGTGAAGACATGAACAAGACACTTCAAGAATGCCGGCGAAAGGTGGCAGAAGCACAGAAGAAAGTACAAGAGCTGAATATTTCAACATCTGATGATGCCAAAGCGGAGCTGAGCAAAGCCCAGGCTGAAGAGAAGAAACTGAAAAAAGAGGAGCGCGAGTGGGAGAAGAAGATGGACGAACACAACCGTGAAGAGAAGAAGATGCCATGGAATGTTGACACCCTTAGCAAGGATGGGTTCAGCAAGGTGAGACAGATAAAGGGGGATGCTAGAAAACGATGGGTTCAGGACCCTCGCTCTGAGCCAATCTAAGATTTTAGTTCAGAAGGGCGAGAGACGTCACATTCTACAGCTGGGAATGATGTTGCCGACACATTAGAGGTGGACCAGTGAGTCGGCCAAGCTGATATGTTGGACAGCATTGGCATATTGCAGATAGATCATTTGCAGAATAACAATACGTTGGGTGTGTTCTAGTCCTCTCAGATAATTTAATTGGTATTTATTCATAGTCTGTGTTAGAAAACAAAGATATACATGTGCAACAATCCAATGTGCTGCATTGAAGAGTTGATGTCAATAAGATGTCATTTTCTTTACTTTGGTGCTTGAACTCTGTGGCTTCATATTGTACATATATCTAATTCTTTGATTCTGTGTTTTTTTCAGGTACAGATAGTTCATCTTTATGCCCCTAATTTCTGACAATGTTTGGTGTGACATTCTCTCTAAAAAAACCAGAGTCATAGTCTGTAAAGATTAATCTCTGTCGCTGCCTGTTCTTCGTAGAGCATTGTTAATAAAGTCCCCGATTCTGCTGAGGAGACCGAAGACGAGAAGGAGAAAAAGCATAAAACATTTGTGGAGAAATATGAGAAGGAGATCAAACATTTTGGTGAGAATTATTCATGTCCATTCACCGTTGTTATTCACTGCATGTTACGGGGCAATTGGTATTTGAAAGTAGCGCTCGCCCATCATTGCTGTTTATACTGTAGGCATGCTGCGACGTTGGGATGACAGCCAAAAGTACCTCTCTGACAACCCTCATCTCGTATGCGAAGAGACCGCCAACTACCTGGTCATCATGTGCATTGACCTTGAAGTTGAGGAGGTAAGCACTACAAAACAGAATGAGCCCCTCACATTTTGTTCTAAGGCCACTTGAATTTTGTACATCGCAGAGCCAACTATATGCTGTATAGCACCAGTCAGTTTCCCCATCAAGTGAATATGACACTTAAGTGAATGGGAAACTGAAATTTGTTTGATGGGCTATAATCCCGGGATCTTCTGTATTTGACACAACTTCTATACTCACTTGTGTTCTTACATTCCATCATTTAAAAAAATGCCTCCCTTTTCTTTTTCTTTTCTTTTTTTTAGAAACATGCATTGATGGAGCAGGTGGCTCATCAGACGATCGTCATGCAGTTCATTTTAGAGTTGGCAAAAAGTCTCAAGGTGGACCCCCGTGGTTGCTTTCGCCAGTTTTTTTCCAAGATTAAGGTGACTACCTGTGTTTTCATAGCTAAAACTTGGTGAGACCGAGGAGCTAAACTATGGACTAGACTAGGAACTGAGCAGTCTTGTTTACTTTTGAAATGCAGTGTTCACTTCTCACCTATGTGGAATTGAGAGTCACCTTTTCATTCTTTGTGCTTATTGTTGCGGGACAATAATGTTTGTGTTGAATGCAAACACTGAATGAAAATGGGACATGCAGAGGTGGAAGAGAAGAGTTCTCTAGACCACCTGTCTAGATTTCCTCTTGAGATCATAGCTAGCATTATTCCTCCAATTCACTTTACTGCCACCTTCTCTCTCCCTATTTCTTATGCCCCAGTATGTTTCTGAAACATTGGAGAGTACTTCCTCTAAAGCAGGGACATTTTTACAATTGGATCAATTGGACAGGAACTAAATTTCCTCCTCTTCCCTCTGTTTGAAAATATAAACCCTGTCAATGGGACCTACACTGTGTCAAAAACAAGATTTTAACTTTAACTTCTTGGGTTCCTCAAAAGATTCCTGTGTTGGAAACACTATTAATAACTTAAAATATTCACTGGAATATTCAATTAAATGCTCCGTTGTATGGCCATCAGCACACCAAATGATGTCTCCTCTCACAGACAGCAGATCAGCAGTACCAGGATGCTTTCAATGATGAATTGGAGTCATTTAAGGAGCGGGTTCGGGGCAGGGCAAAGATCCGCATAGAAAAGGCCATGAAGGAATATGAGGAAGAGGAGCGGCAAAAGCGCATGGGACCTGGAGGGCAGGATCCTGTTGAAGTGTACGAGTCCCTGCCACCTGTAAGTTCTTCTGCTTTCACAAAGCCTCAGCACTGTATTTTCTCTCTTTAGTTTAAGATCCCACAGAAAGAATGTTCTTATTTGCAGGAGATGCAGAAATGCTTTGATGAGAAGGACATCCAAATGTTACAAGATGTGATTAGCAAAATGGACCCAACGGTAAGTTAAAAGTCTGAAGTTTCCTTTTTATTTATTTTTTTTTCTCAAACTTTGTTTATTGAATTTCCAAGAAAATACTGTTGCTTCACCAGAGCATTACAAAGAAGTTTCCTTTTCAATTTTTTTCTAATAAACAGCAGTGTGTGTTTTGACCAATAAAGTCTCGTTGGAATCATATTTCAGATATTTAAACGTAGTTATCTCATTCTCATGTATATTTTTGTCCCACAGTTTCTAAATGTCATTGTTTTTCACTATTTAGGAGGCGAAGGCTCACATGAAAAGGTGCATAGAGTCAGGTCTCTGGGTCCCCAACTCCAAGACAGATGATGGTGATGAAAAAGAGGAAGATGCGACCTATGATGAGGTGAAACCGGAGCCAGAAGAAACTAAAAAGGAATGACCAACATTGATCCTATGAATTGTTGTTTCTACAAATATGCTTACCATCTGTATTGCTATTCCATCATGTGTATGACTAGTTTTCAAATCAAGGAGCAATGAAATAACCTCTAAAATGTTTTAGCTGACATCTAAGGGATGAGCTTGCACCTAACAACACAACTGTGTTGCATCAGTAACTCCTGCTTGGAAAAGAAACAAAACTACTTCCTGTATGTAGGTCTTTTATTTGTTTGGGCATCACTTAAGCTGTATTCTGCATACACCTATCAGTATGTGTGTATGTGCACACATGCCTACCTGATTCATTTGTGCTGTTGTATAGTTGGACTTGCTATATGACATTCCACACATTTTCAGGTTGGGCGTATGATTGTATGTCATTTCCAGTTTTAAGATTTTTGTTTGACTGATTAGGGCTTCAGCAATCATTATATGCAGATGAGAACTTCCCAAAATTGACATTTTCTACAAACTTGCATAACTAAATTTAACTATATTATGTCTCAGCTACTCAAGACTGGAGTGTTGTAGTTATGTGTAAAAATTCAATGTTTGGGTGACATTTCAGTAACTTGGAGATTAATAAAGAACAAGAAAATGATCTGTCACTTTTGTTACAATGGTACCCTGTCGTTTATATTGAAGTTGGCTCGTGTGTATACGCATGTGCGCGCTTGAGGGAGTGGTCATGTTGCTCTTAACGAATTTTTATTGATCCTACTACAGCGACGCCACAACCCGCCCTACTCTTCGTCTGGTTGGCTTAGTATGGTAATGGCTTTTCTAACGTCGTCGTAGTTCAATCACTGTGGGTCTACATGTCATCGTCATCGTCATGCCAAGCCAATCGGAGGCGGAGTAGGGCGGGTAATGGTGTCGCCATAGTAGGATTTTAAATTTGCTCTCGGGTAGCAGCGGTATGTCTGCTCTCACTTCCGAGGTAAATGGAACGCACCATAGTTCATGAAAAACAGAACGCGTAGGCGAAAGAGGAAGTACGCTCATAATGAAGCTCGACTTTTACTTCATCCCTGCTTTAAATCTTTATCGAACACCTTCGGAAGCGCGTCATTAAATGGTAAGGTACTTAGTTGTCACACACGTTGCTAAGTTTACGGATATTAGGACGCATTTAATTGTCATACTCTGAAATGATGTTAAATGAGGTCGATAATCTTGTGCTCCTCGGTGACGCATCCAGTGTAAACTATGTACAGTTAACATGATAAGTACATTTTTAGGTCTGTTGTCCTACACAGCGATATAAAGTAATACAAATTATAAGTTAGACAAGGACCCGTGTACCTAGTTATTTTTAAATGTATTTTTTTAAAACAGTTTTTATCTACTAATTTTTAAAGTAATCATCGCGCTAAATAATAAATACAGAATATCTAATTTCGGGATAAAGCGCAAGGTGTTGCCCTAAAATTGCTCCTAAGCTTGTGTTTACAGAGGCCTGCCCAATGCGTAATGATACGTCATTCCATCCATGTGATTGAGAAGCATAACAATCATATACTGTGGTTTAAATTGTGTGTTTGTGTGTGCGTGTGGTAGAGATTTGGCTGTCCCCATCATGTCTAGAAGTGGGGGGTCCACCCGTTCAAGGCCTGGGGCATTTCCGGGCCTGTCTGAGCCTCCCCAGGGTCAGGGCATCCATGTTTACCTGTTCTGGACAAAGGACGGGGAAAGATATCTGTCCCACACAAGTGGAGAAGCCACAGCAGAGGAGCTGTGCATCTCAGCGGCAAAGGCTGTAGGTAAGTGACAGCTTTGACTCAAACACTCGGAGAGCGTACACCTCTGTCAACACCATTGTGAACATTTTGACCTTAACAGTTTGAAAATAGTTTCCATGCTATGTCGAAACAAAATCCTGTAACAATCTTCACTGGAATACATTTTGAATCACCATGAGTAGGCGTTAAGTTATTTTATCATTACACCCAGGGCATAGCACACACTGTGATGATGTCGCTGCGATCATGTTTTTTTTTTCTTTTCTCAGATTTGCCTTGTACCAAATTAAGGAAAAACCACCTAATTCCTTGACCCTGGAAGCCTACCTCTAGCATTCGGCTTCAAGTAGTCATCATCAGTAGTTTATGAGTTGTTATCAGCAAAAATATGACTTTCCGTAATTGAGGATCCAGAGCTATTTTCATCTATATATATCATCTTACCCTTCACAAATACATGAAATCCATTTGAATGACTCCGAATCTGCATTATCTCAGCTACATATTGATGCAAGAGTCATGTCTCTGTTACTGTATTGTGACCCAAGACATATCACCCCTCCTCCAAATGTACAGTATATTTTAATCTCCCAGATCTGGATAATGATCTGGATCCAATTGCACATAGTGGTGGAACATCATGAGTTGTCCATGTCTGGGTATTTTTTTTTTTATTGGCATGTTTTTATATTTTTTTAAGATATTATTATTTTGATTATATATGTATATATGTATATATACATATATAATCATATATATAAAATAGTTTGGACACAGTTTCCCATCCACTTGAATGGGAAACTGTGTCCAAATTTTTGACTGGTACTATATATATATATATATATATTTTGATATCTCACAATGTTGAAGAAAGTGAAAAAGTGATCTAGAGTGTTCTTCCATACCTTGATCAGCCTTATAATTCAATCAAATCTCTCTTGGCTCAAGATCCACCCCTACACAAACTTTCATCAAATTCCGTTCACTTCTCGAGATATCTCGCAAACAAACAAATAATCAAAAGAACAAACATGGGTGATCACATTACCTCCCCCAACTCTTGTTGGCAGAGGTGATTAAATAGTTGTTGTTTTTTTCAATTTGATCATTTTCCTCTGGTATTTTAGCCTGCTTGTGGCACATGTGTAATTTCAATGTTTAATCCCCAGGGATAATTCCTCTATGCCATGTGTTGTTCGCTCTGTACAATCCATTGTCTCGCTGCTGGTACAGTCCAAACCATGTCTTCAGTCCAGAGGACAACTCCAGCCTTGTACTTCACTACTGTATGAGGTTAGTCGTTGTTTTTATATAAGCAAGGCAGAAGAAACACACTTGTATATTCACACCGGTTGATTTGGTGTTCTTGCACCTAGGTATTACTTTCGGAATTGGCACGGACTGAATGACAAGTCAACTGTTATGCGTTATGGTCTCCGATCAGGAACAGATCCGGGGGGTTCTCCTCTGCTTGAAATCACATCCATGGAGTACTTATTCTCCCAGGTCAGTTTTTAACATTGTGTTTATGGTTTACTGTGAATTAATTGAATTCACTTTTTCACAGTAGTAAAGAACCTAACCTTTTTGTCTCTTGTGTCTCCAAAAGGCTAAATATGAGTTTGTGAATGAAGTAGTGCAGATGGAAGACATTGAGTCAGAGGCGGAGCTCAGTCGCTTCAAAAATGAGAGCTTGGGGATGGCTGTACTTCACCTCTCACACCAGGCAATGAAAACAGACTGTACCTTACAGGATGTTGCCAAAAAAATCAGGTGATTACTTTGGAGGGAGTTCAGTCGAGGCAAATGCGGTTTAAGTGTTTACTTTTAAATTTTCTATACAGCTAAAATTGTTAAATATTAACAGTGAGTAATTGCTCTTAATTTTTGTGACAAAAATGTTTAATGATCTTTATTCATTTGATTAAGTTCTGACAATAGAAATGTCTTTGTCTAATTAAAAATGAGAACAAAAAGGCTGTCACCTGTTTTTACCTTATTTTGCTACTGTGATGATCCAGTGCCTCCACAACAAAGCTTCTTCTAATCAAATTTAATCACTGGCTCCAGGTAACAATAAATCTGTGGGGGTTTTTTCAGCTTCTTACAATGCATTCCAAAGTCTTTCGCCAAACACATTTCCAAAGGCAACTTCCTGACAAAAATGAGGATCCGGCGGGTGTTTGCGGACTTTGTGCAGACCTTCCAGCAGCACACTATGGATACAGGGAAGCTGGGCACACATGAAATCATGTATAAGTACATCTCTACTCTCGAACACTTGGCACCACATTTTGGCATAGAGATCTTCTCTGTTTCCCACCTGGAATTGAGAGAGGAAGGGGATGGAAGCAGCTCTTACTTCAACAGCACCAATGCGCAGGGTGTCTTGAAAGATGGCTTCATAGCTCTGGCGACACATGAAATAATGGTGACTGGCACCAAGGGGATTGAGTGGAGGAAGCTCTCTGCTCAAAAAGTTTGTAAAAAATCATTTCTGATGATCTGATTCTATGGCATGTTGTGTATTCTAGTGTGGACCTGAAGTTCATTTGTTCTTTTCATCTAGGTGCAGTCAAATACTTACTTCAGGAATGATCCTCTGAACTACATGAAGAAAACAAAACAAAAGTCCAGCCAGACAAATGCAAACACTCCCCATGGTAAATGGACGCCCTTCAGTGATTTCCCTGAGATAACTCACATAGCCATCTCTGGAGCTAATGTGTGCATTAGCACTCAGGACAATCACTGCATGGTGAGGCCTTTTAAGTTTGCAAATGCAATACATTAATTTAACCAGTAAATGTACTTGTGATACATTACTCCGATTGGTAGACTGTATATTAGTCATCAGATCGTGAAGTCTTTTAAGTCCTTGAAAATACTGAACTGTATGCATGTATGCATAGATTCTAATATATTCTCCAATGCTATATGTTTTTGCCTATAGGAGCTCTGGGTTTTGGTGTGCTTCAGGCATTTTATTATTTTTTGAATCTGTATGTGGGAGTTCTTGATTGTAAGCTGGTGGTGTTTCTGTATGTGTATGTAGGAGGTTCAGATGAACTCCAGCCAAGAGGCCCTTTCCTTCATCTCCCTTCTTGATGGATACTACCGGCTGACTGCAGACGCCCACCACTATCTTTGTCATGAAGTGGCTCCCCCACGGGTAGTGCTGAGTGGTGCAAATGGACTGCATGGACCTATGAAGTGAGTTTTCTCCTCTTACGCATGAACATACAGACACAAAAAAGGCTATAGAGACACACAGTGTGTTGCATCACAGCTCTGGTGTGCTTGCAGTGAAGATTTTGTGCTACTGAAGCTGAAAAAGGAGGCAGCAGAGGAGGGAGCGTTCCTCGTACGCTGGAGTGCTCTCGACTATCACCACCTCATCCTAGCTGTCCTCAACAGAAATGGGGTAAGTCTACGCCGGTACTCCTCTCTGGAAATTATTGCAGTGCAGTGATCATGAACATTTTCAGCTGCTATGTCTACATGTACCTGTGGCTCATAGAATGGATCGACACCAAGCCACAAGCAATTTCGGATTCAGCACAAGGGTTCGAAGTTCTGTCTGGAGGGCTGGGACCAGGAATTCTCCAACGTGAAGGAGCTCACAGACAGCCTCAAAAACTTTGCACTCAAGTCTGGTTCGGACAGCTTTACCATCAAAAAATGCTGTTTGCCAAGACAAGCAGGTTTGTGTCCATTTGACCTTTCTAGTATGTTTTGCTGCTTCATGAAATCCTCAAAATCATTCAGTGTAATTTGAAATGACACTCTGTTGTGGAATACTTAGGTCTTTACTTGGGTTTGTCTGTGCGATGTAGAACTATCCAACCTTCTGGTGATGAGGCATGGTGTCGATCGCCGTGTTCTCTCTACCTCCTTGTCCCTGAACTTGACCCAGTTGCGCTTCCACCAGATCAAGGACAGAGAGATCAAACAGGTGATGAGACCTGCGTGAGAACTCCATCAGAGTGTCTGTCGGAGCCCCGAGGCTGACTAGTTGGTGTTGTGTTTATGAGCAGGAACAGCACCTGGGACGTGGAACCAGAACTAGCATCTACTCAGGACGTTTGCTGGTGCGAGTTGGAGCAGACTGTGATGGGGACGACGAGTTCAACAACAACTTCGCTGACCGCAAGGGGATCAAAGTGGTTCTCAAGATTCTAGACCAAACCCAAAAAGATATTGCTCTAGTAAGTCGTGTGATCGTTGCATTAATGGCAACTACGTGTGGTCGTTTACTCTTTCAGTATTCCTTCCCTTTGTCTTTCTTAGGCGTTTTTTGAAACTGCAAGTCTCATGAGCCAGGTATCCCACAGCCACCTGGTGTTTGTACATGGTGTGTCAGTCAAAGGATCTGAAAGTAAGAGCAATAACATTCATTTTCACAAAAACATTTCTACTGTTAGGTGTGTGACTTCCTTGTTTGCCACTTCCCCAATCCACAAATGAATAGTGTTTATAATCACACTTATGATTCGAGTACCAAGTGAACCATGAAGGAAATTCAAATCCACAACGACACTGTCCTATTTCAAAGGGGGTGCTACTAACATTTTTTTGCCGTTACCAGAGACTGGACTTCTCAGACTTGTTTCTACTTTTACAGACATCATGGTTGAAGAATTTGTGGAGTTTGGGCCTTTGGATGTTTTCCTTCGTAAAGAAAAGGCCTCAGTGACTCCTCAGTGGAAATTCATCGTTGCGAAACAACTTGCCAGTGCCCTCAGTTATCTTGTGAGTTAAAGCACCACTTTTTGTGTGCCATATATTATAATTCAATAAAAAAATCACTTGAGTGGCCATTAAAATGAAATGAGAGTGAAGCAGTACAAGTATTGCACAATTTATCTCCAGATAGTCTCTCACTTTACAATCAACTGCTGTAGGAAAGTGTGTAAAATATTTTAACTGAAACGGATTGTCCAGCTTTGCAAATTGACAGCAAGTTTGAGTCTGAGCTGCAGGCAGGAAATGAAATAATGTTGTCATCAGACCAAATTTTAAGATAAGCGCTGCAAGTGAAGTTCATTCTTCCTGGTGACTAATGGCTCATTAAGATTATTTTGATCATTTAAAAAGTTAATGTGAGTAGCATTTTTATCATCGTAGGAAACTAAAAGGCTGGTCCATGGAAACGTCTGTGCCAAGAACATTCTGGTGGCGAGGCGTGGTCTGGAGCACGGTACCACTCCTTTTGTCAAGCTGAGTGACCCAGGAATTGTCCTGAGTGTCCTTTCACGAGATGGTCAGTAGCAGTGACTTACCTTTGACAAACTCTCATTAAACCTCACTTTACAAGAAAGTCTCACAACTGAGTCAGCATCAGGTGTTGTGTATTTGGTGTATTGTTCTGCCTTATTTTATCAGATTTAGGACACCGGACATATAAACCACGCCACTTCTGTTTCCTGTTGTTTTGGCTTTTCATCTCACAATGTGTCATTTCAGGCCGTCCAAAACGGTGAAGTCTATTAGCAAAGAAAGCCTACTATACATAATTAACATTTTTTCATTTCCTGGCATTGAATGCAGAAAGGAAAACAACTTTGTAGACTGGAGAGCATTTTTACAGAATTATCAATTTTTGATCAATTTATATAAAATTTGTGGAACAATTGTCAAAATTTCTTCATTTCAAATTCTTGGTCACCCACTTATCCGAGGGCAGGTGGTTCCATCCCTGGGCCCTGCAGTCTACAGGTGGAAGTGTCATTGGGCAAGATTCTGAACCCCAAAGTGCTCCCAGTGGCTGCTCCAGTGGTGTGTGAGCGCTTGTGTGAGTGTGTGGTTATCACTGATGAGCAGGTTTCCCCCTGTTCATCTCTGTCCCCACTGTATGAATGTGTGTGTGAATGGGTGAATGCAGGCTTTTGCTGTAAAGTGCTTTGATTGGTCGGTCAGACAAGAAGGTGCTCTATAATTACAGTCCATTCAACATTTGTTAAACTAAACTCAGCCTTTATATGGAGTTCTTATTCATAAAGTTTAACTACAGCACCCAGTGACTGAGAACACATTTTTTACTGTCCCTATTCTGTACTGCAGAGCGTCTTGAGCGCATCCCATGGATTGCCCCTGAGTGCGTTGACAGCGGTACATCCATTGGCAATGCTTCTGACCAGTGGAGCTTTGGCATCACGTTGCTCGAAATCTGTAACAATGGCGATCTCCCCATGAGTGGCAGTACATTGTCTGAGGTAGGCTCTTTGTATAGCTTGTAACAGGCACAGGCTGCACCTTCCTACTTAATCCTTCTGACTTCTAATTGCAATCACAACCTTTGCCCCCCAAACAGAAAGAGCACTTTTATCAGCAAAAGGGCCGTCTGGCTGAACCATCCTCTCAGGAACTTGCCAGCTTCATCAGCATGTGCTTAACCTATGAACCCGTGGAGAGGCCCTCATTCCGCACTGTCCTCAGAGAGCTCACAGAAATCATGATCAAAAGTGGGCTTTTACTTGCTTGTATTAATTTTTCTTTTTCTTTGAACTTACCTTGATGCCTTTTCATAACATGGATTTTAATGTGCACAGATCCTGATATATCTCCAAGTGAAACTCTTCCGAACATGGACCCTAGCTTGTTCCATAAACGCTACCTGAAAGAGATACGGGACTTAGGGGAGGTGAGATCTAATGCCGCATAATCAGTAGTTTTCTTTTTCTTCTGTGTTATACAGTGATGCACTGCTCATTGTTCTGTCTCCAGGGCCACTTTGGAAAGGTGACACTCTACTTATACGACCCAGCCAACGATGGGACAGGAGAGCATGTGGCAGTGAAGGCTTTGAAACAAGAGAGTGGTAATGTGGAGAGCTGGATGAAGGAGATTGAGATCCTGAAGTCCCTTTGTCACAGGAACATTGTCAGGTACAAGGGCTGCTGTCCTGAACTGGGTGAGTCCTCTCATCTGTGTGTCTCAAATATGTTTATTGAAAATATGTCAAAATATAATCACTATATGTGCAAAGGATGGGATGTGCTCAGTCCTCCACTCCTCGGTGGATGATTCAGGGAATTGATGTTTGATCTCTGAATAGATTTTCAATATTTACAGAGGAACAGCAAAGTGCAACCCCTATTCAAATGCATGTCAAATTTTTATCTTACCAACACCAGAATATGCCACAGATCATTCTTGCAAATGTAATGTGAATAGGAAGATAAAAGCACTGTTGCATTGTCCATTAACAGGCGGACAAGTGGTGCAGCTCATAATGGAGTACCTTCCTCTTGGGAGTCTGCAGAAGTACCTTCCTAACCGTAAACTGGGTGTGCCCCAGTGCCTTTTGTTTGCTCAACAGATCTGTGAGGTGGGTTTAGGTTGTTTTGTATTTTGTGCCAATCATCTGCATTTCCACTTGATTTTACAACATTTCTAGAGTTGTGTGCAAAATATCAGGTTATGTTCTCCATCCTTCAGAAAAAGTTGTGTGAAAACTTCCATACACTTGTAATTGCCTCAAGCAGGTAATACATCACCTTAAGCCATCATTTAATTTTCTTCTAGTAATTGTCTGAATTAATTCTGTTTAGGTTAATTAGTTTCATTCCACCAGCATTATATTATACTGTGTTTTCCTCTCATTAACATGTCTCAGGAAAATGTCGCATTTGCATCTTCGTTAGACAGTCAGTAAATTTCAAACCAGTCATTTTATGATTGAATTTACATATTTCTTTCATAATATGCTTCATTTGTAATTTGACTCTTTATATAGTATAATACACTTTGTAATATAAAGTCTAATAAAAGGTGAAAGGTGTTAAAGAAGAGTCTGCAGCCATGCCAGCAGCTCAGTGAGGCTGTACTGAAAATGTTAATGTCAGTATGCTAACAGGCTCACAGTGACAATGCTAACATGCTCTTGTTTATCTGTCATCTGCAGTTAACACAAGGATTATCAGTAGTTAGGCAGGTCATAGATTAAACTATTGGACAACTTAGAATTTTGATGTGCCCCATAAAGAAAATTATTAACATTGTTATTGCAATTAGTCCCAAGGGGAACATAAACTTGTGTACCAATATTCATGAAATCATTTGCTTAAAGCCATGAATGTGAATCTCATGATGGTGCAAGAAGAAAAGATCACCAAATTCAAAGTGGTGGACAGACCATATACTTCAACTTCATCTTACAACTTTATTTTGTGTCCAGTGGGCAATAGGTTTTACAGCAAGGCATAGCACAATACATAAAATAACATAGGCATACAGTACAGATAGAGGGAGAAGACCTAACCCGAATACAGTGAACTTAGAAGTCCAGCAGCAGTAGTCACTGGTATCTAACCTTCACAGTGCACTAAGCCACATCAGCAGCACACAGCATATTATACTGTTTGCAGCTAGCATGGCTAAAAATGGCATAGTCCCAGAATTGACTCTCTTGACATGAAACAGACATTTACAGTTTGAAAGCGAAACTTTAAATAGACATTTTGCTCCCTCTTCATTGTTTTATCCATGTTTGTGTCTGTGATCTTTTAAAGGGTATGGAGTACTTGCACTCAAAGCGATACATCCACCGAGACCTCGCTGCCCGTAATGTCTTAGTGGAACATGACAGTTTGGTTAAGATTGGAGACTTTGGCCTGACAAAATACATCCCTGAAGGTGAGATCTACTATCGTGTCCGTGAGTATGGGGACAGTCCAGTGTTCTGGTGAGTTCACGCAGCACTTACTAGTGTTATTCCAATGCTTTGTTCCAGGACTTCAGCCACTAAACTTTATTTTTGGTACTGCCCAGGTATGCGATTGAGTGCTTGAAGGAGAATAAATTTTCCTTTTCGTCTGACATTTGGTCCTTTGGAGTTACATTGTACGAGATCCTGACCCGCTGTGATCCTCGCCAAAACCCTCTAACAGTACGTCATTACTGGCCTCGTTCAAACCTGCTATGTTTTCATGTGAAACTATTCAAATAAAGTTTTGATCCCCACACAATGTTTTTTTCTTGTTTTTTTGGTAGAAGTTCTGTGAAATGATGGAGCCCCAGGGACAGATGACTGTGATGGTGCTCATAAAACAGTTGGAGAGAGATCTGCGATTGCCCTGTCCCAAAGACTGCCCACATGAGGTTACATTAAAAGCAAAAAATGGCATTTTGTTGGTGTTATAAGCAGCGCGATATTTTAATAATTACATTTTACCCTAACAGGTGAAGGTGTTAATGGAGCAGTGTTGGGCTGCAGAGCCTAAACTACGGCCATCGTTCAGCTCCCTCATCAAAAGCTTCGAAGCTATTCGCCGACCATACGACTGGCAATCCAATATAAACTTTTCCTTGGCTCAGATTTGCTGATCTGAAGATCGACTCATCTACATGTTATAATTTTGCCACTGTGGCAAACATATTACAGGGTTGTCAATAATGTGTCTCCTGCTGTGCGATGCCTGTTGCCTCCAATTACATAGGTGTCTTTATTACAGTAAGTTTCTTTTTGATAAAAGCGCACTGCTATCCTCCTGTATGTGGCATTAACACAATGATAATGCCAGTTTTCTTTCTTGCCTGACGCCTCTGAATGTTAGATTTTGTCTTTGAAAAAAAATCTAGATTTGCATATATCACAGTGAGTTAAGAGTCTGTAATATTATGAGATTGCTATGTTTTATTTTACATTTAATTTTTTATTGTGTTAACTTTGCCTTTCATTTTGTATAAACCAAAAGGAACAAATACAAAATCTAATTAAACTATTTCACCTTTCATTAAAGACTGGAACAGACTGAAGCAAATTAAAAAAATATATATATTAAAAAAGTTTTTATACCATTCAGATTTGTGTAACCAAACATCCTATAGGTAACACAGTTTGGAAACAATTCACTGCCTCTGCCATGCTATACTGAGCAATACAGAAAAGACTCAAAACCTCATCATGTTATCACAATTTCTCCCTCTTCACATTTTGTATATGTGAAATAATATTAGAGTGTGAGCCGTAATGACCCAGGGAGTGTTTTCTGTAATGCCTTCTCTTGTCTTGACCATTTAGGTGCCTGTTTAAGTGCCACTAGGGAAAAACAGTGCAAAACTACAAATTGTACAAAGTTTAAAAATTGGGTACCACTGACACATCACATCTGTCTAGTTGTGTGCAAATAACACCAAAATCAACAAGAAAACTGCTGCTCTGACATTTGACTAATTTAAACTACCAACCACATGGTCAACACAGTAATTGACCTACTGCAAAGGTCTCACCATTTGTTAGAAGGAAGGTGCCGACATAACGACATGCCCACTACGAGGAGCTAGTACAGATTGGTGCTACCATTAGCTGCATGCATGATATGGTGCTTTTTGGGAATACTAGTGTGACTGTCTACTGGTGGACACTCTTCAATAAGCAAAAACAAGAAGCATTCATAGCCATATTGAATCTGGACAGTATGCATGAAGCGTGCAGACTGACATCTGTATTCTCAGAAAGAGTAGGTGAGGATCAGCCTTCCCCATAGCCAAATAATTTCTCTATCCTTCATTAACAGTGCACATTATACTGTTCTGTCAGCTGAGACAAGTTACCACATAAGAAGTTCTGTATCTTTACATTTCTGCACAAATGAAACAGCTGAAGATCTGCTCCTCTACATTTAAAGCTATGGCCATGAATACCTAAGTGATAATATAATATCAAACTGAGATTTTGTGTTTTTAATATTCAAAGTAGTAAAGTCAGATGGGCATTTTTTTAAAGAATATTATTCAGGAACATGACAGTATTTAAACGTGTTTACTATAATTCAAAATAAACATGGAATAAAGACGACCTATGTAGGTATACATATTACTGGACACCTTTATCTATGCATGTGTATGCCCTGTGTCAATTCAATTCTAGTCTGTCATTTCTATGTTAGCAAATACTTTACCTGTACTAATAGTCATTACAGTCCAAATATGCAATTTTAAACATTTGTATTTATTACTGAGCCGAAGATTAATTAAAATTCCCCGATAACCCCTAAAATTGGTTTCTAGCTCCTTCCTACTTGTTTAAAGTCTCAACTGAGAAATCTGCAGCGTTTCAAGTTTTAGCAAATAGAGAGCCATGGCCCCGCCCCCACCATCCGTTACGTTGGAGTGGAGAATGCGTCCACTTCTCGTCCAATGAGAAGCGGCGCTGGGACCATGTGTGTATTGTTTAAACTGCTCAAATCTGACTGAGTTTGCAGACCGACAAAACTTCCACCAGAGTGATGGCGGCCACCGTGTCTGTTAGCCCAGCTGCCAGAGATGAAGGTAAAGACACAGGTCTCACTTTCCCCTCTCAGTTTCAAGAAAAAGTCGACCTCGGGGCGGATCACGAAAACTGGATGCACGGAGACCGTGGGCACGCCGAACTCGACGAAGAGGTCTCAACATCGGAACGCGAGTGTCAGCGGAGGGTGGACGAGGACTTGATATCACTGAGCCCAGAAGAGATAGAAAGCCGCTTAGACAAAACTCGCCGAGAGTTTTACAACCGTAGAAAAATTATCATAAAAAATCTACCTTCCGATGTTACCAATCAGGTACGTAAATTAAAAAAGGGAAGATTAAATAGTTGGATGATTGATTGATTGACGGGGTTTAGCTAACCTTAGCCTAGCTTCAATATGTCTGCCATGCTACATATTTTGGCCTGCTAGCTATTTAACTCGTTTGCTGTCTTAAACTTTGCATTGTTTAGTTTTTTTTTCAGTCTACAGCTGTTTTAACTAAAAGCCAACACATAGTTCATGGATAGCCACCGAACACCATTCATATTGTATTACAATTTGTTTGAGATCGCCAACAAACACGTCTTATTGTCAGTTGGCCAAATGACTGTCAATAATGGTTATCTGTGGCCTGTATGACCTGCGAGTCCGGCCTTGAATGTAAATATTCGATAACTTTGGTGCCGCGTTGTCACTACTCAAGCCCCTAAGCCTAAATGTCGGTGATTATACTCCGTACGTGGGGTTAAAGGTGCCCTGAACCTATTCATACCCCATATGTTGATGTAGCTCTCGTTTGGTTGTCAACCAGCCTGTGTCATGATGCCATTTTTTTTGGAACGTGCCTGACTCGTGGGGAGCCCTGGGCCTGCGGCCGGTACCATTGTTCACAGAGGGGGCTGGGAATTCGAGATTTTAGCTGCAATATAACAAAAGATGGAAGGTGTGGGGACAAAACGTTTCAGAAAATGCTAGACTGCATTGCCATTCGCTTGTGAATGGTCAAAAGCAGTACAGAACCATTTCTCTGACAACAATGAGTCAGTTATTCACCTTTCACCCCTCACAGCATGTCACTGATATAGTTTTCTATTGGTAGTAATCCATAATTATATGATGCCAAAATCAATAACTTAAGTCAAATATTTTACGTATGATAAACTGCCTAAAAAATTCACTGTAATTCACTGTTAAATGATGTATTTAAATGTTATTTAATTGTTGTCTTTAATTATTTACAGGAGATCCATCAGTTGTTGGGGAACTACGACTTGAAGTATTGCTTTGTTGACAAATACAAGGGCACAGGTTGGTCTGGCTGTCCATCTGTTAAGTCAATGAATGTTCAGGTTAAAGGAATAAAATATAGAATACTACAAAAGTTCCCAAATTAATAACAGCAAACGGACTTGATTAGTACATTAACAAATCTGGTTGTCTGCATTTAGAGCAGTTCGCCATTTGCCACAGTCTTAACGATGAGGATGACTTGCTTCACAATTTGTTCTTAATAAGGTAAAAGGTTCTTGACTGAATAAAAGCAATAAAAAAAACCTGGAGCAAAAAAATCAATTTATTAAATTTAATTAATTAATTTGCGCATTCTGTGAAACTGTTTGGATTGGCCATTTGCTTTAGTATTTCATCACTAGTGGTGATAATATAATTAGTCTTTAACTAAATTACACTAATCACACCTCAGTTGTACTGATTAAATCATGCAGAGGTGTGACTGAAATCTGTTTTACACTGAGTCCCTTCTCTAGTTGAGTTCTGTAACTAATATTGCTGGAAACTAATGTAACTCAAATTTTAGGGGGGGAAAAGTGTTGCTAGAGTTATCTGGACAGGCTACATGAAAAAATGTTCTCAAATGAAACCTTTTTACATTGAGGATGCTGTTGACAAATGGTGGAACTCATTTGTCACGTCACAAAATAAAGGCTACATTCACATTAACAGGCTGAACTGACTCAAATCTGTTTGTTTGTTTGTTGTTTTTGTTTTTTTTCTTTCAGCGTTGTATGCGCACACAAAACCCATGCGTTTTTTTGTTTTGTTTTTTGTTTTGGCAATTTGTCATCTCTACAGTTTAGGATGACACACATTTAACTAGTATGCACACAACTTTTTTAACATAGTCAAACATGAATCAATTGTAACAATAAGACTTAACAAGCCAGCTAATATTAGTTACTTGTCTGTCTTGCAGCCATTCATTTAGCCTTTTTAAGTCTGACTGAACAAATTGTCTCCCTTCCTCTGTCTGTCCACCCTCACCTGCAGCATTTGTAACACTGCTCAATGGAGAACAGGCGCAGTGTGCCATCAAGGAGTTTCACCAGCATGTGCTACGGGAAAGGGAGATCTCTGTGCAGCTGCAGCCAACGGACTCTCTGCTCTGCATTGCAAACTTGCCTTGTGCTTTCACCCAGCAGCAGTTTGAGGAGTTGGTGCGACCCTTTGGTAACCTGGAGCGCTGCTTCCTGGTGTACAGCGCCTCCACGGGGCACTCTAAGGGCTATGGCTTTGTGGAGTACATGAAGAAGGACTCTGCGGCCAGGGCCAAGTCAGAGCTATTGGGAAAGCAGCTGGGCTCCCGCATGCTGTATGTCCACTGGACCGAGGTGGGCTCCCTCACATACCCACTGCTGCAATCTAAGTGCCTGTGCATGGACCACCTTCCCCAGAGCCTGCTGACAGCCCAAGACCTCCGTAACGCTCTGGCTGACACCCATGCACCAATCTTCTGCCAGGTCAAAATTGTCACACACAATGTACTGCCACTTGTCAAATTGACATTTCAGAAGGACACATTGTCCTCATACACCATTCAAAAATAATGAATGTAATACCCCTTCAGAGCTGATTCTTGTAGACAATAATTCAATTAGTTGAATGATAAAAAAACAAACAAATCAGCTACTTTTCTGATATTTATTGTTTAAACATTGATACATCCTCCCAACTGCAGTCACACGTCTCTCTAAACATGTTCTTTGTGTAACTTTATGCTATGCGTGCTATGAGGGCTAGTTGTGAGGGCTTTTTGATGTCAAGGTTTTGTGCTGCCTTTAGTCTCTGAAGACGTACTCATCAAATAATTGAGTAAATTTGTATTCCATATTTGGTCTTTCTGTACATTTTATTTTACCCCTGTTTCCCTGTGGCTACACACCTTTTGTAGCAGTGAGCAATGCTGGTTTCTATGGTGATGACCACCTGACATCCCCAGGTGGTGTCATTCAGCAGGCTTTTCTGGAATGAGACAGACTGGTGTTCTTTTAGCATGGGGCACATGGTGGCAGGTTTTCTGCTGGTTCCAGGGTTTTTAGGATTGTGGCAAAGGCTGTGAATGATTTTGGATCAGGTCAAGAGTTAAGGGAAACTGCAGTACTAGTTTTAGCAAAATACAACTTGCCCAAACGTGAAATATATAAACCTGATGGTATTAAATCACGAGATCACATCTAGGGCCATAACCATTTAAAGGTTGAATTTTGTGTTTACTTAGGTTGCCTTTTTTATGTTAAATAGTGTTTTAAGATTTTCTGCATTGGAACTAATGTGTCTGAGATTTAGAATGGCTATTTTCCTTTTCTTTACCTCTCCACAGTTGGCTCAGGGACAAGATGGAAGCTTTCGGCGGTTTGCGGTGCTGGAGTTTGCCACAGCTGAAATGGCTGAGGAGGCACAGCGACTCGCCAATGGCAGGCTCCTGGGTGGGACACACATCAGGGTGTCCTTCTGTGCACCTGGCCCTCCTGGAAGAAGCATGCTGGCTGCTCTGATTGCTGCCCAAACCATGGTATTTAAGTCAAACTGACTTTTCACATGGCCAAAGTTAGCATCAAGTTTTGTCGTTGCTGCTGTGCTGATTACCCGTCTTTTGTGGCCCCTTCCTTTCAAGGCTGTGAATAGGGGTAAAGGTCTCCTCCCTGATCCCACAGCCTTGCAGATACTTACAGGCCTCAGTAACCCTGCCACTCTCAAGATGCTGCTCAACCCACTATCACAGGGACACAAACAAGGTGAGGAGTTCATGGATTCTTAATGGCTCATTTTTACTTCTTTTTTTTCCCTTTTTTTTTTGCTACTGTGGATCCTGATGTTCTCTTTGTATACAGGCCTCCTCGGTGCAGCCCCCACAATACCTCTGCTGACCAACCCAGCCCTCTCAGCCGCCCTACTCCAGATGCTCCTTCAGAACCAGGCTAAGGCCCAGCAGGTACCACTACCTTTCTGCCTTTTGTTTGACACATGCCTCCTCGCCTCTCGGTCTGTTTTGATCCAACCTCTCCTATTCATTCACTTTTTTTTATCCCCCCACCCCCACTCTGCTCTTTGCCTCTTAACCACTAGCAAGCCTTTCTGGGAAGTCATCTTCTGTGGGCTCAAGTGCTGCACAATAAAGAAAACCCTCTAGTGCCTTGTGTGAGTGATCTTGGTGTTTGTGTTTTGCTATCCGTGTGTGAGGTGGTAGTGAGGCTAGATGGATCCTGGTCTTTTTATGAGATTGGTGATAGAAAATGCAGTGCCTGAGTAGGTAAGCTCTCTCTAGCAAAGTGTGAGGTTTTCGTGTGTGTGTGTGTGTGTGTGTGTGTGGCGTGTTCTTTTGAGTGGTGCCGAGTGATGTGGTAAGTGTACTACTCCAGTGTGCAAAAACGGTGTAAATACCCATTTCTGAAATGACATAATTTCACATGTGGTGAGTAGGCCTTGTGCTAATTAAGTGTGCTCATGTATTTCAGTTTGGTTTTTTTGTTTCCCCCCCCCCCTACTGCGAGTGTGATAGCCAAGCTGTGTGACCCTCAACTCTGCTCTCTCAACAGGCAGGACTCATTGGAGAGAATCCTCTTGCTGCTTTGCCTGTCCAGCAGGGAGCCCATCTGCTCGGAGACCTGCCCCAAGGTTTGGCATCAGCCCACTCCAACCGTAGCTCCCTGACCCTCAAATTGAACGTTTTTGCTTTACTTAACATTGTAAACAGCTGTGGCCCTCTTTTCCTTTTAATTCATTCATTCTTTACATTGGTCATGATGCTATAGATAAATCTGCTGTGTCGTAGAACTCATAGCTTGACATGCGCGTAACTAAGTGTGTTTATGTTGACAGTTAAAGGGAAGGGGAAAAAAGTCAAACATGATATATATATGGAAACTGCAAACAAGCAGTAACCAAATATTAAATTAATTGTAATTTACAATCATGCCTCAATCTCATTTGATCCAAGGTGGTGTAGTCCCAGGTCTTGGTCTTCAGGTAGATCCTCTAAACCCCCTGAAGCCATTGCCACTTGGCAGAGGTCTGGCAAGGGATCAGGATTCCCCCCCAGCAGCATGCACCTTCCCCCAGACTTCCTCTCCCGCTCTGCAGGGCATCTCCATGTCCTTGATGAGTAGCATGATGGGGGCAGATGGCCTCACAGCACAAGGGGTGAGGTCCTGAGTGATTACCTTAATGCTTTGTGCCTCTTCTATTACAAACCAGCTCTCTGCCAAAGTGTAAATGAGTTGCTGTTTTTCCTCGCAATAGCAAAAATATCACTGCTTCAACACCTGTCAGGTATCCATACTAGGAGATCCTCCCAAAGATGTGAACCTTCCCCAGGGTGCCTTCCACAATGTTGGCAATGTTTTTCCTTCAGGTGAGGTGCTTTTTTTTTTTAAATTCTATTTTATTTTTTTTACTTGCACTGTGTGGTTCTGATTTTCCTACTTAGCAGTCTGTTCTTGTTTGCTGCATCAGTTCAGATCTTCGGCTGAATGTATTCCAGCTTGTAATGTCTGTCTGCCCTCCCCTCCTCAGGAGGAAGCTGCAGACCTCACCCCTATAGGAAGAGACCAACACTAAGTAATGTGTCCAACCAGAACATACAGCCAAATTACAACCTGCGCTACCAGGATTCCTACAGCCCAGAATATCCTCCACTACATCAGGTAACCGCAGGATTTCCACTGCTCTAGGTTTGGCTTTATTAGATGATGTCATGGTGACCTGTTGAATTGTACACTGTAGTGCTGCTCATTCAGTAGAATTTATGATGTAATCTGGTCTCGTGCCCATCTGGTGTCTCTCCTCAGGATCCCCTGGCCCACTTGTATGAACAGCAGGACAGCCTTGATGCCGGGGCCTTGGCGGGATTCGGCCAGCAGGTATTGTTTAGTCAAACGTTTCAAGACCACGTGAGCACATTTGAAATTACATGCTGTCAGGTAGTAACACAGCTGTGAACTTTCTTTTTTTTTTGTCTCTGAAGCGCTCTCGTCACCCTGACTACAGCGAACAGTTTCCTCACTACAATTACCCTCCCAGCCCACCCCTGTCCTACTTTAGTCCAGGGTCCGAGGCCTCCAGTGGTGGTAGCCTCCCAACCACCCAGCTCAACAGGGTAAGACTCGAGCTCCGGACGTTCTTTTTGAAACAAACCCCTGCTTTGATTTCAAACTCTTGTTTGGCAGTGCAAGGGCATCAACGCGGCACTGCCAGAGATGAAAAAGAAAGTGGAGTGTTGGGTTCCAAGAATAAGCCGATGTTCAATAATTAATGTTGCGCTGTGAGTGCTTGAGCCTCAGAAGTCAAGGTCACCGAGTCTTGGTTGTTTGTCCTCAGGCTGTTGGAATGCCGCCTGTGAGCCACACTGCAAACTACCCCCCAGGCATGGGGAATGCTATGAAGGTAATTTTCACACTTTATTTACTTTTAAGTGTCAACTTTTTGCCTGCATTTGTTTTTAGACAAAGCTCTGTTTCATTTTTCTCCTTAAAAAAAAAAAAAAAAAAATCAATTATAGACTCCCATTGGCAGCCACAAGCGCGTGTTCTCCCGCCTTATCCCATCTCCGGAGCCGAGTCCTGAGGGCAGCTACGTGGGCCAGCATTCTCAGGGCCTTGGTGGGCATTACGCAGACTCCTACCTTAAGCGGAAGCGTATTTTCTAAATGCAGCAGGATGCTTCTTGCTGTATGAGTACCCATTCATCAGCCAGCACAGAAGGGCATCTCTTCCAGTCTCTTCCGATAAACTTGAGCTTGGTGGTCCATGGATTTGTCTCTCGTGTACCCTTGTGAACTCCTGTGAGTGACCCCTGGAGGGCGCCAGGGAGTGCAGCCTGTTGCTATGTGGACAGTTGTGTCACTCTAGGAATTCTTGGTTGTTGTTTTCTTTCTGCGTGTGTGTGTATGTGTGTATATATATATATATATATACATATATATGTGTATATATATGATTTTAGTGTGTTGTTAAATTAAGTTTTTACTTTCCTTTTTTTTTTTTTTTTTTAAATTTGACTTTTACTTTCCTGTTGAAAAACTTGTACAGTGAGAAAAAATGGTTAATTAGCAAATGAAGTCTTTTCTCTTCAGCATTTTTATTCCTGTGTTGAGTGTGGTGTATCAGCAAAGCAACGGATAGTTTGGCCAGTTTTCAATGGCAGCTGCTTTATGTTTGACATCTCGCTAAAGTGATCCTGGTCCACAATTTCAGGCAAAGGGACTCGGATAAGATTAAAAACAAGCTTAAAGTCAAAGGCGCTTTTTTTTAAATGGCCTTAATTCAATGTAAAAAGTTCAGTATTTTGTTAATAGATGGTGTTTTTTGTGTTGTATTTTTCTCTCCCCCTTTCCTCCACAGGGTTATCTATTTTGCGGTCTTGCTCCATTTCTGGGTCAGGCCTCCCCTCATTGGTAAACGTTCAGCTTTGCATCCACCAATGACAGCTGTATGTGCCTGTCTGTGTATTATGACGGTGAAGCTTTTTACCATTCGGACATATTTCCTGCAGCTGTTCCACGTTGTTTGTCGTCTTCTCATCCACACCCTCCAGCTTGTTGACAGTCTGTTCTCTACACTGGTTGTTGAGTGATGCACTTGGAGGGCACAGGTCACATTTCTTATCTGTTCTCACCTCTACAAGATGCCATTTTTCAAATCTTCTCTCACTCATATGTCCATGAGTTGGCATATTTTCTGTGTTTTTTTTGTGAGTTCAGTGTATAATTTCAATGTCTTTAAAAGTCCAAACACACACCCCAGCGGCTGAGTTTGGTGGGCGGGGCAGTGGACATGTGCCGCATGTCATCTGTCAAGCTGCCCACAAACGGAGAATACAGTAACATTAACGATCTCTCCTCGGTGAGAGTCGTGACTCTCCGTTAAATTTGCTTTTCTAGTTGAATAGATGGCAGCTGGAATGATGGTCACGGCTGGTGTTCAGAGTTTTCCAGTAAATGGTGGGAATTAAGTCTGTCTGGGGAGGGGAAACTAATGGAAGCTAGTGGCAGGTGACTGGTCAGTGACATGACTGTCCTTGTTTTTCTTTTTTCTTTTTAAATTATCTGGTTGACAGTTTGATTGTGAAAACCCATTACCTCTGACTTCTGCTAGGAGATGCAGCTACACTTGAGCCGTAACAGTGTTTTCTGTGACATCATCCTGCCCTGTGTTGGCTTCCATCTGCATTTACCATTTCTGTTATTTGCCGTGTAAATAGTTAAGTTTGATCATTTCCTTGAGTCTAAAACTTTTGTTTTCTTTAATCATACCTGCCTCTGGTCTGATGTTTTGAATGAATTTGCTGCTTCTTTGTGTTTTTGTTGTTTTTGAATGTGTGCTTGAAAGGTGGCGTGACCAAGAGTGGCGCCACAGCAGACTGATGGTGTTGTGTATGGACCAAGAGATGCAGCTGTACTGTATGGCCACCATCCATGATTGATTTGATTCTAACTGCTATCTTATCTGTACCGCCATGGTTGTCTCTGTATGTGTGTGATGCGAGCAAGTAAATGTTATTTAAACTCATGTTGTTTTGACGTCTTCATTTTAAACCTATACATCTAATATATTTGCGGGGTTTAAAAAAACATTTTCTGTAGCCTATTTATCAAACATTTGACTGGTTTCTTGGGTCATGCCAAACTTTAATTGTGACAAGACATGTTCCATCAAAATGGCGGTCACTAAGAAAAAAAAAAAAATCATGGATCCACCTCTATCTGGAACTTCTCCATGTTATGGGCTGCTTTTTCTGTTTCTGGACACGGACTTCATTGTGAATTTAGGAAACACTTTGTAAACTCTGAAATATACAACACTTTGCATGGCTGTGTACGTGGACACCAGCAGGGACTTTAGTGCATTTTGTAAATAAATCACCTCCAAAACAAAAACAAAAAAATATATATTTTAGTCTCAGATCTGCATCTAATTGTGTATGGTGGTGGAACATCATGAATTGTCAATGCCTGTTGTATTTTTAGTTTGATTGGTCTATAATGATAAATAACTATTGTGCAATGTTGAAGAAAGATACTGATCTGCCTCAACATCTAATCAACTCTTCATTGGCTCAAGATCCACCTTTACGCACAATGTTTTCAAAAGCCACTGACAACTTTTTAATTTCTATGCACAGACAAATATGTGCAATAATGACCCAAAACTGGCATGCCTCTCTGTCATGACTGCATGCACAGCCAGCTAATGTTTTGGTTTATTGGGGTAACCAACTGTGTAAATATTTTTTTTGCAAACTTGCAGACAGGTCTTGAGAAATGCATTAAGTAAATAAAAGGGAGAAAACCTGCAAACATCTGCTAATAAGAGTCCTGGTTGTGAACTCAACTGAAAGATCTAATTTGTTGCCCAATATGGGGGGAAAAAAGGGGGCTTATAAGTTCAAACATTCGTATTTGTGTTTCATGACGTACATACATAATGCCTAATAATTATGAACCAAATCTTCCTCAGCAGCTACAGCCGGCAACCCTTCAGTGGCTCTGTCAGTGCGGTGTTGCTGTGAATGTGACCTGCATGAATCTTAAGCAGGTTATGGCTGGAGGAGGATTTGTGCTGCCTGAATGAATAATTATTAAACGATAAACTCAAGTTATCGGCCTTGAAAGCTGAAAATAGGTTGCTCCAGAATCTAGAAAACACCTGGAGAAATGTCAAAATGAGAAGTGAGTGAAAATACATTTTATTCTGATAAGGCTGTATACAGAGCCTGAGGATGTTCTTAATTAAACAACAAATTAAACAATATCTTTAAGCTATGTTTTCTTATAGTCCCAAGTATTTTCAGACTCTCTCTTCAGCAGATCCTGAAAGTGATGGCAGGTCTATTGGGACCTTACCAGGCTGAAATATGGCTTAAATTCATCTACCCAGGTGATTTGATGTGTGGCACGACTTGCCTTTCACTCATGGGCAAGGAGGTAAGAAGTGATGAAGATAGCTCCTCTTCCTCCTCTAAGCAGCCATCAGCAGGTAATCAAAAGGTTTTGATTAGCTGTTATTCCTCTGGTCCCACAGAGGCTCAAGGAGCAGAAGTGCTGATGGAGCTTTCCCCTGATGAGCTGCTGGTCATAAAAGTGCCTTTTTAAAAAAGGCACTTTTGTGATATTTCTCAGCAAGAAAAAAAACAACCTTTATGCTTGGGTCTGTCATGGCACGTCAGAAATGATTCCATGGAGATGTCTCACGGATATATTTATCACCGATCTGTAAAGGATAATTGAAATGAGATGTAAAATGATTGGGATATTTCTCGTGACCCACTAGAATGTCACCGATGCGTTTTCCACAGCCACTGGTTTTATTTTTGTAATGCTTCATTCACCTCTGAATGATGCTCTCATGCCTGCAGCCAGTCTACCCAGAGTTCTCAGAGGGATCCACTGAGGCTCGGTGGACACCGTGTCAGACACATTTAGATTTGTGCCTTTCATATTTCCACCCACACAGTCACCCTGCACAGTTGCCGGTGCTGCTGAAACCTGCGATTTTTCCCAAACACAGAAAAGAAGGATGAGGAGCTCTGGAGGCAAATCACTGCAGCCTCATTTATCACTACAAGCGCACAAATGAAGGAAAAGTTCTATTTCTTTTGTCTTTTGTGTGTGCACTCCAGAAATACAAATGTAACTGATATCCCTCGCTTTATTGCGGATGTGTGAGGAATAGGAATGGATGTACTTAAATATACGCAGATTCACTGTGATCTGCATGTAAAACACACTAATTTAACATTTGTGATGCTTTATTTATTAGAGCTTTATTTTAATGAAGGAGCAACTATGTGTAACCAAATAGGGGTATGCCATAAGAGCCATTTATAGGAGGATTAGTCATAGAAAACTGCCCACTCCTCGCTGAGACAAACAATCTGTAACACAGTAGAATCTCGATAGCCAGGGAGAAAGCTACTAGTTTCCCTCTCACTTAATTCAGAGGAGCAGGAGAGCCACTCAGCGTGAACGCTGCTCCTGTTTATACACCCAAACAAGATTATATTACAGTGAGGATTTAAATTCCAAACCAGAACACGTACCCTTATCCCCCTGACACAAGCTGGGGTATTGTTACACTCATTTTCATCTTCTCCACTCAGTCCTCTGTGTAACTGTATACAATTGTGGCGCGACGAAATAAGATAACAGTGTTATTGCTCTGTTGCACAAAAACAACATACCTGACAATAATCAGTAAACTTCATATAGGCTATACAGTCAGTCTTATTTTTAAAAGACACATCAACACGCACCTGTAATCCAGACACCCACTGGGGTTTATATCATTTTAAGGAGTTTCAAGGAGTCTTAAAATCTCGTCCTCTACTCCATAAGAGGTATCTCTTGTCCCTCTGAGTCATATCCCCTGTCCCAAACCGTCCTCATCATTAACTCTTTTATCAAGCTCAGCTCCCATTCCTCATATTTCCTTTGCCACCACTCATTATTGATCACTATTGAATTGTGAAATATTAGGAGACAGTGTGCCGGTGAATTTCTCTATTTTTGATAGAAACATTTAAGTTTATTTTTCATTGAACCTCTTTCTGTTTTCACTGCCAGTGATGTAAATATATATAATAAAATAAATTTATATTTTTTTTTATAATTTCCTATATTAAAAACAGATTATCTTAAAAGGCACAAACTGTGTATCCAAATGTAAACCAAAGCTCTGCTCACCATCAAAATTCAAAACACATGATTTGAACCTGTCGTCTTCAATGCAATGACTGACATGAGGTAATGACTAAGCTGGTTGTGACACTATATAAAAATATGCTTTATTATTTATCATTCACATTCTTCAATTAGAAATTTGACTATACATAATTAATGTTCTTATTAAAATGACTGATTGATATCCTAAGGCTTTCAATTTGCAATGTTTTCCCTGGTAAAGCTTCACTGAGTCATCATCAGTGTATACCAGCGACCGTCAAAGTGCTTTGCAGGAGCTTACATGGAGCAAATGAACAACTTCGTGGTCATTCTGAAACCTGATACTCATCCCCAGCTGCCATTATCCCTCTGCAATGTCATTTGTAGAAGTTTTCAGGAGCTGTGAAATCTATTTATTGCATCATTTGAGGTCTCAATGGTTCTCAACTTGTCCCTAAAGTAGAACCGCGCCTCCCTGATGCAACATTACAGCCTCATCTCATACACCTCCTCCTCTGCTTTCAGTGAGATCTCATTGGTTTGGAAAACAACAACATACTTTGGTAAAGATGGGGTGAAAAGTGTTGATTCGCTTTGCCGCTTGTGGGCACATCCCATTATCGCTTCTTAATGATGGCCCTTTTTTGTGTTGTTCAGTGTGTGGAGGATTGCTGCAGCTCTACTCCATCATTAACTCTTAACTTTTAACTTTTAATTCAGCCTGAGAGTGTGTGAGGGGTTACACACAAGGATGCAGCACGGATCGAAGAAAAAAACCCATGTGAAGTTATCTCACTTGTTGAGACAGTGTTACATATTTCTGCAGTTCAGCCATGTCTGAATATGCCCAGATTTCACCTTCTCTCTCTCTCTCTCTCTCTCTCTCGTACACACACACACACACACACACACACACACACGCATCGTCCGACATAAGTGCAAACACACGCATATGCAGATACACACATGCCCATTTACTGCCAGACTATTGCTCACTGTCAAGAAAGAGGTGTGGATTACTGTGTCATGGCTCTCCGCTGGCAGAAAGGGAATCCATTTCCCAGCATTCCCTGATGATTTATGTGTAGACCGTGGGCCAGAGGCCAGACAGGCTGCTGATGTTCTCTCTGCGGGACATGCAGAGTTCACTGCCTCCTGTGATTGGTTGTTAGCTGTAATGGAGAAATTGTCCACAAGTTCAGTTAAATATGAGTTTTTACTTGTGCTCTCTATCACACACTCAAGATTAAAAAATAAATGGCAGGACTGAATTACGGGGGGTTCCTCTCCATGGCCTGCACAGTTGTCTTATTCACATACACTGAGTAAGTCAGACTGCTTGGCATTTCATTTATTCCTCATAATATGAATGTATAACGTGCAGAGCCATTTGGCGAGTTTGCTCATAATAAATCAGATGCACATGAAATGAAGTGTGCAGCTGACTCAAGCAAGAGGAATATTTTCTCCACACCACAATGGAGCCCTCCAGTCCTGCACTGTGGTCTGTGGTCATTTCACCATCTGTTATAACCCTGAATATTATTTTCTTCTTATTCAGGGAAAAAAAAACATTCCTCTTTCAACATTATTTCATTTTCAAATATTAGTACATCTCATTTTGGTAACATTCCCATCTTCATGGCCTCTTATTTTCATTTTTAAAATTTATTTGGTCATGGTTCTTTTTTTGTTTGTTTTTGTTTGTGCGGCTGAAGGTGGTGTGACCAAAAGTCTGGGTTCTTAATAAAAGCAGAATACAGATCAGTGTGTGCCTGCATTTTTCCTTCATATTTCATTTTTATAGATTTTTTTGGATGAATTGAAAGCGAGAATGTTTCTTTTGCTGGCATGCAAGACTTAAAAGGACTTCTGGAGGGTTTCTATGCTTATTTGTGTTGTGATGAGTCTACTGAATCATATGCTTAATTGTGCTGAAAACTTTCTTCAGAGAGGAATTCCTCACAGGGCAATTCAAGTCAACTGAACATTCATATTTTCACTTTAAATACCTGGGTGTTTCCCAGAGAAATAATATTCTAATCTGTGATTCTGATAAACAGCCTGGAGCTGCTCTTTTAGGGTTCGTCTGATTTTTCCCTGGACAGCTTTTAAGTACAACACTATTGTTAGGTTGTTTGATCAGCTTCAAATAGAAAATAAAATGCATTTTTTTCCACGTATTTTTTCTGCACCCACTTATAGAAAACTTTTTCCCTTCCCTGTGTAACACAACTGACACTTTTCTCCCAAAGGAGACAGTGTTGAATGTGCTATGGCTGTCCTGAGAGAAAATAATAATTTAAAGTTGAAATTCAAATGGAGATTTATTTTGTGTCGTAGCAGGGGAGTGAAGTTAGAAAAGAAATAACACCAGTCTTCTGAAGAGGACATTTAAACAGTATGCTATGCTTAAGACATAAGAAGTGAGTACTGGAAAATATACTGTATGTCATTACATATTATTTGTTTTATGCAAAAAGGAAGAAGTTCAAGCTTTTTCATTCAGCTTGATTAATGTTCTTCTGCTGGGCAAGAACTACTACAATGCTTCTGCATCTGTCTTTCCCTGGATTCTGCAACTCAGCTCCATTTATAATACTCCTGCTGCCTCATAAGTTAGTTAAAATTGATTTGTGTTTTTGTGGAGTGCATTTCATGATCAAGCACCAAAGTCTGTGTGTGAATATTTTTAGGTCCATTAGGTATTAAGGACAAGAGTTCTCAGTTATTGCAATGATCAGGCTAAAGCGGGTGGCTGGATTTATGATCCAATGTCAGTACTGAAATATCGAGTGAAGCTCAGCCCGGTCTCGTTAATTAACAGTCGAGTACATAAAATACATCTTCACATTATCACTACTCCCTACAGACTGCATAAGCTTATAGATGTGACCACATTTGGTTTAATTACATACCAAGCGTTAATCCTACTTTCATAAAACATGCATTGTTCAGTCAGATCCTCTGAAGCAGCTTAATAATGTTACCATCAAATTGTTGTGTAAAAATTATGGTAAAATAGAAATCAAAGTTTAAAATCATAGCTCAAAGCAATTTTCCCTCACATCAAACACCTCAAGCAGAAAATGTTTTTGTTTCTGTCCTGCTGTGCTTGAAAATGCAGACAGCTGGACACGACCACTGAATAAAATTGATTTTATTCAGGCTGAAGCAGAGAAACAGAGAGTGAAAGAGCATGTGGATAAAAGGAAAAAGTACCCTCTTGAGTGTCTATGTTTAAAACCAGTAATTACCCAACAGACAGTAACCAGACTAAAAGTCTATAATCACACTCACCGCCCTGTGATGCACACCAGAAAATAAAGTTGGTGGTTATTGTTTCTCAATAAAAGCATAAGATAAGAAGGGTTGACATGATACAAAATTCTCATAAAAATACAGGTGATATTTTGTTTTGTGTGTTGTTGTTTTTTTAAATAAGTGTTAATAGAAGGTCTCCACACCACTCCTGGTATTTCTCTCTGGTAATTTCCTTCCCTTCGGTTTCACTCTATATGAGTGAAGGCAGCGCCACTGCAGGAAAATGAGGAAATGCTTTCAGGGGACCCAAGGAAAGGACTTTTACTTAATTCTTACTGGCACCGCTGCTCCCCCAATAAAGCCTTCCTCTGCCACAGAGTGCTGCACAGACGGGACAGCAGTCGTTTGTCTCTGGTGGCCTGTGGCTAATAAGCTCGACTCGCCTGAAGTGTTAGGCCTGACACTGGAGCTGCCTGCGCTGTAGATCAGCCAGTCAGCCAATGAATGGAGCCAGTGGGGTTGTGGCAGACCTCCACCAAGAATCAACAGTGCCTAAAGTTACTACAGTCTTTTTAATTCTCATTACATACTTAAACCTCTTGCTGGTTTGATGTCATATAATGTTCATGTCTTTAAATTGTTTGTGTGCATCAGAGTGCGCTCCGTTCAATAATTTAGCTGTTAGTATATCACCATTCATATTACTCAGAGAGTCACCCCTGTTGTCCATTTACTACATTTCATTTTTCATTTATGTCAATATGGTACAGAAATCAACTTGATCTAGAGATATGCTCGGCAATTCATCCTCAGGCTGTGATGTCTATCCTTATATGTACCTCCTCCTATGAGAGATGGATGAGGTTATGTGATCTCCCATGTTTCTTCTTGTTTGTTTGTTTGTTTGTTTGATATCTCGAAACGATTTTGATGACATGGTGGAGATTAAACTGCGAGGCAGATCCGAGTACGGATGCAGAATCTGGCTCTTTTTTTCACTTTCTTTCACATTTTGAGATATGGTCTTTTTTTTCCTTTTCTTTTTTTTAATTTTTTTTTTACATTTTTGGTGAATAAGTTTTATTATTAAGAAGGATAAGACATGGACAACTCATGATATTCAACCCTGGATCATACACTGTAAACTCTAATAAGTTGAGTTACTTAAAAATATTATGTAAACTCATTGCCTTTAGATAAATTAAGAAAAGTAAACTTGAGATTTTGAGTGTGCAATAGACCAACTTCTTCATTTTGTGTGTGTAACACTTAAATTAGCTTGCTTATTGTTATTGTGACACCTTAAACTACCAATATCCTAAAAAGTATTGTAGGATGCCGAAATTTCATATTGCCTGAATTTTACATAATAATTTCCTTTTTGCTCTGGAGGGCTTGTCATTACAATACATCTCACTTGTTTATCACCCTCTTGCATCACCCAGGCGGGACGTCACTAACCGTGTGAGAGACTTAACTCATGATGCGATGGAGTTATATAACTAATAATTTTCTATTGAAATATTTCTAAAGAAGTAATTACAGCTTAACTGATAATTATTCAGAAAACATTTTAAACACAGGTTACTTGGGCTTATGACCTCAAACACATCGTCTCAAGGTATGCTGGGAAACTCCACCTGCCTGTCCCCAACACGCTACAGTATCTATTTACCCATTGTGCAAAACCACAGTGGTTTGATTTCAACTGTCATGAAACATTTATTTTCATCTTGGCAAAACACGTCAGCTGCCCTACACTGAACAGGACAGCTGCAGAACAATAAACAAGTACAGTACATGTGACTCTGTGTGTGCTATTACCACAACTGTTAAGAGCATTCCATGTAAAAAATCTGAATGTGAATTAAAGATTTTAGAAGCGGAATAGAATACCTGATACCTGAGTAGAGTTTTACAAAACAAAAGTAACATTTATCCAACTTTTTTAACATAACAAAAGGGCTGTTTCCCATGAAAAGTAGTGGAGAACAAGAAGGAAGTGGTATAAACAGAAAACAGGCCATTCAAGTAAAGTAGATCTAATTTGTGGGGCACAGTGTAATCCAGATCTGGGAGATTGAATTGGAGGGGGGCAATATGTATTGGGCTGACATATAGATTCAGAATCATTCAAATGGATAACATGTGAGAAATGAGACATGTTATATCTAGATGAGAAAGTGATCAGGATATGCCATTATGGAATATCATATTTTTGTTGATGAGGCATAATAAACACATGATTCCAAATGCTAGGAGTAGATTCCCAGGGTTGAGGAATAAGGCGGTATTACCTAATTCCTTATCTAATTAGGTGGTCCTGGGTGCAATGATACAACAATTAATCATCACCTCAAAGTCAAAGTCAAAGATACTTTTTTGTTGTGTATTTTTCATCCAAAGTGTTTTGCAGTTGGCCAAATGAAACCTTTTACCTCACAATGCTCCCAAAACTTTTGTTCCTCATCTGAAAACACTGAGTGTAATAACACATGAAGGACCTGAAGGTTTTCAGTGTTGTTATTCCAGGGGGGGCTGACATCCTCCTCAAGCTTGGACCCGGTAAATCGAAGTGATAGCTTGCAAATACTGAAGGTAAAGCGATCATCAGTGGCATTTTACGTCTCATACCTGATCTTATGCGCCTCTTTCCCAGCTGACATCATCTGAGCAATTTGTTGTGTATGTTTCCTGTCAAGGACGGGGCAAAAAAAAGCCATAATGGATGAGCACATAAAAGGTTCAAAACCCTCCAGTGCTGACAAATCACCGAGGAGAACAACCACCCAACCACTGAAGTGGAGAGAGAGGAGGGATAGAGGGATGGAGAGTGAGTGAGAGAGAGAGAGAGAGAGAGAGAGAGAGAGAGAGCGCGTTGTGGTGAGGCCAATGTTTGTCGGTTTGTCGTCGAACTCCAGCAAATATGAGGATGGGAAGATGATGGCCCACACTGAGAAGGATGACTGAACCTCCGCGATTATCAGTTTGTGTCCTTCTATGATGCATTCTGACAAAACAAAACCTGAAGAAAAGACCCCGGATAGCAAAGAACTGGATCGCATGTGGTTTTTTGGACATGTACAGTGGAAGCATTCTTCATACCACCCTGATTTATCGAGAAGGGGGTGATTATTAAGTCCAATTAACTGCTGGATCAAACATCTCCATGGAGGAATTACTGAAGACTTCTGCGGTGTGTGTGCGCGCAGAGATGCCGTAGCTCGGCACGAACATAAAGTACTTTTATGGAAATTTCAGCTCAGCTAAAAACCATACGGGCAGCAATAATAGCACACCACCCAGACACACTGAAGACAACGCCGGTGAGCTGTGTGTCTCTGCAATAAGTGGCCGATAACGAGCAATAAATTCTGTAAAATAAATACAGTCATCCGGCTGTGCGCCATGGGCGACGAGGGATCAAACTTCAGGGAAAGCGGTAGTACCGGTGTCTTATCACCGAAACCAAGGACCGGTGAGGATCACGGCACAGCAGAGATTCTGGGCTAAATGAAAACTGATAACCACTGGAAACAATGAGATTAATCATTTTTGGATGACTTGTCAGATCACCACTGTGACAGTTTTTTAATGATATTCAGAAAAACAGATTCAGATCTGGGCCGTGCTGGACTTGGTTACTTTGATTTGTTCGCTCAGAGACGGCAGAGATGGACATGAAACGTTTATGTTTTGTGCTTGAAATGAAATAATACAGCCATATCATTCAATCAATAAGTTCAAAAGGGATCTTTAATTTTTTTTTTTTTTTTTTTTTTTTGCACTATGATGGAACCACCACCATGCTCAAAGAAGAGCTTGTCCCTGTCACTCCCGGTTCCTCGGGAAGGACAGGCGACTCTGAAGCCTCCGCAGCATCTCTGGAGGCAGCCTCGGACACCGATCAGAATCAAACACCGGGGGTACTCCGATACCGACCGGCATCACCACCGGCACATGGAGCGCTCCGACGCCGTGGATACGAGCGACCGACCAGGACTGAAAAAGTCTCGGATGTCTTGGCCATCCTCCTTCCACGGGACCACAAACACATCCATCGGAAATTGTGTCGGGAATAAACGGTAGGCGAGAGATGGGCGTGCATTCCAAACATCCCAATAATAGCCCATTACAGCCCACAAGGCATATGCGTAAACGGGATGGGAGGAGGGGGGGTGTATTTAACGAGTGCGTAATAACGCAGTATGCCTGAAGGGTTAACTGATGTGAAGCGTTTTCTATCCCGCCTTTCTATCGGAGGCGGGACGCGTGGGTTTTCGATGCTGATGGTTATGCGTCTTTGGACAGACTGTGTCAGATGGGTATGAAGCGCAAAACCTGCCCGCCCACCCGAAACGCAGGAGCGGCACCTGTAAATCCCACTAACATTTTTAACAGCGTCCACATGTTACACGTACTCGATGAGGCTCAGCCGTTTTAATGGCACCAAAGGTCTAGTGGGTGCGTTCGAGCATGCAGCACTGAGATACTGCCATCCAGCTCAAGCCTTTATCAGTTTGTTTGCAGATGGGAGGATTGGGGCCCAGTGGGTGGAGGAACCACAAGTTGCTTTTTTAGCAACGCACTGAGTGTCTAGTGAGTTTAAGATTCTGACCTCTGACCCCCTATAGGTGCAGTGGATGAGTCGGACTGAAAATACAGTCTCTGTAGATGTGACAAAGTTGTGAAGTGGGTGAATGAATGTCACGCAGATGGCTTCAGACAGCGTCTAATTGGCACATCACAGCTGCACTCTCTACAGATATGACAGCTTGAAATTCACTGCGTTGGGAGGAGACAATGACTGACACTGGAGACAAACACTGGAGCCTATAGCTGTCATGGGGCGAGAGGCAGGTGGCACCGTGGAGAAGTCATCAGTTCACGACAGGAGCAACACAACACAGAAATGAATAAATACAGGCGATTTACAGTCACCAATTTACCTATATTGCATGTTTTTGCACTGTGGGAGGACTCCAGGTCAGGATTCGAACCCAGAACCTTTTTGCTGTCAGGCGACAGCGCTAACCACCACAACGCCGAGCCGCCCCAGCAGAATGATATGATACTATAACTGAACCTGTTAACAACTCCTCCAGCAGTTAAATCAAATTACAAGCTGTATGTTAATCAAGCAGATTAGATTAAAGGCATTTCATTAAGTGAGTAATGGAACAACACACGTTTGATACACGTTTGATGACTTTGTTCTTACATAACAATGCTCCATTCATCCTCTTGAGAATGGGCCAGTGAATGCAGCACCTTGCTGGTTTTATTAACATCAGTGAATCTACAGCCTGTTCAGTATGGATGGGTTTGGATGGCTCATTTTCACGCGTTCACACAAAGGGGTATCCCTGTTTTCAGAGAACGCCAAGGCTGCAAATACAGGTTTCCCAGGCTGCTCCCTCATCCTCTCTGTCCTTTGTGGGAACTGAAATCCCCAGATATTCCTATAAGTGAGCGTTTGTTGACACGTTGGACTTTTTAATCACTCACCTATTATCCTCCCTCACCTCCTCTCAGTCACTCACGTGCTCCTTCCGCAAGAGCAACACATTAAACAGCGTGATTATTAAACTAATAACAGATCCTCGAGTCTGTGGCAGGTCTTGATGCGAGTGCTGGGGCGCTATAATTCTTTGCCGCTGTTATTTGTTTTCTTTCTTTCATTTTTTAACCGGCACAGACGGCCTTCCCGGCAGGCCCGTGGGAGAAGGGCCAACTCCAGCTGACTGGATGAAGGACTGATTTGTATTTTAGTCCTCGGGACACACTCTGAGGCGGTCCAATCTTTAGTGTATTGGGACTGACTCTTCTTGCCCTTCTCCCTCTGTGGGCGGCAAACCATGTGAGGAAAGAGAGAGAGGGAGAATGAGGGAGAGATAATTTGATTCCAACACGCTCAGTTCTGGGCACCAGGCTTGCTTCAACTCTCTCTCTCTCTCTTTCTGTGCGTGTGTTTGTGTGTGTCTAAAAAAAAAAATCCATGAGGTGATGTGTGCAGTCTGTGGGTGTTTGTTCTACACACTGGTCAGGACCGAGGGTAAATGTTGTGTGTCATGAGTAGTGGTGAAATGCAGTGTGCACAGTGTGTGAGTGTGTGTGTAGGTATTTATGAGTGGGCTGTGCACAGGTTAGTGTCTGACCTGTAGCCCATATGGATTGCAATAGGCCTTGTTTTATCTGTTTTCATATATCAGCTGGAGACCAGAGGGATTTCCGTTGTGCTGATATTGTTTTCATTCTTTTCACATATTAGAGCGAGTCTATATTCTGCCTCTTTAGTTGCATCCGAACGAGGAGCCGGATTCCTCATCTCCTCGCTGGCTTTATGAGCATCTAAATAGATCCAGCAGCTCTGTGTTTTCAGCTCAAGGCTAACTTGCATTGAGTCCAGCCTATGGAAGGCCGTTCCATCCTCATCTGCTCTCACAATGTTTTTATTTACATACACACTGGGTAGTCTGGGTTGACTAAACCCTGAGAGATGGCGAGAGACATGGGCGGGGAACGAGGAGCCTGTGATCCTGCTTATATTGACAATGTCCCCAGCTCCAGTTTAATAAACCTCTACATGAATTCAGGATAAATTGTCAACTTTTTTCCCTCAAATATGTTGTTTTTTTTTTGCCATTATAATGACGAGCGTTGTGAGTTTATCGGATGAGGAACATGAAGTGACTTTGCTGTTTGAAAGACGTCTTTGGTTTGTTGGGCACTGATCGACCCAGCGAATCAACGAAGTGTCTCAAGGAGGCAGACGGTTCAATCACAGAGGGGTTGGTCAAGACCTCATCTAGCATTTCAAAAGATCAATCAGCCTGAGAGCCGCTGGTGAAATTGTTTCAGATAAGGTTCAGAGAAACTTCCATCACGTTACTGTAATTGATACCCTTTCTTCTGAAAACGAAGCACTCCCAACAGTCACCCGTCTAGGGATGGATCGCATACAAAAGGGACTCTGGGCGCATGATTGTTTGAAGAATTATTGTTTGCGACTGTTTCACTCGTCTATTTCTGTCTCGTACAAAATGGCAGTCTTAGTGGCAATCCGCTTTCCCCCAAGAGTGTCAGTCTGCCTCTTCTTCCCACCCCCGGTGTCTTTTGTCAGTCCTTTTGTCAGAAGATGCTAATATGAGCGAATCAGTCATCAGGTCCCGTGCCCAGTGCGCGGCGGGAAGTTCCTACACAAGAAATGAATGACTGACACTAAATGAGTAACAGCTCATCCCACAATTCTGTTGCTATGGTTACATGTTTTTGTGCATTTGTAGATTTTACATTTCATTTACCCCTCAAAACGCCAACAGGCAACTAATAGGCCTGACTGTTTATTTTGTCAGCGTGTATCCCAGTGGACGTGCATCATGACTTGTATATTTTTAAAGGTGAGAGAGTGAATATTAACATGAAGAACTGCAGTCTGTCGATAGTTTGATCACAGAGCCAGGTTTTCTGTTCAGTCTTCTGCAATAATTTCAAACCAAAGCCTCCCTCCCTCCCTCCCCACATACCACCTCACGTATTCTTTACACCTTTTTCCTTCTATCTGGGAACCAGGGTTGATTTGTAAGCAGGAGCTGCTTTTTGCCTGCCTGACTGGCTGGCTGCCACAATCATTTAGTTCATAATGAGGTACAGCTCCAGTTGCAGATGCATTTTGTTGGTGATCATAAATGAATACACTACAGGAACAAAAAGTCTCATGAAGATTGTATTGAGTAAGTGTTGTAATAGTGTTAAGTAACAGACCTCTTATCTCGTTTGTGTGGCGGAACCATCTGTTTAAGCTACAGTTTGCGCTCCTCTGTGAATACATTGTGCTTTTTCACTAGTCTCTGTGCTAATTAGTATCTGGAGGCAGTTCATGCGCTGGAACGATGCTCACCATTGGTTGGCTCAGGCAGATTCTGGAGACCTGCAGGTGAAATCCCTCTGAAATCTGTTAGTAATGACACCAAACAGGTTGTTTGCTGAAGGGAAGCCTGAGCTTTCATGCCACGGTGCTTCTTTGGGTTTATTCTCTGCTTATCGCTTCATCTCATTGGAGGACTCAGTAGGCTCTCACTCATGCTCCTCAGATACTCAGGCCACTGGTAACCACGTTTAGCACAGTCGCTTTGTTTCATGAATCGACTGCAAACCTTGGCATTTTAGCATTTTAATGAATTCCGCACTGAATCCCTGTGTGTTGATACACTAGTCATTTGTTTTTTGTTTTTGACAAGTGTGGATGGGCAAGAATCCCAGCATGAGCAAACAAAGTGAACCATGGTATCAAAAATCCAAACACGTCCCCGTTATCCACATAAATGCTAGTTTGGTGCAACTAGTCTACTTACACCCTGTCCTTATTTCCTTTTCGTGTCATGCTCATATCCATTTATTAACCTTCATGGCTTCTTCTGCCGCAGTTTATTATGCAACAGTTTCCTCTGCGTCTCTCAAGATGTCCTGTGTGATTGTGATACGACTCTTACTGGCCATTTGTATTCTCTTTTGTTCCATAATAAGATTATTAGAATCAGTATTTCGTCCATATAAAAATCAGCCTGCGATTGCTGCTTTTCTCTCTTTCTGATCCTCTCAGTGCTTCAGTTCACTCCAGTGTAAATGGTGTGTATTGATTCCATCTCTATTTCTGTTCTCTTTGTGTCTCTATTGTACAGCCCATCTCATTCATTCCCTGTAGTTTCTGAGATTGTCTCTGATTGCCTTGTTCTTGCTCACAGCTGCAATAAGCGCACAGTTTTCTCTATCTTAAATTTGTCATTTCATCCCACACTCGCTCTCCTGTCCACCGAGATCATCAGCTGCTTGCTGCAGGATCTCTCCCCCCTCGAAGCCATACCTGAATCTCAAACATTCATATCCCCAGTTGGTGGAATGGACTGCCCACCATTGACAGTGTGTAGAGCCTCGTCTCTTCCTGTATTCTCCTCCTTTAGGTATTTTTGTACTGTAAAACGAAAAATTTCATTCTTTCTAAGCCCCACTTCTGTCTCTTGAAAAATCAAAAACTTCAAGGTTAGAGCACATGCACATGTAATGAGGGAGTTCAAACAGATCTGTGCTGTCAAAGGCAAGGAAAAAAATGCCTAATAACTAATCTGTGAGATGAAAATACGCACGAAAAACCATCCTGTGTGAATTTAGAATGAACTTTTTATTAATTTCTCTTCTGACACAAAAAAGGATTTTATCAGCAGTAATAATTTATTATTCAAGCCCGTAGATCCAAAGAGGAACTAAAATAAAATCCTTTTTATTGTAATCAAGTCACACACATCAAATCACGAGAAAGGTTTTAATTGCTGAGACTCTGGAAGATTTAATGCCAAAATGCATGGTGCGTTAAATTTTAAAATAAGGGCAAAAAACAGCTCTGCTTAAGGATTTTCTTACAAGGTAGACACGTGAACAGGGATATTGTGTCCATGTTGCATCCCAGGGGGTGAGACAGCCGACCATAATTCATAAACAGCTGGCCGCTTCTGATGCTGTGGCACAGAGTGACCCCCCCGAGAGGACGACCCCTTTAATCCACCGTTGTGGTGCAGATCTGTCTGGATGACGGAGACTGACAAACTCCACTATGTGTATGCATGTCACACACACACAAGACCCAATAGCATACAGCTGTCAAGCAGAGTCGTTTCATGTCAGACTAATGCAAGGTACATCCAGGGGAGTGCAGATAGAGCCTAGTTCTTATCAAGAGCTCACAACAAATCGGGGCAGAAGCTCAGGACGGACCCCACCTGGAGAACACGCTTGCCACCGACAGACATGAAGACTGATCGTTCATTCAGCCTGTTCCTGTCTGCTGAAAGCAGCAACTCCTCTTTAAATACTTAAAAATTTTCAAATACTAGTCTAAGGTTTTGGACACGCCTACTAATTCATAGTTTAAAATTTTTTTGGGACTATTTTATTCATCGTAGAACAAAACTGAAGACATCAAAACTATGAAATAACACATATGGAAATATGTTGTACACAAAAATGTGTTAAAAACACAAAATATGTTTCATTTGTTACATTTTTCAAACACCTTGATGATAACTTTGTACACCATCTGCATTATCTTAACCAGCTTCATGAGGTCGTCACCTGGAATGCTTTTCAATGAACAGGTGTGCCTTGTTAAAAGTTAATTAGTGGGATTCCTTGCCTTCTTAATATGTCATAGTAGTGCTGGTATGCATGAAATAGTCCTATTCAACAACTGCAGTGATCCATATTATGTCAAAAACCGCTCAACTAACTTAAGAGAAATGACAGACCATCATCATTTAAATACATGAAGGTCAATCAGTCCAGATCACTGCAAGAACTTTGAATTGATCTTCTAGTGCAATTTCAAAAACCATCATACACTGTGATGAAGCCGAAGACCAGTACTTAGCCTCTGCTTCAGAGGATAAATTCATTAGAGTTACCAGCCTCAGAAATCACAGATTAACAGCACTTCAGATTAGAGCCTACATGAATACTTCAGTTCAAGTAGCAGACACATCTCAACATCAACTCTTCAGAGGAGACTCTGTGAATCAGGCCTTCACGGTCGAATTGCTGCAAAGAAACCACAACTGAGGGAGTGGGAATAAGAAGAGAATTGCTTTGGCCAAGAAACACCAGGAATGGACAGTAGACCGGTGGAAATCTGAACTCTGGTCTGATGAGTCTCCAACTGTCTTGTCTTTATGAGAGGCGGAAAAGGGGAACGGATGGTATCTACATATGTGGTTCCCACTAAGAAGCATGGAAGGAGGAGGAGGTGTGATGGGGAGGGGGGTGCTTTGCTGGTGACACTGTTGGCGACATATTCAAGGCACACTTAACCAGCATCACTACCACAGCATTCTGCAGAGAAATCCCATCCCATCTGGTTTGTGCTTAGTGGGAACGTTATTTGTTTTTCAGCAGGATAATGACCCAAAACACACCTCCAGACATGTCAGGAATATTTAAGCAAGAGGGAGAGTGAAGGAGCGCTTACTACATTATTCCATATGCCTTGTTTTAAGGACTTAAGTTAATCTACTTGGTTTCTTTCCACCAGTGCCTGTAAACGTGCAGGAACTTACTAAACCTGGTTTCTTTTTAGCTTTAAGTCCAAGCAATTTTAAAACAACCAAAAAGTTTTTGATAATTTCCTCAGCCTATAACAGAGCATATTAATTCCTCAACTACTTCAAATTGTTGAAATATTTTTTCTAATAACTGAAATTCCTATTACCAAAATATGTGAGACTGCATACAGTGCATGCTACACATGTGCTTGTTCTTAGGAGTGCAGTATGTGTTTATTTCTGCAGGATAAAATCTTTTCTTTTCTTTTCTTTTTTTTTACACTGAGAGAGGATGACTCAAAAAACCCTGGAAATAAAACAGATGCACTAGGTTTATGTGAGAAATATATAAATATAAAAATAGTGCTGGCAATCTGTGCAGCTACAAGAAGGTTATGTGGGAACACTTGAGAGTTAAACATAATGCATAAAGCAGCTTATGATTTACAGCCAATCGAAGATGTAGTATATAGACTGAAGCACACAAGGGCCTCTGTTCCAGCTCTGCTAGATCGATACATGAACATAACCTGTCCTGTCAGAGAAGAGAGCCCATAACTTGCAGGTCATGTTCATTTTCACACAATAAAACTCAACATTGGGGCTGCTGGAAGGCAGAGAAGGGAAAAAAGCCATGGCCTGAGGGTTTCACTCGATGCTATACGTTTGAGGTTGAGATGCTCATGTTTGTGAAGCTTGCATGTGTTTATTTATCCATGGTCCAGGGCCACAGCAGGAGGTTTTAAGCAACATCCTACGTTATGAGCTCTACCCCCTAACAAAGACAAAGTAATTAACACCATTGAGGCTCTAGTCCGAGTTCTCTCTCTTTCTTTAACTCTCTTGTTTTTGAGTATGTATCAAGGGGCTTATTGGGTTATTACTTGTGTGGATTGGGGATTTGGTTGGGAGATGTTTCCTTGAAGAGGACCCAGAATTTATTCTTCTCTCACCCCGTGAACCTTTTCTCTGGAGCTTCTTGCTTTTGTTGTTTGCATCTTTTAAAAACTCAAAAGGTTGCTGGTGCCATTCACAGTACTGGCAGTACCAAGCAAGCGTTTCAAAATGTCCCAGAGCAAGACTACCAGATTTGCATGCATGTTTGCATCAGCATATTTTTCAGACACATACAGGAAAGTAGGTAACAACAGCTGAATCCATCCAAGAATTGTCATCCTCATCCAGGGTTTTCGTACCAGAACATTCCGGTGGTGCTTCTTGGTTTGATCGCAACAGAAGGGGAAGAAGCGGGATGCTTCTCTTCACATAGACACTGCCTGCTTCGACGAAAGTCAACCCCTGAGCACATGCCTTTGCGTCAAACAGGCGAGACGAGAAAGGGAGAAGGTGCAAAGACAAGGGGAGCAGGAAATAAGGTAGTAAATATGTGTCTGGAGAATAGAAAATGAGTCAGGTTGTCTTCGCAGATCACTGGCGATTGTGTATTTTATCAAATCAAATTTGATCCAAGACCTGTCTGCGATTGGCTGTGTCCGTTGCCACTCACAGCCAAAGTTGCACAAGCCAGTGATGTTTTGTGCACGAAGGCCAGCCCTACTCCTTGAAGGGTGCTATAAATAGGGGGAGAGGAGCCTCGGGCTCAGTGTAATGAGATTAAACCAAACTAGCCTCAGCTCCCAGTATTTTATTGCGCTACATTTCAGTTTTCATTCTGTATTTCAATATATATAAGGAAGATATTGAGTGTGACTGCTCCTGCGTGCTAGACCATCTCGGGACATCATGAGAACATAATGTGAAAGACTTGTGTGTATGTGTGTAATGTCCTCATTTTGCACCCCTCAGGGCACGACACATCTCCTAAAGATGTGATCATCATTATGGTAAAGTCACCACAGTGTTGTGTCGTCACGAAGCTCCAACCACTGGCTCGATATCATCACGAACGCTCCGCTTTGCTTCCTGACTTTTCCCAGCAGCTTCCACATTATGCATCCGAGGCCCGTTTGTTGCTGCCAGCGGCTCAACAGACAGTAAACCGCAATGCACAAGGCTTTGTGAAACACCAGTGTTCAGTGTGGGTCTGTGAAAGGCAGACGCGAGAGCCTCGCTGGCACAGTTATTGTGGCGAATGTCTGTGTGTGAGCATGTGCTTGTGTGAAGAAGGAGAGCGTCTGGGTACATGCGGAGTGAGAGACATCCATTCTGTTCGGGCATACTGCTGATTCTCAGAGCCCATATTCTCAGACTCTGATGCTCTGGAATGGTCTGTTAGGCTCTGACTGCCTTCTCTACCAGACCGCTCAGGCATCATTACCCAATCACAGCTTCTTCCTCCATCATTTTGCCATCAGTTAGGGAGCACTTGACTCCCCCAGGTTCAATCAGTTCTCTGCTGATAAACATGTTTGTTATTCGTCTCCTGCTTCTCTTGCTTTTCGGAGGGAGCATAACATTATCAACATTTGTACCTCTAAAACTCATTATGAGAACACATTCATTATCGGTCATTGAAAGAGAAAGACACATGGAGTCGGGGATGAAAAAAGACAGCAAGAGCATTTATAACAGGGTTTATGTAGCCCGGTCAATACGGCGACCTCTCCAGATGCCTTTGGCCAAACATAAATAACAGAGCGAAGAGGTGAGAACAGGTGATAAAATTAAGTCAGGCAGTTCAAGATGTTGGCGAGACATTATGGGAAGGAAATGAAGTGGAGACCATGAAGCACGTCTTTGAGATGGGGAATACTGTTGGAGTCTACATTTTGAGTGCCTCTGCTTAAAATAAAGGGAGAATATGAGGGCGGGAGGGCAGCGAATGACACAGACTGACTCATCTGACAAACATGTCACAGGAGGTAGTTTGAGGTCAAATGAATCCGCACAGATAATCCTGCCTTTTCTTCACAGATAATATCCAACTGCTATTTAGGACAATCACCCTGATTTTTCTTATTGTTCTCTTGTGAAGTTGATTCTTCTGCTCAATACTTATTATAACAATACTTATATAATTGGAGTACAGTTTTGTTACTTGTTCTTTGTGACATTTGAATGTGGTATGTTTTATCTCCAGGGATGTGATTTACCTTAATCTAAAATACTCAGATTTTGATTTTGCAAAAAGAGACAATATCCTTCTTCTTTTAAAAAAAAAAGATGGATAAAAGGACTATGTGTGATGTGAAAGGGGTTGTTTGATAGAGGATTGTGACCAGACTCTGTAGTTTAACGTAGTTCTAATAACATTTACAGCACCTTTTAGCTCATTTGTTGTGGTTTTCCAGCCTAGAACTTGACTCTTTTGGTTCACTTATACCTCTCTAATACCATTAGCTGTTTTTACACAGACACCGCTGCATCATGAGCCTTTATTTTTACTGAATGAAACACGTGTTAAGCTGCACTTTGTAAACTCCAAAGTAACATAAAAGTAGTCATTTTGCATGTCTTTCGTATGGTGGTTGATCTCGTCCTCTGCTCAGAGGCTGAGGCGCTCCAGGACCTCATGCTGTCTCCCCAAATTTGAAGAGATTTTCATTTTCTTCCGCTTTGAGTTAAAAGCTAACTGCTACTAGCTGTTTTTAAAATCTCCCGTCTTCAAAAACGTCACACCCCCATCCTGTCCTACCACCTCGCCAGTTTACACAGATGTCAAATCCGAACAGCAGTGATCCCCCATTATGCCTTTGTAATGTTTGAACAGAATGGTGAGGTGCAATAAAGGCTCAACTGTAAAATGGGCTACTGACTGCGTCGCAGCAGGCAAACATTTTCAGGAGACTATCCTTCCAAGAAAAACAAGTGAATCATTGAATGCCCAAAAAGAAAATATGTTTCTGTTGAAGTGACAAAGCCCCTAGCTGCTGTAGCAATTATGAAAGTAATCCGTTGGGAGCAGATTAAATATAATATACTCCGGAAAATGTTGCTCTTGTTGGAACATAGTGGCTCATTTAGAAAAAAAAATCATTTTCTCTCAGGCATTTGTTGAGACCAAAGAGCCAAAAGCTAAAAGTAGAACAAATATGGGACCAGCATTTGACATGCGAACAACTAATATGTTCGCACATTAACATTAAAGGAGATAATTATGTTAATGTTGTGTTCACAGCTTGTTCCTGCCGATCCCCAGTGTGAAAGAAAACTGAGTGAGGTGTTCCCCAGCAAGATGACATATGCAATCTCTTCAGCATGCTCTGGGTCTACCCTAGTGTCTCCTGTTATTTGGATTGGCTGGGAAAAAACGTCCATAGGACAGCAAAACACCTCATTTCAATCTTGTTAACACAAAGGAGCAATGGTTCTACTCTATTTTGGACGTTTGAAGCCCCTGTCTAAAGTAGCCCAGCCCCTTAACAGAGGAGATCTCATTCTTTGAGCCACTACCAAAAGCTCACGATCAGGTGAGGGCTTTCCTCCAACTGTGAAATTGGTGTTGCTTCACACTGCGGCTTGTTCTCTGTGTTATTTTCGTCAACAGGAGCTTACTCACTGCTGCACTATATTTTTAAAATCAGTTGCACTTCCACGGAATTGAATTTGAAGGACAATACAACAAAATGAACAAGAGGGAAGCAATCCACTGGCGCACTCACTCTTGTTCAGCCACATCATGAATGCATTACAGGACAATTCAGAGCATCAAGCTAAATGGACCATTTCACTGTGGGTTCAAGTCAACCTTGCACGCTCTCTCTCTCTCTCTCTCTCTCTCTCTCTCAGCCTAGCATTTCTTTTTGCACCACATTATATCAGTAATTATCTATCGTTTTAGGGTAATGTGCAGGCAACCATCTCTGTGTTGGGCAAATGTATGACAAATTGGATGCCAGGACTGCTGATTAGTCTGAAACTCACCGCTAGATTGGATTAAATATGACAGAATTTTTAAATTACAGAAAGGATATAGAGATTTTCAGACCATTAAATGCAAAATGACGGACAGCTAGACAACTAGATAGATAGATAGATAGATAGATAGATAAATAGATAGATAGATAGATAGATAGATAGATAGATAGATAGATAGATAGATACAGAGGTAGGTACAGAGCCACAGTGACACAAAGGTAGCTCTGGATGACTCACACACTCTTCTATCTCTCTCTCTCTCTCTCTCTCTCTCTCTCTCTCTCTCTCTCTCTCTTCATCTCTCTCTAGTCTGGATTAAAATAAAAGAGCCCAGCAGCCCCAGCCTGCAGAGAGGGAGTTACATACTCCATCTGATAGATAGGGTGATGCGCTAAAAATACCACTTCTTGTGTGGGTTTGGGCTTGGGTAGGGGGGGTGGCAGGTTGGGGAGGGAGGTTTATGGATTTTGTGGAATAGTAGAGACGCCAGCATCACTTCTTTCCACAGTCCAGCTCGATCATATTTCCGACTTCTCTCAGCCTGTTTCTCTCCTCATCGTCTCTGCTGCATCAATGTGCACTAATTGGGTTTTGTATGACGACTCCAGACTGCTCTTGCATCAATTCCACTTTCTAGGAATTCTGGTCAGTGCAATTAAAATCTAGTCCATTAAGCAGAATTCAGCTGGATACCTCTTTTCCCATGGCTTCATTCCATCACTGACTACTCTTTGAGAGACTCCATTAAACCTCAAAAGCAAATCAATATGATTGCATTGCCTTTTTGTGGAAGAGTGACTCTCTGTGTCAAGGAGTTTGCCTCTAACGAGTCTGGACAGGAGTGGCAGGGAACAAAACAGAGCACCAATTGAACATGTTTCTCCATCTGTCATCTCACAGGATGGTTCTCCGTGTCAGCCGATCCATCTGTTTAGCCCAGCTTCAGTCTCCATACCAGCAGAGAGGAGGAGAAATACAGTGGAACTTCAGAAACACAAACCTACGAGGTGTTTTTTTTTTTTAGAGGAACAATACTAGTTAAACAAACAGCTCTCAGATGATATTTGGAAATCGGCACTCTGCTTATAAAAAGAGCGGGGTGTTGGGAGTCATGATTTTAAATACTTTACTTTCACACTAAAGGGCCTCTGGGGTCGCAGGGGGGATTTACATTTAAATAGGTAAAGGAGCTTCCCAGAGTAAGAAGGATGAAGAGCGGGAAGAGGAAGAGGAAGCAGGATAAACTTTCTGTTGGTGCTGTGTACGCCCGATCTCAGCTGTAAATGATTATTTGCACATAGCCAGAGTTAGAAAGGAGGAGACTGAGACAGAAAAACTGACAGGCAGAAAGACTGATGGATAAAACACACAAAGAGAATGAAATAGAAAATAATACACACTGTGCTGGCTTTGTTGCCCCAGTTTCTAACAACAGCAAAATATTGTGCATTGTACTGTGCAGTTTGAGAGAGATTTCTAATTTGTTTGGAAATACTCCTAGACAGTGATTGTTAGATTTAAGTGGTGACTTTCAGGATGTTCGTGGGTGTTTTGGGTGAAGAGTATTTCACAATTTTAGGATTGTGAAACACACATACAAGGCAGCCAAAGATTTATTTTTTTTAAAAACTTTTAATAAAAATATAATCTTGACTGTCCAGGTCAGTCATCTGACCTGAGTTCACCTGAGCATATGTTCGACTTCCTGAGGACCGGATTGAAAGCAAGAAGGACCACAGAACATGAAAGCTGCAGTATAAACCTGGCACAGCACGAATAAGACTGCAAGAGGTTTGCATTCAGATGTTAAATATGACTCATGTTTATTCTGACTTGCGTAATTACTTTCTGTCTCCTATAATTTGGGGAGTATGTTTAATTAATGTTGACGTAAACACCCAAATATTAAAGCTGAGTTGGGATTCTGAATACATGAGCTGTGCAACGTGCTGGAGGAAAGCACCAGCTCAACAAAAAAAGTAGTGTGAATGTCCTACTTTACAATTTTGTCTCCCCAGTTTGCTGTTGCCTTTAGATGTGATGTACAGCAGCTGCATGCTGTGCAGCCGGCCATGTCACAAAATTACAACTGAGCAGAGTTGAAAGTTGAGCAACCAGTCAAGCAGACGCTGACAGAATCGTCACTGTGGCTTTCCACCTGAGGAGAGGCTCCTGTGAGTTTTGTCAGGAGTTCAGAGACGTGTTGATGGTGATGTAAAGTGATGGATGCCTCTGGTGGGTTTTCAAGAATACATGGCAATCCACAGCAGCAGCAGAGCCCAGATTCGTCAGGTGAAAGGAAACACGATGCTAAATGCTTTGTGTGTCTAATATGAACCGCTCAATCCATGTGGAATTTATTTTGTACAGTGCATTAATAGATTAAGAGGGCTGGCAGCTGCTGTCCTTAAACAGTGTGGAGGCCCTGTTGAGCGCTAAATAAAGGCTCATTACAAAGTCCATAAAATAAATCATTTTCCTGTTGCATTTTACAGGTGCGCAATTGTGGCCAATCCCTGCGGGTTCTTCCTTAAGCCATGTGTTGTGCCCTTTTCAGAGGCTGAGGCGGGTTCTCTGTGTTCTCTATGTTCAGCCGTCTGGAGTTGGATTGCTGATCCTGTGGGCAGTATAATCTTCTGTAATCCTCAACTCTGTGATCTGACCACCGTGCAGCAGAGAGCTGGAAGGGTTGGAGAGGCTACGGGTGGAGCAGACAGTTGGGGGGGTTGCAAATGGAAGGGGGAGCAGATAAGGTCAGCGTCAATAAAAACTCAAAATATGAATAAATAAATGACATATACAGTATGAGTTAAATGTACATGTATGGAAATATTTGTTCTGTTCTGTAACTCTTGATCTAAAACCTATGAAAAGCAGCAAGTGTTGAGTCATTTTGACTCCAGTTAGAGTTGCTTTCCAGTTGCATCAGTCCTGTCAGTATTGATGGTCTTAAGATTGTAATACTCCATGAAAACTAATGAGCACCGTCTTTCTTATATCTTGCACAGTGACATTCAATGCCGTATTAGCAGTGAAATGTGGATTTCCCTGCAGCTTTAGTGACTTAATAACTGAGCGTGGGGGTTGGGCCTGAAGTGGAATTGAATTTTCATCTGGGTTAGCAGTGTTTTCATTTTTATCTGACAAAGTATTTGTGACTCATGTGAGATGCATGCATGAAAAGACTCGACAAGCCTTTTGCAATCGTATTCGAACTGGTAAAGGGAGGGGCTTCCGGAGTGCTTCAACTCAAAGACAATGCATGCTGGGTGGTATGCTAATGGAATAACCCGAGATCATTCTTATAGTTAACATAATGTGGTGACTTTAATGAGTGTTCAGCAGACAGGTTCCAAGAAGTCTCTAAGCCAGAACTCATGATTATAAACCCTGAAAAGGTTCTTATTGTGTTCATTTGAAATTTGATCTAATAAAACTGAATTAAACTAAAAACTAAACTCAATCAGATTGTACAGATTGTACAGTGACCGACCTGTCACTGTCACAACTTTCCTCCTCCTCCATGAATGTAACTGCATTATTCTCATCCTGGCTCTGTGAAGCTCCTGTAGCCAGATGCTAAATTTTTGCCCATGTGGCGACTCTTTCCCTCCAGAACTACTGCTTCTTTGGCATCACACTATAAATGTTGACATTAAAATGGAAGCAGGCCTGAGCGAGCTTCTGTCTTTCTGTCTCTTTAATGATTTCCTGAGAAGCACTGAGGGCAAGCCGAGGCAAGCAAAGATGGCGGGCCCGCTCTGGACATGTCATTTGAGATGTGTCAGTCATGGGCACATTGCCCTAAAAGCATGCCCCAGCCTAAAAGTGCTTCTTAATGAGCAATCTTAACGTGCTTGATAGACCTGCAGATGATTCAACCGCAGCAGTATAGTGTACAGCTGTGATTATATAGTCGGTCCATAAAAGTAGCACCCTTTTCCAATTTGCAAGTCCCCTCTTCTCTTCTCTTCAACTCCTCTCACCGCCACCCCCACATTGGTAGCAATCAGCCAGGTGCTAAATGCCTGGGTGAGGCACAGCTCATGGGTAAGTGAGTGGGGGGGTTTGGTAAAGTGGGGGGTGAAATTGCACGTGGAAATAAGCATCTGTGCTTGCTTGGCAGAAGAGGAAATGGGGGCAGGAAATAACTGTCATTCTCAGAAACGGAGAATACGGACTGGGGAGAGAGAGGGTGATGGACTCAGACAGGTTAATCATTAACTTAGTGAACTGAAGAGAATGAAGGGAAGGAGGGTGGGGGAGAGATTGGCTGTGAGTGATTTTTAAAAAATTTTTTATGTTGCTTAAATAAATGAGAGTTGGATCATCCCCTCAGAGAGTCCAGATTTAACGGCAGCATACAGTGAGATGGAGGGAAAAGAGAGCTGGTGCCAACCAGACTGTTGGGGAAATGCTGATATGGCAGCAGCTACAGGAATTACTCATGATCATTGTTAATGAATATTCAATGGCAAGAGAGGGTCAATGGATGGGATGTGTGTAAATCTCCTCTACACACTCATAGAGACTTATAGGTTTAATTAAACTAATCGTTGCATTGACTCAGGGCTCCGAAGCCCTTTGAAGCCTGCCGTACTAATGACACAAATCAAGCCTCCCCTTTTGTTGCAGAAATAAGTGCAAAGAGGAGAGAAAATGAAGTCCTTCAGCAGAACAGTCTAATTTTCCTGAATTCTGCACACAAGGATGAATATTCCTAATTTAATAACCAAACTAGTACTATATAAATACCGGTGTATAAGATGTCTCTACCAAATGCATTTCAGCTTGATGTTACACAGCTACTGCACATGAGAGCTGCAATGAGCTTTACATTTTCCAAGTCAATGACCAGATCTATCAGTCATGCAAAATGAGTCATAGTGTTGTAAATGAGCTTTAATATTGTCCAGCATTCTTGCACGATCTGTTGTCCTTCATATCTATTCATTTCCTAATTATTTTCCAGGGGCTGTGTTATGATTTGTCCTCTAGAATTCATTTCAAAGACCGGCGCTTTTACTTTGAAGGACTCATTTTGAAAGCGAAAAAACATTTTTTGTTTGTTCAGCACCTGGCCTATAAAGGCAGAATGTTTGTTTCCAAGATAAGCTGCACCATCCATACCCTGTGCATCATTTGTTTTCATAGTTTGAAAATTAGCCTGCGTACGCTATAGCAAATCTGCTTCAGCCCAATGTTCCACAATCTTGCCTATACTTAACAAACAGTTAACAGTCCTAGTTTGGAAAATATGTAATGTTTTGCCATGACAGGTGAAGCATGCTTGCATGAAGCAGATTAAAGCTGCATTTCATATGTGATTTATGTGAATTCTAGATGAAAGGCTGCATATTGCATTTTCAAGCTAAATATGCCAACCCATACTACTCTATTAGAGACTGCCATTGAGTTTAGAGGGGGAAAAAAGTGGTATTTGTTAATTTTGTATGAATAGTCACATTAACTCGTTTCATTAAGGCTGTTAAAGGATAGTAATATTTTGTAATTGTTTTTCTTTAGCTCCCATGGTGGGTTCACTGTATATTTGTGGAACTGCAGAGCCACCTATCATCAACATATCTTTTTTGAGGAGTTATCAACACCACCAGGTTTGTCTCTTGCGTGCGTCACCGAGCCCCCGTCAGTTAGCAGAGAGAAGCAGTTCAGGTAGCATGAAAAGACATGAAAGACAGCAGCTTTAATGTGCTCCTCTCCGTTCTGACAGAGACGCTTTGTTATCTTCCATAAGAAGGAGTCACTCAGCTGGCACAAATCTCCATCCCTCTGAAACCTCTGATCATCATTGTCCGCAGTGATACACTCCACGGACACGGCTTTCACATAATGAAACCAAGAGAGCTACCCACAGCCCGCCTTATAATCACCCTGTGTACAGTTTGTGTGTCTGTGTGTGCGTCTAGTTCGCCTGTTTATGGTGTTTGAGTGAAAAGGATAGAGCTTCAGCTGCAATGCTCATCTGCGTGTGTGCTTAAGTGCAACATGGGGGTGTGTTTTTGCCAGTGTGTGTCCACATGTGTGCATGAGTCACTTTGAGAGGTTTCACCAGCTATTATTGAGCTGGGACTCTGTACTTAAAAGAAGACAGAGTAATTGTCTCTTCCTCAATCCTCCAGAGACTAGTAAATGTCTTGAGAATTTGAATTCTTGACATTTTTCCAAAGTCTGCCTTTGAAAGGCGCTGTTCAAACAGGCTGTTTGTGAGGCTTTTTCATAGGTGACTTTCCAAGATGAGCTCCACCACCCATCCCCATGTGTGTCATAAACAAACGAGTTACTCTCTACAAGGAAAAGAGAGGAGGGGAAAGAGAGCCTCAGACGCAAGGGTAAACCACCGAGTGTGGAAGGCAAAAGGAGAAGAGGAAACAGCTTGACAAGAAATCTGGTGTTTCCTGCATGTGTTCTTCTCAGTGCTCAGGCGTTAAGCTGCTTGCTGAAAGGTGGTACACTGAATTCATGCAGCAGGTTTGGCTTTAAAAAAAATTTTTTTTTACTAGCTGCTCTTGGAGGAAAAAGCTGAGGGTAAAACAGATTCACAAGACATCTCATTTGAGCTCCCATTTTGCATGTGCAGAGCATATAGTGAAATTGTGACACAAAGTTCCCTCTATAAATACACATCATAAATACACTAATGCAGGTTGTCACACAGGCGTGTCGGCACGCACAAACTCTCACATACACATGCACATACGCGCCCAATTTAAAATGCCTAATCCATATTCCAAACACTGACAAAAGCTTAGCCCTGCTTCCAAAAACAAAAGGTGTTTAGAGTGAGTTTTCCCCTCCGGCAAGAATACATTAAAATTGACATTTAAACTAAACTGTGATGCTGTAAAGTATTATCTGCTCTTATTATTTTTCTAACTACTACTGTACAGACATTAAAATAGTAAGAATTAATATTAATAAATAGAAATCTCTCTTAATTACTCATGTAAAAGATTTGAAATGCTGGAGTGGAATCTGCAATAATTTAAAAACAAACAAACAGAAAAACAACTACAGTACACCTCTATGTCACTCATATTTCTTCTATTTTCTTTTTTTTATTATTATCTTTGACTCCAATATATCAGTAATATATATTTTAAAAAGTAATTTAAAAACTAAATATTTGTAATTATTCAATTCAATTTCTTAATTAAGAAACAATAATATTCTAAAGTTATATTATATTACAACTATATATTATCCTGGAGACAGTGCTGCAGCAATGCAATACATAGCAACACATTCTTTTGTAATAACTTACTTAACACTCTTGTGTTCTCCTCCAAGGAAATTACATAACCTGCAACAGTTTCCAAATGTCATTTTGGTAATTCGGAGTCAATGAGGTAGTTACAGTGATATTAATCAATACCTCCTCTTATGAACGCAATAAATTAAAACCTCAGGAGCTGTGCCGCAAGCAAACCCATTTTGTCTGCAATAGCTCAAACATACATTTCTTATATTTTAATCTTAAACCTGCAGTCAAATAGTTTTTCTCTGTTTGAGAAACTATGTAAGTGTAAAATAAAACCACACTTGGGGCTGTCTGATTAGCTATCTTTGATGTCATCACTGAATTAGTTGTGGTTGACCTGATTCACCTTGCTTGAAAGCTATTTCATGGTCTAATTGTTGTTCGTGAACAATATTAAGGTGTTACAGCGTCTGCTCACATCTAACGGCCAAGGAAACTGTTGGTGAGCGAGGCTGTTGATGTCAAAATAAAAAAATGTTTTCAGCTCAAACATTGCAAACTTTCTGCTAGAACATGTAAATATTTACACAGGAGTAGGCCTACGAGTTAACCCACTTTCCCCTGACTTTTTTTTCTCTCTTTTCTCCTCCCCGTTTTCTATCTTGTCCTCAAATCCTCATTACACAGACACTCTATTTGTGGCTCTACTTTCAGGTCTGCTCTCTCTTACTCTTACTGATCTGCCTTCCTGTTCCTTGCAGAGGAACTGTGTGCAGAGAGATAAGGCAAGTGAGAGCATATGCTTGCATTGGGGAGGCGGGGGGAGAAGAAAAAGTAGAAGATACAGCGTGAAGGGCGAAAGCCTCGCTAATAAAGGAAATTCACAGAGCTCATTGCAGGTGTTGTGGCTTTTTTGCAACACAGGCATCTCCAGGGTTGTGAATGTAAGACGGCAGCTACAGCAACCTGGACACCAGATGGGGACAGAGGTCCAGTGAGGGCTGGCCGGTCCCAGCAGCTGCAGCGGGACGCACACAAAGCTGAGGTGGTGAAATATCAGAAGAGCTCTGCTCTGGGAAGCTGTATGTGCTGAGGAACAGACAAACCTCTAACAAACCTAAACCAGCAAGGATTAAGGAGACCTGCATAAACTCAGGCAACAAACTAAGGAGGTGAAAAGGGGTGAACTGGAGTTTAAGCATCCCAGGATTGAGGATCACAGCGCAGGATATGCATGTTGATGCACTTTGACTCCTCCGGCATGAGAGACATGGGAGAGCACGACTAAAGGGAGGATCAAGCCTTGGTATTAGGTTTCGCTCTGGATTGAGGACAGTTTGTGCTACATGCGACAGGTCCTGGCTGCCTCAGACGTGAGTCGATACTCTAAAAAGTCAAAGGGGGCGACCGTGTTGGAGCTAGGCTGCCGAACAAAACAGGACAGCCAGTTTTAAGAGGAGGCTGGGGGAGTTACTTTAACTGGTCTCCTCCACCAGGCCAAGAGCTGACAGCAATGAGTCAGAGGAAGCTAACACGACAGCTGGAGTTGTGGGAGGGTCCTGAGGGTCCACCTCCTGCGGCTTCTCTCACCTCACCTGTGTCACCGGTCGATCAGTCTCGAGGACATGGGGGATGTGCTCTATTTCGACGTATGAAACTGAACCGCAGTATTCAGGAGCGCAGACGCTCATCCCACTGTATTTGCAGGTACAGTTCTGCATCCAAGCCACTGATCTATGCTTTTTTTACCAGTCCTCATCTCTTCTATTAAAAAAAAAGAAAAGAAGCTGCAGTGATTTGTGATTGTTTTACATCATTTCAAGTGTGAGCCTTACAAACATTTGTGAACACATTTTCTCCCGAAAGATTTTAAGGTCAGTTATTCCATGCACTCATCTAATAGTCTGAGTCAGATGGATTAGATTCTGGGGGAAGTACTGAATTCAGAATAATGAAGTCTCATAATTACTCCCAAAGTTTGCAGAAGAAAATAGAAACAGGGATTAGCGAGTGCAGCTTTCAGAGGGTCCCCCCCCCCCCGGCAGACATTTTTGATGTGGTTTTCATCACTTGGGAAACCTGTTTAATGATAATTTTGATCTTGTAGCTGTATTCACAAAGCCTTCTGGGGAGAGGAGTGGCTCCTAATTTAGAAGTAAAAATCTAAATTTATCTAAAATTATTTTCAAGTTAAGTTAAAACTGTGTTGACGGCAGATGTTTGAGTTTTGTAAACGTTTGACAAGTTTAGGAGAAGTGGGGAGGTGTTGTGGAGATAAATGTTATCCCACATTAAAAATAGATGTTGTAGCTACACTGCAACCTGCTTCCCCATCTGCCCTTGTCATCCCAACATCTAACTGCAGCCTGAAAGTAACAATTACAGTGGATTCTTATTATTATGTCGTTGTTTTAGCGTATATGACAAACTTTGTAAAAATCCAAGCTGCACCTTTCACAAATAAGGTCTGTGAGTATATAAATTTCTTATTATATGATACCAAACCCTACAACCTCATTAAAGCAATGCTGGCTTCATTTCTTTGCAGTGAGATCACCTCTCCTTTCATCTCAGGGAAAGTGGGTCTGTAAACTGAGAAGCACATTGCTGCATCCCCTTTGCCTCAGCTATTCTTTAAATGGAGTTGGCAGATTGAGTTGTGCTCTGCTTTTTGCTCGTGTTCTGAGTTGACTGTTTATAAGCAACATCCTGCCCTGATGCTGTGTGGACAGAAGCTGTATTTCCTTCCAAAACTAAAAGGAGAAGACAGACATCGATATGCATGAATGTAAAGGTCAACAACAATGTGGCTTCATCAGCATTTTTGGGTTGAATGCCATACAGTATCTCTTGCGCTCACTTTATCTCTTGTTCTTTTTTTGGCATCGTTTCCTGATGGGTTGCAGAAGTCTAGATATGCGAAGGTGGGCTTTATAATGTTCTTAATACTGTTAGGCTTTCATCCTAAAAGAAATCTCATCCTGAATAAAAAAAAAAAAAAAATCTCAATCACTCCCGTCTTCAGACAGACAGCTTTGGCCCAGAGAGACGCTGCGGTTGACACAGCTCATTTTACTCCCTTAAACATGACTTGCTCTAAAATATGACTTGTCAGTAAAGAGTAGGCCAGTGGCAGTCTGCCAATCCAATGGCACCACATCATCTGTCACATCTCTCTTTCCTAAACTTACTTGCTAAGACTCTAGGAACTACAGTATGAAAGGAGGATGGCCTCTATCACTTAGTGCAAAGGTGATTAGGCTTATCTAACCACTGCCTGTTGTTGCTGTGAGATAAAAGAAGGAGCCATGAGACAAAAACCTAAACTTAATGTAACAGGTGACCCAATCTCTTCTCTAACCCCTCAGCTTTGATTCGGAGAATGGTCCCTCGCCAGGCCGCAGTCCCATGGATTCGCAGGCGAGTCCTGGGTTGGTGCTCCACCCTTCTTTCCCCCAGAGTCAGCGCAGGGAGTCCTTCCTGTACCGCTCAGACTCAGACTACGACACGTCCCCCAAAACCATGTCACGCAACTCCTCCATCAACAGTGAGGGGTAAGCACCAAGCCATCATCCTGGATCCATCACGCAGCAGACGGAATTGAAACATGTTTTTGTTGTTGTTGTTGTTGTTGTTGTTGTTTTTTTATTTCCAGCTAAGTAACTGCACATTATCCCAATCAACACAGCAATAGTTGTGGTTGTAATTATGCAAACATTATGCTAATGAAATCATAGACCTCCTAGGCGTGACTTTGTTTTCTGCATGGCTTCTCTTTCACTAAGTTAATAACATCCAATTCCTTCCATTAGTTTTATTCAGAACTATTTCTCTGTTTAGATCCAGATAGGTCTTTGTAAACACCCGGCTCACACAAACACAGCGTCTCATATAAACACTAATACCGAGCACCTCAGCCACCCAGACTGCTCAAATTCATCTCATCCTCTCCTTTGTGTTTTCATCTCTTGTCCTGTAGGCACGCCGAAGACATGATTGTCACCCCTTTCGCTCAGGTATGTTTTCCTCGTGCACCTTGTCTCACATGTTTAATTGCTGCAAATGACTTGAAAAGGTGGATAATTAGCGCAGTGAACTTGCCCACCCCACTCCTCCTCCCCTCCCTCCCTCCCTCTCTCCCTCCTCCTCCTTCCTTCTTCTTTTCCTCCTACGTTGTCCATCCATCCCCCAGGTGTTGGCCAGCCTACGAACCGTAAGAAGCAACTTCACCATCCTCGCCAATGTCACAACACCCACTAACAAGTCAGTATCATGCTGTCAGACACCCCTTCCCCCCCTCTTACACTCATCACGACTGCTTGCTTAGTTTACAATGCGTGTTTGCTCGCTCCTCTCTCTCTCTCTTTGCTCCCCAGGGAAACACTTTTGCCATTATGATTAACCAGTTTATGTTCATTAGACTATGCACCAGGAAATTATGATTTGCATTGTTTTGCATCTCTACAACTCGCTGCCTGAGGACTGAGTGCATGCCTCAGATGTATGTCCCTGACTCTGTACCCGGATGATGGAGACGGTCAATAGCACTAAAATAATTCTCCTTTGTAATGCACCAGACAGCAGGAGCTTGAGTTGGCAGGCTTTTAGTTCCGTGCCAATACGATGTATAAAGCAATGCGACACAGAATTTTTCAGCATCTATAATTATGTAGTGTTGTGCCCTGAAAATGCCTACCTCACCAAACAATTATGAAACCACAAAAGCTATTTGAAAGGAGAGCAGAGCTCATGTTTTGTCTTTGCCTATTTTTGGATACTTGAATATTTGAGGTGAAACAAGGGGATTTATGTCCTATAAAAAAATTCACACATCGAAGTGCTATTTATCATTCACAGACATTTTAATATAGACACGCCTTTATCTCTTTTTATGGGCTTATAAATGAATAACACATAAAAATATTTATACCCACTGTGTGAGCCAAGCATAAATGTGTAAAACCCCAGCAGGGGGCAGCAGCATGTGGTTCTCCATCTGATGTAATGATATGTCTGTCCACAGGAGGTCACCAGTGACAAGCCAACCCACTGTTCCCCAAGCTACACTCTCTGGTATGCTGTTAACTAATTATAACTCTTTATTGATGGAGTCCCACAATCTCCTCACTAGATGTAAGAACACACCAATGTTCCCATGCTCACCAAACGCATCATCAGTAATGAAAATTACTGCAGAACAGCACAGAATATCATGTGGAGTTATTAAGGTTTTTTTTAATTAGCTGTGCAGCATACATTCCGTAAGCTAGATCTTAAATTACTCGACATATAATGGAAAAACTACATAAATATACAAGTTTGATGTGTTTTCACACATCAAAACAGCTGAAACTGAGAAGCAAGTCGGATTGCGGATACAGCGTATTGCTGTAAACTATAACATCATAATAATAATATATAATATAATATCATGTCCAATGTGAATATCTATATTTCAACCTACTATAGGATGTGACAGTGATAGCTCTACGTGTAAATCTATCATTTTTGTGCTATTCAGCAGATCATAATTTAAAATTGTGACCTCTCCCACGCTGCTTGAAAACACCACACTTCTATAATAAAATGTGACCACAGTAGAAAACACAGACAATCGTTGTCTTGTGTTATCTAGGGTTAGTGTTGTCAATCAATCTTAGAGTAGTAGCATATCATATATTTTGAATTTTTTTGACGTGTGTGTGTGTGTGTGTTTCTTTGTCCTTCCCAGAGGAGACGTACCAGCAGATGGCTCGGGAGACTCTGGAGGAACTGGACTGGTGTCTGGACCAGCTGGAGACCATTCAAACCCACCGCTCAGTCAGTGAGATGGCCTCCAACAAGGTATACAGCTGTTCACACAAAAACAAAAACAAAAACACGTTCACTTGTGCGCTGACTTTCCTTCTACCTCACAGCTGACTCAGTGCCAAGCTTCTTGATGAACATCATATAAACTGTATATTCCACGGCTCACGAAAACACATCATCACTGCATGAGAACTGACCATTACTGGGCTGCAGCTGTATCACTCCATGTACAAAATACATTATGACTAACTTCCTGTTTAAGCTTCCATTCTGCAAACATATACAAACAAAACAGCTGTGCCATACAGCGTATGTAAACTTAAAAATACTTATTGAAAGTATTGGATATACAAACCTTCACCTGGCTTGTCCAGATTCATCTAATACTTGTCTCGTTGACCTTTCCCACATTTTCACATAATCAGCTGCTTGAGTAATTATGTGCTGCCTTTTCTACTGTGATTGTATGAATTTTCAGAGTGGCTAATAAGAAATGGCAATTTTTGAAAATCTTGAAAATGTTTCCTGGATCTATTTGAAATCCTTTGGTAGTTGTACTAATGAAACCACAACCACTGTCAAATTGACACATCATTATGTCTAGTTAAGCATTTGTGCTGAGAAGTGCAGGAGATGCAGGTGTTGTTTTTGCAGTACTACAGGCCTCTAGAGTGTGCATCCATTTGTGGGGCAGAGAGGGAGAGAGAAGGGAATGGGTGACGGTCTGTGGGTATGGAGGACATGACGGGGGGGGGGGATGCTGGGCCCTGATGCTGATGTCCCTGCTGTAACCTTGGTTGCTATCGAACAGCAGCAGGGTCTGCCCTTCCCTTTCAGTCATTGGCTTGTCACTTTGACCACAAGCCATGTGGTTTGGGCAACAACCAATGAAATAAAGGTGATGCTCCTTTAATAGTGTTCTGTCTTAAAGAGACAGCATCATGTACCTTTTTTGTTTTATTCTAGAAATTCCTACCATGATGCACTTCACTATTAATTAATGACAGGGTCCTTCCTCTTTCTAATGAGTCGTACTTAGGATGAAAACAATGAAAGGACTGAGGGTGAGATGTGTAGATAAAGGACATCATCATCATCAGTGTGTGTGTGTGTGTGTGTGTGTGTGTGTGTGTGTGTGTGTGTGTGTGTGTGTGTGTGTGTGTGTGTGTGTGTGTGTGTGTGTGTGTGAAATCTCCTGGGGTAAACAAAGTCTCTATGAATATGCTGCTGTCTTTTTGCAGCTGGAACTAGGCTACATAAATCCTCCATACTGGGCCAACATGGAGGTACACATGAATATTCCCACTCAGTCTCTCACTCTTGCTCACACCCTCGCTCACACACATATTTTCGACAGACGTACATGCTGTCTTGTTGCACATGCGCACTCAGGCTCAGAGCGCAGACACACACACACACATGCATGCGCCTGCAGCCACACTGCCTGATTAGCTTGCGAGGGCTGTCTACAGCATCCAGGGAAATGGCGCAAGAGGCAGAGCATTGGAGGAGGAACAGCAGCCTAAAGCGGCAGGATTAGACCTCTGGCATTTCAGCCAGCTGAGGCATGGATTGACTTGGAGCAGGGGACTGTGCAACGGAGCTATTAGGAGGCAGCCGCATTGACTGTGGACTGTCTGTGTGTTGCTGAGATCGGTGTGAGACAGCACAGGCGGGCTGATGCATTGGTAGGACTGGGCCGGGCCTCTGGATCCGTACTGTGGGGGAGGGGCAGTCAACGCAGGGAGAGGGAGCCTGTTTTTCCAAACCACAGCTTTGGTGTGATTCTTCAGCCAGGACTGTCTGCTACAGGCCTGGATGCCTGTCTCTTACTCTCTCTCCCTCTCTCATCCTCTCCATCCTTGTTTTTCTCTCGCTATTATCATCTGTTTCTCCCTTCCCCGATGTTCCTGCTGCCATCCAAGCTCCCTTTACCTCCATCATTAGGTACTACAGGAATCCTTCTGTCCTGCCGTCACCATCACTCCATCCCTCTCACGTCCATCATCTAAATTTTTTTTATCACTGTTTGTCAAGCAACTCAGCTCTCTCATCATCATATTTCCGTTTACATCTCCCACACATTCCCACTCATCTCCTCCATCGACTCCTCTCTGTGCCCTTCAGACGGTCCCTCACTGCCTCTCCTCTCTTTCCCTCCATCTTCCTTCTTTCGGCTCTCATTCATCTCTACCCAGCAGTGACTGCACATTTGGGTCAGTCTGCTCAGCAAATGGGATGAGATGTAGTCTCCACAGCAGCCAGATCCAGGGGGCTCCTGGTCTGCCTATCAGGGGGACCCTCATATACGGACCACACTGAGGCTGGAGCCCGACTCTGGACTGACTGAGTGGCCTGCTTTGGGGTGCTGCATGTAGGCAAGGACAATCTGCACCAGAAGCCCCTACCCTTACCCCCTTCCCCCATTCCTTCGGTCCCTCTCGGGGCAGCCGTCACTCTGGAGTGTCCCAGCCTCTCCCGACACACCCTGACGACGCCCTCATGTCACTGGGGGACCCACAGTGCCCCCACCCCAATCCACTACCGCGCCTCCTGCCTGTGCCATCGGCCCAAGCCCCCTGTCACCCTCAGCATGGGTGTAGTGGAGGCCATTGACCCTGCACCCTCCCCATGCCCCTCACCTGTACCAGGAGGCTACAGGCTGCCCCGCTCCTCCAGCTACAGCCCCCTGCAGGGGAGGGCAGGGGCAGAGCTGGACCTCGATGCAGCTACTGGAGGGGTTCTGGAGGGGGGTGGGACGGCGGCAGAGCGCAGGACGCCCTTAGTGGACCTGTTCTGTGAGACCTGCTCCAGGCCCTGGCTCATCGGCTGGTGGGACCAGGTAGGGCTCGGAGAGCTTGCAGAGGGCAAGGAGGCCTTGCAGTGACCATCTTAGATAGATTCTGTGGACTCTTCAAGTGTTATTGCCACATCTGTGAATGCATTAACAACTCTTCTTCCTTCATAGTCCAAGTTATTATGTGTCTTCTATTAGTCCAACAGTTACTTTGGGAATTTTACATATTTATAAGGGAGTAATGATACATTCATGGGGACTAATTCATAATACACTGAATTTATGGGGCGAAGGAAGGCTTCATGCGTCTGACAGTGGCTTTGTGAGAAATTGTAAGGCAGAATATTGGTTAGTGTGTTCCTGTATATACACTAATCCATTGAATGGGAACAGTGATAAAGGAACAGACTTTATTACCTCTGCTCAGTGTTTCTATATTGCAGCAGCACCATAAACAAAAAGACAATATTGCTCTCATTCCTTCATTCGTCCATACTGGTCTATATTTCTGTCATTTGAGAATACACCAATCTGCTTATAGAAATAGCTTTGGGATTTTGTTATGAGCAATCTGGTCGTTTTTACTGCAGGTACGTTACAGTGTCACATAATGTCAGTGTCCATCTTCCAAACCTGCATCCCTTTGTCTCTCTCTCTCCTGCAACCCTGACGCTGTCCTCAATACAGAATCAAGGAAGCAAAGTGTATTGTTACTGAAGGACAATGCTTATTGTCTCAGGACTGAGCAGATGTTTGTTTTGGTCCTTCTGTCCTCAGTTATGCAAACACGCCATAAAAATGTAATAAGTTAGACTTTGTGTGAGTTTTCTGCGATTACATCAGGTTTCCATTAGACGTGGTATCCTGTCAGTGGGATACCAAAACAAATTCTGGCTTTTAACTTGATTGTTTTCCTGAATGACATAGGATGCATAAGCTGAGTTGACATATTTACAGTCTAAATTGCAGCTGCCAAAATTCCTTACCTGCCCACTTTTATGATAATCAGTTAATCGCTTCATTCATTTTTCAAGCATAAGTGTTCAACATTTGCTAATTCCAGCTTATTAAATGTTGTTTTTCTATGTTATTTATGACAGTAAGTCTTTGGATTTTGGACTGTTGGTTGGACAAAGGAGGCAATTTGAAGATGTCACTTTTGGCTCTGGGAAAACTGAGCATTTTCTTCCTTTTTTAACATTTTATAGATTAAACAATTAATCAATTTTGAAAGTAATTGGCAGACTAATCAATAATGAAAATAAGTGTTAGTTGCATCCCTAATCTGAATCAATCAAATTTACAGGTTATAATTCAGAGGAGGGTCACATTTTGGATGTGTGTTATTCTATTGTTGACACTATTACGATTATAAATAGTAATAATAATGAATCTCTACTGGGTCCCTCAGGTATGCAGGTGTATAAGTGTGTATGTGGGTCATGTCTATGCAACGTTTGCATGTTTGCTTTATTCGTTAGTGTCAGAGGAAAAATGTTGTTTGTCCTGGCACTCGCAGTGGCACCGTGGAAGTGTTGGTTGGCAGCTATGACTCAGCGTTACAGCATTAGAGGAGGAAAGAACGAGAGAGCAAGAGCGAGAGGAGGAGGTTTGGGTTGAGCCTGCTGCCTAAGTGTGCCGCTGGGCTCGACTCGCTTTCCTGGCTGGCTCCTGATGACTGATTCTGCCTGACTGCTTCTATAATTTGCTGTCAGTGTACCTATTTGCTTGGCCTATCATGTAACGAGCACCAGGCTGGATGGGATGGGTGGAGAGAGAGATAACTGAGAGGAACAGAATGAAAATGGTGGGAATGCATGAGGTGTGTGAAACACCAGGAAGGCAGGAGCCTGTGACAAAGGAGGATTTTGGTGCTCAGGGGAGGGAGCGGAGAGTGTTATTTACTTTGAGGGAGAGGGAGGAGCAGATCTAAGTAACAGAGAAACAGAGAGGGCGCCAGCAGAGGAGGGGAGGGCTGACCTTGGTAAAGGTCAGAGACACCTGCCTACTCCCTCAGATTGTCACCCAAGCAGCCGCTGCTCTCACATCAAGCTGAAGGACTGACTGTGAGGAGGCAGTTGCCACGGCAACCACTCAGGTTGCCATGGAGATTGTTATGTGTGAAAGACCAGTCAGTAGGACACAGATTGAGGGGTCTTGTCCAATTCGCATTGTTCCTTCACATGATTTAGGTGACGCGTGATTGTCGAGCCTCGAAACACAACCTTTGTACACAGAAATACAAAATGACATAAAGGCTGAGAGAAAGTTCTGAAACAGAGTTTTCTGCCTTCAGGGATTATGTATTCACTTGATCACATTTGCGCCTATCCTGCAAGGACCTACAGACTCGTGGTTCGTGATTTCCACTTTATATGTATGGAGAAAAATACATATAAACATGTCACATTACTGCAGCTCATACTGTAAATACATGGTGATCAAAATACAAGCCAGTACAGTATGTTCTCAAAAGGAAGAGCTATGATTCATAATGGATTTTCTTACTAGAGTGAATGAAGCCAGATTGAGCTTGATCATTTATTTTCTCATACTTAACTCAGCGGATCGCCCTTTTGTTAACTATCAGTACAAACTGAATCTAAAGGACAATATTATTCATTCTGGAGGTTTACCAGTCTGTCTTACATTCTGGATATGCTTGTGACCGTTTATGATTCAACATTGTAACTACTAATAAAGTCACTCACTCCCTGTTTGTTTGTATGTCCTCCCATCAGTTCAAGAGAATGTTGAACAGGGAGCTGTCCCATTTATCCGAGATGAGTCGCTCAGGGAACCAGGTGTCAGAATACATCTCCACTACCTTTCTAGGTAAAGCAAACCTGCCGTTATAGCTTTGACCTTTAGGCTCAAGCACATCCAATCCAGGCTGACCTCTGACCCTCTCGCCCCCACAGATAAGCAGAACGAGGTGGAGATCCCGTCTCCGACTTTGAGGGAGAGGGAGAAACCCATGTGTCACATCAGTGGTGTGAAGAAGCTCACGCACAGTTCCAGCCTTTCCCACTCTGCCATGCCTCGCTTTGGTGTGAAGACTGAACATGAGGATGCATTAGCGAGGGTAAATGGTTCTTCAATTGTTGCATGGTGCCAATTTCATCAACCTAATTCTAACTTAATCTAAAGACTCAAATCAAAACAACACACAACTTCAGTATGTATCATGCATCTTTGTTGGTGGAGTTAAGATGGGTAAGAAGCTGCTAGATTCTTGCACAGATGTGTTAATGTTGTCTATTGTGCCTTCAGGAGCTGAATGACTTGAACAAGTGGGGCCTTAATATCTTTCATGTGGCAGAGTTCTCTAATAACAGACCCCTCAGCTGCATAATGTTTGCCATCTTTCAGGTGAGTGAAGACAGAGCTTTACTTAGCAATGGCTGGAATAGCATATCCTGTAGCATGACTTATTTGTGACCATGACCCCTGTGGGCTATCTCTGCTGCAGGAAAGAGATCTACTGAAGACCTTTCGGATCCCTGTGGATACATTTGTCACCTATGTGATGACCCTGGAGGACCACTACCATGCCAATGTGGCCTATCACAACAGCCTCCACGCTGCAGATGTCACTCAGTCTACTCATGTACTGCTATCCACACCGGCTCTAGATGTAAATATCTCTACTGGTCCACCAAAGACTTGAAGGAATTACTGCAAATATACATTTAACTTAACACCAGCCCATTTTAAGAACTCCGTAATAAAGGGAATGTTGTAAACAGCAGTTTAACTAATTAATTTCCTTTTTTCCCCCAATTTTTCTCTGACAGGCTGTGTTCACAGATCTAGAGATTCTAGCTGCTTTATTTGCTGCTGCCATCCACGATGTGGACCATCCAGGGGTGTCCAACCAATTCCTCATAAACACAAGTGAGTCAAAATAAGATCAAGAGACACACAAACATAAGAATTATGATAAAATAGTGTGGGGGAAACAAAAGACATCTTGATGGCAAGGACAAATAAAAAAGGAGCGTTTGCTGAAAAATCCAAACGGTTCAGGACTGAATAATAATAGTAGAATAACATTAATTTATTAATTTTTGCAAAGATTTTCTTGCAATCTGCTTTCCCCCTTAATAACCCAGGTAGTTGTACATTTGCAAAAGGTGCTCACACGGTTTACTTTAACACTGACAGAGCATCATGATGCTAATGGCGTGATGCAATTACCAACTGCATGTGTTTTGGACTCTTGTGTCGTATTGTGCTTCCCTCAGACTCAGAGCTAGCCCTGATGTATAATGATGAGTCTGTGTTGGAGAACCATCACCTAGCTGTGGGCTTCAAGCTGCTGCACGAGGACAACTGTGACATCTTTCAGAACCTGAGCAAGAGGCAGAGACAGAGCCTGAGGAAACTTGTTATTGATATGGTGAGTACACTCATTCTGTATCATTAAGATGACTATCTTTCTCCATTCTCTACATCTTCTCCTTAGCCCTTCTTCACCTTCTACTTCCTTTGTCTTTCAATAATACATCCATATCAATGATCATTCCAGGTTTTGGCAACAGATATGTCTAAACACATGAGTTTGCTGGCAGACCTCAAAACGATGGTAGAAACCAAGAAAGTGACGAGTTCTGGAGTATTGCTGCTCGACCATTACACTGATCGGATACAGGTGAGATGCAATCTTCCAGTCAACTTACATGCAAGCCATTTTTTTATTTAGCCATTTCAGTTATGAATTGCAGACAGTCCTGGGGCGCTTTTAGCTCAGTCGGCAGAGCGTCCGCCCCATATACTGAGGCTGCAGCCCTCTCGCGGTGGCTGTGGGTTCGATTCGGCCCGTGGCCCCTTACTGCATGTCATCCCTCTTGCTCTTTCCTGTCTCTACTTCAGCTCTCTATCATGCAAAAAAGGAGCCCTAAAATAACTTTACAAAAAATGCAGAAATTCCTAAAATATGTGCTAAAAATTGCGCTGAAAAAGCAAAAAGGGTTTGGATTTCAGAGGAAGCAGTATGTGAACATTGCTATGGCTAGAGGGGTTACAAGGCAACGGGCTGGAGAGAAACACCAAGGATGAAGACTGATTTATACCATGGCAGATGTGGCCTTGTAATAACTTACTGTACATGCCCCTCCTCAAGATGTCAAGCTGTAGTGGTTACACTGCGTACATGGACACCACAATAACTAATGTCTACTCTGTTTGAGCTTTTCTTGGATTTTGTCCAACCCATTCCCGGCGCTGATAATGTTTGTTGATGAAATAAGATAACATGGACCAGCTTTGAGAAACCTTAAGTAGTCTCCTCTTTTAAGTGTCATTAGCTTTGGAGTTGTAAGATGCTCTGATCAACTCACTGAAACATGCAAGTGCTTTCCCAATGAGCCAGGTGTTTGCAAGGATGCCAAGCAGAAGGTGGTTGTCGTTTTGTCTTAAATGAGGTCAGGAGGTCAGAGGAGCGCAGTGTTGGTTCAGTATGTCAGTTTGAATCCTGACTGATTGGGGTGCAAAAAGTGCTGCCATGACATTTCTCTGATTCTCAGTCTGTAGTTGCTGGTATTACATGGGTGAAGCGATCTCTTGTGCACTGGAGAAACAATGGAGGCAAACCGCTATATGGCAGAAAAGAATAAATAGAAGAGGACGGGAAGGAGATGGGGTTAATTGTGCAGGTGGTTGCTGGCGTATAACATAACAATGTCCACACCTTTTGCATGGAGAAGTTAAAGTGTAACTGCATACCCAATCTATCTCCTGTCTGCGCTGGAAACAGAGAGTCTGACAGCAGCTGATCATGGCTTTATGAAGGTTTCTGTATGGTATCTGTGTTGCAACTGAGCTCATTGCCCTGTGTGTGTGCGAGCGCATCCGTGTGGGATTCATCATCATCGTCATTATATAGACATAGCCCCTATTTATCATGGGAACGCTATCAAAGGAAAGAATGCAGTCCTGTGGTGCTTCTATGGCCATTAAAAGTCCTCAATGAGTCTGTGTTTGAGGGGCTCACAGTCAAAGATGAGGTTAGGGGGAGTGGGACGCACACATCTGATTAGAGGACATTAGCATTCTTCTTCTTCTTTTTTTTTAAACAAATTTCATGATGAGGATAAGTCCCAAACATTTGATTTTATGTCAGCAATGGCCTTGCAAATTTAAGGATAGTTTGAAACATTACATGGTGAGTTGAGCCATTTTCAACCAATATGACATGACACACATGCTTTCCAAATTAAAAGGTGAGCAGAAATGGAAGAGGGAGGAGCTGGTGTTTAGGTGTTGGGGGTGGAAAAGAGGGAGACATTTTGAGAAAGCTTTAGAGACAGAGGACTGGATTTTGAAGTTGTACCACAATTAACACAAGAGTAGAAGAGAAAATGTAATAAAAGTAATCAGAAAAATGGGTCTCTATCACCTACTCTCAGCTGTTAAAAGATTTTTCCTTTCAAAACACAGATCAGCGACAACCAGAGAGAAAGAGGAGATTGAAGGCGGATGATCTCCACGAATATATGAATTCATTTGAATAATCTTGCATATACATATTACGGTGTGTGAAGTGTGACGGTGTCTCTGTGCAGGTGTTGAGGAACATGGTGCACTGTGCTGACCTGAGCAATCCTACGAAACCCCTGGCTGTGTATCGACAGTGGACGGAGAGAATCATGGAGGAGTTCTTCAGGCAGGGAGACAAGGAGAGAGAGCGAGGGATGGAGATCAGCCCCATGTGTGATAAACACACCGCATCTGTGGAAAAGAGCCAGGTAAACGATCAACCCTTAAAAATACACATGTAAAGATAAGATTCTACAATGCAGAGATTCTGTCATCTCTGATCACAGCTGATTTATAGAGAGTGAAATTACACCACTGTGCCAGTTTACATGATGTCTGCCGTACTCTTTTTTGTTTGGATATAGGTGGGCTTTATTGACTACATTGTCCATCCACTATGGGAGACATGGGGGGACCTTGTACATCCTGATGCCCAGGACATCTTGGACACTCTGGAGGACAACAGGGACTGGTACCAGAGCACTATCCCACAAAGCCCCTCTCCACCTCCTGTGGGCCAGGATAAGGATCTAAACGTCTGCATTGACAAGTTTCAGTTTGAGCTCACCCTCGAAGACAGCTCTCAGAGAGAACAGGAAGATGTGGGTGGCATGCATACACTCAACCATATGGCACAGGACTTCAATCCGGGGGCTGAGGAGGGTAAAAAAGAGGAAGACATAATGGCAGAGGAGGAAAATGACATAATAGAAGAAGAGGACGAGGTCGCAATGGAGGAAGAGGAGATGGAGGAGGAGCTGAAAGCTCAGTTGGAGGTCAGATCTGTAAAGGAGAGACTTTCTGACACAAGTCCTGTAGAGGAAGAGGAGGATTCTTCTTCACAAGCTGAAGATACATGAGCTCTGCTCCTGTATCTCTCTCCACTCTTGCACACATTATCTTGTTCATCCTTTCAATGGCCAAACCAAGAACAAATAAGACTGCAATGACAATACAGACCTTTAAATATATTTTTCAAAAAAGGGAATAAAGAGAAGGTAATTACACAGCAACTGTAGATTTGGAGAGGTGACAAGTTCTTTGACTGATTTCACAATGAACGTTAGTCTAAGAGGAATTTAGGAGAGTATTAAAGATGGGCAACAGAAAACAGCGTAGCACTCTGGGACAGATATGCACACACATAAGCACACAAAAATTACACATATAAGCAAATAGTCAGAGTAAATTATGTAGAACACATCAATGCAATATAATATATATGAATATATATAAATGGAGCTCAAATTTACCTGCTCTTTCCTAGCAAACGCACAGACATACCAACACACACACACACACACACACACACACACACACACACACACACACACTTGACTGTATGTTTGTATGTGTGCATTTACATGAGGGACACTGATCAGTAATGAATCTCTTTGGAAAAAGCCATCTCTTAATGGAGTATCAACTAGTGTTCAGTCAGTATTAGTAATACATGTTTGTTAGAACCTCAACAGAAACTGTTCTCCTCAGAAAAGCTACACATCCCAGAGACTATTTTTCCATTTCTGTCGGAAAGAAAAATAAGAAAACCCAGAGTTGGGGGAGGAGAGAAGAAGAAATCGAAGAACAGGAAGATGCTGCGATGAAGGGACCGCCGGGTCCCATTCCCCTTTTCCCTTTACGAGGAGAGTGCTACTGATTCAAGATGGCTCTGTGCCTTTCTGAAACACCAGCTTCTTCAATGGAGCTGCCATGAAGCAATGCATTGTGGGAGAGGAGTGTGTGACTTTATTATCATTTTTGATTGTCTCTTGTTAAAGATCTCTCTTTACTCTTCATGGTATTGTGGTGTGTATCTCACACGTGCAGTTTCTGTGGTGATATGTTTTAAGCTGTAAGTCTTCCTTTGTTGCTCTTCTGGTAATATAAGAACTCTAGATGCACAGGAATCACCACCACCACCAAAACCACAAGTGGACTCCAGCTTATGTTTTTTCTTATTAGAATTATTTTTTAAAACCTTCTGAGAATAAGCCATGTGATGCTTTGAAGCATAAGTTTTGCCTATTTTCTATTTAACAGTTGCTAAATACGTTGAGGGGATACAGAATCATTTCATCAGATGGCCATCTTAAACTCACTTGCACTATGTGTTAATGTGTCCTCATACACAACGATTCTCACCAAAGTAAAGGATGAGAAACTTCAGCGGGCGAAGTGATGTGAAGGTACATAGACAAATAAAAAAAAATTAAAAAATCAGGGAGGCAGAATGTCAGGGGAAAGAAGGTGGTCTGGCAGTCCCTAATCATCCTTGTTACGTTTGATGCTTTTTGGCCTTAATGTCAGATACACCAGTATGTAGATGTCTAATATATAAAATAGATATCCTCGTATATTTATATCATGTCTGTATGCTTATTTCTGTGAGTATCAGTGTGTCTATACACAATGTATTCAGCATTGCATTGGGAGGGAAAAAGGGAAACATTGCTGCCAATTAGTCGTTACGTTGTTGCTGCCCTCGGACCAACTTAAAGAATGTGTTGTTTATTAATCAGGATGATTAAGATGACTATCTCATAGGTACCTGGAGGCATGCAGGGGAAATATGGAATGAGAGCCAAGATTTTGCAGCCAATGAGAATGAACAAGTCCTTGTTTGAATTTGACCTGATACTGACTCGCCGACACGTTGGAGTTGACCCATGCATGGCTTATTGTCATTCGTAGGCTAAGAACAGAAAGAGAGGGCAAGATGCTAAAGATGTTGTCATGTGTTTCATTGTTTCCCCACTGGCATAACCACATCTTGTTGAATGGTGTTCAGGATTTAATCAGCACAGCTTAAATAGGTCAGTTTGTTTAGGTGTTTGTTTTTCACAGGGTTAAAAAAAAAGAGAAAAAAAAGAACATGGGTGTGGTTCTTTTGCAGGTAAGAACAAGTTTCTGCAGGCCAGTAACTGAACTTATCTGAAGACACCACAGCTCAGTGCAACAGATGCCTGTGTGTTTGACCTGCTCTGTCGCAGGATAGAGCAGAGCTGCGGGGCCACCACACAGGCTAACATCTTGTGGAATGGGAATCCAAGATTACTATTGCAGTTACTTAATAAAAGATTCCCATATGCATCGGCCTTTTTCTTTTAGGGTGTTGCTTTGTTTTTGTGGCTTCTTGTTATGTCATAAGCTATAAAAAAACATTAATATTTAATTGCCATACAAACACAATACTGTAGCAATTGTTTCTTATTAAGAAAATTATTCAATTAATTGATTGCTGCCATTCTTTTTAAACAATGAAAAGAAAACCATGGGAAATGTTTTCTTTGAACACTTTGTGTACAGTTTATTTTTATATCATTGTGGTGGAAGGTCTGGAAAATGAATTGTGTGTTGATATAGCTATAAGCATTATCACTCTTGTATATAATGTAATATTGGGTTGTAAATTAGAAATTTATCAAAGTCATATTGATTGACAAATAACCACTTGAGGTTGTTAAGTGAACCACTGAAGCACTACAGGCCACATCCCCAACTTTTCTTTTGTTCTGAAACATTCTGTCACATTTTTAACTGTCCATATTTATTGTTAAAATCAAATATATTTGTACCAGCACTTTATTCCATCAGGGTATGAGGCAGACAGTATGTTTCAGGTAGTGTTAAGTCTGTGCTGGTGGTTTGGTCATTGCCAGTCACCTGTTGATTTTATTCCATTGGGCCAAATCACAAACCATCCTTGTGTGGTAATCAATGTTAACTACTCTGGAGGCCTAACAAACAAATTAGTCATTCTCTATTAATAGTCCATGTGAGATTGAATTTATTTGACTGATAAAGTCAAATGTAAGATGATATATGAATTTATTTGACTGATAAAGTCAAATGTAAGATGATATATGAATTTATTTGACTGATAAAGTCAAATGTAAGATGATATATGAATTTATTTGACTGATAAAGTCAAATGTAAGATGATATATGAATTAGTTGACTGATAAAGTCAAATGTAAGATGATATATGAATTTATTTGACTGATAAAGTCAAATGTAAGATGATGTATGAATTTATTTGACTGATAAAGTCAAATGTAAGATGATATATGAATTTATTTGACTGATAAAGTCAAATGTAAGATGATATATGAATTTATTTGACTGATAAAGTCAAATGTAAGATGATATATGAATTTATTTGACTGATAAAGTCAAATGTAAGATGATATATGAATTTATTTGACTGATAAAGTCAAATGTAAGATGATATAGTCACATAGGATGTGACATGTTCAAATGAAAAAAAATGTTTCCTTATTTAAATTGGCCATTTCTAGTACTATCACCACCTCTGTTTCTTAGTAACTTTAATCACTACCCTGATAGCCTAAATGTCTGTCCAAAGGTGGCCTAACTAGCTGGTTCCCATCGGGTTGCTGTCAGGTTACTTTGTCACAGACTGACTCCCTCTGTGAATAATTCTCTGGGCTTTTAATTCGTGTCTTTGTCACAAGTAAGAAAGATTATTCGAGGGGAAAAAAACAACATGAAATGATTGTAATATTTGTAAATGATCTGGCTGTAATGTGTAAAATGTGTCCAAGTTATTTTTTATTATATTATTTTTATGAAAGTTTTTTCCTCTTAACAGAGCTGAGGTGTCATTTTGTGAATAAATGCATTTAATAAGCAAACATCTATATATAAAACAATATTATAGTACATCAGTATATTTTTCTTTTATTTCACTGTTCGGTACTGTAAAGTGTGTTAAAAATACAAATAAATTAAGATTTTTGTATTAAATGCAATACCATTTTCATGTTTGCTATTATTATTATGAGTTTGTAGTGCACTGGTATTAACTGTAAGCATTTTACTTCTTTATGTGTATTGTTTAACTTAATACTATTGATTTACTAGTCTTGGACCTGGTAGTGTAATCTCATTTCTTACTGTAGCAAAACTAGAAAGTCTGTTTAACTCCCAACTGGTTTCCAGCCTTAATGCCCAGTTCTGTAGAGGATCTCTACTTGCTCTCACTGCACTGTAAATGATTTTCATGTAAATTAACAGTAATTAATTGGCAGCAGGGTTGTCATTACATACGGTAAATTTTGCAGTTCTTCTACTGCAATCCTCTTTGCAGAATGATACGATTATGATACCATGTACTGAATACTTTACAATTACAGTACATTGTTGACTGTGACAGAATTCTACTATAGGACTCTCCCTGTACTCTTCAACACAATAGTCTTAGAGATGATCTTGGCCTGTGGTTGGCCTTCCTTTGTCCCTCTTTCTTCATTGATTTAAATGAAGTGCCTGAAATACACGGCCGTCTGAGATTAGATGTTGAATAGAAATAAAGATAAGATAAGATAAGATAAGATATCCCTTTATTAGTCCCACAGTGGGGAAATTTACAGTCTTAATTTAAAATTTAAAGTCTGCTACTATACGAAGAAGTCATGAAGTCAGGGTTTAATATGCATGTGATAAACGAAAAAATAAGAAAGAGAGAGAGGACAATTAGACAACACAAGCTATACCTTTGAATTCATTCAGGTGTACAGGCAGCCTTCTCTCAGTAAAAATGTTGATTTCATGCCCTCTCATATGACATAACGTTACCTCAAGGCTGATCATCCGGCGTCCAACAGTCACATGATCTATTCCCCCTAAAAAAAACTAATTAGATTAATTTAGAAAGCATCTTGACTTGTGTAAATATCTTTAATTGGAATAAGATTCACCCTTTGCTGGACCACAGATAACTTAAAAAGCTCATCTGATATGTAATATAGCATTTCAAGACACTGAACACTCATATTGAAAGAATTATACATTGTGCTGTTTCTTCTTTCTGAGATATACAGTAGCCTATTCTACGATGTGAAAAATTACAGGAAGTTTCCCCGGTTACGTACACTTTGTTATTAATGCACAGATACACACTAAATGATAAGTTTAGTTTTAGTTGTTTTTTACACACAGATCATGTAATAATGCTGCAACAAAGACCATTCTCAATGCTGCGTTTGTTTATTTACACTGAACTAAACAACAGCAGGGTAGCGTACCAGGATCTGCCTTAAAATTTTAGCAACTCTTCCTTGGCCAAAGATCCACCTCTACATAAAATCCCATCAAAATCCAATGAATACACACCCTCTCCAACTACATGCTGACATGAGAGCACTCCAGCACATACTGTAGGTATGACATTGCAACACAGGCAACTACTTTTATCCACCAAGTATTTGGAGGCTACCTGAGGTCCAGAGGTAAGGTTAAGGAGATACATTTGAATGATAATGACAGTTTATGACTATTTTGGTCCATTTGAACATTATTTACTGGTTATTATTTATTGGCTTTGCTACCTAAAGTCTATGGTTTTACCCTTAATCTACTTCAAGATATCTTCAAAGAGGAACAGTGACTATCAGCCTGTTTACCTGTATAACTCTGGCATGAGATGGCTGCATTCTGAAGTTTACCCAGAATCCCACACTTCAGACGGGTGTCACGGCTCTCCGCCAATCACAAGAGCAAAATAAACCGTCGTCCAACCAGAGTGAAACATGATAGTTTGTTGATATACGCACGCGCTACTTCTGAACGGAAGTAGAGGGTGTATTGACCGACCGGTAATTATTAGCCATTAAGTTGTTCTAAGACGAAACAAACACTTTCTCTTTCTTCGTCTACTATATTAAAATTGTATTTAGGAGATATTATGATGAACAACATACATACAACTTGATATTTTCAATTTGCATGCTAGTTTATGATTTGCTTTTAGCTAAGGCTTTAGCCAAATTCGCTAACTGTTAGCATGGATTTGTTAACTCGGCTAACTAACAAGTAGTCGTATTTAGTCCAAATATGTAGAAGCAAGCGTACATAGTTTGTGTGACGTAAATTTAGTCGGTTTTGTATTTTGTATCGTATGAATTTGATATCCCTGAATTAATCTGTACATTATTGTGATTGATTGGCGGTTCCGGTGCAGCTGAATCATCTGACCTAGAGTGGATTTGCACCATCATGATGTCCTGTCAGTATCTCCTCCTGCTTATGAGTGTGGTAGTCTCTGCGGTCGAAGTCCAACGTCCTCGGGGTGTCCCTTTATCAAGTAAGTATGTACAATTTAATTACATCTAATAAGACACTGCTGTCACGGCACTAACTCGTTTCTTCTGTTCAACCTTAAAAGAACGTGTGTTCTATGAAGAGGACAAACCTTTCACTTGCCTGGATGGTTCGCGCACCATTCATTTTGACAGAGTGAATGATGACTACTGTGACTGCAAGGACGGCTCTGATGAGCCAGGTACGTTATCTCCTGCATGATAGACTCCTGTAATACAGACCAGAACTGTTTACCCCACAGTGCACCGAGTTAAATAACATAGATACTGATAGATGTGTAGGAGATGTGTTCATGTTAGGACAATATTGAGCAACTGTTTTGTATTTTAAATAACACATTTATTTGCAGGTACTGCTGCTTGTCCCAATGGCAGCTTTCACTGCACCAATGCAGGTTTTCGACCAGCTTTCATCCCTTCCTCCCGCATCAATGATGGGATCTGCGGTATGAATTAAAAAAATTTGTAACTTTGAAGTTGTGTTGGATGGCCAGGATTTTCTTAAATGTATGTATTTCCCATACAGACTGCTGTGACACTACAGATGAGTACAACAGTGGTGCTACCTGTCAGAATACCTGCAGGTGGGAATTTTGTAGCATTTCAACTCTGTTAATTTATGTACATTTTACACTCTAAGACCAAATCTGTATAGAGCCTATATAAGGGCTTACACATTGACTGTTAAATGTTATGTTTTGTTATATAATTTTTGATATTGTGTTCTTCTTAGGGAGCTGGGACGCAAAGAGAGGGAGAGCATGCAGATGATGGCAGAGATCGCTAAGGAGGGCTTTCTGCTTAAACAGCAACTTATTCAGGAGGCTAATAGAGGCCTAGAAGATAAGAAGGTGAGGTGTGAATGACAAGAAAACCTTTAATATTTGTTAAATAATCAAGATCCAGCGTTCTGAAACATAGATTGCAGTGTGAAATATGTTTTCATATACATACACCAGGATTTGCAGCAGTATGTTGCAAGCCTGATGATCCGCCAGGCCAAAATTAACCCACTGCCAGGCCTTAGCAATTATGGGAAAGTTAATATTCTAAATATTAGATAATAATATGATGCTCATGGGGGAAAAAAGACAGAATTTATCTGTGAGTGCAGTGCAGCACCTAGATAGTGTACTGCATGCACATACTAGGGTTATCTTGTAATTTGCCTTTAGGAAAAGGCAAGCGGTTTCAAGCATGCTTAGATTTAACGACTCAATACTTACCTTTCAGAGAGGAACAAGGAGTATAGTGTGAACTTTTTGTCATCACACGAATAATAAAATAATATAAAAATGATAATTCAAAATTATGAATTAAATTCATTAATGCGGTTAAACCTTTAAACTTAAAATGTTACGGACTGTTTATCTTATCTACCGGTTTTGTTTCATATTGTATTTCAGTGGACTGAAGACACTAGGGAATGGTTTGGCACATAGTTTACTGGAGCAGAAGACTGAAAACAGTGCCCCCGTATCGTTTAATCAAGAAATTTCTCTGAATCAAATAAGTATCCAAGTATCATGATCCTATCAATGATAGCTTGTTGATTTATTTTGTCAGCTATCAGCTGCTAATTGAATTTTGACTGATATTACAAAGTCAAATTGGTTTAATTGACTTCACATGCGCAGCATCTGCACACTCTGATAAAGTAGGTGGTGATACACACTGGTGCAGTTGGATGCGATCTGCCAATAAATGGAGAAAAAGAAGAAGTGCAGTACGCTATCGTCATGATCGTGACCTAAAACTGCTGCACCTGCGTTAGAGAGATAATCATGTCAACTCCTGTGTGGAGATTTTCTATAGTTTAAAGCTATATTATCTGCTATTTTTTCCCTGTTGCCTTTGTGAAATATGTTCTCTGGAGTTGATATTAAGGCATTGTTTCATAAATTGAAGAGTTTCCAATATTGTGAGCCTAATATTTTGTTGAATCAATTACTTTGATTTATCTCAACAGGCCAAACTTGCAGAAGTTCAGGTCAGTAAGAAGGATCTTGAACTGAGGGTGGAGGGTCTAAGAACTGTAAAGGAAACTGCAGAGCAGCCAGAGCGAGAAGCCAAAGAGCGCCATCTGAAGGCCTGGGAAGGTAAATTAAAATATGAAAGCATATCACCACCTACTGTTAGTACAGAGCACCACATTGCACATACAGCAGTATAATGTAAATTTATTAATTAATATTTAAAAAAAATGTTATCATAGTTGTAAGATGCCTGAATGCCACATACAGCAGTTGTGCTAAGAAACACTAATGCAAACAGAAGTTTGAATTCAGCACAAATAGTAACACTGTGTAGATTTGTGAGCAGAATCACAGATGACTCAACACAAAGTGACATTTAATATTTGTTTCAGATGAAAAAGCTGTCATTCGCATCCAAAAGGACAAGGCTAGGATGGCTGAGGTGTTTCTTGAGTTGGATGATGATGCAGATGGCTAGTGAGTATCAGCACCGCCCAGAGTGTTTTGAAGTGTTCTAGGGACAAAGAGTGCAAAGAATACAGAATCTGTAAATCTGGACATTTTTAAAGTATTCAGCAGACTTAAAACCTGATGGCATGCTTTAGAGATCACAACTTTTTTTCTGGATTATTGCTCTTTTAAAAGAGTATATATTTCTGACTTTCATAATAATTCAGTGCTTTGGAAGTTTGTCCCATTGACTGATATACTTTGTTATTTCAGTGTCTCAGTGTCTGAGCTAATGTCCCATTCTGAGCTTGACCAAGATGTGGATGGTTCGTTCACTGAAGAAGAGGCTCAGGTAAGTGCTTTCTTTTAGTATTGTTCCTACTGTATAAAACACTGCTGTCTAAGTGTAGTTATCATTATATTTATATAATGATAGTTTTATATATATATATATATTTATATTTATAATATTTTGATATGTTTGATGCGCTGTATGGAGCCTTTTGGCTTAGGAGTGTGTAGGTAATGGTTGAATTTCCATTTTAAGTCCTTCAAGGAGCTGAATGAACTAAAATATCAATATTGTCTTTGTTTTTATAGGCACTTTTGGGAGGAGTGGACAAAGTTGATACAGTTACATTTGAATCTGTTTGGAATGCCATCAAAGAAAAATATACATCAGAGGTGAGATCCTGATTGGTGTTGAAGAAACTTTATGTGTTTTATGTGTTAAAGACTCTGCTCCTCTAAATATGCAACTTTCCTGCCTATAGACCAACATAGACACTCCAGATCCAGTGGAGACTCCACAGGAGGAGATGAGGGAGCCGGTCTCCGACAATGACTCTGAGCAGTACCCGGAAGATGACATTCCAGAGGAAGAAGAGGAGGAGGATGAAGAGGATGAAGATGATGATCCAGACGAGGGAGACTATAAGGTAAGTTCATTGAGTTTCTCGACCAATCAAATGCTGCATGGCTCTCAAGTTTACTTTATTGAGTCACTCTTTCCTGTGTTTGATAAGCAGAGCCCTCCTACGATACAGACTCAAGACAAGAAGGATGACAACGATGAGGGTACCATGGCACCCTATGACCAACAAACGCAGAACCTCATTGATGGTAAAGTGTGTGCAAACTGAATGACTCAGCTAGACTTCAGCTGTGAGTGAGTCACACTGTAAAATAGATGAAAAACATCAGTGATGTGACTGCATACCTATTAGTTTGAATGTAATGAAAAAACTTGCCTGACTCATTCTGATAACACAAATTAATAGTTTATCATAAGAACAAAGCTATTCAGTGAACAGCTGCTCCTTCTGTATGACTGAAGACGATTGCTTTTCTTTTAAAAGCATCAGCAGGGAGGCATGGTCTGCTTTTTATGTGCATATGTAAGTGTATGAATACATGTATGCATTTGGACTGAATTTAATTTGATTTTGATTCCCAGCTGCTCAGAAAGCCAGGAATGAGTTTGATGAATCTGAGCGAGCTCTCCGGGAAGTGGAGGATCAGATCAAGTAAGTACTCAGAACATGAAAATTAAGAGGCCTCTTTGCCAATAGTGGAAACAATGTTTGTCACAATAACTGCAGTCTAACTTTCAGCAGCTACAATGGAAGATTTTGTTACATAGCCTGTGGGTGTTTGTTGAGGACAAATATTAGATTTTGGATTTGGATTCTGTCTGCAGGAACCTTGAGAAGGAAATCTCCTTTGATTTTGGGCCCAGTGCTGAGTTCTCCTACCTCTATAGCCAGTGTTATGAGTTGGCTACGAGCGAGTGAGTGCACGTTCTGATTTTGATATGATTGTTGTATATTAAAATATTATTCGGAATAAGCTCCTGTCTCTGAATGACATTCATAACTTCATTTCAGGTACACCTACAGGCTATGTCCATTCAACAGAGTATCCCAAAAACCCAAGTATGGTGGATCAGAAACTAACCTCGGGTAAGAGAATATCTTTGATGTTTTTTATTAATTTGTATTTTGCATTATTTTTGTCAGCATTTGACAAATCCCTTACTTTTAATTTTTTTCCCTTTCTATAGATCCTGGGGGAAATGGGCAGGTCCTGAGGATAACATCTACTCTGTGATGAAGTATGAACATGGAACAGGGTGCTGGCAGGGCCCTAACAGATCCACCACTGTGAGTCTCAGCCATAACTTGCTCTTCATCAAACTTCACTTATTTGTACCCCGTGTATGTGTCTATATACTATATACTTTGTCTTTCAGGTTAAGTTAACGTGTGGAAAGGAGACAGTTGTGACATCTACCTCAGAGCCCAGTCGATGTGAGTACCTGATGGAGTTCATTACCCCAGCTGTCTGCCAGGAGCCCCAGAGCCTGGATTCAGTGATTCATGGGCATGAAGAGCTCTAGATCTACTTGATTTGTGAGTAAGTCAAACTTTTCTGTTTGTTGGCAAACCTTCAGAATTAACTGGAACATCCTCACACAGTATTGTGTGGGCCACATAGAGTATGGTCTGCTGCAGGACCATATCTTTTCCCCAGATGGATATGTAATTGGTGCTCCAATTCAGTCAAGATTGTTGAAGACTCATTCTTTTGAGCAAAAGAATTTTGTTACACCTACAGTGACCAATTGATAACCATTTCTAACTGGTGCTAACCGAAGCAAAATAAAAATAATGAGCGACAGTCAGAGAGGCATGATGTGAAGGTAGCGTTTCACCAAAGAAACCCCCTTGTGCAGTAACAACAACCCTTTAGAAGAGCAGGACAGAAGCAAGAACAAGGTAATAGCTACTTCATATTAGTTCATTGTAGTTACGTTAATAGAACATAACGATTTATGAATGATAATAATTTTAGTATGCAGAATATGCCTAAGACAGATTCATACAGATGAGTTATTGTGCCAGATTTTCTTAGGGTACTTACAGTTTGTGGCTCTTTTACATTTTGTTTTTCTGTTTAATTATACATGTATATATAGATGATATATGTATTTTTTGATGATATTTTTGTGAGTGCTGACCCTCAGTGGTGTCACTCCCCAGATATGAAACCTACAGGGATTTTATGCAACTAAATTACTCTTCCCTTTAATAAAGCGGAAGTCATGACTAACAAGCCTTTGAAATCAGTGTGTATGTGCTCACTCTTGCAGGTTGTTCTTGAGGGACCACAGTCACTGCAGCAACAAGAAGTCGACATGCTGTGAGCAGCACCACCTTTGGGTCGGTTGACAGCCAAGAATAAACGATGGAAATTCCAATGATTAATTATGTTGTCTAAATATCTCATTTCCACTGCTCCCTGTTGTGTTTTCTCTTTGATTAATGTCAAATGTAGCCATTCCATTGTTTTCAAATAAAGTTACTTTTATCATATTCCAAACTTGTGTTGATTTGTAACTTCATTATAGCACAGTAAGCCATTTTGTTAAAACCAAGCTTTTACACAATACTGTTGGCAGTAGTACTAGTAGTAGTAGTAACATCAAGAAGACCTGCATAGAAAACATATTCTTCATTCTTAGTGCTTAATCTGCATTAATTTTATGTATATGAAATACAGCTCAAGGAAACATGTTGGTATCTGAAGAAATTCTAATGTGTGCCAACAAACAAGCCTTTGTGAATGTGAATACATGATTGTGAAAAGGACATCATTTTGATATTTTTGCTCATAAAGCTCAAGAGAATCACTTTGACAGTCAATAAAAAAAATGGGTCACTCAATATTTGTAACTTTTATTTTTTTCTGGCATGTAAAGTACAAATAATTAAACAATTCCATGAAAAAGTCTTCGAGCATCTTCAGCTGAAATCCCAGTAATAAATATCCTAGACTAAACTGAAAGGTTTATTTTTTTTTCTTTGTTAAATTTTGACATTGTTCATTTGGTCATATTTGGAAGTATGAGATTTTATATTTTTCACACTGACATCAGTGTCAGCAGAGCTGTTTTGATCATTTTCAACTTTTGTTCTACCATTCCAGGAAAATGTAAGAAAAACATCACTAAGTTACTGCGTCCCCTCTTCTAAATAAACAGACACAAAATACAGCTGGTTGAGAAACAGAAGGACCACTCACCCCTTTACCATCCTAAAGACTCCCAAGAAAAGTCCTGCAGTTCCTGCTGCTTTTCTGAGCTCTGCTAAATTTTGCTGAAGCTCTTGGCCGGATTTCCAAATGCATCTTGGCACTAGAGAACATCTTTGTGTCAATAGCACAGATTGATATTGATGTAGATGATCTCGGTACTAGGATGCTTTTACAGGAACATAACCTTTAATCTCTTTTTTTTGTTTTGTCAGCCTGTCAGCATTAACAGCAAAGCATCTTGTGACCTAGGACTTCCCCTCAGTTCCTTCTTAATAGCTGGACCCTCAAAGGGGCTGAAGCCTCCCACATTGGGCTGTCCCATGTCTCAGGGGTCCACCGAGTGGTTGAAAAAACAAGACTGTGATTAGATTAAATAATTAAAAGATTTTCATTTAACAAGACAAACAGAACACAGGCAGTAAAGGCATAACATCTAGCACACAGCATGTATGTTTATACACTTCAATTAGTTAAATATAGCAGTGCATTCTTTGACTATGGAGAACGTTTCCAAATCGTACTAAAGCTGTTTTTCTATTTGTCCCCCTTTTTAAGAAACGAAAAGGTGTAACCACAATTTTGGCAAACTTAAAATCTTTTAAACTTGCAAATATAATGAAATAAACCATAAATATACACAAAACATACTTTATACGAGGCAATAATAATAATTATAATAAATAGTTTTTAAGTTAACAATAAGTTAAAACTACAAGCTTAAAGTCGCCCAAATAATACAAGTTTGTTGGCGCTATTTTGAATTTTTTCTGTTTAAATTATTTTATGTTGCAACAAAAGCTACCACAGACTTTTACAAACACAATTGAACACAGTTTGATTGAAATAAAAAAATCTAACTAAGTCTAAAATCTGCATACACTGTAAAAACTGCAACTAATTAAATAATGGAAGAAAAATAAACTGTACCCAATCAATGCAGCCAAACATAATCTTTGACCCATGTGTGTTCTCTATGGCAACATCAACAACACAAATACGCTCAATTAACAAGTGAGTCTTGATATGTAAATGAAATAAATAAATAACAGGAAAAAAATGATATTTGAAATTGACATGGGCTAAAACTGATGATATATTAGACAGTATTCCTTTCAAGGTTATTGAGAATTGTTCTATTAAGTCAGCCTAATATGCAGTTTGAGTTTGCATGATCAGAGCACAAATTATGGGCTGAGTAGGTGATTATGGAAATTTAGCGATCAGAGCTCTCAATTGTTTACTTGATTTTCTTAATGAGTCTGTTCATTTTATTGTTTTTGTCTGAACTCTTGCTCCTTTCACTATTCCGCAAACCATTTCAGTGTGACGTTTAATTTCTTTTTTTAAAAATATATATTATTTGTTCTCAGTCAATATAAAAACAAAGCACATTGCACTTACTGTTCCATAGGAAAGTTTTTTTGTCTTTTCAAATGATTATTGATGTTGCTCAAGCAGTGTAGTACTGTTTCCTGCCATGGTCCTTGGCTCTCTACTGTAGGTGTAGGTCTTTGTATAGACAGTGTATGAAAGGTCATTTCGGGCTGTGGGTTTGGTTTGTGAGTTCTACATCGGACATGGCTGGGTAAACAACTCCAGCTGCAGTTCAACATGGCCTGTTATCGCTGTTGTTCCTAACGTCTATCACTGGTCTCACCAAGTGCTCAGTCCTGCGGTGCTATCTCGTGCAAATTGCTCAACCTAAAGTATGTAGGTTTAGTCCTTCGTGTGGTTGGCTTGGGATACAAAAGCAACAATCATTCAGTATCATTTCATGGGATGAAACAGTATGAGTCGGATTAAAAGATGCCAGAGTAAGTGATGCAACGTTATTGGGTATAAAGGATTACATTGGTCACAAGACAAAAGCATATGATATAAATGTTGGGGGAAATGCATAATATGGATGCTTACAATTTTTCCCTAGTCAAGAGGAGAATTAATCCTTCATAATTTACGCTCGATATGCCTTTTTTTTTATTTCATTCATTGTCTGCATGAAATGTGTAAATGAATTCCTTGCAATTTTTCTTTTTCAGCATTTGGTGTAGTGGTTTTTACGATTTACAAATGCAAACTGATATGCACAACTTAGATATAAAGTAATGATAACTGAAATTGTAGAGGGTCCTTCAATAAATAACATAGATTTGTACAGCAATTTTTCTCAGGGAATCATATAGTTAGTCTTAATTTATCCTTCTTGGTAAGCAATTCTTTGGCAAAAATCAAATCTACCTAATCATGAAGAATCGTGCTCAGTGCTCATGGTGGATCTGCATCACTTTTGAATCTGCGTACCTCTTTATTTTCAAGCAACTATTCAGTTTTTCAACTAGACCATGAGGCGGTCTCACTGCAGCTGTGTCTGGGATTCTCAAGTCAAAGAACTTCACTTCACTGCACCATTATTGAAGCAACACTGTACACAACTTCAGGACAAGAGATGCAAGTGTGTCTAAGCACTCAAACGTATAGATGTGTCTGTCAGGTTATACCCCAACTGTTTAATTTGACTTTTTTTTTACATCAATTATTTTAAGTTTGTTTCAGTTGTTTTCATATGGTTGAAGGGTTTAGTTTGTATGAGATACAATGTTCCTTCGTGCCCCCCCCCCACTAAATCCCCACCCATACACCACATGTTTATTTCCCCTTATCTGCAAAGATCAGAGGGTTTAAAATAAAGCCATGCGATGTCCCAATTTTTCCAAGCGTAAGAATCTGTAAAAATTCAGCACAAGGTCTTGTTCCTTTGTATGTATAAAAATAGATTTATCTCTAATGTAATCCTTTCAAAGAGATCGTCCTCTTTGGCTAACACAGCGTCATTTAGAAAAGCAAAAGCAAAAATGTCTTGAATATACTTAACCTTTAATCTATTATTATGTGCAAATGTCTTGATATTGAAAGACATAAGCTCTCCCCACGGTAAATCTTAAGTCTGTTCTGGAACAGACGTTTCAGCTAGACAGATTGGCCTTAACGTTTCATGAAGGGTGCCATAAATAATTTTCGTGCTGTTGGGTTGGGGATATTTTTAGAAGTTCTATTTTTGTGGTAATGCCAAAGAGATCTGAAGCAAAAAATAAATAAATAAATAAATGCCTTTCTGTTGTAAACAGAGGTGCAATTATGACACATATTTGTGGGCTTAATTTTGTGCAGCCATGTTTTAAAAGGGCAGACTTTGAAAGTTTCTAGGAAGCTTTTAAGAGAATAAAGTTGTTTTTTTTAACTCTAACCGAGGAGCATTTGGCTGGAGAATCTGGTAATTAATGATCATTTTAACATGGCCAGATATCATCGCTCACACACGTGACTACGTTTTAAATGTTCAGGCATTTGAAACTACATTCCTCGTAATCTGCCAAATGTATGTTGTTACTTTAGAGCTGTTTTTTTCCACGATGTGGTGAAACTCAGACCTCATTTATTCTGGGATCTTCTATCTTTGCACTAGGTTGAAGAATAATACCGGTGCTCTTGAGTTTTTGCTCATCTGTGTTATTTCTCTCCAGACCCACCATAGACCTTTGTTCAGTCTATGGGGTGTGGTTTTTGCTGTTGACTGACTTTTACTGTTACTTGGATAGTAATCTTATTACAGCGATCCAATTTCCTGCTTTCATTCATCTAAATGAATCTGGGGACATAACGTGTTTTTAGCACAGCAACATTCAGAGCCGAAGCACGTTAGCAAGACCAATATAATTTGGTTGTTTTTCATATATCAGTTGATTTTTTTTCTCTTGACCTGACACCAGATGGCCTTTCATTTAAAGGGATATCACACCAAATCTTGGGTGACGAAGCCATGCAAAGTAAAATGGCCGGTGGATAATGTAAAATACAGGTGCAGTGAAAGAAAATGATGCAAAAAGTAAAAAAACACCGGTATTTTCTTTTGATATGGCTATGTTATGGTGAACCGTACTCTTCATGCTCTTACCCACAAGAGAAATATGAATGAACACTGTCACCAAGGGAGCATTGTCATTCAGCTCTAAGTTCACAGACAGTCTACCTATGAGAAATAAGACAGGAATCTTTTTGCTTTTGTGGACTAAATGTGTATATATCTCCTAGTTAGTGAGCTGTGTTTCTGTCATATATACGTAAGTGTACTGGTGTGTTGTCCGGTGTGAGACTGTGAGGCAAAGAGAGATTCTGATGGCCTTCAGGCTACTCTTTTCTGTGACCAGTATTCATTGCTTCGACTAAATCTTATTGGGCCTGAGCTACCAAGCTCGCGTAGGGAACAGAAACTGCCTTTATGCTCGGCACCACTTAATGCAGGTCAGGAAACAGTAGTCAAAGTTTCTAGAAAATGCTTACATACTTGGCTATTATAACCACCTTAAATATTGAATATATAGTTATATTTTAATAGACGTATATAAGAGAACACTGTTTTTCAATTCCATTTTTCTTTGATCTAAAACAAAAAATCGCTGATTCAAAATGCCCAAGTGTAAAAAAAGTGACTACATCCTCTCCAGCAAGATAATGGGAGAGATGGTGGGGTAAGAGTTTGGGTAAATTGCACATTTTCGCTCATTTAAATTTTTGATCGTTTTGTTCATTAGTTGTCATTATTTGCCTGAATTCAATCAACGCACTCAGTACACATTCTCTGTCACATTCGTTAGACTGTCTCCTAAATAGATAGCTCTTGCCCCGACCCAACAAACCAGCTACGTACCCCTTCTAATTCAATCCAGGCAAATATAGGGAAGGACTAGCATGTTGTGTAAAGAGAAAAGAAAAACTCCACTACTGTGTTTGTTTGAAACTCTGACTTGTATATGCGTGCTTATGGATATGTTTGGTTATGTGTGTACATGTTTGTGTGTTTCTGCCTGTCTGTGTTTGTGGTGATATATTATAAATTTGTGTTAGTGTGTCCAAGAGAGACTCAGTCCAGGCCCATATAGAGTGATGGCACAGGGAGCTCAGGGTGCCCTCCCTGCAGGTCGAAGGAGCTGGTGCCAGCAGCCTCTCTCTCAGGCCTTGTGCTGCTTGCTGGTCTTAAAGGAAACCTGCAGCACACGGTCACCCAGACGGTAGCCATTAAGGCTAGCGATAGCCATGGCGGCTTCGTCGTAGTTGGTCATGGTGACGAAGCCAAAGCCCTTACATTTGTTGGTGGTGAAGTCACGGATGACCTTGACATTGGTGACAGCGCCGAAGGGCCCGAAGAGCTGCCACAGGACGCTCTCGTCCGCCTCGGGGGACAGGTTGTATACAAAGATGCACCAGCCGGCTCCAGTTGGACCAGTAAGATTGACCCCGGCAAGGCTGGTCATGCTGTCGATGGTGATGGGGGAGAATCTGGGGAAGAGAGTAGGAGAACTACCATGGGTGTCATTCTGAAGTTCAACACAGGATTCAGTGCTCTAGACTGTCTCTTATGGGCATGTTTCTCAGTGAGAGATGATAAAGATTGTAGTTGGGTATGGAGTCGGGGGACCCCATCTCCTTCCCCTCTGCTGTACAGTAAGTAGATTAATATCGTAGTAGCTCCAAACTGCCTGCTTTCATACACAATCACTGTGTGCCCTGAGACACTGACACCAACAGCATATGTGCTCATTTTCTCTGCTGACCAAAGCCTCTGAAAGAATTAAACACATGAATCACAATGTTCAACGAAAATCACAGCATAGAACAAAACACAGAAACCTAGAGAGGGATGAAAAGCAAATTGGAATCAAATCATACACAAACTGGAGCAAACAGAGGAGACGCAAACGGAATCTGGTATGTCCATGCTGGTGAAAAAAGGGGACATTAAAGCAACTAAAACTGACAATGTTAGTTCATAAATAAATACATGTAAATTATTGCTATTCATTCAAACAAAAGAACGAAAAGGTTAAACAAAGCCATGCCAGAATACCCTGCTGTTAGAAGGCTGCACCATTGCCTAATGCAATTACATATAGTACTTTGTTTTCAGGCCTGCTTCGGTGACGTGGCTAATGGGCATTAAGAATTACGGCCATTATATCTGATTTTGAGATGAAGTCAGCAGGTGGTATTCCAGGCACTTTGTTTGAGGTTTTGTTTTGGCATGGATGCTTTTGAGAGTACACCTTTGGCATTTACCTCTTGACTCCGTAGCTGGCGTTTAGTAAATTGTCGAGTCTGCAACGCAAGAGGGAGAATGAAGGGGATGCAGAAGTTAGTTATGAGATCTACAAGGAAAAGGGGGGCTTTCAGTTAACAAGTTGCTCCTCCACCAGCTGGCCTCCAGAGGGCATCCTTTACTGCAATGCAGTCCCAAACCATCCAACCTCAAACTGATGGCATGTACAATAGTCCTGTGAATGTGTCTCAGCTGATGGTATTGTTCATTCATTGTTGGTGTTTGATCTCCAAAATAGATTACTAATTTAAATGTAAGACAGGCAAACCCGGTATGCTAGGCCATTTCATACAGATGAAATTAAATGATCCACTCTGATCAAACAACCTGAGACGTTATTTACAGTTGCTTGTGAGGGTACATGAAATCCTTAATACATTTTTACTCTACAAAATTACCCATAGATGTGGCCAGTGTCTGACAATTTCAATCTTTAAGATCCTATGTAGTACAGTGTGTGCAAAAAATGAAAGATTCAGTATTACTTTTTATCTAAACCAAGATTTATTTAGCTTTAGTTGTTTTTTTTAAATTGTATTTCGAAAAATCGTTTCTCTTACATTGGTTTTGAGCTGCTATTTGGATCTGGTCCCTTTCCAAGTGAAGGGATCATGCTGCAGTTTAAAAGAAAGTCAGAGAAACAGAGTGAGAGGGAGGAAGGATGCAATGTTGCCTATTCCTTCGGTGCTATAAAGCAATACGGTAGCTTAAAGAAACAGTTTACAAATAAGTTCTGTAGTACTGATAGAAATGTTTTTGTTTGTTGGTTTTGGAATATTTTCGATCACACAAAAATATCTCATACAATGACATCATATTTGCTGTTTTTGTTTTATTCCACCTTAACTTCATGAATATTTTGTCTTACACATACTCAGGTGTAGTTGAGACTTAATTATTGTAAGGAAACCTTAAAAAACCCATATCATACTACAACAATTAAATGTTGACACACTTAACACAGTAACATAGTGGGATACTGAGTTTGATTAAGCAAGGCAACACAGCAGGATGACCTGTGATTCATTCTTGAAACAGCAGCTTTTTACATACTATGTAGTGAAGAACTGGCAGGGTTTGTGAGGTTGGGTAAAGGTTCAGTACCTGAAACGCTGAGTCTGGTGGTGCAGGGGCCCCGTGTAGCGGCGGGCAGCAGTCTGGTACAGCTGAGTCAGTAAGGCCTGGCCCGTCTTCTGACTGGGGTTGTTGGCAAACTTGACAGTGATGGGCTCGGCGGCACCCAAAGGCTTCTGTCCGTTCAGACCTTTGATAGCTTCCTCTGCTTCGTTTCGCTTGTCAAACCGGATGAAGCCGACCCCTCGTGATATGCCTGCTCCGAATAAGAAAACAGACCAATGTTACTACCTTGGCATCGAGGACTGTTGCTGCCTCCCAGCCTTTTATTCAGAAATGGTGCTTGATTGATAGCATTAGAAGTGATATAGGGCTATACCTGTGACTTGATCTACTAGGATTCGGGATGTGATGATGCGACCATATTGGGAGAACAACTGCTCCATGTCCTTCTGGCTCATGGTTTTGGGGAGTCCGCTCACGTAAAGGTTGGCATCACGGATAGAAGCCGAGCTTGGCCGGGCATATGATACCTAGAACAGCCAAAATACAGTAAATAAATAAATCCATTCTTTTTATACAGTATACACCAAAATCGACAGTTTCTGTCAGAGAATAAAGAAACCCATCAGCTTAAGGAACATGTTCGAAAGACATGATGAAGATATGATGAAACTGGACCGCCGTCATCTCCGCAGACCCAGCTGCCTCTTTGCTATCCGTCAACTTAATCAGTGCCTTTAAGCTCATACTCACAGACAATGAGAGAATCACCGACACGCTAAGACGACTTTAACCATTACCCAGAACGATTCCAGTCATCTTTAACAAGCAAAAGTTGGCCTTGTTTTGCACTGGAAAAACATCAACTGGTCGATGTATTTTCCAGAATTCACTGGTGACTTAATTAGTGCACAGCCGTTTTTGTCACGTCTGTGTTCATATCCCTAATGTTTCTCTGTCGGTCTACTTTTCACAACATTTTCCCTCTAGAGCTACAGGGCTACATCTGATTGAATGAAAAAAGTCGAACACATATTCTTGTGTTCTGTTTATAGGAGCACATGTGTGGTAGATAGTCCAGTTCAGCGCCTTGCTGGAAGTGCTGTGTGTTTGTGTGTGATGGAGAGACAGAACGAGTGTTGTCTGAGATAGGCCGAGCTGCCCTCTATGCCCTGCCTCCTTTCTTTGTTTAAATCCTCCGGGGTTAGAACAGCTCCACTGGCAAACGGCAAACAATCCGAATGCATCACAAGACTTGCAGGATCCTTGACAACTTATAAACACACACGCACACACACACACACACACACTGTGTGTATATTTATGCATTTTGTATGATAGATACAAATAATAATGATGATAGCAGAAATATTGCTACCATTAAAAATGGTTTTGCTCGTTGCATAGGTGCGAAGAAAGCTATGATGTGAATACAAATTGTGTTTTGTCTGTAAAATGAATACAGGTGTTCAAATTTCATCCAGCACCAGCGTCTATTGTGTACACAGACAGACTGTATGAGCAGGAGGGTTGTGTGGTGCAGTGATTAGGGTGTTCTGGACGAGTCAGGGGGGAGTTGCTGTGTTCGGGGAGCAGAGGCTGCCCTATAATTAACCCTCTCCCTGTCGCTCCCACAGTACAGATGGTGCCTGAAGCCCATATGGCCTCTAATCCTGTCATTGGCATTCTGCTCTCTGAGCTACCCCCTACCCTTCTACTGCTGCCCCCTCGCTCAACACCTCACCCTTCTCTAATGAAGCCTCCCGCAAAATCAGACGGATACATTTATGGTATTATCCGGAGGATTTATAGTGTTATATGTGCTTCAAAACGTCCATAGTTTCTTTAAAGTTTTTAGAAAATAAATTACAACGATGTTGGTTATAGATTATTGTAAGGATGCATCAAATGATTAATGGATATGATCAGCAATATAACATAATATCTGTCATGACAGATTAAGAGCTAATTTCACTTATTTGTTCCTTTAAAAAAAAATGAACCAAATCCAGGACTTGACTTTTCCTGCTTGTTCATTATTTGATCAACCATCGGTCAAAATGAACGCCTCTATTCATGGCCAGCTGCTGGAGGATCACCTGCTCTGCTCTGTCAGATATTCAATTTCTCAACCCTACAGTTTGTCTCAATCTTTGATGTTTGGGGGATGGAGGAAGTAGCGTTTAATAATATGCCCCCTCTTTCCCTCATCTGATTTTGGGACAAAGAAGCCCCCTAATTAGCCTAGATTGGAGGCAGATGGGGTAACCTGCACTGACCCTTGTGCACCACAGTCGGGCTTCCTAATTACATTTCCATCACAATAACTTCTGCATGCTGTCCACCCCTTGCTTTCTGACCTCCACTCTCCTTCTCTTTTCACCCTTTCTCTCGCTCTCTTTGTTCTAGCCACTGCCCCCTCCTGCCTCCTCCTCCCCAAGTCCCTCCCCTCCCTCTGTCATGTCTGCTGCCACCTCTGCTGCTACCCCTCTCAACACCCCCCCCCCCCCACCCCTTGACAAAATTTCCACTTCCTTTCTTTTTTGTCTAGCACATCTTGAATAAAAAAATTTTTTTTTTTTTTAAATGAATAGCGAATATTGAAGGAGAGTCGAGAGCTGCTCACCTTGATTGTTTTAGTCTGCAGCTTGAGACCATTCAGTGTGTTGATGGCCTTATCAGCATCATTTGGATCCACATAGTTTACAAAGCCATAACCCAAACTCTGACCTGGAGGCAAAGAAACAAAGAGCCACAGTGGGGTCAGTCTCTCTCATAACCAGCTGTAGAGATAATGTTTCTTACAACATGGCCAAAGGGTTGTACCTGTTATCTTGTCTCGGACTAACTTGCAGGACTCAATCTCTCCAATGCTACCAAACAAACTTTTGAATTCTTCCTGGGTCATGTTCTGAGGCAGATAGTTGACGATCAGGTTGGTTTTGCTGTCATCCGTGGAACCATTGGTGCTAATGACTGGACCGTTAGGCAGACTGGTTCCGCTTGGACCGTTGGACACCTGGGTTTCCATGGTGCTGATTATCTGCTGAGGAAGAGGGTGGGGTTAGGTTCATAATTCAAAAAGAGACACAATAGGACACAGTGGTGATATGGCTGTATAGATGTGCATTAGCTAATATTTATGCACATATATAAACCGTACACATAACTACACGCACGCACACAGATTGTCTACTTTATCACTGTCAGAGGGAGAGATCTGGAACCAGCATTGCTAAAATGGAGATGGATACTAGGTCTGATTTATCATCTCCCCCCCGTTCACCCCATCTTTTCCTCCTCTCTCGCTCCCTGCCTCTGGTCCTGCAGATGTCACAGTCCTTTTTCGTTACTACTCCCCTCCCCCTACTCTCTTCCAGGGTCAAACGCCATTACATCATTACACAAGGATGGATAATAGTGATGGTGGTGTGTGACGCTGGCAAGGGACTGGGGGAGTTAGGGCCGGCAGGGGTCGGGATGACAGACAAAAGGGAGAGTGACAATATTAAATGTATTTTGCACTGCAACAAATGAGGAATATCTTGGTTTGGTAGCAAAATAAGTTAGGATTACACATTTGTTCATCTGACTTTAAGGTTTGTGGAAAGTGACTAATTCCTGCAGGTGGAGTTAAGATGTGGGTTAGCGTATACACAGTTTGTGTCTCCTGTGTTGCTCAGGAGTGCACCATGATGCTGAATTTGATCCACAGGGGTGTTCGGACACAAAAGTTCCTGCTCCACTTTGCCTTTCCTTACACTGGCTCTCGATTTTTGTCAAACAAGGACATCAAATTTGAAGTTCAATTTATTACTGTCTTGACTTATTGTAATGCTGATGCTATGTAGCTGCATGGATTTGTTTTCTAATATAATACAATTTCACACTTAATATATGATCATTATTTGTGTCTATCTTACTTTATGTGTTTGATTATTGCACTGGTCAAAGTTATAAAGGGTGCATGTTTAGAGTTTCTCAATGTTGTCCCATGTGACTTGACTTAGGCTGTATAAGAGAAATACTGTCTGTGTCAAAAACAAACAAAAAAAAAATCCTTTTAGTTTATTTCATCGGATAAATTATATCAGGCCTAATTTTAATGTTGAGAGAGGGGTGAGCATTTTTTTAATGATTTTTTAATTTGATTCATTTCATTCACCATCTCTAATAAATCCAATGCCTTTTTATTTATTTATACAAGCTCTGCTTCTTTGTTATAATCATATTACTAAAATAATTAGGTTGTGACTTCAAATCGACATCCCATTTCATGTGCCCTCTCTTCTTTTCTCGCATCTGCCAGTGGTTCTGTCTAACCGGCCTTCCTCCCTTGTCGCTGTGACCTGCTGTCTTGCTCGGAGCCTCACCTCCACTCAGGTTGCCCAGGTAACAGCCCCTCAAAGACTGCATTGTTTCTAATGGCTGAACGGCTTTCTTACTTTAAGCTCAGTGTGTGTTTGTGTCTGTTCTTATTAGGAGCACAAATACAGGTCAGACACTTTTCCTCCATGTTTGCAGAAGCAGGGAATATCAGTAAGTAAATTGATAATGACAAGGGGAAAAGAAGCACGCTGACAGAGTTAAGGCAGTCTAAAAATAAAATACTTCAGACGCACATCTAAGCACAAAGGCAGTGCAAAGTAGATTGCAGTCATTGAGATTTTGATGCATGGCTAAAATGCCTGCTGACTATCTTTTCCATGCCATTATCGATTATGATAAGATTAATACATAGTGAAGAACAAGGTAGAATCAAGCCGTCATGTTGTATTCATCATAATATTAACCTAGTGCATTGCTGTGTGATGTGATGCATCTGACTAACAGAAATATTTGGCACGCACTGAATGTGTGCCAAATATGACAGAACCAATTTAAAATAAATTATAAAAAAAAAGCATATTGGGGCAAATTTGACTCTCCAACTGAAATAACTCTCAGCATGGCAGAGCACACATCCTCAGTGAACAGCATGAAGTTATATAATTCACAGAGCCATTGTGTGTATGGGCTGGGCACTGAGATTGGCACAAGCAGCTACTAACATTCAGGTTTCCGTACAAAAATAGAGGGAAAAAGCATGGTTTGGAGATGAATCAAGTCAGATAAAAAAAAGAAATACAGAGGATTGTGTCATATTTCATATTGTATACCTATGACAAAATTCAAATAGTCTAGAATTTGAAATGAAAAAAAAGACATTAAATATATTGTAATGTTGCACGAAGGCCCACAATTACAAAACTCCATGAGTAGATCTACTCCAGCTATAGGGTTCAGATATTTTTGAAAAATGCACACAATAAAAACACTTACTTTAGGGGTGTACCTTACAAGCTTGACATCCTGGATGTACTAAATATGGCCTAGGTTGTTTTTTGCTCATCGTTCACCCTTCTCTCTAAACATATTTCTGGTTAACTGTCTAATAAGAATAAAACATGGCAAAAAATTATCTTAAAAGGCTTTTAACGTCTCTCGAAGATTCCAGGGTAGCACTGTGTGTCCGACGCTGCTTTTTTTTTTTTTCTATTTTGGGGTTCTGAGATCTCCCTTAATATTTAATGTACTGCATCAGCATCGCCCACACATGGTCCCAGATTTGCACGCAAACAGGAGCCCTGCCTCCTCTGCCAAACACATGAACTCAGACTTGCACGCAAACCAGAGCCCTGCTTCCACTTCCATACACACGTACCACCTACACTGTGCACAATCAAATTACAAAACACAGAGGCATTACAGGACTTAATGTAAATGTTGTCTGTGTTCGTTGTCTTTGGATGCCTGTAATCAGCGTCCCCAATTCATTTCTGCTCCAAATGCATCACAGCACTGGAGGCTATAATGTACAGTTGAATAACTGTTTGCCATGTGATATGTTACACACTAGGAAACACCACAAATTCACCTTGAATGTGAGATGTAACAAGTCACCATCTGTATTCTGTTTTTCATCCAGTCCCATTAAAAGAAAATCTATTGTTTGGGCTTAGTGTGGATTGCAATCACTTGCTGATTTAAAAAAAAAATTATGTATAATTTTAGTTGTCTTTGTCTGGCCAAGACAAACCATCAATCAAGATGGAGACGTAATAATTTTACTGGATATTTTCAACGAATCATAACAGTGATGACATCAACAAGATCTCTTTGAATATACGACCTTGTCTCCATCCAGAATATAATACCTTGCATAAAGATATTTTTTTTTCTTTTTTTCTTTTTGGAAGGCATGAATTAAAACTGAACGCTAGGCTGAAGTGTAAATGAGCCTTCTAAATAACACAGATTACAGGATTATCTCAAACAAAGGGCATTAGCCACACTCTCTGCAGCTTAAGGGGATCATGGTTGCAGCTGTAAAACAACAGCACGACAGGAGTCACAGCTCGTGTCAGCCATGCACCGAGGCTCCCCCCCCCCTGTTCTTCACTCACTCAGAATAAAAATAATTCTATAACATTTCAGCTCTCGGAGCGTGTGCTGCTTTGATAAGATGGGAGACGACAACGTCAAACGCTCAGTGAGACAAGTCGGTCCTTTAAGTCGTCGTGGCAGGCGAGGCGCTATCCAGCGTGCTGAAAAAGGGAGTGGCTTTCCACTTGAGGCCCGTGAATCCAGCAAAGACCACCGAGTCCTGTTTTATATTTTGCTGACTTTGAATTCGATTTACTTGGAGTAAGTTAGAAATCAACAACATATAGGGCTGCTTAAGTATGGGAGAATGATAGAATCCCCTCCATCTCTCTGTTTAAAAAAAAAAGACTTGTGAGATATACAGGCATTCATGAAGCAGAGCGCCTTTTTGCTGAATAAACGTATTGAAGCGACCAAACAAAAGAGCCACCCGTTCCTCCTCGTCGCCTTCGCAGAGGCTATGGCAGCGCTATGAATATTAATGTAAACAGTGGCGCTTTGTGTCGTGGCCAGGGGCTGCAGGACTCTCCGGGAACAATGACTGTTACAGTTGCCAGAGTCAAAAAGCCACGATAGACCAAATAAAAATCAACCCCGGAATGTTGTCTTATTTGGATCGATTTAATAATATTGCATTCACTGGTAGTTGTATTTAAAAGCTGGATAGACTAGCGAACACACAAGGCGTATTACCACTCATATAAATGCAAAGAAATATTGTCGGAGAAAATAATGTTTTTATCCATAAAAATGAGCAATCAGTATTAACTGAAGTTACATTATATGATCAATATGTGCTGCCCAAAAATATTATTGTAAGAAAAAGTTGTCCAAAAGATTATTTTGCAGTCTTGGAGGTGGAAAGCCTCCACCTCTTTCTTCCCAGCAGGCTTTATATTTGTATTAATTACGTGAAGACATTGGCAACAGGATGCAATTCACCCTTACATAATATATATATATATATATATATATATATATATATATATATATATATATATATATATATATATATATATATATATATATATATATATATATGCCTTTAACGCCTCATGTAAGTTAGATGCCATGTCTCAACTGTAAAAAATATAACACCAAGTTAGGTCTTTTAAACATTACATATTTGGGCAGAGAGTTAAAAACTCTCCAAACTTTTAAATTACATGCCAGAAAAAAGATCTGCATGTAATTCTGTGTTGACCCTGCGTTTGTAACTTAACATCAAGCAACTGTTTAGACTGGTTTCCAGTGAAGGCCTCGGCTGCTCTTGTCCTTGAATTGTGTAAGTGCCTCGGATAGGTTATCTGACTCGACGCTTTTATTTGCTTGGCACTGCGGTACAGGCATATATGACTGCGGACCATGAGAAGGAGAACTACAGCCTCTGTCGGTGAGATTGTGTCGAGGCCTGCTGGGAACAATAGGTGATGTATAACAAAGAGAAACTAAAATTGGAATTAGATATGTGTCAAGTGGACACGTGGAGCCGCACAGATGACGAGACAAAGTGTCCAACTCTATTTTGCCTCATTTTTCCATACAGTATTCTGAATATTTAAAATTCAAAGGAAATGAGATCTTAAAGTTGCTCATGAGCCGAATCTTCGAGGACCACCTCCATCCCTCACGTCCTGTTCCTTCTAATTTATTTTGTCTTTCCACCATCAGTCACAGACTGAGCAGCCAATATTTGATCATGTGCAGATAACATTCAATTGATAATTTTCACCAAACTACAACTAACCTAATAAAATAGATTTTAATGTCACTTTCATAAGCAGGCTTTTTAACACTTGCAGGTGTTTGAAGGTTGGACCGAGCAGCATGTTCCTGCTGCTGATTCTCGGGTCATTATTTGTTTCCTTGCTTCTGTAATTTTATGTAAATGTTTCTGGTGCTAATTGGTCTGCTTGGATAAACTGTCAGGTGTCATCAAGCGTGTCAAGAGGTAAAGCGGAGTGGGCCTTTAGAGGCTTCAAGGCCCTCGTTTGGTGCTCCAGTCCAAAAGAGACACGCCCAATCCGGCCGTCTGCTGAGAGCAAAGCTAATTTATCACCACTCACATCTCCTTTTATCCGGCAAGCGCGATGCAGCCATGGCCATCTTGTACGGATGCGATGCAATACTTGGAGAAAAACGCGCTTAAAATGGAGATGTCCGTGCGTGCACTCACTGTCGCGGCCTCTGAGATTTCCAGCCCATTTACTCGGTTGCATCGCAACGAGAACCCTGAGGAATTTTGGACTTTGTCTGATTCAATGCAAACCTATGGATGCGTAATACGCCCCCCTCCTCCTCCCCTCGGGAGTGACTCGACCCTTTTTTTCCCCCCTTTGCCTTGCTGGATGGGCCCGCAGCCTCCGAGGCATCATGTTTTGTCTCAGAAACCCGTCTCCAGCATCCTTGTGCAGCACCGGGCAAAGAAAGGCTGTCCTCCTCCTCCCCCCCCCCCCGACTGAACCGAGCGCATCATCGCCTTTCTGCCTCCACATCACTGTTATTCTGCGGAATCCCTCTGTCTTGACTTCTGCACCATTTCAGAAATATAATCGAAATTGCGACATGTAGGCAGTCGGAGTGGCTGTGATGCAAAAGAATAAAGACTCTGCTATCTAAAATGGCAGGATAAAGACATTATCCATCACTGATGATGACTGGGGCGCAGCCAGCATGGCGCATAGCTCAGTATGAGATTGCTAATTGCCACGATAGATTCTTAATCTTATCATAATAATATTGATACTGTACAAAAACAAATGACATTAATATCAAAGTGCTCCTTGGTGCTCCATTTAAATTTCTACAAGTCAACATAAATATATATCAGATGTGAAATAAATCTGTCTACGGCTACATCACATGTGTACATGTATCCTATTTTAGTACATAAAGGGACTAGGATACAACGCAGGCATGCCGCTACAACATCGCCTCCACAAACATCAGAGAAAATAGAGTCATACGTACAGTAACCATTCTTGATGTGCAATGAAAGAAATCTAGGTCCCTCTTTGCACTGGTCTTGAAGCTGAAGACAGAGTCTCTATGCTCTTCGGCCTTTAAATGATATGGCCCTTATGTTCTGTCAGGAGTCCAAATTAAAAGAAAAAAAAAGAAAAAAAGGAAAAAAATACAATCTTTGCCAGAGAATCTCAGCTCTCTGAGATTGTAGGTGTCCTCTATAGGATGAAAATGAGGAGAAAGGGGTTTTCTACTGGATGATGTTGAGAGAGAGCGTTCTCTCCAAGTGGCGTGGGCGATGGTTCAGAAAAAAAGAGAAGCAGTGATCCTCAGCAGGGTGTGTCCAGGGGAGGGTGTTCTGGTACTGCTGTTTTTATGTGTAATTCCCTGCTCCTCTTGCAGTCTCCTTCTGTGCCTCTGCTGCAATGTTCTTCTTTTATGCATCCTCCTGGCTGGCAGAGCGCGCTGCTGATTGGCTAATTGTGCAGGGAGGGCACTACATGGCAGCCATTGCAATGCGCTCCTCTCCCATTATCCCCTTCAGGAGAGATCACCAAGAGTCCCCCCCCCCGTACCCACCCTCCCTCCATCTTCCATCCCTGCCCTTCCATCTCTCCACTCCCTTTTTCTCGCTGCCCTTCCTTTCTTCCTGCCCCCCTCTTCACACACATGCAGAGCGGAGTGAATAGGGCTCCACCTGCACTTTCAGAACAGATGGGTAAAGCAAAAGACAGCAGACTTGTCTCTCTCATTCCCCACACTTTGCACTCACTTCTTCCTCAGCACAGCCTCTTTTCTTTCTCTCTTATTCTCCTTTTAGGCCCGTTTTAAACCATAGCAAACAACTTCTAGGCCTTTTGTCTTTACAAATAAAAAGCGATTTTGAGCAGACTTCTCACATTCTTGGCTCATAAGCATTGAATTAACGCACTCGGGGAAACAGACCAAAAATATGCAATAATTAGGTGTGAATTGTCCTTAGAAACAAAGCATTTTATTATTATTATGCAACTAATAACTGGATGATTTCTGGTCCTCTTGTATGCAAGGCAGATGGTTAGCTCTAGGGTCAGGTGCAGACATGAGAATAACAAATTAGATACCCCCTGAATTCATTCATGTCTATTCATTGAAAAGTTGAGAGCAGAGCAGTTGTAGCTCTGTTTAGGCTGTGCTGAAGGATCTCTTTTCTTTGCTTTATGAACAGGAACATGCAGCAGTGATTTTTGTCTTACTTTATGACATCTCAGTATCCCCTTCCTGAGGAGTTCTCATCCTCCTCTGCCCACCTCCTGCTGCTCCTTCCTGTGTCTAGCTGTGTGGTGAGTGCTCACTGAGACATGCTGTTTGGGCTCATCTATAATGCATGCCCTGCCCCGGGACATCATGTGTGACAAATGACCTATTTTTGTGTAGACCCCCATTGGGCCTTGACCTGGGGAGGGGAGGTGTATGTATATCTTTATATTTATGTTTGTGTGTTTATTTGTGCTAGAGTCTGGGGTTGCTGCTCGTGTGAAGTGTAGTGAGATGGTGAGTGGAGGTTGTGCTTTGTGAAGAGTTAATGTCTCCTGTTTGTGTATATTCTGTCTGTCGATGAGTGGTCAAGTGGTGCTGATGTGAGCCCTCCTGCAACAACAATCAGTTTCTCTGCTTTTCTTTTCCCTAACTGACCTTGAGAAGTCCTCAGAGATCTGTGGCTGGTGTGAAAGCGGACATGGTTGCATTATTGACGCTGACCACTTGCCTTCAATGCATCTGTGGATGCATGCCACTCTAAACTCAGATGGAGATATGGTACAGGATGCACGAGTGACAAATTTCCTTGTATGACCGTTATTGTTTCTCACACCTTTCAGTCCGTCCTTCCCAGTCTCTCTTGTATACCCCCACTGTCTCTCTGTCATTGTCCTCCAGCTCTCCTCCAGTCAGATTTTGAACATGGTCCCGGTCTGATATTTTACATAATTGTCTTACATAAGTAGCAAGCTCGGCTCAGAGCTCGGATGATATTAGTGGAGATGAATATTGCATGAGGAAGGCTCTCGTTAAGCGTTAATAAGCGGATAGAGATGGAGCCCCTCTGTCAGTCTGTCTTAACCCCACCCCCAACGTTCTGTCAAGCAGTGACTCAACTCAGCCTGGATGCGTTGGAGCCTTTGAGTCAGTTTGTAGAGAAAGCGGATGAGTGTGTGTCTCTCTGTGTGTGTGTGTGTGTGTGTGTGTTTCCTCCTATGTTTATGAACGCCTAAGAAGAGACAGCGAGATTCGGTCATTAGGTGCTTGAGTTTTTTTTCCATCTTTGTTTGTTGAATAAAAGCGGCTCTTGTATCACGAAGGCAACCAGGTCTGCTACTGACTGCAGCCCTACTACAGTTCACACTTAATGTGAATAAAAGGGCTTAATTGTGGCCCCTAATTAGAGCTCTGGTTAGTAGCACAGCAGCTGAATCCTCCATGTGGGTAAGAGGGCATTTAAAGCATCTATTGTGTATTACTGAATCAAGGAATCAAGCATTGGTTTTGCTTAAAAGGTTGTTTGTTATTGTACTGATTATTTTCTTATTGTTTAGGGCTCCTCCACTAGTGGTCATCAGCAGTCTTGTTGCAGTGGGCCTTTTCTCTTGGCATATCATGGAATGCTTGATGCCAGAGGGATGGACTGTAAGCATTGGCAAAAACAGTTCATTGCTTTTGAAGTGTGTCAGCCTGCAGAGGAGGCGCACTAAGCACTGCTAACTACACAATTATCATTGTGTAAATACAAGAGAACATGCAGACAAATGCATAGTGGTTTTACATTTAATGTACGGCACTACCACAACAGCATAAGCCACAAGTATGTGACTTTGTCTAAATTAAGTATTTTTAATTATATTTGATTTAATATACTGCAAAAACCCTTTTGGTCTGATCTTCGTAGCCTAGCCTTTCCTGTTTCTCATCTATAATATTCTTGGAGTAATATGTCAAAATGAATGCCTGTTGCCATTGCTCTGAGGTAAGGTAGTGGCCTTGTGTGTGTGTGTGTGTGTGTGTGTGTGTGTGTGTGTGTGTGTGTGTGTGTGTGTGTGTGTGTGTGTGTGTGTGTGTGTGTGTGTGTGTGTGTGTGTGTGTGCGTGCGTGTGCGTGTGCGTGTGTGTGTGTGTGTGTGTGTGTGTCTGTGTATGAGAGAGAGAAAGAGAGTGACACTGTGACAGTGTGTCTGGGGGATGGGTGGGATGATTCAGCCTCAGGTCTGGTTAGTTCACTGATCTCTAGGCCTGGCTCTTGGCAATTCAGGGTTTTGTGGCGGCAGCTCTTGCTTTCAGGAAGGGATCCAAAATTAAATTAGTCTTCTTAAAAGGACATTTGTTGATAATGGCAACTGGCCTAATTCAACCCCATATGTATTATTTCACATTTTCCTGTAGTCTCCCTCATGGGTTCATTCTTGCACTTTCTCCCTGTCTCTCTCCTCTTTCTCTCTCCATCTTTCTCTCCCTCTGTCTGTCTGTATGTGTTGTCTCTGGGTTATTATTAGAGTAGACAGGCTGGTGGGAGTAAGTCTCTGAAGTAGACGCTCTTGTCATCTTTTTATTTATGGATTATATTCTGCTTTCCATGTGCCAGTTTGATTCTCAGTGACCAGTTATCGGTCTTTTGATTACTACTAAATGTGTTTAACCTTTTCAGGTAATACTAATATGCTACATTCTTATTATTGGATTAAAGAAAATCAAGCATATGCAGGTATATATGTGTTAATCTTATGGGCCACCTCCATATGTTCGTATGAATGTTCATGTGGCTTTGAATTTGAGTTAAGCAGGACTAACCTCCTTTAAAGAGACCATGTTTTTCTCCAAACCTTTTTAGATATAAGGCCGTACTTATTAATGTTTCATTTTGCCCTGTCTGAGTCGGTATCTAGGGAGAGACCTTAAATACACAAAGCTCTCAGACATTCTCTTTGTTTTTTTCTCTTGCTTCTTTTCTTTCTGCTTTTTTCTATCTGACAGGAGAAAACACACAAGTGACAGACTGGAAACAAATAGAAGTGGTGCAAGTATTCCTGCTTCTATTAAGCTGAGCGCCATTAAACATGTATATATACCCCTGACTTTTAATGAACAATAAATAATAGAAAACATTTTTACTGCCTCAACCTGAAATGAGCTCGTTGTGCTTTCATGTAGAATTTGTTCCGTATTTACTTGACAAAGAAAGAAGAGATTATTGGATAGATAACTGTCCAGATGGAATATGATAATGCCTCTGAGAAAAACTCACTGGTTTAACCATTGCACTCTATTTTCTCCCCGTCCTTCTTCATCCTTCCTCCTCTCCTCTTTGAATCGCTTGCTCTCACTCCCTGTAGTCCAGCTCTCTCCCACTCATGGCCCTCCCCTGTTTCAGTAATAGGAGACTTGAGATCAATAGCACATTAGTCTGGCCGGAAACTCTTCTGGAATTAAATATGAATGACTGAGATTGCAGCTATACCTGCTGCTGAGAGAGATGCATGATGGCTCTTGGGAATATGGGTTTTTGTTTTTCCATCCCCCCCCCTCCCAGCCAGGCCATTTTCTGCTGTTCTTATAAGCCTGCCAGATCACCGAGCTACCTTGTTATGTCAGAAATCAGCGTACAGCATTGTGTCCTTTAATAGTCATTGTTGGGGTGGTCATTTTGTCCTCGGTGCAGAACAGTGACCAGCCCGATAGCATATTTTTTGATAGAGCAAATGGGATCGTGGACGTCACAAAGCCGCGACAGCTCAGGAGGCAAGAAGAATCAACCGGCCACACCCATCTTCCAAACAGAGCAGCAGCACCATTTGAATATGAAAGAGCTCTTTGGTTATTAGCAGATTGCATCTAACCTTTTTAAAAAAAAATTATTATTATTATTTCCTTCACATACAATATTAGCTTTCTCTTTCATCAAGTTTTCAGGTTCGCTGCTGCTCTGCACATTCACTCTGGAACTTTTTACATGCAAATGTCGTTCTTTGGTAGTGTTTCGTTTTCATTAACTGGCTCACACTGTAAAGTGGGATAATTTCTTTTAACGTGCTGTTTGGCTTAAAAGCGTCATTTGGCGAGGTGGTAGGAGAGTGCTGTCTGGTGGGAGGAAGGCAATATGAAACAGAAAGCCACTGCGTATGCTTCAGGGAATTGATAGAGGCTCTGGCACCAGTAAGATAATACACAGAGATGATATAGAGTTAGATGTATTTGTGAGCTATATTTCATCTCATCAGAGATGAAACGGTTTGTGGCAGATGGAGTGATATTGTTCCCCTGTACGGCCCATGAGTGCAGCCCCTCCTGCTCTCCCTCCCTGACAGATGTAGGGGGAGGACCACGGTGCACTCTTCTTTCTTTCAATTGATTTGGGTGCTTGAACCCTTAGGGACTGGAAGATGGTGGTGGGATGGAGGGGTTGTAATGGTGATGGGGGTGTAGTCATTTCCTGCAGCACAGAACCTGTAAAATGTCAAAAGCAAGTACTGTAAAGAACTCGTAAGCATATTATCCATATATCTGTATATATTCATAACATGGAGCACACTAATAGTCCTTTATGTGCCACTCTGGTAGGGAAGGTAATGTTTCCATAAATTGTGGTTAGTGAGCGACATCATAGCATGCATCCATGCGTCTAACATAGGCAGAGGAGAAAGTGTGGCTATGCATACTGGTGGCAAAGCCTTATGTATTGCTGTCCAAGATACACTGATTACAGTTTATTTGTGAATAAGCGAAGAAATGGAGCTTGTTTTCTTATGTCTGATTAGCTCAGTGTTCTGTTGTTTGGCTGGAGAAGGGGTGCGAATGCCGAGATGTGTAGGTTTGTGTGTTTTGTATCAATTAAGCAATTTTAAAGTGATTGAGTAATGATCAGCCTCCCACAGTCCCCATCCATGACTGAAGAATCAACATTAGAGGACATAACAGCTGTCTTGTAGCAGATGTTTGCTGTTGCTACACCTCACTCTCTCTCCCTGGAGGGGAAAGGTCAACACAAGGGTGGAGGTTGAAGCAGAGATTCTCTTGAACATGCTACATGTTGATGAAAAAAAAAAAAGCATCTGCCTTCCCCTTCCATAGGGTGGAGATTAGAATTAGCATTATTGATTACAACATTTCAGTCTGATGTGATTCTTCCATCCTGCTTTTAGAGAAACTGAGCTTAGAAGATCTAGAATGTCCTGTGCAATCATTTCTTTTTTCTTTTTTCTTCTAAGAATGTCTGATGAGAAAAACATCACACTTTATCTTTTTAAAAGTTATTTTAATTTTGATTTTCCCCATGTTTGTAAGTGATATTCCCTTTTTATCCAAAAAGATAGATTGTCAGTTTGTCCTTCCTGTTTAGGAGTTAATGTTTACATTAATACTGCTGCTAGAGTAATGTCCTGGTAGCAGACCCCAGTAAAAAAGTGGTTAATGATTTTAATAGGACTCCCTGGTGGGTTGGGAGAGAGAAGGGGATGTGCCCTGGCCACGGGCGCGTGGCAGTGGAGCAGGTGGATGACGGGCAGCTGAGTAGTGGGCTCCGGATGAGGGGGGCTTCTATTTTGGAGGACTCTTGGGGTTGGGAGAAACCCTGAAAAAAGGCAACCCCATCTGGAACTGAGGCGGGGGCTCTGGTGTGAAAGAGATCTAGTGGGTGGTGTCTGACACTCTCTCTTTTGTTCTTTGGTAACACAGCCATGATGCTGGTGGCGGTGGGGGCTCTCGCTGCCTTGGGGGCTGGGCACTCAAACAATAGTGCCGATCTAGGGATTGAAAGCCTTCGATGAAGAGAAAGGCAGGGGAGCAGGCAGGGAAGGTGCGGACAGAAGGATAAAGCAGGCATAGGGTCGGCCTACTTATAATTGGTGGGTTGTCCACGATACAAGGATGCTGCAAAGTCAAACAGACGCACAATATACATACCCTATGAATTAATGTTCACTGGAGACATATATGTCTTCAGCTTAGTTTAATTGGATATGTTTGAGATTTATGCTCATATGAATACCAAGAGAAGAACATGACTTTCATTTATAACCACATCATGTATGGAAAGCACCAATGCACAATAAATTTGAATTTACTGAAACGTAAAGCAGCAGAGAGATAAAGATGAGTTTTGGCATTGTGATGGAAGGTTGCCTGCATAGAGGAGAGATGGAGACCGTGAGCTTCATTTATTTTCATTAGCACTGTGTATGGCCCAGACTCCATGCCTCCTGCAAGCTCTTTTGCTGCTCTGACTGCTGCCCCATGCATAAACATACATCCATGAGATGTTTGTCCTTGCACGGCAACAGCCGAGCCTCTGTCATGCAAGGTTAAATTTACCTCTGTCCCCTCGCTCTCCATTTTTCACATCCCTCCTATACAACCCGTGTAATTCATCAGCCATCTCACAAAGGACAGGCCAGGTACCTGCAGCAGCTCTCCAGGGTGCTGAATAGGACGACTGTGGGGTAGAAGGAGTGAGCTGGGGGGAAGGGGGGGCTGCAGCAGCGAGCTATGCTGTATTAATTCCTCATAGTAGTCATGTGGGTATGAGTGATTGCAGGGTGGGAGGAGGGAGATGTAGACCAGTCATTACAATAAACTGACAAGTCCTCTATTCATGGAGAGAGACACTGACAATGTCATTTCTATTTCAATCAAGAGGAGCAAGAAATACTATTTCTGGCATATTTGTTTCACCTACTTTAAATAATGCAGAGCATCATTTTATGGAAACCTGTTTAAGAACTGATATATATTTTTTTTAAATTGACTCACTAATCTGACTCCCAGTTACTCTCAGGCAGTTAACTAAGCTGTAGCTGTTTCTCATGTTCTTGTAGAGGTCAAATCTGACGACTGAGCAATCCCTGATGAGGCAAGGCTTTCTTTCTTTTCATGGTGAACAGCCCCACCTACTGGTGAAGATGGGATAAAACGCGCTGTTGTCTTGAAGACACATGATGCAGTACATACAAGCAGTCCTCTAGATGTTGCTAGTGTGCTTTCTAATACGATTTAACTTGGTTTAAACAAAAGGACCGTCCCTGTGAACCGAAGGTACCGGAGGAAATACCAAGTTTTCAAACAGGACATTTCATTTGGTTCTATGAACGTCAACGTCGTGTTGTAAGATTAAAGAAACCATCTCTAAATAAGAACATTTTAAGAGTGACGTGTGGCTCGAAACCACTTTGGTCTACTTCCTACATTTTACACAGAATTGAAACCAGTGAAACCCTAAACTGAGATGCATGCGCGTCATTATCAGGCGGCTCTAAACCGGTCAGGTGAGCGCTCTGCCTTAACAGATGGTAGCTGTAGCCAGCTCGTCAAAAATTAGTGAAGAAGAAGAGTAAGACAGGAAGTGAGGAAATGAGTCCAGTCTCTATGACCTTGAAATTCATCGGTACGCTCACTTGAAATCACTGCAGCTCCATAAATTAAATATTTATAAACATTGCGAAATAGAGTCTACAAAATTAACATAATCTCACTGCGTATGAATCAATATAGAACTTGACATAAAAGCAAATCAGATCTTATTTTGAAGTTCCACCGGATGTACTTTTTGTATAATGGCTAACTTGAGAAACGTTTCAGCTCCCAGACACTAGGAGGAACAAGGAGGGATCCAAGCCCAGTCCCAGCGTGGAGAAGGAAGCGGGCTGAGACTCCGCATCCCCACACAACACGGGACGTAGCCTAACCGTCGGAGGAGGAGAGTCCTTTCAGTTTGACTTCAGAGAGCTTCTCTAAATGGGGACAAGAAATGACATCTACAGCAAGTGAAAGGAGGGCGTTCGCTCATAAAATTAATCGGTGAGAGAGTAACAGAAGTTATTGTTTAACAGATAAGAGTTGTGCTGCTCGCAGGGCGTGAGAGTGACCTGCTGGACAGACGTACGTAGCCTGTATGCTAGGAGACATTACTGACTGTAAACCGGTCACTAAACACAGCTGAGTCTTCATAGAACTACACGTATAAATACTAAAGGTATTGGTATGGTCTCTGGCACTTTGAAGAGTTCAATATTTTGGTTCTATAGCCTATTCGTTATCGTAGCATCGTCATCAGCGATGATCGAGCTACTAAAGGGTAATATTGTCACGACGAGGGCTGATCTACTGACAGATCAGTTGTGGTGATTAAAATGTAGTAACTAACACCGAGGGAATAGTTTTCACTTATCATAAAAATGACATTAATCAAGAAGTTTTGTTCGTGTCTGGTGTGACAGACGCCTTGCAACATTATTGTAGCGACCTGTTTCCACATGTTGCGAACTGGTTTTCCCTCTCCTTAGAAAGATATAGTACTACATGGATCGGAAATATAGTCTGCCTTATTATACCAACTGAATATTGATCAGATTCCGTGGAAAAACCCCGAGGGCATTTCCTACCTGTCAACTGGCCCACTGAATAACACGCAATTAACAACACTGTTGTGTGTGGAGCTATTTGCATCCATGTGTCTCCCCGTTAGCCACAATAGATCCTTTTACAAATGGCATTCTCCCAAACCTTGATTTTGTCCAGGGTTGAGTGTAAATGCCATTAAGGAAACAGCTTTGCAATAGCAGACAACTCCAGACGCTTGTGAGAAAATAAACAGGAAGATAGAGTTGTGAAATCAAGATCTGTTCTGTGGTTATTATGAATGTTGGACTAGGCTCCAGAATAAGGTGGACTAATATTAAATAGTATACAGCACAACTGATAGTTTGTCACTTTAAATTCCTGTTGATCATAAATATATTCTGTAGTGATATTAGCATCATATAACAGTGTCTGCAGCCATTGCTTTCCCCAAGTCTTGTCTCTCCTCCTTAGTGGGACCCACACCATTGTTTAGTGCCGGATGCAGGAAAGGGTGGAAAGGGATGTTCTGGTTGTTGCCCTTACAGTCGATAGCTTTCCTTCTTCCTGTTTTAAGTCGAGGTGTACATAGATGCAGAAACTGTTTACACATCTTTAGAGGATACAGGGCTCATATTATTTAAGCAGACCAACAAAAAAAAAGGCTGATTTCAAATAAGGTTATGTCATCAGCAGGGTTCTGGCCACATTTTGGAGATGGGAGTAGCAGTCATAGGTTTCCTCTCTGCCTTACAATCCATGTCCATTGATTGAATGAAGACATGAATCTTAGCTATGTAATCATGAGGATCTTGGATTGGGAAAAGTTGAAGCATTTGCAGCTGTGCATCTGATGAAACAGACATTTGTCATTCTAGTGGAGCAGCTGCTGCTGCCTGTTTGAGAGGATTGTTCTTTTTTCATGCTTTGTCTCCATTTGAGCATCCCATTTGCTGTTAGTCCAAAGAGGCCAGGGACAGAGCTCTGGCTCTGTGCCTACTCCCTGGAGCCAGCTTGCCACCTCTCTGTGAGATCCTGCTTGAATCCCTTTTCAGAACAGCTGCGGGTTTTCAGCATCGCTACGACCAGAAACTGAAAGCTCTGTGATGGGAAGCCAAGCAAATGCACAGGGACTCAGCACTTCCTTAATCGAGATTAAACTCGGAATCTGAAAAAAAATAAATTGGCATCAATGTCAGCAAAGAATTTACAAATGTTTTTTTTTCTTGCAGATTTCTCAAGTACTGTAGAATAAATCAATTAGGCCTTGGATCTATGGTAGTAGTTTTTAGTTCTGTTTTGCTTAGTTTAGTGCAGTACACATAAAATGATAATATGACACGTTTCAGTAACCAAAATCAAACACGATATTTTATTTGTCTTGAACAGCACACATTTTGAAGTTTAATATTGCTTGTACAGCTTGTTTGTCCATCTTTCAAATTGTGCCCTTCTGTTTGACCAGATGACAAATCTTTTACATCTCTCTCTTGCTCAGAACGGTAGCTGCGGAGGTCAGAAAGCAAGTGTCCAGAGACTATGGCTCTCCTCAGCTGTCGAAGAAACGAGGAGGTGCACACCACCCTGTGAGTCACCCTGTGTTTAACTTGCTGGAGTTTTAAGATGGCAGGTTCAAAGCATGCACATCAATTAGTGTTGTCCCAAGTTGACGGGTGCAGCACTTTGAATTATTCCTAAGATGGCATTAGGCACTGGGCAACCAGATGAGTGTAATTGGTGTTTACAGCAGGAATGAAGGGAGGTGGTTTTGAAATATGATATACCTGCTCTCATTCACCTGTGTTGGCAAGGTTTCTGCAGGGGTTGTCATCCAAAATAGATGGGGATAGAAGGGATAGGTATAAAGTATGCTGTGTTTTGGAAAGTGCATTTACAAACATGACAGTGGCATTTTTAATTAGTCCATTAGAGATGTGCTAATATTGTATGGACTCCTCTATGAACCAGAAATCCCAGAGACACCAGACTTGAGCCCACACGGTCTATACCAGACATTTTTTTTTTTAACATTCCCTGCATCATTTCCTTGAAATGTTACTAGGTTTGTGTTGTTGTGTTGCAGTAACATTACAGGGACAAGCCTGGAAAACATGATGTCCATCTGACAAAAGACGCTTTCATGCAGAACGAGTGAACCAATCACAAAATTCTGCTGATGATACGTTTGAATCGTGACTTCATGTATCAAATGCATATTTCTCATTCAAGTTCAGAAGATCAGGAGAAAAAAAATCATCACTTGTCCCGCAAACTAAATATGTTACAAGAGCATTGGCTCGGGGGGAAAAATAGTTTCCCACTCGCCATGTTTCCGATTACATCAGACCTTGCCCCATCTTTGTCTGCTTGGCTTTATGGTGGTTGGCATCCATAGGTGTTAGATTACCACCGTCTACAGGACTGTCCCAGGGCCCAGTGTTCCTCAATTTAGCCGACTCTGTGAACAGTGAAAATTACTACCAGTGCCTGAAATGTTTATACCAGTTAATTACTGGGAACTGTGTGAAAGAGGCAGGTTGTGAAACAGAGGCAGTGCAGTCTAGAGGTGTGTTGATCTACACAGTCCACAGAATAGAAGCATGATATAGAGGATTCTTTGTTTCATTTTCACATGATTTGAGCAAAATAAGCAAATCCTGACTCGAATCCCCCACCTCTGGTTTTAAGTTAATTTTGCTGAGACAGTTTATTAAAGTAGACTCTCTACAAGAAAAGCTCTTTTACATAAATTAAATGAATGCTAGCAGTCGTGACTGTAGCATAAACAAAAGTCAGGGCACAGAAAAAAAGTGAGAACCAAAGACTAAAAACATAACTCTTATTTTCTGTGTCGATGCACGATTTTGAGGAAGATGTTTTCATCTAAAATTCAGTTATGCATGCACATATTCACAAGGTCACGACATAAAAACAGATGACTATTGTCCTGACTTCCTGTCTGATTTCTTTTCATCCATTTGCTGTCTTTTGTATCACTTATAAATGCCAAATATCCTGTATGAGTCTATCTTAATGGGTTCTACTCTCTCTCCTGCACCTTCTAAGTCCTTCTGATCAGATTAGGATCTCTCATTAAGGCCATGTCAGGGTTATTGGTACATAATAGTCTAATGATGATTGACAGATCCCTCTGACCGAGGCGGTTGACCCGGTGGATTTTGAGGAGTATGTGAGCAGTCACGCTCCTGGGGTGGAGCCTGGGCCCCTCCGACAGCTCATGGAGTTTCCCCAGGATGACCTGGAGCTCCTCCACCTGGACAAAGACTGCATTACACTGGAGCCCCCGCTGCCTGAGGAGGAGGAGTGAGTCCATCTGCTAATGGCCAACTGCGCCCCTCATGCTTTAACCAAACGCACGTCTTTACACTAGCGCACACACAGAGGCATTAATACAGTGTAATGCATTTCAGACATCGCTATAGATAAAAGCAAAGCCTCTCCCTCTGTGCTGTGTCACAGAGACTTGTAACGCATTTATTAAAAGCATGCTTTGCTCAATTATTAATGAATTTCTCCATGTAGCTCACTAGATCCCAGAGTGAGAGATGCTTTGGCAGTCTACACAGATGACTGGCTTGTCATTCAAAGAAAGTAAGTGCTGTCAGTGGTGATACCAGTTGAGTTAGTTCATGTTTTATCCATTGTTTAACAATGGGCACCATTTTTCACTGTTCACACGATTGGCAGTTGTATTATTAATGGGATAACTGTTTTCTTTTCCCATGTAGACATCAGCGCTACAGTACCACATTCACCCCGCACAACTCTGAGCGACAGAGGGAGAGGCAGCGAGGTCTGGTCAAACAGACCTTTGAGCTGGACGACAGTGCTGCTGCCGAGCGGCAGGATGACCAGGTAAGCTGATGGCGATGTTCCAAATGACTCTTAATCTGAAACACTGAGCGACCGTGCAGTCATTTTACATGTAAGTTCACGTGATGCGGTTTATGGATCTACTGTACACACGGCACCGCCAGAGTAAAACCTTTGACGTTTATAATATCTGATGCTTAGACAAAGACATGCAGAGAATAGCCAGCAGGTAAAGCTTGTGTCTAATTACGATGGGGAAGGCAGGATGAGCTGTATTCTGGTCAGGCAGTTCAATAATGGAGAATGAGTAATGGATAAATGGACATGGTATGTCCATTTATCCATTACTCCATATGACTCATATTAAATGGTAATAAGGTAATGCGATATGTAGCATTCTCTCCTCATTTAGTGAGAACTTCAGGGGTGACATCTTTGCCGGAGGGAAAAAAACTCGTGATCTCACCTCCCCATCTCCCTGTTGTGTTTTACAGGAAGACGCAAAGCGGCGGTCAGTCAGCCTTGATGAGACTCCTCGGGGGAGCTGGGCCTCCAGTATCTTTGACCTGAAGAACTCCTCCCCAGATGTTCTCCTGCCGTCTGTGTTGGAACGTACAGCTCCAGAGGACATGGACCGCCGCAATACTGAGGCACGCCTGCAGGGGCGCCACAGTGACCTGCTGGGCCTGTACCCTCCCCCTGATGAGGTTTGCCTTAAAAATCATTCTATATCTGCCTCTGTTGTGAAGCAGGATGTGTCAAAAGGCTTAGCCATATATAAATAAATCCTCCAGTACACAACCACAGCATTGATTTCTTTGAAACCAGTGACAAAACAGCTTAATAGCCTGTGTTTACAGCAACAACCATGACTGAACTAGAGGGGATCAGTACATGTACAAACATATCCGAATCAATCAATCTTCAAGAACTGACTGAACAAACTAATGGTGGCCGCTCCGGTGGGTGATTTTTAGATGGCATGCCAACGTCACATCCCCACTCTATGCTACTGCCTCACCAGCTCGCTCCTTTTCTACAGGCATCGTTCGGAGCTGTCACTACGTCCGCCGCCATCTCAGAGGCTGAATAACCGTGACCTCCATCACACCTTTGTAACATTTATACAGAAAAGCGAGGTGCAATAAAGACACAATGGTTTGGCCTTGGACAGGCTGTGAAAAAGGGCCTGCTTGCTGAATTAGTATTTTGGAGCAGTGGAGCTTCTCTCTGAGAGTTACGACACTCTCACAGTGTAGCATAATGGCTAAAACTCATCGAAAGACAGCAAAAACCTCAGATATAATTGCAATGTGACAACGTTGCTTTAAATATGAGGCTGCTGAATAATTTACCTGACATAAAGCACTTGTATAGGGCTAATTTTGAACTGAACTGAATGTGGCGGCTTAGACGAGCAACAGGCTGAACTTACTACTGAAATGAATCCACACAGAACTTTGCGGCCTAATGGTGAACAGTGATGCGTTCACTTTCGGACGGTTCTACTGAAAAGCATTTTAAAGTTGATGCATTCACTAATGTACCGATTGATTTCTACATCTAACCTTAACAATATAAAGAGTCCATCTATGGAAAGGAAAATTTCATCAACAGCAAAACCTTTAAAAAAAAATTTTTTTACAGGAAATGGTGAATGTATTTGCCGTCAATTCAGTTCAGAGTAACATGATTTGATTTTCCCATAAAGCGAATGTCCATAATGTCTGCACACCCTGCTGCTTCGAGAGGACTGTTTGTTCACCTTTTCTCGCTTCATCCTTCTTTCTTGTCTGTGCACACACTGTCGCTTGCTCTGCCGCGATGTTGCCATGACACCTGTGCAAATGTCACGCGTGTATGTGAGTTGTACGTGTTCCTTTTGTCTGTGTGGCAGGATGAAGCAGTAGAGAGATGTTCTGCCATCGAAGTGCCCAAGGAACACTGTGGCCAGAGGATCATGGTCAAGTGTCTGTCTTTAAAGTGTGTAACATTTGGAATGTAACAGTGGACATTTATGTCAAGCGCTGATTCATCATTAGCAATAAGCATGACACGTCTCCACGTCCGACAACTGCTTTTTCTGTTCCTCAGGTTTGAAATTGAAATCGAGCCGATATTTGGAACACTTGCCCTGTATGACGTCAAGGAAAAGAAAAAGGTAATTTTTGTTCCAGTAGATGACTTTCACTCTGTACAAACCCACTGCGTAATGCTGTGCTCATGCTAAAATAATTGAATTTCCCTTGTCTCAAAAAGGTCTAAGTGGTCTGGCGGCTTAGATCACTGAGTCAAAACTGAATTAGCATCCCTTGACACACACTTCCATTATTATCTTTCCTTTCCCTCCCTCTGCTGTTTCCCGCTTATCTCAATCTTCCCTCCAATAGATCTCGGAGAATTTCTACTTCGACCTGAACTCGGATCAGATGAAAGGGCTGCTTAAACCCCACACACCTCACATAGCCATTTCCACACTGGCCCGTTCTGCCATTTTCTCCATCACATACCCTTCCCCCGACATCTTCTTGGTCATTAAGGTATTGAAAGAACCAACTTTTACTTTTTAACGGCATAGAATAATATTTCTTATTGACCTATCTAGACATTTTTGTTGCCCTTTTATTTTGAATATTAAGTGCTAGTTAAACTGAAGTTCAAACTTGTGTATGCGATTAAGAAAGTGCTTTAATGTGTCCGAAAATAATGTGCATTTATTCCAGCTTGAGAAAGTGCTTCAGCAAGGAGACATTGGAGAATGCTGTGAACCCTACATGGTCATGAAAGAATCAGATTCCTCCAAGGTAATGGTGCCAAAAAAATGTGTTTTAAGCTGTTGCAGTGCTCATGGCAGGCAGCCTGCATGCACATTTCTTTTCCAGTCATTACTCAATACTTCAATATTTACCATCCTCTGTTACACATCAGCTCTGTTGGCGAGAGCTGATATTGGAAGCCTGTCTCTAACATCTTTATCTTTCATCATGCCTTGTCTGCTCTGTCGGCCTCAGCACAAGGAGAAGCTTGACAAGCTGCGTCTGCAGACAGAGCAATCGTGCAGTCGCCTCGGACGTTTTCGCATGCCTTTTGCCTGGACAGCCATTCACCTCCTCAACATCGTCAGCACTGTGGGAGGTCTGGATCGGTCGGACCCCGACTCTGACTCTGGTACTGCTGGCTTCAAACACATCCACAGTTTTATACAGTGTCATACACATTCCTCTCTCTTATAATATAACATTACATTATTTTTCCTCCTGGCAGAGCGAAAAGGTCATGGGACATGGAATGAGAGAAAGAAAAAGGCGTTTGAGCGGATGAGTGTAGGGGATGACATCTGCAACTTTGCCACTTTCCGACCAGCAACACTGACCGTCACCAACTTCTTCAAACAGGTCAGAGTGTCTAGTGGTAATGCTCATGACTCATTCAGTATTTAATGTCATTGCAGTCATCATCAATTAATCATCAAAGTAATCATGTGGGATGTAATTTGGCCAAGGTGCACATCACTTTACCGGTAAAGATGAGTTTTGTCGTTGTAAAAACTAATTCAAATCGTTTTATAACAATGGGTTACATCACAATTTTTTTAATTACATTTTTTTCGTCCAGTAAAATCCTCGATTGTGAGGTTGAAATAATTTGTCAGATGTTTTATTTGTGCGATAAGATCGAATTCAGATTCCAACAAATGCAAACAAATATCCCTCATATATTTTTGAAGCAGTCAGCATTGTTGCACAGTCATTACACTGTTTATTTAAGTTGTTTCAGTTATTACAACTGTATTATGAGATTTTTGTAATGTCATTATAAACTCTGCTTTTCTGTTTCTGTTCACGAAGGAGGGGGACAGACTGAGTGACGAGGACCTCTACAAGTTTCTGGCAGATATGCGGAGACCGTCTTCTGTTCTGCGACGACTGAGGCCTGTCACAGGTAAACATGATGTGCACACATAGTTGACATATTAAAGAATAAAAGATTAACGGATGACTTGTCTTTAAAGTTTTTTACGCCTCCTCACTGGCGACGGCCGTATTCAGAGACATTATGTTTTCGCGTCGTCTGATCGTCTGTCTCATTCTCGTAAATACAATGCCTCAGGAAGGCCTGGTTGTAATTTCATTACATCTGGCACAAATGTCCACTTGAACCCAAGGATGGATCTGGTGGTCAACAGTCATTGTGACCTCATGGAATTTGTTTCTGGCCATAACTCAACAATTCATATGCTAATTATAAGGAAAATTATAAGACAATTTCATCCAAACTTTAACATCAGAAAGAACTTACACACTATTTACTGGTATTATGTCAGCATAGTCAAAAATACATGTAATACTTCTTTACTACTTACAACTGCAAGGTGGTAATTGCAGTCTCTGTCTTGATTTATTTTGTCCCACAGCCCAGTTGAAGATTGATGTCTCTCCAGCTCCAGACTTGCCTCATTACTGTCTGTCACCAGAGCTGCTTCATGTGAAGCCTTACCCGGACCCGCGTGTTCGTCCAACCAAAGACGTCCTGGAGTTCCCTGCTCGCTATGTATACACACCACATACCACCTACAGGTGAGTGCTCACCCATCACAAACACACATACTTAGACTTAGATCTTATCGTCCCTACAGGGAAATTCTTTTCCACAGCACAATACACTTCTGACCACAGATAATGACAGCAACATAACCAGACAATAGGAACATGATTTGACAGACAGCAGAACACTCTCAGGCCGTTTTATCAGGAACCTGCCCTTCAAATCTATCTATTGATTTCCTCTCTGCCTTTACTTAAGTCTGTTAAGTTTTGAGCAAAGGTGACAACAGGTGCTGAATTTTCAAATTGCAACACATTTATATTGATATTGTTTTGTAAAATATAATTATGCAAAAATAAGCTGTTTGAGTTTAAACAAAAACTTTAATAATTTAACACATTTATTTAAATATATATAGAATTTTTTAATTACAGGAACCAAGTTTAGAATGTACATCACAGTCAAGACAAACAGAAGACACTAGACTATATTACATGAGAAATAGATAAGAGCCACAGCAAAAAGAAAATGTTCACAACTGAACCAGCAAAAATATTTTCTGACCCTACAGTAGATCTATATCAGAGGTGTTCAAAATGGGGTCAAGGTACCCCCAGGGGTCCTTGAGAGTATCGCATTCACTTTCTGGAATAAAATACCTAAAAACAAAAAAAACTAAATTCTTGTGAAATGAGAGACCCTGGAATAAAATATTATGAAATTGTGGTCCATGGTCTAATTTGTGTCAATAAAGATGTCCTTGACCCGGAAAGCTTTTGGAACCACTGATTTCTAGCATACATAGCAGGCTTGGAAGGGAGTGCGGTGGAGTTACAGAGTTGGGATCTGTATCTGCTTGTCTCATTCAGAACCTCCGTTGAATGGAGGACCTCGGTGGAGAATCTTAAAACGGCTAGGCCACATCTTCACTCTGGAAGCAGGAAATGAAAGTGTAAATGTCGTTTAATGAAAACATCATTAGTTTCAAACATGTTCCGAACAAGCGATTTACCATCTTCTGCAGTTTGGAGAGCTGATCACTCTGAGTTTCGATATTTTCTCTTTGGAACTGGATCAAATGCCGCAAACCGTTCAGGACATAGGACTGCTCCTGTGTTCTCTCCTAAAAACAGGAATAAAGACACAGTAACATTCACTGTATGTCAATAAATCATTGACTGGTATTCAGGTATGTAAAGCTGACTATTGTCATTGCGTAAGTTGTTATAGTTTTAAGCTGTCTGTCACCTGCAGCTCTTTGATGCTCGTGGGTATGGATTTGTTGAGATGCGTCTCCAACCTCTCCGCTTTCATCTTCAGCTCCACCTCCTCCTGTTCCATGCTGACCAACTGGTCTTTCATCATCGTGGTCTGAGCCTGTTGCTCAATCATGTGGGCCTGTCAAAAGAGCATCTGTCCATATTATCCTCTTCCCGTGGCGGTTGCCTGACCCATAGTGAAATGTGCAGCTTTCTAAATAATAGAGATTCATCCATTAACATCAGCAAAACTAATTAAAGAGGCATATGCGTCTTACAAAAGAAATGAGGTGCCCAAACATGAACAGTTACCTCAGGGTAAATGCAGAGATGCTGTAGCATCGGCATTGTTGTGTTTATCATTTTTGCAAATCGCCAAAGAGCTGCTTTATTTTGTCTGTTCAGCAGTTTTTCTCGGTGAGAAGCACAGAACTTAAATCTGATAGGGATTTTAGATGATTGACAAACTGTGCCTATCTTCCTCTGCCCCTGCATCTTGTGTCTGCTAGGTCTGCACTTTGATTGTAACACCCGGTGGTTATCTCTTGTGTAACTGCACAACCATTCGGCAGCATATGAGGGATGTTTGACCTATTTCTGAGTTTCCTTACCTGTAGCCGCTGGATAACTTCTTTCATTTGTTTTTCCACCTCTGCAGCCTGCTCAGTCTGCCTCCCCAGATTTTGGAGATTTCCCTCATGGCTCTTCATAGCCTGTCTGACTTTAGCTAGCTTTGCCTCAGTGGTTTCACAAACATAGTTAAGGGATTCGCCGAACTGTAAGATGCCAAACATGAGCACGTTGATTTCTTCCTGTGGTGAAACCTTGTCCTCTATCCTGAGCGTCTTCTTCACCGGACCTGCTTGGCCTGCTCTTAATCCCCCGGCCAAACAAAGCAGACAGAGCCCCCAGATCATTTTTTTTATAATACAATTCACTTAAAAATTCACTGTAGTCTGTGATTTCTGTTTTGGCAATTCAACCCGATAAGGAGAATCTCGTTTGACGTAAAATATATTTGTCTGTGACAGCTGAGCAGAAGATAGCAAATATCCAATAGATAATGACTTTGGAGGGTGGACAGCGTGCCTTATATTCTATGTGTACATGCAATACCATGGTAAAACATTAGCTCAGCTATGGTTCGATCACAGGTCCTGTCTCTGGCCCTTGTCTCATTGACCTAGCCTTCAGGTTTAACCCCTGAGATACTAATTTTGTCATTTAGGTCACAAACATGTGTGACATACGTAACAATGTATGTGGCACTCTCGTGTTTGGTACAGAAAATGGACGAGAGGTGTCGCAATCCACATTGTAAACGGTGTTTTAAAGATGTGGCGTTTTTGTGGTGCGTCATTGTTTACTAGTGGATGAAATCAGCTATCTCGAAAAATATGAACAAATGTTACCTCTAATGTTTGCCTTTGATAGGAGTTAATGTGACTTTTTCTATGCGAATCCAGTGCTGGGTCACACTCATCCAATGAGCACACATGAAACTATTTTTTTTCTTTTCTGAGAATAAGTGTGTATATTATTGCTGGCAGGTTAAAGGTGTGATGTTGTTGACAGCATAATGAGCTGAAACTGCGGTTTGGAACCACCCTCCTACAACTTGTGTAATAGAGACTGATTGTTAATGAACCAACATGCAATGCTCCAGTAACTCCTCTATGGTCTCCTTTTTTTTTCCCTTATCATGTTTCCCTCTCTCTCATTCTCTGCCTTTGCCATTTTGTCTTTAGGAACTTGCTCTACATTTACCCACAAAGTCTGAACTTCAGCAGTCGTCAAGGCTCAGTGAGGAACATCGCCGTGAAGGTTCAGTTCATGGCAGGAGAGGACGCCAGTCAAGCTCTGCCGGTGAGTCACAGTCGAGGATAATAAGAGAGGTGATTGTGATGCTCTCAGGGAAATGAAATTCCAGTCACAAAGAACAGCTTGAGGCGGTGAAATACTATATGATCTATTCTTGGAGGAGTGAATGCCTGCAATGGGTAATATTTTTTTTAAGCACAGAGGGAATGAAAGTTTAGTTAGTATGCTACAGCAAAATGTTGATGTTATATCTCTGATTTATTTTGTTTTATTCAACATCAATGTCCAGATTTTTGACACTCTCAGTCCAGTTGCTAAAAGTTACGGGAACACTATTCCACTAGATGTCATTTAAAAAAAAAAATACTTTTAAAGAAATCTATCTTTTGAGGGCGAAGCCACATCAGACATAAGTCGTCATTCCAAGCTCACATGTCTGCAGGAGATGTTTAAGGTTTGGAAATACTGTAGGTTTGTTTGCCTTTCATCTCAAATCAGACACACATGGTGAAAATATGGGAAAGTAAATTTGCAAAGTGATCATAGAGTTGTACCTAAAAAACATTGACGCTGGAACTCTCAAAAGTGATTGTCAAGATTGAGGTGATGATGTTAAAAGAATTCCTTTTAAAAAGAACTGCGCTATTTATACTCCAGGTCATCTTTGGGAAGTCAAGTTGTGCTGAGTTCATAAATGAGGCGTACAGCCCTGTCATCTACCACAACAAGTAAGGCTCAGTTACCTGCTAATCCTCACTGTTTTTTTTCCCCCACTGGAATCTGTCCAACTGTTATCCTTTTCATAACAATTTCATAACTGTTATCCTTCCTTAAACGTTGTGTTTAACTCTTGCTCATAAGGTCTCCCGAGTTTTACGAGGAGATGAAGATGAAGATTCCCGCTAATCTGACAGACAACCACCACCTGCTGTTCACCTTCTACCACATCAGCTGCCAGCCCAAACAGAACACTCCTCTGGAGAGCCCTGTGGGCTACACTGTGAGTACATTCCTTCAGCTGGACTTCATTTAATCCTCCTACACACTTATTTGTTTGATGGTTTCTTCTGTTGTGTTGCCATTGGTGCGAGGGTCGTGTGTCTCTCTATCTGCCTGCAGTGGATCCCTCTGATGCAGCATGGCAGACTACGCACCGGCTCTTTCACTTTGCCTGTCTCTGTGGAAAAACCTCCGCCAAGCTACTCTGTACTCACCCCTGACGTGAGTGTGTTTAAAGACATTGTGTGAATGTTACTTTGCTTGCCAATTACCCACTCTTTTATGATGTGGTTGAGTGTTAAATGAGTTCTGTTGCAGGTTCAGCTGCCAGGCATGAAGTGGGTGGATAATCACAAAGCAGTGTTCAATGTTGAAGTGACAGCGGTCTCCTCGGTTCATACTCAGGTACATAAATCTGCTTTTCACACTATAGTATCTGCCTTTCCATATGCTTTTTCCTCCCACTTTTAAAAGCCCCATGGGACTTCATTATCCTTCCGTCACGTTGCGTTTCCAGAGTATAACTCAAAAGCTGTTTACTGTTTTTTCACAACATTTTTCCGCACACAACAATGAAATTGCGCCTTTGTTTTGCTATTTGGGGATTTTTGTCCTTTTGATTTTGTTCCATTTCCATGGTTACAAGTTAGACTTGGGCTCATGGTTGTTGGTTTCATTCCCGCCGCAGGTCTAAAATGCTATTCAGTATTTTTTCACAAAACTTTCTACACACCCATAACCAAGTGTTGAAGTAAAGAAAGGAGCTTTAATCATTTGTTATTTTATTCATTTCCATGGTTGCAAGTTGAATTTTGGTTCATTCTGTGAATGGGATTTGTCTCACATGAGTGTTTTTAGGGCATAATTCAAAAAAACGATTGAATATTTTTTGATGAAACTGTATGTACACATCTCCCATGTACTGGAGAGGTGCCTTAACATTTTCTCAGTCATGCAAGTAACAAGAATCGCAATTAACAGGGAGAACCTAAATGACTTCTTTCTGTCTTTCTTCAATAAAATGCACACATGGCAGAGGATCCTGAGTATTTCATGCTTGTTAGTCATGTAAATGCCCATAGTTTTTCTAACTGACTGGAGCATATTACGGGCAATTAAGGTACAGATAACCCAGAGATTTGTGTTAAAAAAATATTTGTTTATTTGGGGTTTTTTGGTAACTCTAGGATCCCCACCTGGATAAGTTCTTCACTCTAGTGTATGTTCTGGAGGAGTATTCCTTCCCCTTCCGCCTGAAGGATGGCATGATTACTGAGGCAAACATGGAGGGGGAGCTGAAGGCCAGCATGGCTGCACTGCGAGGGGCTCTGCTAGATACCTGTGTCAGGTTCCTGCACCAGCTGCTCAACAAGCTCATTCAGCTCATCGTTTACCCACCGGTCATTGCAGGCCAAATTGGTAGGTTCATTCTGAAGGACTGCTGCTAAAGATCAGATCTGGAGATTTGAAGTGCACTTCTCTGAACAAGGCAAAAATGTTATTCTACTAGTCTGAGTAGATCATGCAATAGTGATTAATATCTGCTATTCTTGATACTGTAATTTGGCAACAAAACAATTTTTTTCTGTAAGCACAATCATCATTTTCATTTTCAGTGACACACTAAACAGGACATCAAACATACTGATGTAGGTGCCAATATAATAAAGATTTAGAAATACATAAAAATTGTGTTAATTTTTAAAAATATAGTTATTATAATCTAATTGTTAACCAGTAATGAAATAATTGTGATTTATGGTCTATCTAGAATTATGCATGCAAAAAGATTTTCCAGCAATAGTTATAACTGTGATGTCTTCCTCTTAATTGATCTACAGTAAACCTCGGCCGGACGGCCTTTGAAGCTATGGCTTTATTGGTCAACCAGATCCACAAGAACCTGGAGGGGAACCACGACCAACACGGTCGCAACAACCTTTTAGCATCCTACATCCACTACTGCTTCCGCCTGCCAACCGCCGAGCCCGCAGTGCCCCCGACAAGTGAGTCACCAGTCTGGATCTGAGAAGCAGAGCCTTTCACTCGGACGCTGGCTGTTCTTTTGATTGGGCACATGGCTGTCGACTAGATAATACTTCTCGTGTGACCTCTTTATTTGCTCATCTCCATTTGAAGCTGGTGCACACTCCTACGAGGTGCCCATACAGTACGCCTCCTTATCGAGAGCAACAGCCCGCCCAAGCAGCCTGCTCTTGTCCCGATCCAAGAGTATAAGCAACTCCAACCCAGACCTGGCCACCACACCAGTTTCCCCTGATGAAGAGGTGCAGAGGATCATGGGGAGCAAGGTGTGTGATGTCTTCTGATTTTTTTAAATTTTTATTAGAGCTATACAGATATTGCTACTGTAGTTGATTGGCTGGTTACTTTAAGTAATTTGCTGTTAAATTTGCACACTTGTTTCATTTTCAAATTGTCTCATAATGTATTTTGTATACTATTGAATGTCTTGTTAGATAATGATTTCCCATCATCTTATGCTCCACTTCAATCCACCGTGGATAAAAAAAAGAAACTGTTGTTTTATGATTTTATTGCCCCCCCCCCTTGTGTCATAGTCCCACTTTCTCTTTCACCAATATCAGGCTTTTGATAGTTTTCTCGGTAAGCCAAGGTTGACTGAGAACTCTACCAACAGTTAAGGATGCTGCTTTATGCTTTTGGTTCATACAGCACCTCCAGCTCCTCCTTTGCTCTCCCCTCTCTGGCTTTCTTTGTTGAGTCGAGCTTCATTTTTCTACACCCCTCATGCCTTACTTTTGATTCTACCCAATTTTGTCTTTCAAATAATCTCGTGTGTGGTAATTACCTTCCCTTTACTCACTGTGCCCTTGCCTCTTGCCACTCTGTTTGTGTGTATGTGTTTTGTGTCTGGTGGCTTACGGCAGGGCATTGACCGATCCCATTCCTGGGTAAACTCTGCTTATGCCCCCGGGGGTTCCAGATCTGTGTTACGCCGGAACCCCAACTCCAGCTGTGAGCCCAAGCAGGTGCCAAATTCCTCCTCCTCCTCCTCCTCACCTGCATGTCCTCACAACCCCCATCCTGAACCATCCCTCATCAACTCTACCACAATGTTCACACTATCAACCTGTCACACCTTTTTGTCCACAAAAACACCTTGTCTGTCTTTTGCCCTTCATCCTCTCACCGACAAGTAACCGAACCACGGCGGTGCTCGTCGGCTCGGTTCCTGCCTTGCACTCATCATAGAGACTTCTCTGGCCACCATCCATCCATTTCCATTCACCCATTTTCTCATTACTTTGCTCTCATCTCTGTGTGTTCACCTCACCGTCACTCCATATCAGGCAAACGACCGCACCTGCAATCGCATGTCTGCCTTCCTGGACAGCGTGACCTTGTTTTCAGTTCCCACAAGGCAGATTGCCAAGAAGGTAAAACTGACACCTATTATAACGAAATGTAAAATTCTTCATAACAAACTAACACATTTTGATGTCCTAACATTCATCAACTTTGAGTGTCATTAACATTCATAACAATTCATGACAGTGTAACAATTGTGTTTTTCTCTAAGTTCATGTGGAAATTCTTTTTTTGATACATTGATATTTAATATTCTACTAATTGGGTTTGTTATTGTATTCAATCATTTTTTGTGTTACTTTTTAACTTAAATAATCACTTAATAAATCATTTTAATTCATTCAAAACCTTTTGATAAATTTTTAGGTTGTTTTACCGGAACTATGTGCTGAATAACTAGCAGACATTTGCGCTTGTGTAAACAAACACATCACTCAAACGCATTCATTTACAACCCCACCTTTTCATTAGGGTGCTGTGTAAAACATAAATAAAACAATTTGATAATTTTCTCTTCTTTTTTGCCATATACTTAATTAAAAACAGTAAAAAAGAACAAAAAAGACTAAACAACACTCAGAGAGCTCAAACCTCCACCGAGGCAGCTCCCCTTGACGTTTCCCAGGTGAAGGTGAAGGTCACTTCTTACTGCAATTTGTGCCAACACTTCAATCTCCCTGTGGCACACCTTCCTTTTCTAATCAAGTCTGTAAAGGAGCTCACCTCCACAGGAACTTGGTGCCCTCTCCTGGGAGAAGAACTGCAGGTGCAGCTCCCTGATGAGCACCAGGCAGTTAATCATGAACAGTGCATTGTGGGCCTCTAATGATCTAGATCACCACCAAAATCTAATGGATTGTTCATACTTCATCATTAAAATCCATTTACAACATTTTGAGTAATCCAGCTAACAGACAGACAAACTAATACCAGCAAAAACATAATCTCTTTGGTGGAGGTAACAATCTATTCTGTTTTATCTTACCAACTTTATTGATGTTTAAAAAAAAAAATGCTTATTCTGAATTTGATGGCAGCTACACCGTTCAAAGAAGTTGAAACAGGTACAACAGAAGAATGAGAAAGTTATGGGATGCTCAGAAGACACCTGTTTGGATAATTCCACAGTTTGTCAGATGAATTAGTCACAGGTTATGATAAGGAGGATGATTGTTCAGAGGATATTACTATATGGTATCAGAAACGTTCTCAGTAAGCTGCTCATTTGCAAATGGATACTTCTGTTTATTTAAACATCTTCCCAGCTTATTTGGAATCTGGGTTGTTTCTAAAATGGTCTCCTTGTGTAAGATCAAATTTACTCTGTTTTACGTGTAGCTGCTCCACGAGGAGCTAGCATTGCAGTGGGTGGTCAGCACCAGCATCGTGAGGGAAGCGGCGCTGCAGCAGGCCTGGTTTTTCTTCCAGCTAATGGTCTGTATGCCTTTGAACATTCAGATTAATTTTACACCGGTTTCTAAAACGAGTAAATTCTGCAAAAACAAGCCCCAAAACACAAATATTTTCCCGCAACTGACTACTTGTTCTTATTTGCCTTCTCTCCAGACAAAGAGCATGGCACACCACTTATTCCTGACCTCAAAATTGGACGTTCCTAGGCGTCAGCGTTTCCCAGACCGCTTTGTGGATGACATCGCTGCACTTGTGTGCGCCATCAGTGCAGACATTGCCGGTCGATACCACAAGGTACAAAGTCCATTAAGCTGTGCTGCTAGCAATTAACAGTTGGAAGTCCATTTGTTTTTTATGAACAAAATATTCACTAATTAAGGAAGGCCAGTGGTGACTGGTTTTTAAGTTTATAATTAGATTAGAAAGTTTCCACATCTCTGACCCAAAGGTTGTAATTATTTGAGTCATTGATTTAAATAACCCAGTGTACAACGATTAGAACATCATTAAGTATGTTTTTCTTTTCATATCTAACAGGCTTTTATGTAATCATACTGTATATACTCCTTTTTTGCTCAGTCCCTTCCTCTTTCATTTCTTATGAATATCTCCCCTCCTATCTCAAGGATGTGGAGCTTGTGGAGAGGTTAAATAGCAGTCTGGCTTTCTTCCTGAATGACCTGCTGTCTCTCATGGACAGGGGCTTTGTGTTCAACCTCATCCGCTCCTACTACAAACAGGTGCCTCTTGCTCCCTTCCCTGTTTTCATTTAATATCAAACATGCTCTCATGCATATTTTAAAACCGATTTTTTTTGTGTGTCTCAAACAAACGTGTGTGTGTTAAACAGATTGCCAACAAGCTACACACAGCACAAAACCCCAGCTCTCTGAATGCTCTGAGGATGGACTTCACTCGCATTGTCTGCAGCCACGAGCACTACGTCATCCTCAACCTGCCGTGCTCCACTCTCAGCCCTCCATCCTCCCCATCCCCCTCCACCTCCTCCACCACCTCACAGGTACTGGAACAGGCTTGGAAATATAACTAATTTAGGGTGCCAGTATATTGTTTTCATGTTCTTCTGTCCTTTTATTCTCATCTATGTCATCTTCACTCTCCAATCTGTTGTCCACAGAGTTCAGCGTTTTCCAGTATGGTGCAAGACCAGGGTGTGGCCACCATGTTTGAGCTGTCTGTCCCTTTTCGCCAGCAGCACTTCCTGTCTGGCCTGTTGCTCAGTGAGCTGTCTCTCATCCTTGATCCTGATGGAGAGGGGTAGGCAAACATTGAACTTTAAAATGAAATATAGTATGGCTTTAAGTGCATGTGTGCAGAAACAATGTACTTATGTATATTTGATATTACTTTATTTTTTTTACCCACAGACTTTTCTTTCTTCATAAAAAGGCCATTAGTGCTGTTCACTCCCTGCTGTGTAGCCATGATGCAGATCCTCGCTACACTGACGCTCAGGTCAGAGCCCACATTGCTCAGCTCTACCTGCCCCTTACCACCATCGTCATGGAGACGCTGCATCTGCTCCACGACTTCTCTGGTCAGCGTGTGCAGCCTACTTATATTGTTATAGCTATTCACCTCCTACACATTTACTTAATTTGCAAAATGTTTTATCTCCAATGTTCTTGCACCTGAGAAAGCTTTTTCTTTGTAGACTCCTCGCCGACTCGAGTCCGCCATGCCTCAGCCCACACTGACGATGCTGACCCAGACAGCGGCAACATTATAAGTCAGTCTGTTGCCATGGCAATTGCTGGCTCCCCTTTGCCCTATACCAAAGCCAGCCCATTCGCGCTGCCCACAGTGGTGAGTGATAGCAGCAGGGGTCAGGCTGTTCCCCCAGGCTCCACAGACTGACAGGTCACAAATCTGCCTCAGTATGGGAGGCTGCTCCCTCAGTTTGACTGATGATCGCTCTGCCCTTTCTGTAACTCCTTACAAACACTCATTTAAGTAGCATCTGCATTCCTTCCCATGCTGTTGTTCTTTTCCAAAGTACAACTACTCCTCGTAGACTGTAGATGGCTCTCTGTCCTTTTCCTTTATCACTATCTGTAAACAACCATTTTGTGCTGAAGCAGATTAAGACTACCACTGAGTTTGTATGTTTGTCTTCTGCAGCCTGGGCGCCAGTCCAGCGCTCTGTCTGCCGAGTGCAGCAGGACTCTACTGGTGTGTTTCCTGTGGGTGCTGAAGAATGCAGACGCAGCTCTCTTGGAGCGCTGGGTGTCTGATTTGTCTGTACTGCAAATCAACCGCCTGCTGGATTTGTTGCATCTCTGTGTCTCCTGCTTTGAATATAAGGTACAATAATCACACACTGCCCCCACTATGATGGTCCTTTATCACTTACACACCTGATAGGAATCAAAACCAGTTTACGGGTGCTCAATTTAGACATGAAAGAGCAACAGTACATCATGAGAAGCATGTAAGTAGTTGTTTCAAGAGAGTTACATGTCATGTCATGTAATTATCAGTCGTGCATCATACTGTAGTTTCGTTTCTCTACAGTCATGCAGCATACTGTAGTTTTTTTTTTCTACAGTCCTGCAGCATACTGTAGGTTTTTTTTCTACAATCGTGCAGCATACTGTAGGTTTGTTTTTCTACAGTCATGTAGTTTCTTGTACAGTCGTGCAGCACACCGTAGTTTTTTTCTACAGTCGTGCAGCACACTGTAGATTTATTTCTACAGTCGTGCAGCATACTGTAGTTTTTTTCCTAAAGTCGTGCAGCACACTGTAGGTTTTTTCCTACAGTCATGCAGCATACTTTAGTTTTTTTTCCACAGTCGTGCAGCACACTGTAGGCTTTTTCCTACAGTCATGCAGCATACTTTAGTTTTTTTTCCACAGTCGTGCAGCACACTGTAGGTTTTTTCCTACAGTCATGCAGCATACTGTAGTTTTTTTCCTAAAGTCGTGCAGCACACTGTAGGCTTTTTCCTACAGTCATGCAGCATACTTTAGTTTTTTTTCCACAGTCGTGCAGCACACTGTAGGTTTTTTTCTACAGTCGTGCAGCATACTTTAGTTTTTTTCTCCTAAAGTTATGCAGCATACTGTAGTTTTGTTTTTCCACAGTCCTGCAGCATACTGTAGTTTTGTTTTTCCACAGTCCTGCAGCATACTGTAGTTTTGTTTTCTACAATCGTGCAGCATACTGTAGTTTTGTTTTCTACAGTCGTGCAGCATACTGTAGTTTTGTTTTCTACAGTCGTGCAGCATACTGTAGTTTTGTTTTTCCACAGTCCTGCAGCATACTGTAGTTTTGTTTTCTACAGTCGTGCAGCATACTGTAGTTTTGTTTTCTACAGTCGTGCAGCATACTGTAGTTTTGTTTCTCTATAGTGCTTGTGTATCTAAAGTTCATCTTTTTTCCCTGATAACTTTTGTTGTTTGTCTCTGTTTGGTAATGGTTGATGGTTGTTGTAGGGGAAGAAGGCTCTGGAGAGGATCAACAGCCTGACATTCAAAAAGTCTCAGGACATGAAGGCACGACTGGAGGAGGCCATACTGGGCACCATTGGGGCTCGTCAGGAGATGGTCCGCCGCTGCAGAGGTACATAGCATGAGAGCACAGTAGTGTGGGGTGTGTGTGTGTGTGTGTGTGTGTGAGAGTGTCAGTGTCAGTGGCTGTTTTTGTTTGAGGTTTTCACACATTTGGATTCATGGAATATGTAATTTGTTTGCTTTTCCAGAAAGGAGTCCCTATGGCACCCAGGAGAATGTTAGGTGGAGGAAGAATGTCACTCACTGGAGACAAAATGCAGACAGAGTTGACAAGTGTGTTTTTTGCATTTATTACATCTTGCATAGTCATGTTTACCTAGTGTATAAAATTTTTTAATAGATCTCTGGATCAGAATTGAAGTCATCAGTATGTTGTAATATGCTGTCTCTTCCTGTTATTAGTGCTTAGATGATGAAATAAAACAGATTCTTGTGAAAATGTCTCACAGGACTAAAGCTGAGGTGGAGCAGGAGTCCGTGGTGGATGGAAACTTGGCTACCGAGGCCTCTCTGATTGTATTGGACACACTGGAGATTATCGTCAAGGTAAAACAATACCATATTAAATGTGATGCCTTTTGCCAGCTGTTCACACACAGAATTGTGCACTTTATGAAGAATTACCTTGCCTTAATTCAATGCGTGTGTGTCCTCTGTCAGACCGTGGTAGCATCTGAGCTTAAGGAAAGTGTTCTGGGTGGAGTTCTGAGAGTCCTCCTCCACAGCATGGCTGGAAACCAGAGCGCCCTCTTCCTGCAACACTGCTTCACTACACAAAGGGCTCTGGTCTTCAAGGTAAATTATGTGAAATAACGGCAGAGTTTGCAAGTGTGGTTTACAATTGTATGAAAAGTCTTGACTTTTAAAGAAACAAACAGTAAACCATGAGATATTTGTGTATGGAGTATGCAAAGTGTGAGAGAGTGTCTGTTGATGTAGTTCCCAGAGATGCTGTTTGAAGAGGACACAGAGCTTTGTGCTGACCTGTGCCTGCGTCTCCTGCGTCACTGCAGCAGTAGTGTCGGTTCTGTCAGAAGTCACGCCTCAGCCTCCCTTTACCTGCTCATGAGGCAGAACTTCGAGATCGGAAATGTGAGTCTCGCCAATTTCTCTGCAATGTCAGTCAATTGTATCTTCTGTTCTCGTTATGATACAAGATATTTGAAGAATACTCTTTTGTGAGTCACAGCCTGTCCTAATCTTTTCCTTGTACCAGAACTTTGCTCGAGTAAAAATGCAGGTCACCATGTCCCTGTCATCACTGGTGGGAATGTCACAAAACTTCAATGAGGAGCACCTTCGACGCTCACTCAAGACGATCCTGACCTATGCTGAAGAGGATGTGGACCTGCGTGATACTCCCTTCCCAGAGCAGGCATGAACTGGCCTCTGCAACAAGTCCTGTCTGGAGCTGCTAGAAATGCAGAAAACTTAACTAATGTGCTGTGTTGTTCTTTTGAAACTTCAGGTCCAGGATCTGGTGTTCAACCTGCACATGATTCTTACTGATACTGTAAAGATGAAAGAGCATCAGCAGGATCCAGAGATGCTCATTGACCTAATGTACAGGTACCGTGATGCACATTATTATAGCCTTGTGCATGTCCAAAAAATATGTAATAGGCTTGCGGGGGCTTGTTTGCAACCTAACTTTTGACCCGTGAAGAAATAAATTGTACAACAGCATTCATGCTGTTAACAAATGGACGATTAGTAAATAATTCTGATAATTTTCTGCCAAACTGTATCCGGGATTTGTTCATTCATGTCCTCTTCCCACTTGTTTTTAAGATGATCTAAAGTAGTCAAATTATAACTTGATAATAGAGTCTAACAGAGATGTGGGAGGAATTAGAGGGAAGCAATCAGAGTGTGAAGCAATAAAGTTTCGCAACTGTAGACGCCTAAAGAAGTGGGATCTAGGGATACCAAATCTGTTCACTAATTGCTCCAAAGATGCAAAGTTATTGTTTATATAAAGATCTTGCAATGAAGGGATCTGACTCTTAAACCAGATACCAAAGGCTCTGTCTAACATGGAAGGGGTAAACATATGATTTTTAACTATTGGAGCAGCGAGGGAGAGGCTGCAGAGGGCAAATGACCTCCTAAATTGGTTCCAAATTCTTTCTGAATTTGCCTGTGATGATTTCTTTTCTCTTTTTTTTGCCAGGATTGCAAAGGGCTACCAGAACTCTCCTGACCTGCGACTGACGTGGCTCCAGAACATGGCAGGAAAACATTGTGAGAGAGGGAACCATGCTGAAGCTGCCCACTGTCTGGTCCACGGTGCAGCACTGGTGGCAGAATACCTCAACATGCTGGAGGATTGCCGCTACCTACCAATTGGTTGTGTCACGTTCCAGGTCGGTTCCACTGTTTCATTTGGTGACTCATTATATTGGCAGCAGAATGAGGCAGAGGGTTGTTCTAAAAACGGAGCATCAAGACTCAAAAAAATTGAAAGATTTTAGCTTCTTCTCTGTTTATCCCTCAGAATATTTCATCCAACGTATTGGAGGAGTCGGCTGTATCCGATGACGTCTTGTCTCCAGAGGAGGAGGGCATTTGTGCTGGGAAGTACTTCAGCGAGTCTGGCCTGGTGGGCCTCCTGGAGCAAGCAGCTGCCTCTTTTAACATGGTACGACTCACATTCTCCAACCACATGGTGACAGACTGTTTGCTAACACAGCAGAAGGTTACAGTATTACCGCGACTAAAGGACTGTTATGTGATCTGGTGGTTTCTATAAAACTGTCTTTCTCTTGCCCTAACTCTAGGCTGCTATGTATGAAGCCATAAATGAAGTATACAAGATTCTGCTGCCCGTCCATGAAGCCAACAGAGAATTCAAAAAACTTGCTACTGTCCACGGAAAGCTGCAAGAAGCCTTCAACAAAGTCTACAACCAAGTGAGTTGACAAATCCAGAATTCGCCAGGAATGAACTGGGCTGACAGTGTTATAGATAAGTGACCATTATCCTGGATTCCTCCTTATTTGTCTTTTCACCTTTCCAACTTTTTCAGAGTTCAGGATGGGAGGTAACAAGTTTAATTGTCATATTGAGTTTATTACATTAAAGTCAAAACTAATTCAGCAATTTCTTTTTATATTGTAATAACAATGTTTTCTTGTTTTTTCCTCCCCTCCTGCGTAAAATGCCATGTTACTGGTGAGTAATACAAAACTTGCTTTTATACTACTAAATATCCTGTTATCTGTACACAGTAATAAGACACCAGTCATTTTAGCCTCGTCATCCTTGATGTGTACCTCTTTTTGCATATGAAAGACTAAAGAAAAGCAACAAGGTGTAAATTTCTTTTTTAAAAGACACGACACGGCACAAATCAAATTTTTAATAGGGGGAATTGATAGACATGCAGCTTCTCTATATCAACGCGGTCTGATTTGTCTTTTTTGACTATTTAAACTAGGTCACATAACCTTCAATGCCAATTTTAATTCTCTGACCCTGTGTACTCTTCAATCATCTCATTTTTTCATCCTGTCTTCAGTGTTCAGAGGATGTTTGGGACCTACTTTCGGGTGGGTTTCTATGGCTGTCGGTTTGGGGACCTGGATGAACAAGAGTTTGTCTACAAGGAGCCATCAATCACCAAACTGGCCGAGATCTCCCACAGACTTGAGGCATGCTAACTAGTCATAACGATAATAAAGGTGTCACTAGTGATTTATGAGCGACACATTTCTGAAGCTGAATCTCTTTTGGTCCACAGGAGTTCTACTCATTGAGGTTTGGAGATGATGCGGTCGAAATTATCAAAGACTCCAACCCAGTGGACAAAAGTAAACTCGATCCCAACAAGGTGACATGACATGTACATACAGTATGTGACTCATCATATGTAAGTACAGATATAATTGTAATGATGACTGTTTGTGCTGGTTTCAGGCCTACCTCCAGATCACTTACGTCGAACCGTTCTTCGACACGTACGAGCTGAAGGAAAGAGTCACCTACTTTGACAAGAACTACAACCTGCGTACCTTCATGTACTGCACTCCGTTCACTCTGGACGGCCGAGCCCACGGCGACTTGATCGAGCAGTACAAACGCAAAACCATCCTCACAACCTCTCACGCCTTCCCTTACATCAAGACACGCATCAATGTTATCCACAAGGAGGAGGTGGGTGTCTGTTGTGTAGGGGTTTTGGGGCAGTTGTTCCATGAATGTAGAGCATCGAGGGAGCTAAGTGGCTACTTCTGATGTCTTTGGCTCTCCAGATAATTCTTGTCCCCATGGAGGTGGCCATTGAGGACATGCAGAAGAAGACTCAGGAGCTTGCCTTCGCCACAAACCAAGATCCTGCAGACTCCAAGATGCTGCAGATGGTGCTGCAGGGCTGTGTGGGAACCACTGTCAACCAGGTGCCCGTTTGTATACATGCAACTGATGATGTATAATCATAATACATTAAAATATCAGAAGCCTTAATCCCTATGGAATATTAATCTTATCCTAATGGGGTTAAACATCTGTGTCAGTGAATTAAGTGGTGACAGACATTCCTTAGCAGATAACAGTGTCTCCTCCCTCACAGGGCCCCCTGGAGGTGGCACAGGTCTTTCTCTCAGACATTCCTGATGACCCAAAGCTGTTTCGCCATCACAACAAACTGCGCCTCTGCTTTAAAGACTTCACCAAGAGGTGATGACACACTCCATGACTCAGACGCAGACTGCTGTGTGACTAATAAAAACAAAATACCCATCTCTCTGTGTCTTCTCTGCTCTCTCGTGCAGGTGTGAGGACGCCCTGAGGAAAAATAAAGCCCTGATCGGACCAGATCAGAAAGAGTACCACAGAGAGCTGGAGAGGAACTATAATAAACTGAAAGAAGCTCTGGGTCCTCTCATCAACCGCAAGATCCCTCAACTATACAGAACCCTGGCAGCTCAGACTACGCAAACACAACTGTAACTTGAGACATGAAACACACACACACACACACGCCTACGCATAGAGACGCACAAAATGATCTCATGCTCATACCATCAAAGCAACAAAGGAGCAACATAAAACCAAACTTTATCATTCTCCAGGCCATAGGCTCAGACGTTTTGTCACCAATGAATGGAGGAAAACCCCAAATCTGGTGATATTTCTCAAGTATTTATATTAAATTAATGCAGTTCTCTGAGCATGAAAGCTATCACCATGTGTTTGTTTTGTTTCGTGTTGTTTTGGGGTTTTTTTCATCTGCTTTTGGCATGAGGGGCTGAGGACAGCTGCTTCATAATCAAACACAGAACTGCAGCACCTGCCGGAGCTATGCTTTGATGCTGAAATGTATATTTTAGAAGCAGTTGTTGCCTCCAGACTTAACAAACTAAATGCAAATAGATATTAAAACATATTAATGTGGCAGGATTTTAACAGAATTCAGTGTTACACTTATCACATCTCATTGTTTTTGCACTTTTCTCTTGCAGGAACTCCTTGAGTAGATCTAGTCTCCGCTGAAAGGACAGCAAAATGGATAACAACACCGAAAGCGAGCTTTAGAAATTTGCTTCATCCCTTCTGTTGCCCCTCCCCCAATGCATCACACACCAACTGTCACAAGCAAACATCCACCGTCCTCTTCCTCGTCCAGCTCGTTATTCTACCCTCTTACCCCCCCCCCCCCCCCCCCCCCCGGCCACCCAGTCATGCCATAATCCCCCCCCCCACTGCCACCACTTCCACCACATACATGCAAAAACACACACACACACACTTGTCACCTCCGCTGAACCGTCTCCCCCGTCTCCCCCGTCACCACCACTCTCACACCTCTGTAGGAGAAAACCTCGGCTGTTTATACTGGAAGGTTATCTGAACTGTAAACATCGTCATTTGGAGCGAGACTCAGACACGTCAGGGTTTTAAACCAAAAGTAAACCAGAAGAATCCTCACAGTAATCTCCCAAAGCTTGATCTAGCTTTATCTTTTCACTCGTCTAGAGCTGCCAGACACATTTTTTATCCAAATCGCTTTGGGTTTTTTTTTTGGTGTTTTTTTTTTTGTTCCTCAATGCATCTGTTTTCCTTTTGCTGCAAGTGTTGGATTTTGGAGAGGTTGTAGTTTGTCTGTTTTGTGTCATGGCCTTATTTAATTTGTTAGAGTTTTTTTTTTTTTGACAGTGCCTGGTAGTAGTCACTGCCAGCTGGTTATTAAATAGTCCCAGGGAGTTTTCTTTCGTTATCAACTGACCAAATTTCTGACATTCCTTCTTCTTTAAGTTGTCCCATTACGTCTGCCTATGTCTTGTTGTAAGAATTCATTATAAAGAGTAGAGGTGGGGTCATTCTGTCCAAGTGTAGGTTGTAGCGGCATTGTAAGAATTGGAATATTATTGGGGGGGAAAGCTGGATGGTATGTTTAAATGGGTTTTTTTTAAACTGTGAAATTATCTTGTAATGCACAATAGTCACATCACATGTAAATCACAGAAGCACTGCCTTCAGCCAGGCCATGTTCCTGGCCCACACAAATATGTTCAAACTGTGACATTTACTACCCTACAGGAACTGATAAGGTAATACATGTTTGGCTGTGTGGTGTAAGACAAGTCCTGTTTTTACTGTGTTTGAACTAATGTCAAAATGCACTCCAAATGCCTTGTATATGTCTAACAATGTTTATATATTCATTGTAGCTATTTCCAACTACTGTATGTATGATTTTGCACTATTGTAAACAAACTACAACACATTAACACTGTAACTATTAAGATATCTTGAGCTGTTGTGAATTTACAAAACTGGAGACTGTTTTTTTTGTTTTTCTTTTACTAGATAAACTTTTTTTTTAAAATTTATTTACACTGTTTTTTACTGCTTTCTATTAAATTTATCTTCCTACCTTTGGTCAGTTTTTATATGTGGGTATACAGAACTAAGTATAAGTATAATTGCTATTTTCAGTCACTGTAATACATTATCAAACTAGTTTGTAGTGACAACAATTAAAAAGATGTAGTACTCCCTTTAGGGTTTTTATATTGTATTATAGTTGGCCTGTATAGTGTCTCTAATGCCAGACGACAGTAATTTAATTGCTTAAGGGACTTTAGGGCTCTTATTCCAAATTATAAAAAGTCTAATTTTTATTATCTTAGTTTTGGGATCAATTCTTTATATTTCAAAAAACACAGAACAAAGCAAAAACAAAATAAAGATATGAGCGATTCAGACTAATCATACTGTACATATCATTATTACAAAATTAAGATCTCATTAGTGTATGGAAGTTGTACATGTATGTATTGTATTATGTCTATTTAATTGTAGCAGTTTCTGCACTGCTCTCTTAGCCAGGTCACTCTTGGAAAAGAGATTTTTTATCTCAATAAGGATTTCTTTACCTGGTAAAATAAAGGATATAATAAAATAAAGTTTAAAAATAAAATAGATGGTTTAAATAAAATAACCAATATCCAGGACTCATTAGGTTAAAGAGTTAGAGGCAAAAATATGGATGTAGCAAGTAACTAAAACTTTAATTATATAGCACCTTTCTAAACAGAAGTTACAAAGTGCTTTACATCAAGGCAAAAACTCACAAAACAGTCAAAATACAAATAAAGTGCATTACAAATACAAACAAGCTTTCAGAACCGAAAGTAACGTGTCAAATATACGTATATGGTATTTTTAAAATGATAACTTTTTACACTCCAGGTACAGGCGATTACATCTGTGTTATCAATTCTGGTCCAGTAAACTTCCTTTTTTTTATACTGTCTTACTGGCTTTCTAATCGTTATCTAACAAAGACCACATGTGAAAATGATTTCACTGATTACTTCACCTATACTGCAGCATATGATAGACTTTGGGCCCTGTGCTAAATGACATTATTTTCTACGTCTATTATTTTCACCATCCCCTGCAACGTTTGTCTAATATAGCACAATGAAGGGCCCTACATTATTATATTTGCAGAGTTTCAATGGCTCTGTCAATCAGAGCTGAGGGCTGGAGGTTTTCCATTTAACAGAATCGCTCAGGATCAGTTAATACAATTTTTTATGATGGAGATAAGAAGGAAATAAAGGATTGCATTATCAGCTGTTGTAATATTAGTTTTTAATTCTCATAGGTTACAGCAGGCCCAAACTGGGGGGAAATGTATAAGTAAATATCTTAACTGTAAATATTTCAATTACATCACAACAACTGGAATTAGTGGGGGTTACTTTTCAGTAAATAATTGTGTTTACATCGGTCTGTATTTGAGCTCTCTTTCCCTTCTCTTTAGTCCTTGAGGGTTCTTGAAAGTTTGTGCAGGTCCTGAAATGTCAATGAGTTACTTAAAGGTACTAAAGGCATCTTGAGTGTTCTTGAAAGTTACTGAATTTCCTGGAAAGATTGTCACATTTGCCTGGGCACTTTGACTAAGGCTGGAAGAAAGGGAATTCCAGGGGTACAGATGAGAAAAAATGAAGGCATCAGTGATGCATTCAAGATCGGTTGCTGGTAAAAATGCTTTTTTGTTGAGCTGGCATTCAATTTGCACTTCTGTGTTAAATATAATGCCAACATTCCCAGCATATGGTTTTACAAGGCGAGCAATTGGACCATTTTTTTCAGGGCCAGAAATGAGAATTGACTTAAGTGACATCCAATCCTTTATAGTGGCTCGACACGTTTAGAGCATCAGGCCCCCCAGAGTCTAGGATCGCCCCTGCCATTAGGTCCATGAAGCCAGTAAGAGGTCCGCTCTAGGCTGCTGGCCCTTTAAGAAGAGCGGGAGGGGTCGCGGAGCATCTTGGCTGCAGTGTTTTTGTCTCTCTGTCAGTGAGCGCTCCTGGCCGAGGCGGCTGAAAGGATCCCCAGAGAGCAGGTAAGAACAGCAAATAAGTTCTCATTCTTCTGTATGTTTTCATCTAGCTGCATTTTAAATCGAGGCGCCTCCTTGTGAGTGTGACTTCTTTTGTAAAGCATCGGTCCTGGCCTTTCCCCCGGTGCCCTCTCTCTCCGAAGTAACGGGTCCTTTATCCGCTGAAATCACCGCGGCTTCAGTCTGATTCATATTTCTGCCTATTGTTCCGACAAATTTGCTGTCTTTTATTTCTCATTAGCGTTTCTTCACCTTTAGAGGAGTCCTTAACGGAGTCTCACGGTCGCTCCCCTTTTTGTTCAGAGCATCATTGATTCACGTTGCACGACGGCGAGAAGCGCCGTTACCGAAAAACATCTATTATCTATATCTATATCATAATGATACTCATATTTCCACAATAACTGGAAGCGAGTCCGTCAAACAGAAATGTGAGTCTGCAATGCATCTCCGGGGTTCCCGTGTTTATTATAGGAAAATTGCCTTTCCTCTACAGTATCCCTGTTAAATCCATCACGCACTGTCTGTATTGTGATTTTTCGCAGAGGGTTCAAAGAGAGGGGATTTTGCCACGCGGCCTTAACTTTTGTCTCAATTGATTATCAGAGCACGAGTTTCAGTTTTGCAGCGAGCTTACAGTGTACCATCTCTCCATGTCATCTCTGAACGAGCTCCACATTTGGGTGTGTGTGTGTCTCTGTTTGGCCTTCATTATTAAACTTTTCCTCATGCCTCACACATGATCTGGTGTAACAATCTAGCCACTTTCGGACTTCACTAAAAAATAAATAAATAAATAAATAAAAATGAAAAGCTCAGTGGAGGCTCGGGGGAGAGGGTGGGTCCGTGCACTCTGCAAGTTTTCATGACTTCCAGATGTTCAACAGCTTTTCGTTGCTGCTTCTTGTCCTCAAATTTGTTCGTCTCGCCGGCTGTAATGGTCACCGAAGGGAGTGACCGCTTTAGCCACTAAGTCATCTCCTAGCCTGTCCTCGTGAGATGGATGAGAGCTGACGGAGCTGACATACAGCAGGAGGAGTAGGGTAGGCCTGTATCAACGTAAAACTCCTTCTGTATTTGTGCTTTTCACATATTCCAGTTGCTCTGAAATGAGTCCCATTGTTAATTTACCCTAAAAAAAACAACAACCAATTTGCTAGGCTTTATAAGGCAAAATGTAAAATTTATGTTATTCTCATGAATGTGTAACAGTTTTGGACTAATATCAGGCAGGGGTGTTGCTAGACATAAAGCTCGATTGGGGCACAGGCCCCCCATTACTGAAATCTCATTTTTCCTCTTGAATGCCTGCTGTTGTACGAACTACCCTTGCTTAGCCCACCATTACTGCCACTGTGCTGCTGAAACTGAAAACACTACGGGCAAATGTAAAAATGTAGAGATATTATGAAAAATATAGCTAATATCAGTATCATTTATATTTGATAATGCTTAGCCTACAACAGAACTAATGTTAAACTCATTTAATACAATATTAATGTCATTCTAATGAAAGGCCAGCTGGGTCGGTCCAATATTTACCCAGCAGTTGCCTTAGAAACAACCCAATTTGGGTGTTTACTAACTAGAGTGTATAGCCTCCACAAAGTCAATAAAATCAACCTTTTATATTTGCCAGACCTGCAAATAGGTTATTTATACAAAGCTAGTTTTTTTTTAATCTCCAAAATGTGATCATCAGTAGGATTCAAATTTTTCTTTTGTCCCATGATGTCATCATGCCTCAATCTTGATACTTGTATCGCGCTGATACAGGGGTTGCAGAGTGTGCTCAGCAGTGCAGCAGCTACATTCTAGACATTCTAGGCATTCCTTTTCCATTATTATTGATCTACATTAATCCACTGCCATCTGGGATTGTTTACCGATGAACTTTATGCATCAGGATGTCTGGTGGTACGTGTGGCGCACTGTCCAGTTTCATCAGTAAACACATCAGATGTTGTTTTGATGAAGGACATGCAGTACTTGGCAGGATGTCGGGGTTTAGTCATCAGTCTGTTAGACTGCGTCATACAATACACCACTGTCCTGCTGTTGTGTAATGGGGCTGCTGGCTGTATTAAATCACCTACCAGTCAATAGCCAACGATTGCAGCAGCTGCATGGCACCCAGATGGTCTCTGTCCTGTCATTCATGTACTTACACAGACTAGTCGTTTGACTGTGGCTTCAAATAAACCAAAACAATTAACAAAATAATCTTCATGAGCGTAGGGTTTATCGCAGAAGTCTTGGGTTTCCCTTATAAACACACAACTCAATATTCCCATACTGTTATTATAAGTGCGAGAGTAAAAACATTGTCGCTTTGGGGACCCCATAGAATCCCATCAGAGACCCCTGGCAGTCCCCCAGACTGTAGTTTGGGAATCTCTTGTCAGGTTTTTCATCAGGAGGAGTTTCCTTTAACCATTTTTAACCGAGCTGGAATGTGATTGTCTCATTACAGCGTTTGGACCCAGGGGTGCTGAGGTGGAATGCAGGGTTATAAACCCCATTTGCACACTGGGCCACACGCCGGGCGTTTAAATGGTTTAGCGTGGCTAATGAAATTACGCCCTGAACCTGTATGAGACTGTCTAGGCTCTTATTAGCTAGTCTTATGTCATGATGAATTATCTGTTCTATTTAAAACAATACACAGCAAATGTTTTTTTTAAAAATGTGCCACTTGAAATCTGTTTCTTGTTTTCATCCTCCAAAGCAGCCTATGAATATATCTTTTTCACATTATCACAACTTATTTTTTTATCGCTCAAAATTCTTCAGTATTAGAGGTTAATTAGTTCATGAACTAGAGATAAGATGCAGTATAGCAGAAGTAGCATCAGCCTGATTTGGTTAATACTCCTTAACTATATTGATTGAGGCAGCCAGTATAAGAATGTTTTCAGTGAACATATGGTCTGATCTGGCTTTGTAGGCGCTCAGGACAGTAATTCATTATCGGCTTGAATGATCTGACTTAATCTCCTTTTAATACATTGATCGCTCAGAAAAGCAAAATGAACTCTCCAGTCTAGAAAAGCACATTATGTTGGAGTAGTGAGTGTTAAATATGTTTTCCTGGCCTTTTTAAACGTCTTTCTGTTCACAGAATCTTTTGGTCAACAACACTTAATTGAATCAGGAAGTATTTGATGAGATTCCTGAGAGGGCCCTACTTTAACTATATTGTTGCAGTCAGATTACTTCCTTTGCTCTGCTGTGCTCTCCCTTTGGTACCACAACATACGCTGACCTGAGCTGTGACCGGCTCCCCACCACCCGTCTTACTGCCGTCTGGACCTCGTCTTCCTCTTCCTCTCCAGACCCCAGTCCCCTCAAAGCGCTGTGGCCTCTCTGCCCGGCATCATTTTTAATCCCCACCTCCGCAACTGCTCAGGAATTTTCTCCCAAATGCCCTTTTTTTTTTTGTTCTTTTTTTTTTTTTTTCTTTCCCGGTGCTGCTCCTTGCAGCTCAGCCCCACCCTTGCTCAGTTTCCTGTTGGAGGTTAGCACAATGACCAATAGCAGACTGGTGGGTGTTTACTCTGCTCCTGTTCCAGGAGTAATGGGAGATGGCCAGCCCCTCCCCTTGGCCGTACTCTAGCCAGCACCATACCCTTAAGTCCAGCATCGTCTGCTCCTCCATACCTCCACCCCTTAATGTAAAAAACAGGGCTTTTGTGAAAGGGCAGCGTTCTAGAGGGGAGATCCCATTGGGTTATGATTTCACTGTAAAGCCCAAATCAGTCAAAAAAACACATGTCCACCAGCAGTATAAGAGCAAAGTACGGCCATATTGAGATCACATGGTCTAGTTACACTGTCAGGCAGTGACGTATTTATCCACTTAATGCATGGTAACAAATGACTGTTGTTGCTTCTACATTAGCATTCTTTAGCTGTTCTGAAGAGGGATTTGTTAATTTTCTTTTTTTTAAAATTTATTATTCATTCAGCACCAGTTGGCTGAATGAAGCCATCTGTGCTGCCGAGTGAGGAAGAGGACAAGAAGTCTCAACAGACAGATCAACAACTGTATCTCCTGCTGTCATCTTTACGTAACACTTAAAACTCATCTGTATGTATGTATTCAAATCTCTGCGGCCTCTTACTCTGAGAAAGTAAAAACTCTGAGCAACACTTAGCTGTTTTTAGTCGGACAAAGTGCATCTACTCATGATGTTGGCTTATTTTTTTTTTTTTTTTTTGGTGTGGAATGCACAAATGATGGTAATCTTTGAGATGGAGCCATTGAAGATAATGAGGAAAAGTCTTTATATACTCATTGTGTGATGTTCTTGAAGCCCTCTGTGTGATTATTGTCATGTTCTCCCTGCCTCAACAGCAGCAAACTACATTTTAGTGTCAGCATGATTCATACTAGTGCAGTCCAAAATCTGAAAACAGTCATGGTCTTTTCTCATTCGAGAAGTTTCCATCTAAAACCGTTAGCGGCGTTTCTTTTTTTCTTCCCCGCTCCTCTTGCAGTTTTGCCTTCCTTCCCTCACATTCCCACTCTTTCTCTCCCACCCTCCATCACATACTGTACTGCTCTCCCCCCTGCTTTCTCACTTTCTTTCCCCCGTTCATTTTTTCTTTCTTTCTCCGTTACGCTCTCCCTCTACTTGTTACTCTTTCTCTTGGGCTGGGAGGAAGTGACTGGGCTGTTTCTGGATCCTTGGGGAATAGAAAGATGGAGCTCCCTTTCCTGTAACCATTTCTTCCTCAGACCTCAGATTACTGCAACAGTTTGTCTGCTCTTCGTCACGTCACTTGTCTTGGTGTGGTGAGAGTGGCAGATGTACCACCAAAATGTTGCTACTTATTAGGGGGGTAATAAATCAGAAATGTATCATCTCGCTGTCGGATTACTCATCGAGAACGCAGACAAATTAAAAGCCTCTAAATCACTCATCTTTCATATCATCGGTGCCCTTACGTCAATAAATCAACGTAAAGGCTACGGTTGTGTTTGTTGAGATGTGGGAGTTGTCAGGCTGCAGCCAGTGTTGATGTGTTGGGAGTTGTGTGTTTTCATCTGTATCATGTGGGAGTCGACGAGAGTTCAAGTTGTCTCTTGTAAAGTTTGGCATTTCTCTTACACAAGTATTTTCCATCAGGGTTATAAGCAGAAGCTCCACATAGTTCCCTGTCTTTAATCCTGTCCTTTGACAGTAGTTTTTGGCACTGATATATTAATGATATTGTTATCTTACACCACTAGCAGCACAGTCATTTTTGGAGTCTTACACACTTTTTGTTTGTAGTTACTTGGCCCAGCTCCTTGTAGTTCCAGAATCTGTCAGTGTTGTGAGTCCATAACAGCACCTCATCAACTGTTTGTTTGTTTTGAGGTAGAATTCCTTGCTGCACCCGTTTGTCTCTGTCTCCCTCTCTGAGATGCCCCTCCTCGCTTTATATTAGAACCAGCTGTGGAACTAGAGGCTGAATGAATGGCTCTTTGTGATACGGCTGTCGTTCCAGTCTAAAAGGTCTGCCTCTCCTCCTACCCCTCCCGTGACGTGGAGGGTATGGGGAGAATGACAACAACATGAACGGCAACAATTGACAACAACATGGAACAATGGACAGAGGAACAGAGAGTCTTATCGTGATATTATGCAAAGGTCACCCATCGGTGCTTTTCGGACTGTGAGACCCTTCCGGCAAAACGGCGACCGCACTCGCACAGCGAGAGTCAGCACAGGCGCAGCCATGCAGCTCATCTGGTGGACGTGCATGCAGTAGCTACAGCGCAGCATTCAGGTCTGTGTTGTCCATGAAAGGAGCACTTTATAAGGCTTGTGAAATCGGTCTTAGGTTTAGGTCTTTAAAGCTCATCTGTGCAGATGACGGCCGTTCCCACAAAGACTGGAGGGCGTGTGTGTGTGTCTACCAGTGGATTTAGGAGTGTTAGGCACAGGAGCAAGAAAATAGAAAACATTGCCCAATCACATGGCGAGGAGGCTCCCAGCCTTGGATTGATTAGAGCGCCCTGAATTTGAGAGAGGAATGGGTTGGGGGAAGTGTTTCTGGACATCTGGAGGAGAAGCTATGCAGAGCTTATAGGCTGCATTCAGGCTGATCCACAGGGAGGTCAGAGTGTGATTGGCATTTAATGTGGGTATATTGTTCACAACCGGCATGTCAGTCGAAACCACTGCAATGTTTAGAATGGTTTTTTTCTGGCGTTGCAACCTGTGTTTATGGCCCTGTGGGAGACCACTCTTTTGTAACCTGTCAGAAGTCTCTTTTTATCTCTGTCAACAGAGCTACACGCCTTCTAATGTTTACTGACGTCACCACGATGACTACTCGTCTGCGTGTCTCCTTTTATTTTCATGCAACTACATTTCTCTGCAAACCGCCGCAACCAAACGCCGGGGGCCTCCGAAGTTCAAGTTTACTTTATTCTTATTTCCCACAGGTGCCGTCTGTAAGAGTGCAAGAAAAGGAAGGGAGAGCAAGGAGCCTGGGGAGGAGAGATCTCATCCTTGCAGCGCAAGCAGCTGGTATGAAGCGGAAAATAAATCCCCCTTTTCCTAATTCACAAACCATACGCAAACTCGAACAGAATAGTAATCACGAAAGGCTGAGAGAGTCTGTGAGGCAGTGGAAAAATCCATGATCTTTCTCTCAGGGCGGGAAGAGTGGCGTTTCTGAGTTACTACTGAGTTCTAATCCTTTGTAATGGCAATAATAATAAGGTTACTCAATGAATGGAAGCAATGAGTTTGATAGACTTGGGAGAGCTGACCTCAAAATGATGCCTGGCATCTTAAATTGATTTTCAGGGTGGTCTCAATCCTCTGATACATCAGAGAGACAGAAATCTGTATAAATGCTGTAAATTCAGTTTTTTTATTCCTCCAGATGGAAGCATTGAAATGAATAAACCTTACGCTGCCTCGCATGTAGAAAAAAACAAAACGTTTCACTGGTCGCCCTGAGAGGCCAAAGCACCTTCTCTATAGTGCCGTTTTTCTCGTGACATCTGACAGGACATACCACAGACATGTAATTTGTGCTGGATGACCTGCATCTTATCCCCTGAGGGTAGCCTTAATCTTAATGGCAGGGAACGGAGGGGGTAGACCAGGCGATGTTAACTTCCGTTAGTATGGCATGCAGCTGTGTATGGAGGTAGGGGCTTGTAATGGGGGGTAAGGCGTTTGTCCTGGATGAAGCCAGCCAGGGAAAATCATCTGAAGAATGGTGGCGTGTCGCTGACGAAGGGCGCACACTGGTTTCTGTTCAGATGTCATCTCAAAGGCACTCTGTTTGAGGGCTGGGAGAGAGGGAGGAAGGTCAACCACCCCACCCCAGCCTCACACATACTCAGGGAGAGTATATACATACATATACACACACCCACCCAACGAGTTGGAGCAGCAGACGTGGAGGCTGGTGACATGGGCATCTTGAGGGGATGATGTGGGAGGAATAGGACGGAGAGACGCAATAGAGAGAGAAGACAATTCAAGGAGAGAGTAAAGTGAATTTGTGTGTGTGTGTGTGTGACGGCTTGAAAACCACATTGTGGGATCCAAAAAGACATCCATTGGAAGGTGTTAGCCTTCTGGCCCGCAGGGTTTGGAGGTTTGGTCGCCAGACTGCAGATTCTAATTATATCTCATCAACTGTCCCCTGTCAGCGCTGTCCTTCATCCTCCCATACACTCACACTCATGCACTCACATGCAACCACTCCCCTTCTCTCTGTCCTGTTCCCACGTTCTCACATATGCGGTCATACCCTGACCGACCGTACAAAACGCCGCATATAATCAATGCGACACTTCGATTTCACGCCAGAGATGCACGATCGCAACATTCGATGCAGTTGCTCCTGATCAATTAGAGAGCTTACGATGTAAGGAAGTTCTCAAAATTTACATCAGCATACATCTGTATGCTGAAATGTAGTTGGTTTCGTGTCTGTGGCCTGTAAATTCAATGTGAGGAGTGCTTTTAATTTGCGCTGTGTTAAAATAGGTCTGCATGGACACACAGTACAGTATTTCCTTCATAGCGTGTCGAATCTTCTTATGAGAGGGTGATGAAGAGGCACAGATAAGGGGGAATCGCACCGGGACATTACACTGTCTACAGGACTTGGAAACACTGACTAACTTGACTTGGTATTTTTTTCAAGTGCCCTACTTTTCACAAATGAGCAAGCACTGTGTAGAGTCACAAGATAGAGAGAAAGAGCTCGACTTAAAGAAGAGAGACACAGGACTTTCTGAAGAAACAGAAAACAGCCTTAAAGTGAACTGAATGTACCGAAAAAACAAGAACAAAATAAAGGAGGTTTCTTATTCTGATTTTTGCTCTTTCAACTGATATAACGATGTTTCAACGACTAATGGTGTGGATGGCTTAAACATTACATCCCCAGTTCCCACAAAGTGATGACCTAGAAAGTTAATTTTTTGCAAGCAGACACTAACTGAGAGGTGTTGGCATTGTCGGCTCAACGTGTCGCTCTCTCTGGGACTGAAAATCACCATTTTGTGTTTGTAAAGAGTCAGAATGCATTGCCTCTGGTGTGAGAAATGCATTCACTGTGCTTTCTGTGTTGACGTTATGACAAGTAAATGTGGGGAATGAGAGAGACAGTGACCAGCTGAAATCTCCTGATTATCAGCTGATGTTGAGATGGGATGTGAGGGGGGGGGGAAGCATCAGAAAAACAAAAAGAAGAGGACAAATAGAGCAGAAGCAGGAGGGGAAAGGTGAGGACGAAGTGAGGGAGAGAAAGAGGAGAGTGTCTGTAAACCCCAAATCGAGAGGCAAAGCTAGTGTGCACAGATGATTCCTAATAAGGCTGTAACAGGCAGTCTCAAACCTCTGTCCTAGAATTAGCTGCCAGGAAACTTTCCCCTGTAACTCCTCTGTATGCTAGGAACAGAAACAAACACACAATCGACTGTGACCCTCCGTGCTCTGAAGAACGATCGGATCAAATTAGAAAGTAGTGAAAGAAACGCTGAAACTATTTCTGACCATACAAAACAAACAATCATTTATTCCTGGAATACCAACCATATATAGTGTCCTATTCACATCTACAGTATGTCGTCAGCTTATGAGACGTTCATATGATGATGTCATGGTTCTTTAGACATACACAGTCACGTATTATGGCTTTCACCACAGTCTTAATGTGTATGGTCATTTATCATTTCAACACGTCTCTATCTACGCAGGTCCGAGTTAGTGGCCGACTGAGTAGCCGCCACAGGATCATTATGGCTCAGGTGCTGCATATGGACCCCGGCTTCCCAGGTGCAACTTCTGTTTATTTTTTCCTTATATTGCTCTTCATAATAATGAAGTTACTTTAAGATAATTAATTGTTTTTTTATTAGGATTTAAGATAAATTCTAGTAATTTAACAGCTGTGCTATCCAGACACTTTACAAGGTCAGGGTATGGTAACTGTACCATTCCTTTTTGTGTCTAATTTGGTGATTGTTTGGTACACGTGAGCTCAAAGTTAATCCTTTTTTTCTGAAGTCTGAGCCCAAGATTAGATGCAGATTTCCGTTTGTTTAAAGTTGATTTCCTTCCCCCTCAGGAAAACTCAACGTGCCTGTTCCCCCTTCCCTCCACGGCAAAGAAAAGGAGGCACCCTACTCTGTCGAGACCCCCTATGGCTACCGTCTGGACCTAGACTTCCTCAAATATGTCAACGACATAGAGAAGGGAAACACTATTAAGAAGGTGCCTATCCAACGCCGGCAGCGCTATGGTTCCCTTCCCCGTGGTTATGGCTATGCTGGCTCCTGGTGGACTTCCACAGAGTCTCTGTGCTCCAACACGAGCATGGACAGCCGGCACTCCTCCTACTCCTACTGTGCCCCAGGCTACCACACGTCACAGAGGCCCAGCTTCAGCACTGCCCGGGTGGAGAAAACCCTGTTGGATGCACGCAGGAAGCTGGAAGAGGAGAAAGAGGGGCGGAGATTTTCCAACCTGGGAAGTATGCACAGCAGTGTAGCAGGCTCTAACACCTCTCTCAGCAGTGCACACAGTTTCAACAGAGCCCACGGTGGGAGTGGATCCTTCACCCCAATTAATTCTGGCCTGTCGACTCCAGTGACCCCAACACCAGCCCACCTGCAGCATGTCAGAGAGCAGATGGCTGCAGCCCTCAGGAAAATAAGGGAGCTCGAGGAGCAGGTGAAGACCATCCCTGTGCTGCAGGTAAAAATTTCTGTGCTGCAGGAGGAGAAACGACAGCTCAGCGTCCAGCTGAAGAGCCAGAAGTTTCTGGGCCATACTCTTGGTTTTAGCCGAGGTCGTCCCAGAGGAGAGCTCTACATCGACATCCCTGAAGAAGAGGGAAGCAATGGAGCTAAGAGCAGCAGCAAGCCAGCAGGGCCATTATCTCCCACCACACCTGAGGGCTTCAAGCAAGACTCTGGGTGTGAGATCGAGGACACAGTGATTGTGGGTGGAGCGCGGCCAGATGCAAAGCGGGAAGTGCGCACTGTTGGAGTAGGACCGGAGATTTCAAGGGGCAGTCGTCAGGTGGGAGTCGGGGTTCGGGAGGAGGATCTGGGTCTACTTCCTGAGACAGCGGCTCTTAAGAATCAAGTGGGTCAGCTTGAGGGCCAGCTAAAGAGGACGATGCAGGAGCTGCAGGCTGCACAGCAGCAGGTTACAGCAGTCCAAAACACCCCTCAGGCAGAACATCCAGTCATGGCTACCAGCATGGGCTGGCAAGAGCCACAAGGCTGCAGCCTGCACTCTCTGGTCAGCTTTACACAGCTGCCCCAACAGAGGGAACAGAGGGAACAGAGAACTGTGGGAATCCAGGTATACACACTAGAGCAGCCTACTGTGGTGGAGGTGGGCACTCTGCTCCGTGCAGAGACTTGCAGCTCCCTTCAACCATCTGGTGGAGACGTGGAGGACGACCACAGAGGACAAGACGAAGGTCTGTGCTTGTAAATAGGAATGGAGCCTGAAAACATACTACAAAGCTGAATCAGCTCCTCTCTCAAACACTAAAATCTAATATATAACCCAGGATTTAATGCATTTCCAATAGTTTGGGTTGTGTTGTATTGTACAAGTTTACTTTTTTTCTCCACAACACGCTGGATTATTATATATATTTTCTGTCTCACAGATACTCCCGTTGAGTTGCCAATTGCAGTCAGCTCCAAGCAAGTACGCGATGTCCTAAAGAGCGAGTTGTCCACTTCAGAGCCTGTGACTACTCCTGTCATCGCAGTAGGCATGTCTGGTAATCAGGCGGGTTTGCTGCATTCTAAAGATGGAGAGACACACCTGCCTACATCCACAGAGGCTGTCCAATTACAAGAAGGCCCTAAGACAGGTAACTGGACTGAACAGAACACCCCGTGACCATCCCTCTAACTTGTTCAAACCACATCATGTTTCTGCTGTATGCATGATTACTGGGATCTTTTCCAGCCTCATCTCCGCAGACCTCTCTGAGATCTATCATGAAGCGGAAAGCAGAAGGTGAACCAGGATCTCCCTCCACAAAGAAAAACCTCCAGTTCGTTGGAGTAAATGGAGGGTAGGTGTCAGTCGTTGCAGAGTCTGTCCTAGCTCAGGGAATGCTTTCAGGTTTATAAAGCAGGTATGAGTTGCAAAGACTCGGAGCTGTTAGATGGTGAAACATGTTCTTGTCTTTCAGCTTCGAGTCTGAATCATCAGACGATAGCAGCAGCGAGAGCTCAGATGAGGGGAGTGACTCCAGCGAATATCATGAAGCCAGAGAAAAGCTACCGGAGTCAGCCATCCAGCACCAGCAAATAACCCACAGCCAGGCTTCACAGCCTCCAGAAAGCAACAGTGTACCTCAGCAGACTGCTGTCAAACCACCAGCCATCATTCCAAACTTGCAGCAGAGTCCCATCCATTCTCGAACTGTAGACACAAGTCTACCAGATGAACCCCCCCAGTCACCAGTGACGGACACTGTTGTGCAAAATTGTGCCTCACGGCCACCAGCCTCCAGCTCCACTCCAACACCTCCATGTCCAGCAAATGATTCTGCCTCTAAAGAATCTGTAGGTCAGCCATCAGAAAAACACACAGTCACCCAGGAGATCATCTCCACATCATCAAGCACCGAATCCACACCTGAACAAAGCTCCATTAAGTCCTCAGTTACTCCATCACTGTGTGTGACTAAAACCTCTGAGACTACGAAGCAGCAATACGCCATCCAGTCAGAGACAACCGTCCTCTCCAGCCACTCAGAGTTAAAGCCAGCAGCAGATGACACTGCCACAGCATCGGCCAAACAAGTCAGGTAAACATGACATGGACTGATAGAGTGGTAATGGTACTATAACGCCTGTGTATGAGCATCAGTGACTGATGTTGACTCCTTGTCTGTTTCAGACTGGAGCTGAGTGACAGCCTGATGTCAGCGCTTCATGCCCTGCAGAAAGCCCTGGGGGAACCCAATGCCTTCAGCCAACAAGGAGCAGTAGGTGTTCATTTAGTTCACTTTATTTCGTCACTCAGCAATAATAGTGCTTCCCGGGAAATCCAGGAGTGTATTAAAAGCGATCACACTGACAACAAAGCAGAACCACAGCTGAGTAAAATCTCAAAAAGATTCTCAAAAATGTATTCATCGTAACTTTCCAGTTAAATATTTGCAGAACATCAAAAACTCTTTCTAGGCTTTAACTGGTTACAAGTTTCTTGTATTAGAAGATATTGTATCTCTATGTTGTTTGAATTAGTCAGTAAAACAGAGTTTGGAATTTTAAAAAAATGAGCAAAGTGTTTTCTGTGCTCGGCTTTAGACCCAGTATTTCAGCATTTTTCCCAGATCTGGACGAGAAAACAACATATTTCCTGTGTATTTCTACAGAGATTCAGTTTCCAGCGAACCTTGTTCTCATTTTTGATTGTTTAATACTTATCGTGGTCATTCTGCATTTTGCATGTGAGTTGTGCTGTTTTACTTCTCCCACAGTCTGTCAAAGGTTTTCATGTCTGTGATCGTCCTCATTGTGTCTGACCTCAGAGAGCAGCTTACACCACCGTGCTACAGGAGTGGCTGCGTGTGTCCTGTCACAAAGCAGCGGACACGGCTGTTGTCAAGGCCTATATGAGTGCCTTCGCCTCCATCTCCCCTCAGCTGCTGGAGTTTGTGATCAACATGGCAGACGGCAATGGGAATACTGCGCTTCACTACACCGTCTCCCACTCCAACTTCCCTGTGGTGAAACTGCTGCTGGACACTGGTGAGATTTTACTTTTTATGCCTGATTTTGCATGTGTGGGTGGAAAGTTAAGGACAGCAGCTAAAGCATTTAACATCCTATATGTAAAAGTTAAACTCCTCTTCATCCCATTGAGTCAGATGTTTAAGTGTCACACTGTATAGTCATTTGTCACACAGAGTCTTAGAAGATTATTGTCTCCATCGTGTCTTTATTTGTGATGCCATTGTATCACCTGTCACTCTGATTGCCCCATTTACCTGACAGGCCTGTGTAATGCTGACAAGCAGAACAAGGCGGGCTACACAGCTATTATGCTGACAGCTCTGGCTGCCTTCCACTCAGACGTCGACCTTCAAACCGTCCTGCAGCTGCTGCGCACAGGAGACGTTAACGCCAAGGCGAGCCAGGTGCGCCCTCTACTGCTCAGTAGTTTTAACTGCACCGCCATAAACAAACCCATGACAGTCCTCTGACAGACTATTTATTACATTTGCTCTCAGTACTCTGTTAACTGCAGAGTTCGTCCAGATGCATGCCGCAGCTTGTGAAATAAATGCACTCTTCTGAATGACAGCAAATCAGATTTGAAATTAGAGCTACATGATTTTATAGATTTTGAATAATACCTGCTTGCAGGCTGGTCAAACGGCGCTGATGTTGGCCGTCAGCCATGGTCGAGGGGACATGGTGCGGGCGCTGCTGTCCTGTGGGGCACAGGTCAACATCCGGGATGACGACGGCTCCACTGCACTCATGTGTGCCTGCGAACACGGACACGTGGACATCGTGCGCCAGCTACTGTCTGTGCCGGGCTGCGATGCCACTCTCACCGATAATGTATGTATATATTTCTCTGTCCCTCTCCTTTTTTTTTGGAAAAATTCTTCCCAACTTGATAATCTTATGATTGTTCTCTCTTTTCGTACAGGATGGCAGCACTGCTCTGTCCATTGCCCTGGAGGCCAGCCAGAATGACATTGCTGTGCTTCTGTATGCTCACCTCAACTTTGCAAAGCCTCCTTCCCCCGTGAGTACTTTGATACACTGCCAACACACGTGTGCTAATGTCATAAGGGCCTTAATTTTAGAGCAACCACTTTGCAGCAACATTCTACATTCATACAGAGAGAAATCTGCAATAGCAGAAGAGGACTGTAATAAGGCACTGTGTAATGCAGCTTCATTACTTCTGTTGTTTTAAAAGGAAGTGAAGAGGTTACTCTGTTAAATGTGGGAAATTATGAACTGATATAGAGGTAGATGAAGCAAATTGAAGCTACAAAAGAATATCAACTCCATCAAAACTTCTTGAAAATGACAGACATCACATTTTCTTGTTAAAATTTCACACTTCAGCATTAGTGATTCTTCTTACAGCTGCGAATATTACTATATTATGTGTGCTTGTTCTCATTTTAAACCAAGTCTACAATATTTTGCCAACAGTTCATAATGCAATACATTTTAACCTCGTCTAGGTCTCACCGAAGTCTCCTCTCTTGGGTTCCTCTCCTCCTGCCAGTGAAACAAGATAAAACCAGCCAAGTCACAGGAACTGATCATATTACAGCATCATTTTTTTTTTTTTTTTTTAAATCTGTGTAACTAACAGAAGCATGAGTTTGAGTTTGTTACATTGTAATTTGCAGATAATTATATGACAGCTTACACCATTGTTATTCATTGCTTTTTCTTACACAGTGGTCTTTTTTAACCACAGTGGTGGTTGAAAAAATTGATTTTTGTTGTGGTACCATGTGAAAAACTGAGCATCTACTGACTGAATCTAGATACCAGTCCAGTCCTCTTATGATTAAGTAGTCATACCTGTTGTTGTTGACACTTGAAAGTCAAAACTGTTTGCTAAATTCCATTTTACAATTAATTATTATACACGTCTTTAATTCCATACATATTAGCTTCTTTCTTAGGGAGTTGTATTATCGTTGTAATGTGTACAATATCTCTTACATAGTATTGTCATTATGTGTGTGACCATCACAGCCATTTGGAATAACAAAAGCCACCCCTCTCATGGGTAAGTGTCCTTGCATCAACTAGCTCATTGGTGCTACAAAAATGTAATACAGAAAACCCCACTTCAACAGTTAATCAATATTTGTACACAAAATTTATTTACTTAGAGTATTTTTGATATTTGTTTTTATTCCGACTCAATTCAGGGCCTCTGCGGATCAAGATTTTTATTTCACATGCAATCTTTAACTTATTACACCATTTTAACTGAGGAGAGAATTTAGTATGTGTCCCCCAAAATAATCCCAAAGAGATATTTCTCCTATCAGTTCTGTGACACTGTATGTTGTGGTGATAATATTAAAACAGGCTTATCATCAGCGTGAAGGGAGAAAGATGTCTACAATACCCTCTGAAGGCTACGTTACTCTGATCTTTGTATTTTTATACATGAAGGTATTTTGTATGGTTGTAAGGAAAGACTGGAGTGTATCAGTGTAATAATCTGTACTTTTAAGATTTAACAAGAGTTTGTTGAGAAATGACTGAAAGCACTGGTGAAGCCACCTCCGCTGTGGTCATGCCAGTAAGATTTGTCAGGGAACCAGAAAGTGACTGATTGGAGTCTTTAAAGGATGTGTCATGTAAGATGTGAATATCAAAATAATATATGTCAATATAAAGTGGTAGTTATTATGCCTAAAGACAAATTCCTTGAACAAAAGTGCATAGGCTATTGATGTCAAAATTTCTATTAATTTTTAAAGATTTTTTTCACAATTTTCATATTCACTTTCAAGCAATTGAATTTTTATAAACTTTGAGGTGTTTAATTTAAGTATCTATCTTTTTATACATTTAAAATTTTAAGCTCACACCTATGTAATCGCACAGCTCTTTAGTTTATGTTTTATTAAGATTTATGTAAAATGTTAGATTGTTTCTCAATTGATTAATAAATGTGGACCACACTGTTTCTGTTGCATTTATTCAATATTACTTTTGCTTGAAAGTTGCCATCAGTGACTTTACGTCACTGGCACAAGGTACACAAGGTAAAAAAAATTTTTTTTAAATCTTGTAGCTAACAATGGGTCTCTGGGGGGGACATTTTTGTATATGTTTTATATTTGTGTATTAGTGACATACTTAAAGTTCTCTGCACAGCTGGCTCGTATTAACACCTAATGATCTGTCAATTAGCCTGTTGCTAACTCAGAAGAATCTACACAAACATATAACTCAGAATTAAAAGTGGACTTTGCTCAATATTCAGTGGTGTTATTCCTATTTTACTAAAACATAAAGTATGAATGTGGTCCATATGAAATAACATTCACACAACGGGGTAAGGAAAACCAAGTGGATAATAATAAAATGTACATTTGCTAATTTATTATTAAATGCAATTAAAAGCAGAGTAGTGTGACCTTTCTGTTTGCACTCAATCACCAGTATTCATGGGCCATATGAAAGTGAATGTCTTCTCATTGTGTGCTAAATTGACCCCTTTTTATCAGCAGCAACCAGGCAATGGTTAATTATGTGCATTCACTTAAAACATGATACATTTTGAAAATAAGTTCAAAGAAAAACTCTTGTCATACAGCACCAGCTGTTTGCTCCACTTATCTATGTGTTAATTTGAGTGGATCCACCCTCACAGCTATGAGTTAGCCATAATGTGTTTGATAAGCCTTATAAACACACCATGAATTTGAATTACGTGACTACTCATGTTGGAAGCTTATAAATGCATTAATATTACTTAAATTGCAGAACCTAGATTCCAAATCGGAACATAATGAGAGGAAAGATATAAGTGTGTCTTATAACAGACAATAACGCCAGTCAGACACTAGAGGCCTATTTTTTGTTTAATTTTGACATGTAACATGTAGTTGTTTTTACATGCTCATAAAAATAACATCTGACATAAATAATTTTTGTAGCACGTTAATGTTTCGTTCCAATGATAATTTTACGTTTATTTCCATTTTGGTTTATCTCATACAAACTGCATCTGATCTTTTGGCTCACCCTCCGCCGCCTATCTTGGAGGCGGTCCCGGGTGTGTCCATGCTCTGTTTAAACCATAAAAACCCCCAGGGTTTTGGCTCTTCACGGCATTCAGTCAAATATTCAAGAACAAGATGACCAGTCTCACTGCTAAGGACAAGGCCACGGTCAGGACCTTCTGGGACAAAGTATCCCCAAAATTGGAGGACATCGGCACTGATGCACTGGCCAGGTAAATATGAGAAAATACAGACTGATGTTGGCCTAATCTCGTCCAACACTGATTCATTATTGATTATTAATTATTATTTATTATTTATTTTACCCAGGATGCTGATTGTGTACCCGCAAACCAAGACTTACTTTTCCCACTGGAAGGATATGAGCCCCACCTCTGCCATGGCAAAAAAGCACGGAATAACTGTGATGTCTGGAGTTGCAGATGCTGTGAGCAAAATCGACGACCTGAAAGGAGGTCTTCTGAGTCTCAGTGAGCTGCATGCCTTCACTCTGCGTGTGGACCCTGCTAACTTCAAGGTAAAGAACCAATGTGATTAAAAGAGGGGCTTCCATATTTGCAACAGCTCCATCGGTCATTACCATTGACACAATGCCCCTATGTATAGTTTAGATCATGCTGTGAGGCCTATACATATGAAGATCACAGTGAATGTCACAGGAAAAATCAGATGTGTGATGGATGGCTGGAGAGCTAAAACTCCATATATTTAACATCCGTTTGTCGTCTTTCCAGATTATCTCCCACTGCATCCTTGTGGTCATGGCCATCATGTTCCCCACCGACTTCACCCCACAGGTCCATGTGGCCATGGACAAGTTCCTGGCTGCTCTGGCTCTGGCCCTGTCTGAGAAATACAGATAAACTGCAGCAGAAGATGACAGATACTGAAGCATGAGCTTGTATTGCATAATGATTAATAAATGCAGGAAAGCAAAAAAGAGAATGTGTTCTTTCTTGTTGCTTTTTGGTGATTTTTTTCAAAAGTTACAACTAAGGGATAAAACAGAATTATAAATAATAAAGTCCAAGTTTACACTAACATTACACCTGCAACATGTCGTTGACAAATATATAAAGCAAAACATTTTTTCTGGCTTGTTTTTGATGCTTTGTGTCACATCTGTCAAAATTTGCAGCCGCAGGACAAAATAATGAAGTAGAATTTTACACTTTGAGCTGCAACAATTGATAAATTATATTAAATTAAGATGGAGCTGTTTTGACAATTATTATTTTTTAGGCAATAATGAAAGTCTTTGGTTCCAGTCACTATGTTCTCTGTTTTAAACAACTGTAAATCGAATATGCCATCTGTCTTAGAAGTGTTAGCTTGACAAAACAAGAAATTTGAAGATGTTTTCTCAAACTGGGAAATTGCGATGGACTTTTTCCTTACATTTATAAACTAAATTATTCTTAAATTTATCCCTGTGTCTGCGTGGGTTCCCTCCAGGTTCTTCGGCTTCCTCCCACCACCCAAAACATACAATATAGGTGAAGTGGTGACTTTAAATTGACCGTAGGCGTGAATGCGAGTGAGAATGGTTGTTTGTCTTTCTATGTGACCCTGTGATGAACTTGGGGCAGGAGGCGGGGTTCACCCAGGACATGTCGCCAGTTCATCACATGACCACATAGAAAGACAGACAACCATTCTCTCTCACTCATTCACTTTATTTTAAGTCAATTTAGAGTCACCAATTCACCTGCATTTTTTTTAATACTGTATTTATCACATGGCAGACGGTTTTGATCTGGTGTTTCTTATTTACTTAGTGTAATTCTTTTTTGTGCTTTGTAATTATTGTTTTAATCTGTTGCATGTACATTTCTTGTTGCTGTGTCTTAATTAATGTGTGTTTTGCATGTATATTTTCCTTAAATTATCTTTATTTGCTTATCAGTGTGGGACTGAGTTGGACTGTTTCCTTTGGAACTGCATAACAATGTGTTCCAGGTTCTGCTTACAGTGTGCGCCCAAATTGACAATTGACCTAGTTTTGAGTTTGAGACGGACAATTGATGACACCAATCACTAGTCGGGGTGGGACGCCCAAGGAACCAATCACCTTCAAGTATGTGGCCACGCAGGTGCCCAGTCTTTTTCCCTGTCTTAGTGTCGCGGAGCACAGAGCTGTGGGCGTCGGGAGGAACCCATCGCTGCGGAGGAGGTCTAGTCTTCGGCAGCCGGCAAGGGAAGGCAGAGGGACCGACAGGGCGACTGCATCAGAGTGTGCTGTGGACCCGACGGGACGGCCCTCTGACGATTAAACTGTGGCTTACGTTTTGTTAGTTTCAAGGGACAATGTTGGACTTTTAGGCCTTTATAGACAAAAGTATATCCGGTTTTATATGCTTTTAATAAGGACGATGTTTTGACTTTTAGAAATTTTTACACTGCCGTTTTCAGTAGTTTTATTATTTTCACTCTGTCTTAACATATGGCTTCTGTAACGAAGGGCTTGTTATAAAGAAGGCAAAGTAAATGTGCTCGTTCTATCATCAACTCCAGTCTCTGTCTGGGTTACTTTGCACTGCTCTCCCTTGTGAACCGATATTATCGTTTGAACAATATTTTTAAGACTTGCTAGGTGGCGTTGTCGGACCACAGACCAGCGATAAGGCCTGACATATTCATCCCACAGGGGGGAAATTCTTTCTCTGCATTTGACCCATCCCTGAGGAGCAGTGGGCTGCCACTAATTTACAGCACCCGGGGAGCAAATTGGGGATCAGTATCTTGCTTTGGAAGGGATGGGTGGAGAGGGGGATTCTTACTTTAGGGGACTGCAGTATGATTTACCAAAAACTCAATTTTGGAGGTATGTTCAACTACGACATCTACTGCAGAACTTCTTCAGGTCAGGTGCACAATCTCCAAAGTCAGCAGAGAAGCTTTCTAGAATTCTTCAGGTTTTTGGGGAAGGAGGTTCTAAATCTTTTAAGATGCTATTGGACTATGCAGGGAATAAAACTATTATAGCTTTTAAGGGAGCTTGGGAACGAGATCTGGGTGTATCATTTGATGAACAGGAATGGGACGAAATTGGAGGAGACCTGGAGAACCTCCTTATCAGGAGTGGATGACCGTACTGGGAGAAGTTGCTGCATATGAAAGAATGACATGCAGGATCGAAAAATATCGTATCAAGTGGGGCATGTATATATCTTTTATAGAGGAACCAGTGTAAGGCCAGGTTGGAAGTGGTTTGTGTTTTTGTTTCCTTTTTTAAAAACATTTTTTAAATTAATTTACATGAGATGTTCTTGTTTGCTGATCCTTGGTTTCTATGGAACGGTAATTCATCTCATCTATTATTTATACAGTTGTGCTGTTGGTAAAAGGTTTACAAACCAGCCACTATATATTCAGGGTGACCCCACCCCCACCCTCAACCCACCACCCCACCCCTTTTTTTTTGTTAGGGGTTAGGGTGGGAGGGGAATTGTTTGTTGTTTCATGTATTGAATTTCATAAGCAGAACTGATTCTCGGTTGATGTGCATTTTGGAAAATAAAAGGTGCAAGTCGTAAAAAAAAGACAAGGGATTGGGCCCAAGTCTCCAAGCAAGATACTGAACCTCAATTTGCTCCCCGGGCACCGTAATGTAGTGGCAGCCCACTGCTCCTCAGGTATGGGTCAAATGCAGAGAAAGGGCCACATAGAAAGAAAAACAACCATTCTCACTCACATTCACGCCTACGGTCAATTTATAGTCACCAATTCACCTATATTGTAATAATTTGGGTGGTGGGAGGAAGCCGGAGAACCTGGAGGGAACCCACGCAGACACGGGGACAAATTTAAGAATAATTCAGTTTATGAATGTAAGGAAAATGTGTCCATCAAAATTTCCCAGTTTTGAGAAAACATCTTCAAATTTCTTGTTTTGTCAAGCTAACACTTCTAAGACAGATGGCATATTCGATTTACAGTTGTATAAAATAGAGAACATAGTGGCTGGAATCAAAGACTTTCATTATTGCCTAAAAAATAATTGTCAAAACAGCTCCATCTTAATTTAATATCATTTATCAATTGTTGCAGCTCAAAGTGTAAAATTCTACTTCATTATTTTGTCCTGCAGTTGCAAATTTTGACAGATGTGACACAAAGCATCAAAAACAAGCCAGAAAAAATGTTTAGCTTTATATATTTGTCAACTTTTGTAAACTTTGACTTCATTATTTATAATTCTGTTATATCCCTTAGTTGTAACTGTTGACAAAAATCACCAAAAAGCAACAAGAAAGAACACATTCTCTCTTTTTTGCTTTCATGCATTTATTCATCATTATGCAATGCAAGCTCATGCTGCAGTATCCGTCATCTTCTGCTGCAGTTTATCTGTATTTCTCAGACAGGGCCAGAGCCAGAGCAGCCAGGAACTTGTCCATGGCCACATGGACCTGTGGGGTGAAGTCGTTGGGGAACATGATGGCCATGACCACAAGGATGCAGTGGGAGATAATCTGGAAAGACGACAAACAGATGTTAAATATATGGAGTTTTAGCTCTCCAGCCATCCATCACACATCTGATTTTTCCTGTAACATTTAGTGCCCACTCCACACTGTGATCTTTGTATGTATAGATCCAACAGATTTATCTGAATGGAGCCGTATGATTTAAACTATACTATGTGCATGGTACTAACAGATGGAGCTGTTGCATAGCTCTTCAAGTTTGATAAAGCATCATATAAATTAGTATCCATCAATCACACTGGTTCTTTACCTTGAAGTTACCAGGGTCCACACGCAGAGTGAAGGCATGCAGCTCACTGAGACTCAGAAGACCTGCTTTCAGGTCGTCGATTTTGCTCACAGCATCTGCAACTCCAGACATCACAGTTATTCCGTGCGTCTTCACCAAGGCAGAGGTGGGGCTCATATCCTTCCAGTGGGAAAAGTAAGTCTTGGTTTGCGGGTACACAATCAGCATCCTGGGTAATAAATAAATAAATATGAGGGTATGTAAATGAATGAGTGTTGGATGAGATTAGGCCAACATCAGTCTGTATTTTCTCATATTTACCTGGCCAGTGCATCAGAGCCGATGTCCTCCGCTCTTGGGGATACTTTGTCCCAGAAGGTCCTGACTGTGGCCTTGTCCTTAGCAGTGAGACTGGACATCTTGTCTTTGTTTGACTATTTGACTGATTGCCGTGAGGAGCCAAAACCCTGGGGGGTTTTATGGTTTAGACAGGGCATGGACACACCCGGGACCACCTCAGAGATAGGCTGTGGAGGGTGGGCCAAAAGATTAGATGCAGTTTGTATGAGATAAACCAAAATGGGGTGACACGGTAGCGCTGTTGTCTCACAACAAGAAAACAATGTCACACCAATTAAAGCATCCTTATTGTTACTTTTCATAATTATAATGTACAGAATTACTTTTAATACATGGGCAATATTCTGTTCACTATCATGTAGCTACAGAATTACTTTTCAATATCATGTACATTAGTACGTTTAATAATATGTGCATTACTACGTTCATTATAAGATGAAATATTAATTTTTATATACTTCCATATCACTACCGTTGTTACTTTCAGTGTGATTCTCAATGCTACTTTTGTATTTCCATTTTGGTTTTACTCTCTTAACTTATCTGATTTCTATTGTCATTCTATTAGGCACTGATTCTTGCATTTACTCCTTATACACTTTATATTATAAAGTTATATTATAGGGGTGGCACGGTGACACAGTGGGTGTCTGCGTGGGTTCCCTCCAGGTTCTCCGGCTTCCTCCCACCACCAAAAACATACAATATAGGTGAATTGGTGACTCTAAATTGACCGTAGGCGTGAGTGTGAGTGTGTACAGTACAGTTATAGCATAGTTAGCCAGTATAATTAGATTATCTTTTAGCAAAAATGCAACAATGTTTTAGTATTAATGTGAAACACTGACATACACTTTGAGCTAGCTGCAACATTGCATAATAAGTTGTTCAATGGCTTTTTTTTTTATAGCTGTTCTTAATGGCAGAAACTTGCAGTGGAGAAAGCCTCACAAGTCTTTTTTTTTTTAAACCTCTTTGATGATGTATGCCATTTCCCATAATACTTGGACACTTTGAGTGAGAATGAAAATGGTGACTCAGCTTATTCAGTGGAGGTCGCTGAGCAGGATGGAGTGTGGCCATTAATTTTTAAATGACAGTTCCCACACATTTCTCTCACTGTCTCATGATGCTCAGCTGTTTAGTTTACAGTACATTCCTGTAATTAATGGTTCTCTCTTAAAGTGCTGTAAATTCACATGTTATTTCTCCCTGATTGCATTTAAGTTTACAGCATGTCACTGTATGACGTTACTTCAGAACTATATGTTCAATCACAACCCCGAAAGGAATAATGAGATTCTTTTTTTAATTTTATGTCTGACTGCAGTTATTATTGTCTGGTAAGACAAACGTCAGTCTTTCCTCTGCTCAGCATGTTCAGATTTGGAATTTGAGATCTACAATCAAGTAATATTAACAGATTTATCAGTTGGAAAGCTTCCAACGATCCCCAATTACAGATATAATTTTCTGTGTTTTCTGCCACTTCATGGTATCGTATGTTCCTTATCTAACCCACAACACAGCAGCTTACAGCTGTGAGGGAGGATCCACTCAAAGTAACTTGTAGATAAGCCTTTTTTCAGTGTGCTGATATTTATCGAAAAGTTCTAAGTTGCTGACCCATTCAACTAAAAATGACCATCAATTCTAATCAACTCAGTAGTGTAATTGAGGGGTAATGACAGCAGAAGTAGAAGCCCCATTTTTACACCTAGTCTTATAGTTTCTCTTTCTACCATGAGCAAAGAGGCTAATGTAAGACAATGGATTTATTGATTAAGTCTTAGAGACACTCAATGCAGTCTTTGAGACACACCGCAATACAACAAAGATTCAATAGACAGGCTAAGTTTTCTGTTTGAAGTGAGTGGACATTTTTCCTCAGTAGGATTAAATTATCCAGATCAGATTTTATATTAGATATTAGGGAGGTTATTCTTTAACTTATTTTCCAGCAGGAACAGTAAAAATTGGCTAAATTTGGGGGCCTCTATGTTAAAACCACTTGATAAGCTCTGAAAACTTAGTGGTCGAGCTGAAATGACATGTTCAGATGATGAAACATTTAAATTCTATCAATACATCAACCTGCAGGTTGAACGATCCTGCCTCCCTGTTCAGCTCATTCAACATCTTTCTTATTTACTTTTAGAAGCATGTGATCGCTAAACTTCTTGTCCTGAAATTCAGAGATCCCTGTCCAAGGTGCTGATCCTGGGACCTCTAGGGATGAGGGAGGATGTAGGTATGATTCAGGTTTATTACTGACTTTTGTTGTGTGCATCAACTGTTATTGAGCTGGGTGAAATGGAATTTTGCTTTTATTTGAGCCATCTTTGCACAGATATCAGACTGTGGCTCTGTGTCAACAATATGTGGCGACTGTGTGCAACCATGATCAAAAGATACTGACACAGAGGGATATAATCCCGAGTTGCATCTTAAAACACAATTAATGTCTTCTCCCTATTCAAATATAAATCATTGCATTGAGGCCCTCTGTATTACTTTGCATCTTTACGGCTGGACCAGAACTATTTCCAAAGATACTGCGATGATAAGCAGTGCAGACACACCCTTCTCTTATCACCATTGTGCTGATCCCCACCGCAGCATTTGTGCGGCCAATCCAATCACATGCTTCTGGGAGGGGAGCAGGCTTGCTTTAAAAGTTGCATCTGTAGCCAGTAAACACAGGATCTCTTGACCCACACAAATCTTGAGCCGGCAAAATGGTTGAATGGACAGACTTCGAGCGCGCCACCATCCAGGACATCTTTGCAAAGATGGACTATGAAGATGTGGGACCTGCAGCTCTTTCCAGGTGAGGCATACGTGCTTTGTTGCATTAATAGTACTAGATGTATATTCATATAGGCTACTTTATGCACAAATTTCACCTCTTAATCTAACCCTCTAACATATATGTTTTTACATTTTCCTCAGGTGTCTGGTCGTCTACCCCTGGACTCAGAGGTATTTTGGCAACTTTGGAAACCTCTACAACGCCAATGCCATCATTGCAAATCCGATGATTGCAAATCACGGAAAGGTTGTCCTCCGCGGTCTAGACCGGGCTGTGAAGAACATGGACAACATCAAGGAAACCTATGCTGAGCTGAGTGTGCTGCACTCCGAGAAACTGCACGTGGATCCTGACAATTTCAGGGTAACTTTGAGGAACTCTGTCGTTATTATAATGTTCAGCGATTGTTCCAAAAATGCCCAAACTTTCATATTAATATTTTCTGATTCTTGATGTGTTACAGCTGCTGTCTGACTGCCTGACTATTGTGGTTGCTGCTAGGATGGGTAAAGCATTCACTGGTGATGTCCAGGCAGCTTTTCAGAAGTTCCTGGCCGTAGTGGTGGCCTCCCTGGGAAGACAGTACCACTAGAGAGCTGCAACAGAAAGTGTTGATCATTTCCTTAAAAAGCAAATAAAACAAGAAGCAAATTTAACAAGTTGTTTGTCAGTAATTGTCTAAAAATACATGTAGATAATGTGTTTGAGATGAGAAAAATGTTCAAGACTGATCTTCAGATGCATGAGCTACAGAGAGGAACAAAAGAGTTGCTGAAAACTACACACAAAAAATATGCTCCGGATGAAAAACATAAGAGAAGACCAACAACCATCATCAAATGTGACTGAAATAAACAAATAAAACACTGTTTTGATTATTGTGTTATCACAGAGGAAACATAGGGCAGGTTGCCTATCCACAGATTAATGGCACCATAGAATATATTGTTGCCATAAAATGTTCATGATGTGAGTTTTCTTTTCTCTCATGAATGACTTTTACTACCACTAATAATTATAATAATGAACAAAAAATAGCTTTTATCTTGGTGGACAGTTGTCACATGTGACTCATGAGGTACTAGGATTTTATATGTAACTTACTAATACTACATCAAGAGCTAATTGATTTCAATATTCTGAGAAAACCATTGATTTAACATTATTATACAATAAAATCCTGTATTAAAAAAAATAAAGATCTGTGCGGGGCACTACTGCAGCATGAGCGTGCATTGCATAATGATTAATAATGCATGACAGCAAAAAGAGAGCATGTGGCATGGTGGGTAGCGCTGCCGCCTCACAGCAATAAGGTCCTCGGTTTAAATCTGTCCACCTGAGGACCGAAGACTTTTCTGTGTGGAGTTTGTATGTTGTCTGTGTGGGTTCCTCCCACCACCTGTGGCTCAGGAGGTGGAGGGGTTGTCCACGGAACCAATGGTTGCAGGGGCTGGGCACCAACGTTTCGTTCACGTGAACGCCGGAGAACCTGAAAAGAACCCATGCAGACAACATAGAAATTCCACACAGAAAAGTCCTCGGTCCTCAGATGGACCCAAGACCCCAGATTTGAACCCAAGACCTTATTGCTCGGAGGCAGCAGCTCGGAGGCACCAAATAGTCATTATGCAATGCACGCTCATGCTGCAGTGCTGCCCTGCACAAATCTCAATTTTTTTAAATACAGTATTTTTTTGTATAATAATGTTAAATCAATGTTTTTCTCATAATATTGAAATCATTTAGCTCTTGATGTAGCATTAGTAATTAGCATTTTGTTCATTATTATAATTATTAGTGGTAGTAATAGTCGTATTCATGAGAGAAAACAAAAGTCACATTATGAACATTTTATGGCAACAATATATTCTATATGATGCCATTAATCTGTGGATAGGCAACCTGCCCTATGTTTCCTCTGTGATAACACAATAATCAAAACAGTGTTTTATTTGTTTATTTCAGTCACATTTGATGATGGTGTTTTTCATCCGGAGCATATTTTTTGTGTGTACTTTTCAGCAATGCTTTTGTTCCTCTCTGTAGATCATGCATCTGAGGATCAGTCTTGAACATTTTTCTCATCTCAAACACATTATGTACATGTATTTTTGGACAATTACGGACAAACAATTTGTTAAATTTGTTTCTTGTTTTATTTTATTTTGAGACCATGACAAAGAGTTTCTAAGGAAATGATCAATGTTTTCTGTTGCAGCTCTCTAGTGGTACTGTCTTCCCAGGGAGGCCACCACTACGGCCAGGAAGTTCTGAAAAGCTGCCTGGACATCACCAGTGAATGCTTTACCCATCTTTGAAGCAACCACAATTATCAGGCAGTCAGACAGCAGCTGTAACACATCAAGAATCAGAAAATATTAATATGAAAGTTTGGGGATTTTTGGAACAGTCGTTGAACATTATAATAATGACAGAGTTCCTCAAAGTTACCCTGAAATTGTCAGGATCCACGTTCAGTTTCTCGGAGTGCAGCACACTCAGCTCAGCATAGGTTTCCTTGATGTTGTCCATGTTCTTCACAGCCCGGTCTAGACCGCGGAGGACAACCTTTCCGTGATTTGCAATCATCGGATTTGCAATGATGGCATTGGTGTTGTAGAGGTTTCCAAAGTTGCCAAAATACCTCTGAGTCCAGGGGTAGACGACCAGACACCTGAGGAAAATGTAAAAACATATATGTTAGAGGGTTAGATTGAGGGTATACTTCCATTCAACTAACAGGCTAGGCGTACAAAATGGATTCCACCCAAAACGCAGCATATCAATTAGTAAATATCATTTTATTATTTGGTCAAGTTTCAATGCATAATTCAAACGAAAACATGCCAAACGAAAGGGAATTCTGTGGGTATATTTGTTTTGGATATCCCCTACATGACAGCCATTTCCCTGCAGCTTCCCGCCGCTTAAGCGCCTGCGCAAGCCAGCCATGCATGTCCAGATTTCGATTTCAGTAGCTCCCATCGATCCTTCTGCTCTCCAGTATCTACCAGTTTTGCTCTCCGTTTATTTTGTTAAGATACTCGATGCCTTTTCCTCGAACTATCTGTTATTTTAGGTCATCCACGCTTTCTCTTCTCCATGTTCTCATAAATTGCGTGGCCTGGAAATCTGGGGAAGCCTTTGGGGAAGGCATACTTCCATGTGACATCATCGAATTTCAAAATGGCCCTTTGTTTACTTCATATTTTTCGCCCTTCACTGGCTTAAAATCTGAATTGTTCTCTGTATTCCGCTGAGCTAAAAATATGAACGTTATATCAGGGTGTAGAATAGCATTCATCCTACTGAATAAAAATATCGTGGTTGCTTTAAAAATTCTTCGCTCGGCTTGAGCAGGAAAATACTGAGTGGGAGTATACCTTTAATAGGTGAAATTTGTGCATGAAGTAGCCTATATGAATATATATCTAGTACTATTAATGCAACAAAGCACGTATGCCTCACCTGGAAAGAGCTGCAGGTCCCACATCTTCATAGTCCATCTTTGCAAAGATGTCCTGGATGGTGGCGCGCTCGAAGTCTGTCCATTCAACCATTTTGCCGGCTCAAGATTTGTGTGGTTCAAGAGATCCTGTGTTCACTGGCTACAGATGCAACTTTTAAAGCAAGCCTGCCCCCCTCCCAGAAGCATGTGATTGGATTGGCCATACAAATGCTGCGGTGGGGATCAGCACAATGGTGATAAGAGAAGGGTGTGTCTGCACTGCTTATCATCTCAGTATCTTTGGAAATAGTTCTGGTCCAGCCGTAAAGATGCAAAGTAATACAAAAGGCCTCAATGCAATGATTTATATTTGAATAGGGAGAAGACATTAATTGTGTTTTAAGATGCAACTCAGGATTATATCCCTTTGTGTCAGTATCTTTTGATCATGGTTGCACACAGTCGCCACATATTGTTGACACAGAGCCACAGTCTGATATCTGTGCAAAGATGGCTCAAATAAAAGCAAAATTCCATTTCACCCAGCTCAATAACAGTTGATGCACACAACAAAAGTCAGTAATAAACCTGAATCATACCTACATCCTCCCTCATCCCTAGAGGTCCCAGGATCAGCACCTTGGACAGGGATCTCTTAATTTCAGGACAAAAGGTTTAGCGATCACATGCTTATAAAAGTAAATAAGAAAGATGTTGAATGAGCTGAACAGGGAGGCAGGATCGTCAACCTGCAGGTTGATGTATTGATAGAATTTAAATGTTTCATCATCTGAACATGTCATTTCTGCTCGACCACCGTTTTCAGAGCTTATCAAGTGGTTTTAACATAGAAGCCCCCAATTTTAGCCAATTTCTTACTGTTCCTGCTGGAAAATAAGTTAAAGAATAACCTCCCTAATATCTTGTCCTATTAAAATATATATTCAGATCAGATTTTTTCATCTTGATTTAGAAGGTAAAATGTAATTAATCTGGTGTGCAAACAACCTGTACTGAATGGATAAGTTATCATTTAAAACAACGTCATTATGTGCAGCATTTTGAAAGTAAGGCATTCGTCAAATCTCACAATCTCAAACAAAACACTTGTCATAGGAACATCTGTGTTCCCCAGACAGCTGATTGTCTTTGGGAGGAGTATGTAAAAGAGCAGGCCAATGTAGACATTATGCTAGAAGTATGGTTGCTATGTATAGATTATATAACATATCAGAGGACCCCTATCAGCTAATCAGAAATGATCTGGATAATTTAATCCTGAGGAAAAATGTCCACTCACCTCAAACAGAAACTTAGCTTGTCTATTGAATCTTTGTTGTATGGCGGTGTGTCTCAAAGACTGCATTGAGTGTCTCTAGGACTTAAATAATAAATAAATAAATCCATTGTCTTGCATTAGCTTCACTCTTTGCTCATGGTAGTAAGAGAAACTATAAGACTAGGCGTAAAAATGGGGCTTCTACTTCTGCTGTCATCTATTTGTTCTTTTGAGTGGATCCACCCTCACAGCTGTAAACTGCTGTGTTGTGGGTTAGATAAGGAACATACAATACAATGAAGTGGCAGAAAACGCAGAAAATTACATCAGTAATTGGGGATCATTGGAAGCTTTGTACATCTCAAATTCCAAATCTGAACATGCTGAGCAGAGGAAAGACTGACGTTTGTCTTACCAGACAATAATAACTGCAGTCAGACATTAAAAAAAAGAATCTCATTATTCCTTTCGGGGTTGTTATTAAAACAACATTGTTGCATTTTTGCTAAAAGGTAATCTAATTATACTGGCTATGCTATATCTATGCTGTAGTAAGGTCTTAGTCTAACTCAGTGCTTTGTGTTTTCTGCATTGGCATAAACAACCATACTACATTTGTTGTTTGTGCTAAAACTGTTGAGTTTTACCCAACATTTACTCAACCTAATGTGAAGACTTTTTTCTTTGGGTCTTCTAAATTATCCTAAAATATAGTTAATTCGTATTGAATCAGCAGGCATCTTCAACATCTAAAGGGATGCTTTGTTTCTGTGCTTTTTAAGGTATCTACAACACCAGCCCTTGTTCTGCATGGACATGTACTGCTGCACATTTTGTTTACAAGGTGGCTGTCTAAGACTATAGACGACATAAAATGACAATTCTGGACAATATAGATGATTTTACAGGATTGCCTCTTGCTTACCTCTTAACTGTTCAGCAGGCTTGTTTTCAGAAAAAAAAAGCCAGTGGAATATTTAAGTGTATTTATCATAACGCGAAATTTTCAAGAAATTAGGCTGGGAATTGAAAATCTAATTTTCAATCATCTGAATGTTGTTGCTCTACGTTGTTTTGAAAACCTGCATCGACACCCAGGAACAGAAAAGCAAGCAAGAGGATGCAACGCAGGAAGAATGGCAAGAGGGGAAAGTCAAAAAGACTTTGACACTGTTTTGTTGTTTTAATTTTTTTAATATTTGCAAAGGAACTGCACAAGTAATATTGTTACTTTGCCATTTCTATGTTATTATTATAAAAGTAATAATAGAACACTAAATACAGGATACACACTGTAGATTCAAATACAGTTTACATACTTTGAATATACAGTAATTTACTGACAACAGTGTGCACAATATTGTGTTGTAAATTTACAATACAGTAAAGACCTTTATATTTATTTACCATGATTCCAAAAATCCTTTAAGAAACTGTAAAAACTACAGTACTTTGTGTAAAACTGCTGCCATGTAATCCTGTAAATTCAAAGTGATTAGTTTTGTATGTTTTGACTTGCTCATTTGAAATATATTGGAAATTACCTATGCTAATAATTTTAGTTGTATATTAATATTTCTCCTTCCAATAATAATTTGAGGTTTGTTTCCATTCTTGTTTCATTCATTCATTCATTTTCTGTAGTTGCGGGGGTGCTGGAGCCTATCTCAGCTGACTTTAGGCATGAGGCAGGTATACACCCTGGACAAGTCGCCAGTTCATCGCAGGGCCACATAGGAAGACAAACAACCATCCTCACTCACAGTCACGGTCAATTTAAAGTCACCAATTCACCTATAATGTATGTTTTTGGTGGTGGGAGGAAGCCGGAGAACCTGGAGGGAACCCACGCAGACACCCACTGTGTCACCGTGCCACCCCTATAATATAACTTTATAATATAAAGTGTATAAGGAGTAAATGCAAGAACCAGTGCCTAATAGAATGACAATAGAAATCAGATAAGTTAAGTAAGAGAATAAACTAAATAATAAACCAAAATGAAAATGGAAAAGTAGTATTGAGTAACATTGGTAGTGATATGGAAGTATAATAAAAATGTATATTTCATCTTATAATGAACGTAGTAATGCACATATTATTATGTATATAAAAAATAATTGTCAAAACAGCTCCATCTTAATTTAATATCATTTATCAATTGTTGCAGCTCAAAGTGTAAAATTCTACTTCATTATTTTGTCCTGCAGTTGCAAATTTTGACAGATGTGACACAAAGCATCAAAAACAAGCCAGAAAAAATGTTTAGGTTTATATATTTGTCAACTTTTGTAAACTTTGACTTTATTATTTATAATTCTGTTATATCCCTTAGTTGTAACTGTTGACAAAAATCACCAAAAAGCAACAAGAAAGAACACATTCTCTTTTTTGCTTTCATGCATTTATTCATCATTATGCAATGCAAGCTCATGCTGCAGTATCCGTCATCTTCTGCTGCAGTTTATCTGTATTTCTCAGACAGGGCCAGAGCCAGAGCAGCCAGGAACTTGTCCATGGCCACATGGACCTGTGGGGTGAAGTCGTTGGGGAACATGATGGCCATGACCACAAGGATGCAGTGGGAGATAATCTGGAAAGACGACAAACAGATGTTAAATATATGGAGTTTTAGCTCTCCAGCCATCCATCACACATCTGATTTTTCCTGTAACATTTAGTGCCCACTCCACACTGTGATCTTTGTATGTATAGATCCAACAGATTTATCTGAATGGAGCCGTATGATTTAAACTATACTATGTGCATGGTACTAACAGATGGAGCTGTTGCATAGCTCTTCAAGTTTGATAAAGCATCATATAAATTAGTATCCATCAATCACACTGGTTCTTTACCTTGAAGTTACCAGGGTCCACACGCAGAGTGAAGGCATGCAGCTCACTGAGACTCAGAAGACCTGCTTTCAGGTCGTCGATTTTGCTCACAGCATCTGCAACTCCAGACATCACAGTTATTCCGTGCGTCTTCACCAAGGCAGAGGTGGGGCTCATATCCTTCCAGTGGGAAAAGTAAGTCTTGGTTTGCGGGTACACAATCAGCATCCTGGGTAATAAATAAATAAATATGAGGGTGTGTAAATGAATGAGTGTTGGATGAGATTAGGCCAACATCAGTCTGTATTTTCTCATATTTACCTGGCCAGTGCATCAGAGCCGATGTCCTCCGCTCTTGGGGATACTTTGTCCCAGAAGGTCCTGACTGTGGCCTTGTCCTTAGCAGTGAGACTGGACATCTTGTCTTTGTTTGACTATTTGACTGATTGCCGTGAGGAGCCAAAACCCTGGGGGGTTTTATGGTTTAGACAGAGCATGGACACACCCGGGACCACCTCAGAGATAGGCTGTGGAGGGTGGGCCAAAAGATTAGATGCAGTTTGTATGAGATAAACCAAAATGGGGCGATACGGTAGCGCTGTTGTCTCACAACAAGAAAACAATGTCACACCAATTAAAGCATCCTTATTGTTACTTTTCATAATTATAATGTACAGAATTACTTTTAATACATGGGCAATATTCTGTTCACTATCATGTAGCTACAGAATTACTTTTCAATATCATGTACATTAGTACGTTTAATAATATGTGCATTACTACGTTCATTCTAAGATGAAATATTAATTTTTATATACTTCCATATCACTACCGTTGTTACTTTCAGTGTCATTCTCAATGCTACTTTTGTATTTCCATTTTGGTTTTACTCTCTTAACTTATCTGATTTCTATTGTCATTCTATTAGGCACTGATTCTTGCATTTACTCCTTATACACTTTATATTATAAAGTTATATTATAGGGGCGGCACGGTGACGCAATGGGTGTCTGCTTGGGTTCCCTCCGGGTTCTCCGGCTTCCTCCCACCACCAAAAACATACAATATAGGTGAATTGGTGACTCTAAATTGACCGTAGGCGTGAGTGTGAGTGTGTACAGTACAGTTATAGCATAGTTAGCCAGTATAATTAGATTATCTTTTAGCAAAAATGCAACAATGTTTTAATATTAATGTGAAACACTGACATACACTTTGAGCTAGCTGCAACATTGCATAATAAGTTGTTCAATGGCTTTTTTTTATAGCTGTTCTTAATGGCAGAAACTTGCAGTGGAGAAAGCCTCACAATTCTTTTTTTTCTTTTTTTAAACCTCTTTGATGATGTATGCCATTTCCCATAATACTTGGACACTTTGAGTGAGAATGAAAATGGTGACTCAGCTTATTCAGTGGAGGTCGCTGAGCAGGATGGAGTGTGGCCATTAATTTTTAAATGACAGTTCCCACACATTTCTCTCACTGTCTCATGATGCTCAGCCATTTATAGTTTACAGTACATTCCTGTAATTAATGGTTCTCTCTTAAAGTGCTGTAAATTCAGGTTATTTCTCCCTGATTACATTTAAGTTTACAGCATGTCACTGTATGACGTTACTACAGCAGAATACTGTTCAGACTTAACTGTATATTTACATCAGACTTTTAGCATATATGCTACTGTATGTTCATACACAATTTGTTCACAGAATCTATCAAAGTTGATCCTTTTAGCGATTACTTCAGAACTATATGTTCAATCACAACCCCGAAAGGAATAATGGGATTCTTTTTTTTAATGTCTGACTGCAATTATTATTGTCTGGTAAGACAAACATCAGTCTTTCCTCTGCTCAGCATGTTCAGATTTGGAATTTGAGATCTACAATCAAGTAATATTAACAGATTTATCAGTTGGAAAGCTTCCAATGATCCCCAATTACAGATATAATTTTCTGTGTTTTCTGCCACTTCATGGTATTGTATGTTCCTTATCTAACCCACAACACAGCAGCTTACAGCTGTAAGGGAGGATCCACTCAAAGTAACTTGTAGATAAGCCTTTTTCCAGTGTGCTGATATCTATCAAAAAGTTCTAAGTTGCTGACTCATTCAACTAAAAATGACCATCAATTCTAATCAACTAGGTAGTGTAATTGAGGGGTAATGACAGCAGAAGTAGAAGCCCCATTTTTACACCTAGTCTTATAGTTTCTCTTTCTACCATGAGCAAAGAGGCTAATGTAAGACAATGGATTTATCGATTAAGTCTTAGAGACACTCAATGCAGTCTTTGAGACACACCGCAATACAACAAAGATTCAATAGACAGGCTAAGTTTTCTGTTTGAAGTGAGTGGACATTTTTCCTCAGTAGGATTAAATTATCCAGATCAGATTTTATATTAGATATTAGGGAGGTTATTCTTTAACTTATTTTCCAGCAGGAACAGTAAAAATTGGCTAAATTTGGGGGCTTCTATGTTAAAACCACTTGATAAGCTCTGAAAACTTAGTGGTCGAGCTGAAATGACATGTTCAGATGATGAAACATTTAAATTCTATCAATACATCAACCTGCAGGTTGAACGATCCTGCCTCCCTGTTCAGCTCATTCAACATCTTTCTTATTTACTTTTAGAAGCATGTGATCGCTAAACTTCTTGTCCTGAAATTCAGAGATCCCTGTCCAAGGTGCTGATCCTGGGACCTCTAGGGATGAGGGAGGATGTAGGTATGATTCAGGTTTATTACTGACTTTTGTTGTGTGCATCAACTGTTATTGAGCTGGGTGAAATGGAATTTTGCTTTTATTTGAGCCATCTTTGCACAGATATCAGACTGTGGCTCTGTGTCAACAATATGTGGCGACTGTGTGCAACCATGATCAAAAGATACTGACACAGAGGGATATAATCCTGAGTTGCATCTTAAAACACAATTAATGTCTTCTCCCTATTCAAATATAAATCATTGCATTGAGGCCCTCTGTATTACTTTGCATCTTTACGGCTGGACCAGAACTATTTCCAAAGATACTGAGATGATAAGCAGTGCAGACACACCCTTCTCTTATCACCATTGTGCTGATCCCCACCGCAGCATTTGTATGGCCAATCCAATCACATGCTTCTGGGAGGGGAGCAGGCTTGCTTTAAAAGTTGCATCTGTAGCCAGTGAACACAGGATCTCTTGACCCACACAAATCTTGAGCCGGCAAAATGGTTGAATGGACAGACTTTGAGCGCGCCACCATCCAGGACATCTTTGCAAAGATGGACTATGAAGATGTGGGACCTGCAGCTCTTTCCAGGTGAGGCATACGTGCTTTGTTGCATTAATAGTACTAGATGTATATTCAGATAGGCTACTTCATGCACAAATTTCACCTCTTAATCTAACCCTCTAACATATATGTTTTTACATTTTCCTCAGGTGTCTGGTCGTCTACCCCTGGACTCAGAGGTATTTTGGCAACTTTGGAAACCTCTACAACGCCAATGCCATCATTGCAAATCCGATGATTGCAAATCACGGAAAGGTTGTCCTCCGCGGTCTAGACCGGGCTGTGAAGAACATGGACAACATCAAGGAAACCTATGCTGAGCTGAGTGTGCTGCACTCCGAGAAACTGCACGTGGATCCTGACAATTTCAGGGTAACTTTGAGGAACTCAAATTATTCATTCATTCATTCATTATGTCATTATTATAATGTTCAGCGATTGTACCAAAAATGCCCAAACTTTCATATTAATATTTTCTGATTCTTGATGTGTTACAGCTGCTGTCTGACTGCCTGACTATTGTGGTTGCTGCTAGGATGGGTAAAGCATTCACTGGTGATGTCCAGGCAGCTTTTCAGAAGTTCCTGGCCGTAGTGGTGGCCTCCCTGGGAAGACAGTACCACTAGAGAGCTGCAACAGAAAGTGTTGATCATTTCCTTAAAAAGCAAATAAAACAAGAAGCAAATTTAACAAGTTGTTTGTCAGTAATTGTCTAAAAATACATGTAGATAATGTGTTTGAGATGAGAAAAATGTTCAAGACTGATCTTCAGATGCATGAGCTACAGAGAGGAACAAAAGAGTTGCTGAAAAGTACACACAAAAAATATGCTCCGGATGAAAAACATAAGAGAAGACCAACAACCATCATCAAATGTGACTGAAATAAACAAATAAAACACTGTTTTGATTTGCCTATCCACGGATTAATGGCACCATAGAATATATTGTTGCCATAAAATGTTCATGATGTGAGTTTTCTTTTCTCTCATGAACGACTTTTACTACCACTGATAATTATAATAATGAACAAAAAATAGCTTTTATCTTGGCGGACAGTTGTCACATGAGGTACTCATGAGGTACTAGGATTTTATATGTAACTTACTAATACTACATCAAGAGCTAATTGATTTCAATATTCTGAGAAAACCATTGATTTAACATTATTATACAATAAAATCCTGTATTAAAAAAAATAAAGATCTGTGCATGGCAGCACAGCAGCATGAGCGTGCATTGCATAATGATTAATAATGCAGGAAAGCAAAAAGGGAGCATGTGGCATGGTGGGTAGCGCTGCTACCTCACAGCAATAAGGTCCTCGGTTTAAATCTGTCCACCTGAGGACCAAAGGACCGACTTTTCTGTGTGGAGTTTTTATGTTGTCTGTGTGGGTTCCTCCCACCACCTGTGGCTCAGGAGGTGGAGGAGTTGTCCACAGAACCAATGGTTGCAGGGACTGGGCACCAAGGTTTCGTTCACATGAACGCCAGAGAACCTGAAGAGAACCCATGCAGACAACATACAAACTCCACACAGAAAAGTCCTCGGTTCTCAGATGAACCCAGGACCCCAGATTTGAACCCAAGACCTTATTGCTCGGAAGCAGCAGCGTTACCCACTACGCCACCATGCCGCATGCTCTTTTCTTGCTTTCATGCATTATTAGTCATCATGCAATGCACGCTCATGCTGCAGTGCTGCCCTGCACAAATCTCAATTTTTTTAAATACAGTATTTTTTTGTATAATAATGTTAAATCAATGTTTTTCTCATAATATTGAAATCATTTAGCTCTTGATGTAGCATTAGTAATTAGCATTTTGTTCATCATTATAATTATTAGTGGTAGTAATAGTCGTATTCATGAGAGAAAACAAAAGTCACATTATGAACATTTTATGGCAACAATATATTCTATATGATGCCATGAATCTGTGGATAGGCAACCTGCCCTATGTTTCCTCTGTGATAACACAATAATCAAAACAGTGTTTTATTTGTTTATTTCAGTCACATTTGATGATGGTGTTTTTCATCCGGAGCATATTTTTTGTGTGTACTTTTCAGCAATGCTTTTGTTCCTCTCTGTAGATCATGCATCTGAAGATCAGTCTTGAACATTTTTCTCATCTCAAACACATTATGTACATGTATTTTTGGACAATTACGGACAAACAATTTGTTAAATTTGTTACTTGTTTTATTTTCTTTTGAGACCATGACAAAGAGCTTCTGATGAAATGATCAACGCTTTCTGTTGCAGCTCTCTAGTGGTACTGTCTTCCCAGGGAGGCCACCACTACGGCCAGGAACTTCTGAAAAGCTGCCTGGACATCACCAGTGAATGCTTTACCCATCTTTGAAGCAACCACAATTGTCAGGCAGTCAGACAGCAGCTGTAACACATCAAGAATCAGAAAATATTAATATGAAAGTTTGGGGATTTTTGGAACAGTCGTTGAACATTATAATAATGACAGAGTTCCTCAAAGTTACCCTGAAATTGTCAGGATCCACGTGCAGTTTCTCGGAGTGCAGCACACTCAGCTCAGCATAGGTTTCCTTGATGCTGTCCATGTTCTTCACAGCCCGGTCTAGACCGCGGAGGACAACCTTTCCGTGATTTGCAATCATCGGATTTGCAATGATGGCATTGGCGTTGTAGAGGTTTCCAAAGTTGCCAAAATACCTCTGAGTCCAGGGGTAGACGACCAGACACCTGAGGAAAATGTAAAAACATATATGTTAGAGGGTTAGATTGAGGGTATACTTCCATTCAACTAACAGGCTAGGCGTACAAAATGGATTCCACCCAAAACGCAGCATATCAATTAATAAATATCATTTTATTATTTGGTCAAGTTTCAATGCATAATCCAAACGAAAACATGCCAAACGAAAGGGAATTCCGTGGGTATATTTGTTTTGGATATCCCCTACATGACAGCCATTTCCCTGCAGCTTCCCGCCGCTTAAGCGCCTGCGCAAGCCAGCCGTGCATGTCCAGATTTCGATTTCAGTAGCTCCCATCGATCCTTCTGCTCTCCAGTATTTCCCAGTTTTGCTCTCCGTTTCTTTTGTGAGATACTCGATGCCTTTTCCTCGAACTATCTGTTATTTTAGGTCATCCACGCTTTCTCTTCTCCATGTTCTCATAAATTGCGTGGCCTGGAAATCTGGGGAAGCCTTTGGGGAAGGCATACTTCCATGTGATGTCATCGAATTTCAAAATGGCCCTTTGTTTACTTCATATTTTTCGCCCTTCACTGGCTTAAAATCTGAATTGTTCTCTGTATTCCGCTGAGCTAAAAATATGAACGTTATATCAGGCTGTAGAATAGCATTCGTCCTACTGAATAAAAATATCGTGCATGGTTGCTTTAAAAATTCTTCGCTCGCCTTGAGCAGGAAAATACTGAGTGGGAGTATATCTTTAATAGATGAAATTTGTGCATGAAGTAGCCTATATGAATATACATCTAGTACTATTAATGCAACAAAGCATGTATGCCTCACCTGGAAAGAGCTGCAGGTCCCACATCTTCATAGTCCATCTTTGCAAAGATGTCCTGGATGGTGGCGCGCTCGAAGTCTGTCCATTCAACCATTTTGCCGGCTCAAGATTTGTGTGGGTCAAGAGATCCTGTGTTCACTGGCTACAGATGCAACTTTTAAAGCAAGCCTGCTCCCCTCCCAGAAGCATGTGATTGGATTGGCCGCACAAATGCTGCGGTGGGGATCAGCACAATGGTGATAAGAGAAGGGTGTGTCTGCACTGCTTATCATCTCAGTATCTTTGGAAATAGTTCTGGTCCAGCCGTAAAGATGCAAAGTAATACAGAGGGCCTCAATGCAATGATTTATATTTGAATAGGGAGAAGACATTAATTGTGTTTTAAGATGCAACTCGGGATTATATCCCTCTGTGTCAGTATCTTTTGATCATGGTTGCACACAGTCGCCACATATTGTTGACACAGAGCCACAGTCTGATATCTGTGCAAAGATGGCTCAAATAAAAGCAAAATTCCATTTCACCCAGCTCAATAACAGTTGATGCACACAACAAAAGTCAGTAATAAACCTGAATCATACCTACATCCTCCCTCATCCCTAGAGGTCCCAGGATCAGCACCTTGGACAGGGATCTCTTAATTTCAGGTCAAAAGGTTTAGCGATCACATGCTTATAAAAGTAAATAAGAAAGATGTTGAATGAGCTGAACAGGGAGGCAGGATCGTTCAACCTGCAGGTTGATGTATTGATAGAATTTAAATGTTTCATCATCTGAACATGTCATTTCAGCTCGACCACTAAGTTTTCAGAGCTTATCAAGTGGTTTTAACATAGAAGCCCCCAATTTTAGCCAAATTTTTACTGTTCCTGCTGGAAAATAAGTTAAAGAATAACCTCCCTAATATCTTGTCCTATTAAAATATATTTTCAGATCAGATTTTTTCATCTTGATTTAGAAGGGAAAATGTAATTAATCTGGTGTGCAAACAACCTGTACTGAATGGATAAGTTATCATTTAAAACAACGTCATTATGTGCAGCATTTTGAAAGTAAGGCATTCGTCAAATCTCACAATCTCAAACAAAACACTTGTCATAGCAACATCTGTTTTAACCAGACAGCTGATTGTCTTTGGGAGGAGTATGTAAAAGAGCAGGCCAATGTAGACATTATGCTAGAAGTATGGTTGCTATGTATAGATTATATAACATATTAGAGGACCCCTATCAGCTAATCAGAAATGATCTGGATAATTTAATCCTGAGGAAAAATGTCCACTCACTTCAAACAGAAACTTAGCTTGTCTATTGAATCTTTGTTGTATGGCGGTGTGTCTCAAAGACTGCATTGAGTGTCTCTAGGACTTAAATAATAAATAAATAAATCCATTGTCTTACATTAGCTTCACTAGAAACTATAAGACTAGGCGAAAAAATGGGGCTTCTACTTCTGCTGTCATTACCCCTCAATTACACTACCTAGTTGCTTATAATTGACTGTAATTTTAACTTGAATGAGTCAGCAACTTAGAACTTTACAACAGACATCAGCACACTGCAAAACAGCTTATCTATTTGTTCTTTTGAGTGGATCCACCCTCACAGCTGTAAGCTGCTGTGTTGTGGGTTAGATAAGGAACATACAATACAATGAAGCGGCAGAAAACGCAGAAAATTACATCAGTAATTGGGGATCATTGGAAGCTTTCCAACTGATAAATCTGTTAATATTACTTGATTGTAGATCTCAAATTCCAAATCTGAACATGCTGAGCAGAGGAAAGACTGACGTTTGTCTTACCAGACAATAATAACTACAGTCAGACATTAAAAAAAAGAATCCCATTATTCCTTTCGGGGTTGTGATTGAACATATAGTTCTGAAGTAATCGCTAAAAGGGTCAACTTTGACAGATTCTGTGAACAAATTGTGTACGAACGTACAGTAGCATATATGCTAAAAGTCTGATGTAAATATACAGTTAAGTCTGAACAGTATTCTGCTGTAGTAACGTCATACAGTGACATGCTGTAAACTTAAATGCAATCAGGGAGAAATAACATGTGAATTTACGGCACTTTAAGAGAGAACCATTAATTACAGGAATGTACTGTAAACTAAACAGCTGAGCATCATGAGACAGTGAGAGAAATGTGTGGGAACTGTCATTTAAAAATTAATGGCCACACTCCATCCTGCTCAGCGACCTCCACTGAATAAGCTGAGTCACCATTTTCATTCTCACTCAAAGTGTCCAAATGTTGGGAAATGGCATACATCATCAAAGAGGTTTAAAAAAAGAAAAGAATTCTGAGGCTTTCTCCACTGCAAGTTTCTGCCATTAAGGACAGCTATAAAAAAAAAGCCATTGAACAACTTATTAAGCAATGTTGCAGCTAGCTCAAAGTGTATGTCAGTGTTTCACATTAATATTAAAACAACATTGTTGCATTTTTGCTAAAAGGTAATCTAATTATACTGGCTAACTATGCTATATCTGTACTGTAGTAAGGTCTTAGTCTAACTCAGTGCTTTGTGTTTTCTGCATTGGCATAAACAACCATACTACATTTGTTGTTTGTGCTAAAACTGTTGAGTTTTACCCAACATTTACTCAACCTAATGTGAAGACTTTTTTCTTTGGGTCTTCTAAATTATCCTAAAATATAGTTAATTCGTATTGAATCAGCAGGCATCTTCAACATCTAAAGGGATGCTTTGTTTCTGTGCTTTTTAAGGTATCTACAACACCAGCCCTTGTTCTGCATGGACATGTACTGCTGCACATTTTGTTTACAAGGTGGCTGTCTAAGACTATAGACGACATAAAATGACAAATCTGGACAATTTAGATGATTTTACAGGATTGCCTCTTGCTTACCTCTTAACTGTTCAGCAGGCTTGTTTTTGGAAAAAAAAAAGCCGGTGGAATATTTAAGTGTATTTATCATAACGCGAAATTTTCAAGAAATTAGGCTGGGAATTGAAAATCTAATTTTCAATCATCTGAATGTTGTTGCTCTACGTTGTTTTGAAAACCTGCATCGACACCCAGGAACAGAAAAGCAAGCAAGAGGATGCAACGCAGGAAGAATGGCAAGAGGGGAAAGTCAAAAAGACTTTGACACTGTTTTGTTGTTTTAATTTTTTTAATATTTGCAAAGGAACTGCACAAGTAATATTGTTACTTTGCCATTTCTATGTTATTATTATAAAAGTAATAATAGAACACTAAATACAGGATACACACTGTAGATTCAAATACAGTTTACATACTTTGAATATACAGTAATTTACTGACAACAGTGTGCACAATATTGTGTTGTAAATTTACAATACAGTAAAGACCTTTATATTTATATACCATGATTCCAAAAATTCTTTAAGAAACTGTAAAAACTACAGTACTTTGTGTAAAACTGCTGCCATGTAATCCTGTAAATTCAAAGTGATTAGTTTTGTATGTTTTGACTTGCTCATTTGAAATATATTGGAAATTACCTATGCTAATAATTTTAGTTGTATATTAATATTTCTCCTTCCAATAATAATTTGAGGTTTGTTTCCATTCTTGTTTCATTCATTCATTCATTTTCTGTGGTTGCGGGGGTGCTGGAGCCTATCTCAGCTGACTTTAGGCATGAGGCAGGTATACACCCTGGACAAGTCGCCAGTTCATCGCAGGGCCACATAGGAAGACAAACAACCATCCTCACTCACAGTCACGGTCAATTTAAAGTCACCAATTCACCTATAATGTATGTTTTTGGTGGTGGGAGGAAGCCGGAGAACCTGGAGGGAACCCACGCAGGCACCCACTGTGTCACCGTGCCACCCCTATAATATAACTTTATAATATAAAGTGTATAAGGAGTAAATGCAAGAATCAGTGCCTAATAGAATGACAATAGAAATCAGATAAGTTAAGAGAGTAAAACCAAAATGGAAATACAAAAGTAGTATTGAGAATGACACTGAAAGTAACAACGGTAGTGATATGGAAGTATATAAAAATTAATATTTCATCTTATAATGAACGTAGTAATGCACATATTATTAAACGTACTAATGTACATGATATTGAAAAGTAATTCTGTAGCTACATGATAGTGAACAGAATATTGCCCATGTATTAAAAGTAATTCTGTACATTATAATTATGAAAAGTAACAATAAGGATGCTTTAATTGGTGTGACATTGTTTTCTTGTTGTGAGACAACAGCGCTACCGTATCGCCCCATTTTGGTTTATCGCATACAAACTGCATCTAATCTTTTGGCCCACCCTCCACAGCCTATCTCTGAGGTGGTCCCGGGTGTGTCCATGCTCTGTCTAAACCATAAAACCCCCCAGGCTTTTGGCTCCTCACGGCAATCAGTCAAATAGTCAAACAAAGACAAGATGTCCAGTCTCACTGCTAAGGACAAGGCCACAGTCAGGACCTTCTGGGACAAAGTATCCCCAAAAGCGGAGGACATCGGCAGTGATGCACTGGCCAGGTAAATATGAGAAAATACAGACTGATGTTGGCCTAATCTCATCCAACACTCATTCATTTACATACCCTCATATTTATTTATTTATTACCCAGGATGCTGATTGTGTACCCGCAAACCAAGACTTACTTTTCCCACTGGAAGGATATGAGCCCCACCTCTGCCTTGGTGAAGACGCACGGAATAACTGTGATGTCTGGAGTTGCAGATGCTGTGAGCAAAATCGACGACCTGAAAGCAGGTCTTCTGAGTCTCAGTGAGCTGCATGCCTTCACTCTGCGTGTGGACCCTGGTAACTTCAAGGTAAAGAACCAGTGTGATTGATGGATACTAATTTATATGATGCTTTATCAAACTTGAAGAGCTATGCAACAGCTCCATCTGTTAGTACCATGCACATAGTATAGTTTAAATCATACGGCTCCATTCAGATAAATCTGTTGGATCTATACATACAAAGATCACAGTGTGGAGTGGGCACTAAATGTTACAGGAAAAATCAGATGTGTGATGGATGGCTGGAGAGCTAAAACTCCATATATTTAACATCTGTTTGTCGTCTTTCCAGATTATCTCCCACTGCATCCTTGTGGTCATGGCCATCATGTTCCCCAACGACTTCACCCCACAGGTCCATGTGGCCATGGACAAGTTCCTGGCTGCTCTGGCTCTGGCCCTGTCTGAGAAATACAGATAAACTGCAGCAGAAGATGACGGATACTGCAGCATGAGCTTGCATTGCATAATGATGAATAAATGCATGAAAGCAAAAAAGAGAATGTGTTCTTTCTTGTTGCTTTTTGGTGATTTTTGTCAACAGTTACAACTAAGGGATAAAACAGAATTACAAATATACTGAAGTCCAAATCTATACTTAACATTACACCTGCAACATTTAGTTGATGAGCAAATGAAAGAAAATTAACAGGGTAATTGATAACTGACTATGTCAGGCAAATTTATTTGGTTCGAGCACCCCCAATTGTAAGGTGAACATTTGTGGATGAAATTTACATTGAAATTTTGACTGATATTTTAAATACATAAATAAAGAAATAAAATAATCACTAGTTGCAATCCACCACTTTCCAATTAATCAAAGATAATTCATGTTTAGTTCAATGTTAAGGGACATTGGGATCAGGTGCACCTTTGTAACTTATTTCCCAGTTCTTCTAAACACAAAAGAGATTAGAAAACATGAACTAGTTACATACTTTGTCTCTTTGTACAAACCTTAAATTTTCAAATTCACCGTTTTGGTAAAATCAAATTAATTCTCAGAATGCTGGAATCACTTCGTACCCAGTGACTTCAGAAAACATCCAAGTAACTCATGAGTATCAAGTCAACTACTTTTAGCCTTATTATTATTATTATTATTATTATCATTATTATTATCATTATTATTATCATTATTATTATTATTATTATTATTATTATTATTATTATTATTATTATTATATTTTATGTTTTATCTATTTATTATTCATACAGACACATTAGCTTCCACAAAATGGTCGCTAGGTCTGCACCACCAAGATTGTTATTGAGACACGTCCAGAAACTTGTTTAATTATGAGGTTCAGCAAAATCTTATGTTTACAAAATTTCAACATACAGTTAACGAAATTGTCCTAAATGCTTTGCTATTATAATGGATATTAAAATGACGATTGATATGAGAAATGTAATAGGCTTTGTTTTAATGTCAGTAATCAATTGCAGAGACCATTGTGATGTAATGCCCAAGAATACAGCTGGCGAGAAAGCCTCAGAGGAGGACAAAGGCCGACTGTATTATTAGGGCTACAGTAATTATGTGTATACTATAAAAAAATACTATCACATATTTCCCATATCAAAATCAGGAGATATAACAAACCAAAATCCATGTAGAGCATAACCCTCACCACCACATAGTTGGTGATTTTGTGACTGTGGTTTTACTGTTAATGAGCAATGACTCTAAACTGTGGGGATGTTGAGTCATGAACGTTGTCAAGTATATGAAATGCGGTTATTAAGTGCGGTTGCAGTAAAAACAGGAAACTAGTGGTACATTAAAACAGTCGTATTGTGGGAAAATAATACATATATCACAATTAAATAGCTGAAAACTTATGCTTATGAAGATGGAGCATTTTTGAGTATAATTATGGTGGGAAAGAAACTGGAGGAGTCCAGTAGAGGGCGCACCAGCTCCACTTTGATACACAGTTGAAAGTTCACTTATTCAACAGTATATTCAGTTTATTGTCAATACATAGTATTTATCAGCTTTTTGCCATAAAAAAATCACACAAGAACACAATGAGTTTTTCCACATTCATTACAAAATGCTACAATTAATGACTACAACAATATTTTGGGGAGCTGAGAGGAGTACTAAAGTCATATGGCAGGGATTTTCTTTACAATTGCACTGAAACGTGCCCACTAAAAACAAATGCATCCCTGTTGAACAAACACAATTTGGGTCACTTAAGAGGTTTTTGGATGTGTGCTTGTTCATGAAAAAAGTTTTGGGGAAAGTAGGCCTATTGCTGATGGCTGATGAAATGAAATACCATTTTGGAGTGTTTCCAGGTGAATGGGAATTTGAGTGTCATGCCAATGAGTGTAAGCGGAGAAGAAACTCGAAAGACAACAGACAGTTTGCATTCTGATTCATGCTGAACAGACCAGAGATCCTAAAATATCCTAAACAAAATATAGGATATTTGTATTAATATACTCTTGTAATTATGCCTTTTTTTTTTATCACACCAAAGGTCATCAACAAGGCCTGTGATTCAGAGAAACACACACTAAAATCAGAGTTTTTAATGATAATCAAAAACACTGAAAACACGAATAAGATATCCTTTGAAAATGAACAGTTATGGTTGTTAAATGTTCGTATATCTGCTTGTATAGACATTTGTATTTTACCTAGCAGAGGTGAGTAGTCTATTATCTCTGCATCTGCCGGCTTCAATGATCTACTTTGGTGTTTTCTGACTCTGTGACAGATGTGAACACCTTTGGCCAATTGTCCCATGTCCCCTTCTCTGCCCATGACCAACATGAGTCAAGGAATTGAAACAGATTTTTATGAGGAGACACACATTTTACAAGGCCCAGATTGTGGAACTGAAGCTAAAAATGATCATGTCAGGACAAGCTCCATCCAATCATACAAAATCTAGGCTATAAAAAGAAAATCAAGCTTGTAAAATAAGGCTATGTTCATACTGCAGGCAAAAGTAGCCAAATTTTGATTTTTTTTCCCTCATGTGTGACTCAGATGTGTTTTTGTAGTAGAGTGTGAACATCATGAGTCACATGGAATCTGATCTTCTCAGTTCTGATTTGAACAACTTTCATCCTAAATCAGATATGCATCTGATACCTGCTGACGTGACAGCAGTGTGAACAGTCAGGTCAATAATCATGTGGCTTTTCTCCAACTGAGCACACTCAAATTAATGTCAAGTCATTACTCATGGATTGTCAGCTACGGGGGACAAAATCAAATATGGAGAATCACAAACACAACTGGGAGACAGGATTTTGCAATATACTGTATATATAGCCTAATGTAAAATTCCTTAATACCAGAAAACATGCAGCGAATGCCTCCACTGCTATTTTATTAATTTTGATGATTGCCTGTTATGCTAATACCCTGTAAGATCTTATTTTGTTAAATTCAAACATGACATTGAAATGAGTTGTTGTGCCTTCTGTGTTTCCCAGAACGAAGCTCTGATCCATCTGTTCTGGAAATGTTCATATACCTATAAACTGTGGCAAAATATTTCCCAATATATTTTGCAGAACATTATAAGCAGCCTAGGCTGTAACATGATTGACAATGGACTCACTCAAAAGAACATTATCTTATCAATTTGATCATTCTGCTCACTAAATTCTACATACATAAATACCTAAGTTTATTGTGTTAAAGAAAGAAAAATGAGAATTATATTAAAATTGATTCAATCTGTAAAAACCAAAAGCTGTCAAAACTGTTAATATATGCTCACAATCTAATGTTTTTATGTAGATCGTCCCCTGGCATATCCAAATATTCCTGTTTATTATTAATTATTTTGTTTATTGTATTTTTTTCCCGTATTGTCTGAATTATTTATTTCATTTCATTTACTCCTTTGTTTTATCCTATTTCATGTCGCTTTTGTATTTGACGTTATTATTGAAAATAAAGTTTTTTTTTAAAAAACAAAAAATTTCAAATACGAGTCACCTACAAAGATGAATATGAAAAGTCAAATTAAAAGGTAATAATCAAAACGCAGTGAGGACAACGAATAAGGTCACTTTCACCTGCAGTGTGAGAATCATTTACAGCACATATTTGTGGAACAGTCATCACGTCACAGTTCGCGGCAGCCCAATAAAGCTTTACAGAAAAAGACAGCCAAGTAGATCGATAAAAACCGTACACGTAAAAATATCTTGTTCCCCTCTGAGCGTATCCACCCTGAAGGCACCAGCCCTTCCCTCCGATAAGCCCTAGACACATATTGACCGTAAACGACCCCAGTCTTCACTTTGGTATCAACAGATAAATGAATCATTTTAAATTAATTGCAGAGCCTAATTGCACAGCACGCATCATAATCTAGATATTTAGGCTGTACCTTAGGCTGAACTTTTCATCCCGTTCTCTAATTTGATATTCATTTTCCTTTTAATGTATTTTGAAAAAAAAAAAAAAAAACGTAAACAGCGAAGCTATAAAATTCTTTAATTTCGGTCTGTCGTTGCTGATGTAGGCCTATTGTGGATTGGTTCAAACTGATCAGTTATTTAAGAATGCCGCTTATGATCTCACAAAGCTCATACACAGCGGCCAATATTATGTAAAGTTATAATATTATATTATGACCATTTAATTTGACATTTTGAGCGCCGGTAGCCGAATTCACACTGGATTTAAACGACTTCTTGAGTTCTATGAGTGAAAATACTTTGAACATTACTTATATTTGTGGTTTCGTTATGTAGTCTGTCTCAAACTTCTTCCAGGCCTTTTTTCTCTATCTTTATCTTATGAAAGCTGCTATATAAAATTTGGTACCCGTCCAAATGCCACTCGGCGTATCTTGGAAGTTGCCCGCAGGTTCCTGTTCGCCTTTGCTTTTCCATCTATTATTTATTCTTTTATTCAGTATCTTACATTTATTACATAGGATGATAGTGGAGACCAAGACTTACTTCACCCACTGAAAGCACCTGAAGCCCGACTCTCCCTCAGTGAAGAAGCACGGAGCAACCGTGATGTCAGAAATTGCTGAAGCTGTGCCAAAATCGACGACCTGAGTCGGGGTCCTCTGAACCTAGTGAGCTGCAAGCTTTCGCTCTGCGTGCAGGATCCTGCTAACTTCAAGGTATATGTCACTGATGATGATGAATGCAGCATTTCTCAAATTGTGAACAGGATTGGCGATTGGATTAAGAATCATTATCCTCTTTTGGCAGATTCTCTCCCTCTGCATCCTTGTGGTCTTGGCCATCATGTTCCCCAACAACTTCCCCCCCTCACGTGCATGTGGCCATGGACAAAGTTCCTTGCTGCCTTGGCTCGTCGTGCCCTGTCTGAGAAATACCGATAAAATTATGCCATCAAGAGCAGATGTCGGACAGCAGCATGTCAGTCTGAATATCAATAAAAAACACCAGATACAATGAAACCTTTTGTGTTTTGGAGTGAATTTCTATTGTGCAGGTGTAGATTAAAATAGTTTCAAGTCAGGTCAACATGCATGGCATCAATTTAGTGGATTTAAATCGGAATAACATAAGAACAAGCATTTAATGAACTTTATCATTATATTCTATTCTATCATGTTATACATCATTACATATACATATTGTGTAGCATACTATACGCTTTACAGTTTGTTCTATACACTGTTGAGTGATATTAAAAGCTTTTGGTCGAAGTCATCGTGCTTCTTCTACCTCTTATCATTCTTCTTCTTCTTCTTATTATTATTCATTCACTCATTTTCTGTAACCGCATGCAAACTCCACACAGAAAAGTCCCAGGTCTTCATTTGAACCCAGGGCCGTCTTGCTGTGAGGCAACAGCGTTACCCACTACGTCACTGTAAAACACTACGCAAACTTTAACTTATTATTAGTATTTTTATTTTTACCCGACTTTTACATTGTAGTATTGAAACTTCTTCCGGCGACAGTTTCAGGTAATCAACGTCACCATAAACACAGAGAAATACAACTTCATGAATTTGCTTTTTGTTTTATTTCTTCAAGCCCTTGAGACAGAAATAGATATTCAAGAAATGATCAGCATGTGATGGTTTTCCGTTGCAGCTCTCTAGTGGTACTGTCTTCCCAGGGAGGCCACCACCACGGCCAGGAACTTCTGAAAAGCTGCCTGGACATCACCAGTGAATGCTTTACCCATCTTTGAAGCAACCACAATGGTCAGGCAGTCAGACAGCAGCTGCAACAGAAGAATCAGAGAACATTAATATTTAATAATATTTTTGAAAGTATTAAAAGTTTTGGAATGATCATTGAAAATTGATAGCAAGTTTACCCTGAAATTGTCAGGATCCACGTGCAGTTTCTCGGAGTGCAGCACACTCAGCTCAGCATAGGTTTCCTTGATGTTGTCCATGTTCTTCACAGCCCGGTCTAGACCGTGGAGGACAACACATCCGTGTTTTGCAATCATCGGATTTGCAATGATGGCACTGGCGTTGTAGAGGTTTCCAAAGTTGCCAAAATACCTCTGAGTCCAGGGGTAGACGACCAGACACCTGGAGAAAATGTAAAAACGTGCTTAACTCACATGTCCATGTTATTGTACTACCTTTTCTTGTTTTGAGCAGTTAAGGTAGGTGAAAAAAACCCAACCCGGATCTCTCACCTGGAAAGAGCTGCCGGGCCCACGACGTCATAGTCCATCTTGTCGAAGATTTCCTTGATGGTGTCGCGCTCGAAATCCGTCCATTCGACCATTTTGAAGGTTGTAGGTTTGTTCCACAACTCCTGTGTGGGTCACTGCCAGATGCTACTTTTAAAAGAACCGTTTCACTCCACCCAAAATATGTGATTGGACGGAGCAGGGCAGTGGGTTGGTTGCTCTACGGATTTGTCAAAACGATAAGGAAAGGACTAATCTGCATTGCTTAGATTGTGTTTGAGGCTGAAGGGAGTAGATATTGCTGCTGCTGTTCTTTAATTAACAACCATGTTCAGTAGCCTATTGCTTGTGAAGGTGGAGTCAAAGAAGACCTGGGCTGGCGGTACAGAAACAAATTATTGTTTAAGGATGAGGTCAGGTTTCAGAAAAGGCTGAAATGCGTGAAAAATGACCAATTTTGTCTCTGGCGTGTTATTCTTTTGCTCTCATTTATGCAACTTATTCCTATATATTAGGCTGCATTATTCTGATTTAAAATATTACATTTATATTAAGTTTTTTTTTATTTGACAGTATCCTGTGTGTACAAACCATTGTACACACAGGAAAATAGAGAGGCACTCAGAGGGCGTATAGGCCTTGTTCCTCCAAGGCTGCAAAATCCTGGATCTGCACCGAATGAACCTCAAAATCTATTCTCCTCTTCCCCATCTCAAGGGCCACCCCTCAGAATTTATGTTGGAATCAGTTAAGAACTCTTTGAGATGTTCCGCTAACTATCAATCAAACAGACGGGGATAAAAACACAATCTCCTTGGCCAATAGTAAAAAAAAAAATAAATAAAAAAAAAAAAAATATATATATATATATATATGTATATATATATATATATATACACATATATATATATATATACACATATATATACATATATATATATATATATATATATATACACATATATATATATATATATATATACGTATACATATATATATATATATACACATATATATATATATATATATATACGTATACATATATATATATATATATATATATATATATATACGTATACATATATATATATATATATATATATATATATATATACGTATATATATATATATACATATATATATACATATATATATATATATATACATATATATGTATATATATGTATATATGTGTATACAATCTGCTAATGTGTATTTGGAATTAGTGTGTGTAATGGGATTCGTAAAAAAAAAAAAAAATCCCCAAATCCTAATTTACGTTTGCAACTGGTAGACAAATTTGTGACACAAGTGCAAAGATATTTTCTTCCAGGAGCAGCAAAGTCAGTCATCAGTCAAGCGGGCTATCAACAAGATAAACTATATATAAACGTAAATTAAATGCAGTTTAATCTGTTCAATGCCTTGCCTTGCCGACTGTTCTTAAAGCAAGGGGAATCTTGTAGCCGTCTTCTCGTTTCCAGTCGAACATTTTTCAAAGTGACACAAAACAATCGCATCTATGCATGGATGGAATTGAATGCTATACTATAGCCACGACTGACTAGGCCTCTATTTAAAAGAGGTCGGACTGCACTTTGTTCACGCTCGGCTTTTGTTAATGGCATACAATAGTACGAGCTTCACTTGCAACGATCTAACGTTATCTGTCAGGTCACATAGCTCGCGACCGACTTTATTGCGTCGCAGCTAACGTGAAGTTAGCTAGAATGCTAATACTATGTTCAATCCATTAGCCGGGGTACCAGATGACCGACAGTCCATGTACAGTCAGTCACAAAATAGCGTGTATAAAAGTGGCGATAAAACAAGCCCCATTAGCGTCATACTGGTGAGCTCTGGCAGCCGAGGAAACAAACTACTTTTTCGATACCCTTTCCAAAGAGTGCCAGAATGTCCGTCATCTCTTGCAGGTAGGCACAAGTTAGCTTTAGTTGTGCTTTCACCCCAGTCACACTTCAACATCTAATGTTAACGTTAGTTACTCTTTAGTCAAAGAAACCCGTGCCTTCGAGATCTCACTTTGGCACAATCACACACATACATAGCTCTCGGTGAAACACTGTCCAAACATGGCAACCCACCATTATTTTTTTACCTATGTAACGCTATCCTCAAATTGTCGTGTACTTTTATTTCTTCCACTCCTTGAAAACATCAGTTATCAAATCCAGTTGACTGAAATGAGCAGTATATCTGAGGCGTATCGATTATTTAACTGCAATACAAGTTTTCTTATATTCAATATATTGTAGTGCAAATTGGCGGATCCCTGAAATTGGGTAAAAACTGACGTGCCAAACACTGGGAATCACCAATAGACCTTAACAACAACAAAGTATGGCCTCATGGAGCTTATCATAAAACCTCTCTGACATCTTTAACATTCAGATTGTGTTTAACATCTTGTTTGTTGTTGGTTGCAATGGGGCTGAATCTGAAAACTTTTTTTTCTTCTTTAGTTTACATAAAGAATCATGTGAACTAACACTATCGCTTCTTTTCACAAGCAAAACAACGGAGTCCATATGCTCTGAACACAACCGGGGATGGTCTTGAGGATCAGGATGGTGATTCAAGGTATTTTCAGTCTTCATTTCTGGGTTTATAAACTCATTATAGGGACATTGACAGTATATTCTGAGATCTGCATGAGCCACTTGCCCCTAAGTTTTTCCTCCCTACTGCACTTGATCTTATTCTAATTGATCAAATCCCTCAATAGGAATAAAGGAGTGTTAAGACTTTATTTTAACCCTTGTGGTTGAGCTGTATGAATGTCCTCAAAATTAATGTAAAAGATGAAACAAAATGCTCACCATGTCCCTTATAACTTGTCATAGTCCCAGCTGTTGTTTGCTTATTTGAACTGGCAATAAAAATAAGCCTATAAACCTCCACTTCAGATCTGATGTTAGTTACCTCCAGTAGAGGTAAATATAAGATAAGATATTCCTTTATTAGTCCCACAACGGGGAATTTTGCAGTTTTACAGTAGCACAGTGGATAGCAGAAATAGAATAAGCAAAAATAGGAACAATACAAACAGAGGAGAAAAATATAAAATATGAGCACTATAAACAAGAGGAGATATAAAAATATATAGAATAATAATATATAGGAATAATAAAAATATATAGGAATATAAATGGGCACTATAGTCATCCCTTTAAAGTTCATACAATACATTGTTAAACCACAGCAGATCTTCTGTAAGCTCATAATGAATGTTTTGTTCAGAAGCTGCCAAATTTAAAATATTCTAGATTATAAAAGGAATAGGTCATACATTTAAAAATAGGATGGTGTCACATCCAATTTAGAGGAGGCCCTGAACTCACTGGAGGGATTATAATCTCATCTGGCCTGGGAACACTTCAGGATCCCCCAGGAGGAGCTGGAAAGTGTTGCTGGCAGGGACGTTTGGAACACCTTTCTTGGCCTGCTGCCACCTCGAACCTAACAGTCTCAGATTCTCACAGAACAATTAACCAAAACGAAAGTAAAAGTTGAGACATTCATTTTTTTTTGTTGAATTTTTTTTCAGGGTTAGCTGTGTGAGTTTGAGATTTAAAAAAATGAATAAAAAAAAAGCAATGCAGACAAAGCACTCAGTGTTTTTTCTATGAACTATTCTTGATGAGCCGTTGAGCAGTCGGCACCGACTGTGGCTGAAGTCGCATGAAACATGAAGAAACTATGGAAACCACTTGTACTCCTTGTTTGCACTCTCAACAATATTGGTATCTGTTTATGAAAAACACAAAAAGGTCAGACCGAGAACCTTCAAGTCTTGTCTGTTGTTTTTCGACAGCTTTTACTTTCATCATTGGTTTATGGATGGTATTGCTGCTCAGTTTTCAAATTGGCTGTGGTCACAGGGATGTGATCATTTAAACTCCTATCAATGTTGTTCACCGGGCAGAATCAGGTAAAACTGGGTCATGGAATCTTTTTTTCTTTTGCTGATTTGTTTCATACTTACTCCACTTCAAACAGCCTTTTATATGTACTCCAGCTTTTTAAAAATGTAGAAGCTAGAGAGATTAATCTGGGATATAGACCTATAAACAGCACAAGAGAGCCTTATCAAAATGGTCTTTCTTTAAAATCAACTCTACCTGACACCCGGGGCCATAGTTAATTAATATACGGTAAGTTGATAAATGACCTGTCAGTTTTGTCTTGCTTACAAACTTGGCCTGAGAACAGTTTGGTAGCTTTTGAAGTCCATCTTAAAGTCATTTTCTCTATCAAGTTGGCTGGTTATTACTCCATAGATTTGCAGTTCCCTCGATGAAAGATGGCGTTCAAACTCCTATATTTAGAAACTGTTCTAAGGTAGACACTTTAACATTAATTAAATGGCTCAGGGTAAACTGGGAATGTATTTGAAATCAACAAGCAGACCAGCATTCTCACGTCACAGTATCACATGTCATGTTTGTTCGGGTTGTTTTGATGTCCATTTTATGCATTCAGCCCAACTGTGTGTTGCATTTTTCTTTTGTTTGCTTTTTTCTTCTTTTTATGGCCCAATTCCCATTTCAGAGAACACTCTCCACTAACCGACGAACAGTTGGTAGCAGGGTAAGACCAAGTCATTCTAAACCACCTTTCCTTCGCTTAGATCACCCATGTCCATTTTCAATTCCTTTCTTTCCTATTTTGTGTCCTATATGGATCCACCCACCCCCCAATCTCAGTAAAATGCCATTTAATTATAAGTAGTAAATCCAGTCAGGTAGCGCTTTGGTTAATTCTGGGTTTCAGTTTTGCTCAACTCTTTACTGTTTGCCTTTATGAAAAAAAAATCCAGCTGTTTGAATTCAAACTATAATTAAAGTTTTAATTCAGATTGATTATATGGCCTCTAACATGTAGACTCACCATTACGGAAAAAATGCTAATCACATGCAAATTGCAATAAAGCAACTACTACACATCATTTCAAGCTGTTTGTGGGATTAATCTATAGTGTGTTGTTTTGTTTTTTTTCCTCTGGAAGATGATGGCTTAATTTTCATGCATTTGATTGGAGCATGAGTTACTGAAGTGAAACCAGCAAGAGTCTTGTCAAGTTCTTCATTCGAACAGTGACATCACTGTTTCTGCAAGGAGGCCTCTTCCTCTTTGTCTCTCTCCGGAACCCACACAAGCTTTTTTTTAAATGTATAATCTCATTGTTTAATTACATTGCAGGTAGATGCATCTGATTAATGGAACCACTGTTAAAGACAGGAATGTCAGAATGTAGATTTGAGCTAATTTAAACTCTCTTAATTTGTCCCAGCTGTTTCTATTCTGTAACTTCTGATCCCATCCATCGCACTTTTCTCATCGAGTCCGTTCCTCCCTCTTAAAGGTTCTCAGACATCATCCTCTCCACCATCCTGGCCACCAAATCTGACATGTGTGGAAAGAAGTTTGAACTGAAGATAGACAATGTTCGGTTTGTGGGTCACCCCACTCTTCTTCAGCATCTCCCCATCATTCAGGCAAGGAATAAAATGGCTCCCATTAAAAGCACCTGAAGTCATTCTTCATTTGAAATTAAGTTCAAGTTAGTGTAAAAAAAACAATCATGCGGTTTTCATTTAGCCAGTTAGCTCAATGATAAAATAAAATATATCGATTTTCAAGGCACAGGGTAATTTGTAGTCCATTTGTAGTGTGAAGCTATAAACTGCATTAAACTCTTGTAATTGATCATATGCGCTATCTTGAATTCTTTGTTATAATACTGATCTGGCTTTCATGAGTCTGTGAGAACATTTTTCAATCAGTATGACCCTCAAAATGTCTGTAGGCTTTGAACGATGGCAGATTAGTCCAAACATCAACAGTGCCACCTGCTGACTGTTTTTCTGGTTGCTGATTCACTGTCAGTGATGGCAAGACTGAGCTATTCCACAGGGACTGAAGACAAGAACATGTTAAACACCATGCAATCCAATGACATGTTAGATTTTTTAAATAATAAAGTATTATGATAATAGTTAGTAATAATTGTTCTGCGAAAATAACAATAACCACTTAAATTATACTGTAATGCAATAAAACAAAATCTACTCAACAAAAACTGAACATTTGAGATTTGAGAAAGGTTGATTTATTGCAAAACTACTGTATTCAGTTGTGTAACATTTTGGTGGTGTAACGTCTATGCTTTTATTATGCTGGATTTGTGAAGTGAGCTGCTTTTTAAATTGGGTTTCGGGATATCATATATAGATCTTCACACTGTAGACTTAACCTTTTTGTATATATTCTTTTTTCACAAATCACTGGACAAAAAAAAAATCTTCTTTCTCTGCAGGTTTCTAAGACTGATCCTTCACCTAAGAGAGAAATGCCTACAATGATCTTGTTCAATGTGGTGTTTGCACTAAGGGTATGAAAAGACTTCTTCTCAGTTAGATCTTAGATTCTGATTGTTTTGCTTTTTGCTCTAACAACTGAAAAAAAAGTGTTTAAATTATGTTATTAATATTAGACATTATCCTCATATTTGTATTTTTTGATGGCACAATGAAGTCAGATGACTGTGGGTGGGGCACGATGTGTGTTAATCTATGTGTTATGAGGATGGGAGGGTTTGTGTATGAATGATAGTATTCCAGTATACTCTATCTGTGAATGCATGGCCACCCAGAGGGCGGAGGGGGCAATATATTATGCTTAATCATGCTGTTAAAAAAGGCGCAGTCTGTTCCTATCCATGCTGAGTCACACCGTAGCCAGAATGTCCCAGAATAGCTGAGATGGGCCAGAAATGCTCACTCATGTTTTGTTAATATCTATACAGCAGCTGTGGCATACGTACCCTGGAACTTTCCATAATAATAACAGTCACATTGGGTTAGTTCAATATGTGTTAACATGGAGGGATCATTTCTGTTTATTTTCTAAATTTGATCGTTTTTACCACTACATTTTAATTGATTCACAATTCAACTATGTACACCAGTAAAAATATTTTTAGATCATTCTATGGCTTTATTCATACATATTAGCTTTGTTTTGTTTTTTCCTTTTTATATCTGCTTGGTAAGAAAATAATGGCAACCGATCAACTTAGCAATTCCAAAATACGATGTTAGTCACTAAACACTGTTATGTATTGTGTTCACCGTCAATCACATGCTTGAGATCAGAATATTAAAAACACTTGTCAGTATGATGCAACACCACCACTAAAGTTCAGAAATACCACAGAGATGACGCAAAGCCTCTTTGACCCAGTTTGAGATGAAATCTGAATAATATGTTTAACAGTGATAGGATTTATTTCACGTTTATTGTATTTGGATTGCATTACAAGTGGTGATTGTACAGCTAAAGCTAATGAATCATCTCTGCCAATTGGCCTCTGCTATTGTGTTTTAAAAACGTAAAAATGAGCCAATGAGGCGTCGCACCAGGAAAACCTAATTGACACGCTTGTCCAATAACAGTGAATCAAGGTCTGAAACAAACCTGCATTTGAAGACTCAGTCCTTTTATTTCCATTAAAAACACTCCATTGGTTTGAATATCATCAAACAGGCCTCCGTAATAATTCACCTGTACTCACACACCTCAGGTGGAACACCTGACCCAACGAAAGATGGTTCCTACTACACCGATACATTAAATTTGCCTCTATGACAAGCATTCTGAATTAAATATACACTTTCAAATTATGTGTCACATTCGTATCTTTTAAAGCTTGTCACCAGCTAAAACCTTTAACTCACGAAGAATCCATTGAAATAATTAAAGCTCAGAATAGTTTGACAGTTTAAACATGTAATACAGGGGTTTTAAAAGAGACACATATTAAAGCACTTGTGTCGTAAGTGCTGTTTATTTGGTAATTCCTGAGTTTAATAAGTATAAATAACAGTTTTTTGTTTAAAAGTCAGTGTTTAAAAAGTGTCCCTGTGTCGTCTTTGGTCTCTTCAGGCGAACGCTGACCCGTCCGTCATCAGCTGCATGCACAACCTGTCACGCCGAATCGCAATAGCCCTGCAGCATGAGGAGCGGCGCTGCCAGTACCTGACCAGAGAGGCCAAACTGATGCTGGCCGTCCAGGATGAAATTACTACTATGACTGAGAGTGAGATACAAACTAGTCACACTTCACATTGACAGCAGTTGACAGCTCTGTTTCAGTCTCTTGGTGCACTGTAGTTGAGATCTTAATGTATAGTATATATCATGTGTTTTCTGTTTTTCCTAATCTAAGCGGATGAAAGCCCCCAGTCGCCATTTAGACAAATTCTTCCCAAATGTAAGCTGGCCAGAGACCTGAAGGAGGCTTATGACAGGTGTGTGATGAAACACATTACACATAGTTATTTTTGTTTTGTTCTTTTCTTCCTTTTCTTATACCCTCGACATAAAAAAGATGGGGGATATGCTCATTATTATGTCCATCTGTCTGTGCATAATCGGAGCATATCTCGCCAACTATACACACAAGTTTCACCAATTTCTACACATATATTAACCATAACAAGTAGTTCTGCCTTTTAATATTTTGAATTTTCTACAAAATTGTATTTTATTTTTTGCTTTCACGGAAACCTGATTTTGATGGTGTGTCTGAAGGGGTGGCCATCTCGTCCAAACTATACATTTTTGCTTCAACAACCTTTACGCATAATTTAACCATGATATGTAGTTGTGTCTTTCAAGTCTCGTTTTATGAGTGTCTTCTTCCCCTTAGCAACAATAAACAGTACAATACTCTAAGCTCACCGAGGGAATGGAGGATATATATTGCGATGTCGTCTTCAGATGATTTGTGTTTTACTATGCACAGTAAATCTCGTTCATTCAGCTTGAATATCGTTTTTGCAGTCTCTGTACAACTGGTGTGGTGCGACTCCATATTAACAACTGGCTTGAGGTGAGCTTCTGTTTACCACACAAGATCCACAGGATTGGTGGCAACTATATCCCCCCAGAGGCCTTAGAGCGCAGCCTTAAGGCTATAAGGTGTGTTTTTCCCTTTTATGTAAGGTTACGTGTTTTTTGTGTGTGTATGTCTTGTACTTATAATACTTTTTAATTTCATCAGTATCCCAGAAGGGATTAGTAACAGTAACTCAAACAAGCCATACATATAAATCGCCACATTTCAAGAAATGTGTAACATTTGCTATTAGTTAATATAATTTCCTTCTTTTTCTGACCACAAATGCAACACATCTTGTGGATATATGACACACAGCTATATATCTAATTTTTATATTCTTCATTTATACTCTTCTTGATTCCTTTAATTCTTGATGTAACCTGAAAGCAGCATGGTGTTAATTAGTTCATCTGACTTGACTTCAAGTCATAGAAAACTGCAATTTGAGTTTTTCGGCTTGACAGTTTAGAATATAGGGGATAGAATATCCCAAGTCCTCCTTGGTGAGGAAAAACAACAGTAAATGTGATAAACTAACGATCCTATCACCTGCACACATATATATGTATACTGTATATATGTGTGATGCTTGATAATTAAGTAGCACAGGTTATATGTATTGTTGACTTACAGTTCAAATTGCTTAACACTAAAGTCTCAGATCTTAAGAACTGTCTAATCCCCTTCAGTTTGCTACGTCAAAGGTGAATTGTGTCTTTTACATCTGACTCAGGGCTACGTATTTTGTAAGCTTCAGTATGTAAAGCATGTAAAGATATCATGAAACATTTTCCGTGGGCCATACTGCCATCTACTGATTCTTTAGCAGACATACATCAGCGTTGTGATCTTTTTTTTTTCGACCTCTTCTTTTATTTCTGTCTTCTCAAGCTAAATAAAATATGCAAATGTGAAATAAGTGCAAGAGCATTTAAGCCATGACATTTTAACAGCATTATAGAGAAAATATTTTATCAGAGTAATTTGTTTCTGTCGGATACACGGTTATTCTCAACATAGAACCATGTATAGACTGTTCTGTTGTACAGACCGGTACTAAAGCTCATTCCTTCTAGCGTCTATCCTATTCAGAGGCTGCATCCTATGTTGTTTCATCCTCCAGACCCTACCATGCCCTGCTGCTGCTAGAGAGTGAGAAGGCACTGATGAGCCAGCTTCCTCTGGACTGTTCGCCTGCGATGGTGCGTCTCATCAAAACCTGCTCGGCAGTGAAAAACCTGCAGCAGCTCGCGCAGGATGCTGACCTGGCCCTACTTCAGGTGCAGAGCAGTCACACCACCTGCATCGCCACTGCATTTCCCAGTGGCCTGAAATCTGTGAACTCAAAACACATCTCTACTAAAAATCGGAGCACTTTTTTCATTATTATATGCATTTATTTATTATTGCATGCAATGGTTAAGCTCATTTATCAATCAGAAATAAAGAAAGGTAAGTGTTTGTATTATATTTTGAAACCATTTTCATTTAAATACAGTACAAAAAAGAAATTACTTTAAAAGTTGTTTTGGTTACTGTGTTTATAGTGTCTTACTGCTATTGTGCTGCTAACATATGTAAAACTAAATCCGTGACTAAACAGATCTGAGAAGTACAAATTCTTCTATCTCCTACTACGTTTGATTTTTAATTGCAAAACATTTAGTTATTTACCCTTATTTTGCATAATATATGTTATCTCTTCTAGATCTTTCAAATCGCCGCTCACTTGGTCTACTGGGGCAAAGCGATCATCATCTACCCCCTGTGTGAGAACAATGTCTATATGCTGTCTCCGCATGCCAACATCTGCCTGTGAGTGTTCATGTGATGTGAACCACTTGGCTGTGCTTATTACTATAGTGATAACGAACCTTAGTAATTGCTGAGCACCCTTCTGTGCATTGCCTCATATACCTGCACATAGGCCTCAGAAACATTAATATCATCTTTAAGCCTTTACTTGTTAAATCACCCTTATGAAAGAATTGGCAGCATTTGTCGTAGCCTTTCCATGACAATGTATCCCGTATTATTTTGATAGATACTCACCTTTGGCTGAGCAGTTTGCCCAGCAGTTCCCTGGTCATGATCTGCCCTCCATGCTGGCCAAGTTCTCACTGCCTGTCTCATTGGCTGAGTTCAGAAACCCCCTGGAAGCTCCTGCACAGGAGGTAGGACTACAAATAACCTTACTCCTCCGCCATACACAATACACTGCATATGTACCTCAAGTCAGAAAGTCCTAACATATGAATAATAATAATACAGAGCATGAAATAAACAATAGTGTGAAAAAGAGAGATCGTCCCCCTTGTTTCCATTGTAAATCCACATTATTTTATTATATTTTTTCTGAAGTTGGTGAAATAATCTGATTTATACATATCATTTTCTCCCTGAAAGAGCAATAAAACCCAAATATTTACTAAACACTTAGTCAGAAACAACTTTAATTATGAAAAGAATATTTTAATGAATACTCAACTGTGGCATTGTCAACGGACAAATTACAAACTAAAGGGAAATGATAGTTTCCAGGTAAATATATAGTATATAGAGCACTATTACTGTTAATGTAGGTACAGGTTTGTGAGAGCACAACAATCTGGTGTTCTCTGCTTACCCATCTTGTTTCAGCAGAGATGCTTTAGTGATAAATTATAAATGGCAAAGGGACATCAGCTCCAGCGTCTGCAGCCTCCATTTTTCATGAGTACAAGATCAGAGCCATGGCTTTTTTTTTGGGCTCTATTTTGAGTTTGTAAGCTACCCATGGCTTATCTTAAACATACAGTACCAGTCAATAGTTTGGACATACCTTCCCATCCACTTGAATGGGAAACTGTGTCCAAATTTTTGACTGGTACTGTATATGACCTGGTTAGGGCCTGTTCAGCATTGCTTTTAAAATGTTCCTCCTGTTCTCAGTTGTATGTTGCTCTGCTCCTGACCAGGTCCAGCTGATCCAGATGGTTGTGTGGATGCTCCAGCGCCGCCTGCTGATCCAGTTGCACACTTATGTCTGCTTGTTGGTGGCGCCCAGCGAAGATGAGCCTGGTTTGAGGGATGAAGACCTTCCGTTGGCTGCCCGAGTGGGAGGCCGTAGTCTCAGCACCCCTAGCGCTCTCAGCTTCGGTTCTCCAAGTACGTGACCTCACTTGCCTCTCTCTTCAGCCCATTTACTAGAGGTATAACAGTAATAAATAATCTATGGTCATCTGTCTGCTTCTTGTTTCTAGCCAGCAGTGATGACATGACCCTCACCAGTCCCAGTATGGATAACTCCAGTGCAGAACTACTGCCTGGTGGGGATTCTCCACTCAACAAAAGGATGACAGAGACACTACTTGCCAGCCTGTCAGAGCATGAGAGGCAGGTTATTCTTAACATCCCTGCTGCACAAAATCAAGAGGATCTGCGGATGTTTGCCAGGTAATTAAGCCTCCCTATAACAGAAGCCTAGTGTACATGCTGTGCTTTTTTTAGTGCATTCAATATTTTTCAGCTCTTCATTACTCGCTGCATTTAGACAGTCAGTTTAAAGGCCCCTTTACACTGTGCAATTTTGGGCTGTATGAGATGAAAGTTGACATTGTATTCAAATCTTCAGTCATCAATTCATCAATTCACAACAATAGTCCTAATCATATTGTGAGAGAGGACCACTGATTGCCGATTTGGAGCTTTGACGACCAAATACAGCCGGTGTCAGAAATTTAGGACCACATTCTCACAATGCAACAGCCACCATGATACACAGCTACAAAGCAACCAATCAGAATATGACACCACGTGATGCAAAATACACTAACCAATGCACCAGTTTGTAAGGGACATTTTTTAATAAAGTTTGGGGAAAAGTAGAAGTTACTGCATTTTCGAAATACAAGGGCACTGCAGACGAATGAAGTGATCTGATGATGCGCATTCTTTTTTTCTGTTTGCATTACATAGCGTTACAATTCATCGCACAATCGGACACGCCTCCAAATTACACGGCACATTCTGGCAGAGATGGGAACCAAGATTTTACAAGACGGATTTTACACAGTGTAACTGGAAATAAACTTGATCACAATTGTTGGATGATTTAAAACAGCTGGAATAAGTTAATGATGTTATAAAGCAAGTTGTTTTTTTCCAAGTTATTTTAATTGCACAGAATATTAGGAAATTTAATTGGAAAATTAGTCTGGAGAGTTCAGACGATCTGCCAGCTGTCAGTTCTGCACATACTGAAAAAAGAAAATATCTACAAAGCTTCCCAATCTGGTAATCAATGTTTGTCAAATGTCATCAGAGCTGCAAACATCCTGATTTACACAGCTAATGATTCAGTGAAACTCAACCCATTTTTTTCTGCCTGTTATGTTGCTGCTTCCAGGCTGCTGCATTATTTCCAGGGACATCACCACCTGGAAGAGATTATGTACAACGAGAACATGAGGCGCTCGCAGCTCAAGACGCTGTTTGACAAGTTCCGCAATGTCCTTGTGGTGACCAACCATGAGGATCCCATTATTTCAATCTTTCAATCACCCATGGAGTAGTGGCACAGAGACATTATCAGCTCTCACTAAGTGGACAAGATGTCAGTTTGAGAGCATGTAATAGCCTGCTGTGCTCACAGCGAAGTGTTACATCTAACAACGTTGTTTTAGAATGAACTTGTTTGCATGAATGTGCTCACAAGTGTTTTTCCTCTTTATGAGTCAATGCTTGTTTACAATATTAAATTATTTTGTACATACAAGTAACGCCTCAAGTATTTACTGGGGTTTGGGATGGGGGTAACATCATCTTTCCCTATCCCAGATGTGTTAGATCATCTCTGCTGTCCACAGAGGGGCACACGGAGTAATGATCATTCCAGACCTCCAGCTACCTCTCCTCAGGAATCCCAGAGGTGGGAAAAGAAAGACGGCAAGACTCTAAACATCAGACAGGCTGTTTTTGCTTTGAGGAAAGCAGAACAGTTCCAAACATCTGTGAAATCACTGAGAAGAGCGTTTTCTCAAGTGTCTTTATTAAAAAACACAGATGGGAGACCCAAATGAAAAAGACTCATGAGTGAGTAAAGGTACATCTGAGAACAGATTTGAATACCTTTTGGATAGCTTGTGTCTCATTCTAGCTGTCTTAATTTCTAAGTCATTAGCGTCCAGTACAATGTTGCATCAGCATTGTAGGTGATGCTTATTCTTATGTTCACTGTGCCACATAAATAGCAGCTTACAAAATGAGAAACATTTTGTATAATTTATGCTGCTAAGAAGTTAGACTTTCAACCAGTATAGGAGGTTATTCTACTGTAAGAGTATAAAATTATACTATATGCATGAGAAGTGTATCCCAACAAAGCAAACTTGTTTTTATGCTGCTTAAACGGTGAAGTCTACAAAGGAAACAGATGGCAGAGTAGTTTCAGGAATATTCCTTTTAAGTCCTTTTGACTTGGTGCTTTCCTGTGTCAGACTGCACATCTGAGGGACTCAAATCGTTTATTTCATTTCCAGACAGAGACTGTCTTTCGGCCACTTTATCCACTACGCTAACACAGGGGTGTCCACGAAGATAAAACCGCCATGGCTTCTTGGCCCATTCCCCGTGGGAGTCGATTCCAATTCGTGGTGCTGAGACTATATCTTGTGGTTCTGCTGGACTTGCGTCGGGGTCGCCCTCCAGCCACACATCTGGGTCTGAGGCTAGGTCTCGACGGTCAAAACAACGGGGTATATCCAGAGCCTGGCACAGCTTTGAAGGCCCATTGCAGAGCTCTTTGTCCTTCAGCTGACGAGCTCCCTCTTTGCGTCTTGCTGCTCTCAGCTGCCTCATGACGGGCTGACCCTGCAGGGGCTCGAGGGAGCGCAGCAGCACGGCAGCACCCTCCCCTGTGAAAAACACACATTATGCATCACTCACCAAGACTCCACTCCGTCTCCTTCCTTTTACCCTTTATCCACTGACAATAGAAAACATCATTAATGTTTAATGTAATGTGATACAGTTGGAGTAGAGTACATTAAACACAAAAGGCTTCATAGTATTTGTTCTCTTTGCATGCATCATTAGGCCATATGTATATTCTAACAACCACTGTTGGTGGGTAGGTATTACTCTTACCTTCACTAGACACATTCATACAGAGGTAGATGCCATAGATTGGATACACATAGATTGTGCCAGGCTTCATGAACATGGCTGTGTTCCTCTTAGTGCGTTTGCCTCCTGCTGAGTGTGAAGCTTTGTCCACAGCCCCAGGGTAGGCTTCAGTTTCCACGATTCTCCCTCGCAGCTCGGTACCATCTGCACACCTGCGGATCAGCACCTGCAGAGACAAGGAACAAGACAGATCACGTGTATAATTTTTAGACGTCACCAGACATTGTAAGAATTTCAGATAAGGCTGTATTGTCTCTAAAGTATTGACCGACTATAGTTGTACTCCACATGGCCTTTTTCAAACCTGTGAGCCTTACTGATCCAAAATATTTCAAGCACATCCCCACAGAGCAGAAATCCTCCTACCAACACAAATAGACGGTGAGATGGTAGCATTACCGTGCCCAGGAGTGCTTTTGCCAAACTGATGCAAGGTTGGTTGAAAAAATCCTCTCCTAGTTTGTTCTGCAGGTCATTCTTGGTGAAATAATTACTTCTCTCTGTCCCAACGCTTTCTTCACACTGGCTGGCCTTCTTCGGCTTGACAGGTGGTACCTCTAGTTTCACATCAGACGGGTTTTTATGTTTATTTACTACCTTTTCAGGCAGTGCTGCTACTGTCAATGCTAGCATCTTTCGTTTTCTCCCTGCCATAACGTCACCACGACACACTTAAAAACAAAACGAATCACTAAAACACCGCCAGTGTCTCATTAGAGTGGCACAACAATTTTAAGTACTGTATATCTCTTTTTTCAAATAATTAACACGTGAGTCTTGTAGTCGATTAACACTAATGCTAACATACAGGAAGTAAGAGTCTGTTTTGTATCTCTTAAAGGGGCCGTACACCCTGTCAGGCTGACGGACTGAGTCAATGTATTAACTCCACCAATGAGAATAGGAGGAAGTCACGTGATCACCCACGTTTGTTTGTATCTTGTCAACGGATTTTTAATGAAATTTTGTGTAAGGTTGGATCTTGGGCAAAGGAAGAGTTGATTAAATACTGAGGTATTGATGACAAAAATAATAATAAAATAAGCAGCCATGGACAAGGCATGGTATTGCACCACTATGTAGAATTGGATAGAAATTCTTGACAGAAGTAGATCCAGATCTACCACTATTGAAAAAAAATTATTGTTTATAACTCATAAACTACTGATGATAAACACATCATTTCAAATACTAGGAGTAGGTTTCCAGTACCAAGGAATTAGGTAGTATTACTTAATGTGGCATGAGGCAGATCCAAGTAAAGCAATGTCTTTAATGTTAAAATGTTTATGAGAAACTTAAAATGTAGTGTAGATACATGTAAGTGTTTAAAATGTAAATAAATCTATTTTCATATGATTAAATCTTTTCCACAGTATTTGTTTTAAATCATTGGTGATATACCTTTGGTAAACAATGGTTCTGGTTTTAGTGGCATTGGCGGAACAGATGGCATTGGCGGAAGTATGTCCTCTCTGAGTGGCATTCTAGCAATTATTATGATGTTTCAAATTATTGTTTACTGTTTGAGCAAGGGGAAAGGTTTCCACAAAAATTTCCAAACATGACTATACAGTCAAAGGTATTCCCCTGTTCCACATCACAGCTAAATTTGCTGATAGGTAAAACCTCACAAGCAGTGGCCTTTTCCTGCTGCTGTCTTATCTTTTCAGCCTCATTTGAAAACAGTCCACTCTAATAAGAGGTTATAAATAGAGCTGGTGTGCATGCCTGCTTGTGCCCAGGAAGTGAATGGCGCCAGTTTGGCTTGAGGCACCGTGGGTAGATTTGGCTTTCTGGAAGAAAACAGTTGTGACGTGGTACCATGCTAAGGACTATAACTTTGTCAGTCAAGTGCAGGTTTACTATGCTGTGTTCGGGAAGCACTACGCTAATCCTAAAGCCCATGTCTACATACACTGACTGATAGTAGATGGACCAATAGGTAGTAAATGTAATGCATGTATGGTCAGTCAATAGATATTTTAAATGGATTACATGATGTTCTGTTTGAAAGATGGATTTCTTGTGTTATTGAATTTGTTAACTAAATACTTTGGTAAGATGTATTGCTAGCAGATAATAGAAATTTCGCTTTGTGTTAACTTGTATGTTGGGCAGCAAGTTTCTACACTAACTAGAAAGAACTCAGAGAGTGCATGCCTCCGGCAATACCATTGAGCAATCTGAAAATCCCAGGCTGTGTCAAAACTAAATCCTACCGTCACTGTTTATCAGAGGAGTATCATGATGATACTCCTCCACACCATGAGGACATTGCTTTGCTCAGATCTGTCTCATACCAAATTAAGTAATACCACCTAATTCCTTGGTCCTGGAAACTAACTCCTAGCATTTGGAAACATGTGTTTATCATCATTAGTTTCTGAGTTAGCAACAAGAATGAATGATTTTCCATAACGGCAGGTCCAGACCTATTTTTCCTGTAGATATACAGTAACTTCTTACCTGTCAACATACATTGAATACAATGCTTTATCTCAGCTCCATATTTGTGGCAGTGCCATGTCTCCTATCCTCTCCATTACCGCACAGTGACTCAATATGTATTGAGTGACCCCCAAATACTAGATCCAGTTGTGCATAGTTGTGGAATATCATATATGGGTATTTTTATTTTGATAGGCCTATTTTTTCTCAAGATATTGGTAAAATGTTTTTTTTTTAAAAAGACCCCCAACATCTCCCAATATTGAAGAAAGTGAAAAAGCGATCCAGAATCTGTATCCGTACCAAGATATGCCTCAAAATTTTATCCAATCTTCCTTGGTCAACGATCTACGCCTACAATTTCATCAAAATCTGCTGCCAACTTTTCAAGATATCTTGCAAAAAATAAGACAGACAAACCAACCAACATTGGTGATCACATAACCTCCTCCAGCAGAGGTAACAATAGCATCCAATTAAAGTTCTAAAACAAAAATTCTCTGGACATCCACCCATGGATTGATCAGCTACAACCTACACTGGTTCCAGGCTCTGTATGCCTTCTTTAAACCATTGTTCTTTATTCTTATGGTTTTTTCCCCCACAACTGCTACAACTTTGAAGGGAACGTTTTCTCCTTTCTAGCAATCCTGCGATAAACTTGTGATTTTTTTTATGCTGCATTACATAACATTGCATTTAATAATTATTTTCAAATGGTCACTCTTTTATACAGTGAAAAAAAGCAATGACTAAATAAAGGAGGCACCGACTATAGTTAGCCTTATCATGCTAATTTGTGTCTTAATGCAACATAATCAAATTGGTTTAATTACATTTACTGTGTACCAATCATTTGAAGTAAATTACAGTTCCCCAAACAGCTTAAGGGTTTTAATGAGGTGAGTGGACAATAGATATGTGTGTTATGTAGTTAAAGAGTATACCCGGACTGGAGGGTCAAAAATATCTCTCTAATTTCCGCAAATTTTTGAATGATGTTTTGAAAATCATTTATGATAATAAGGATTTTTGAAAATTTACTCAGCCTTCTATAGAAAAACAGATAGCAATATAAGTATAAAGAGCAAACAAACAGACAAAAAACAAAACCTCACCCCCCCACAGAGGCCTCCCTCCCTTGGTCAGTCAGATCTTTGGAGAGGTGCCAGAAAAGGCAGCATGCTTGTGAAGTGGCAGCCTTATGTGTACTCTGTGTGTGTGTGTGTGTGTGTGTGTGTGGCATTGCAGAAATAGGTGAAGGGCACACATCATCGGATCGAGGGTAAGTTGATATACTGCAGCAACATAAAAAGTGCCATAAAAATTCCCAGTTCATATATCTGCATGCCTAGTTATTAGATGTCAAGGTCTCTCCCTTATCACTTGCCTTTATTTTGGCAGAACGGCAAAACTTTTTAGAGTAAACTTGAAAAAATCATGAAAGAAAATGCAGAATAAAAAAAAATATTTTTTTTAAATTATCAAATCGTAGCAATTGCTTATTTTAAAATAAAGTAGCTAACGTGCTACAGCAGTATCAGAGCAGTTCTATTTCTAATGGAAGCCGTTGTACAGCAAAGACCAAGGAGTGGCTCATAGAGCAAAGACATGATCCTGACAGAAATCTGCTGAGCAGACAGTAGAACAGTCCTGGAATGAGTTGTTGACTTTGTCACGGCTGGTGGACTGCCGAAGGCCATTGTTTGCTTTGACTGTGTTTCCACTGCCTCTCAGCGGTGATGGTGAAGTCTGGGCCGAGCAGCTTTCATTGTAGCTGCCACCGATTTTCTCAGTAGCTACGGCTTGGCTGTAAGCATTGCATTCTGGATCACTTGCAACTCCAGCAGTCCCTGTAGTGACAGTTTTGAATAGGGATGCCACAGACTGTGCGCAGATGGACGAGCAGAATGCAGCCTGAAAATATCTTAGCTCACAATGACTCAGAAAATCCTGTGAAGAATAAGGGTTGATCTTCTCATCATCCAGTGTTTGGAAAGGAAGTATTTGTTTTTGATTTTAAAGTTAGGATTATTCTGTTGATGTAAATGTAAACAAGGTTTCATGGATATGTTAGTAAATATTTTTGTACATTGCTGTCTTTGATTTATACCTGGCTGCATGAAAATATTACACCACTAAATGGATTGTGCAAAAATAATATCACTGTTTTGTCTTGCTTTATTTATGATATCTTAGGACTGAATGCCAGTCCCATCAGCGCAAAAGTCAAAATGCTTTCCCTATTCGCCAAGACAATGTATTCATTTATTTTCCTTGATGATTTACTCTGTTGCTGAGTCTGGCATTCATTCCCTGGCATTTAAACGAATATAGTAGTACGATGGTGGCAGTTCAGCACTAAGCGCTGTACTGCAATCACTGTTTATGTCATCATTTCAAAAACCTGATGTCCCTTGAGACAAATGAACCCACCAAGCTATTAGCGGCAATGTCCCACTATTGTTTTACACTATGTTCAAATGTGTATTGCTTACATGAGACAATCATGTGCAAAGTGGATTTTATTGTGAGCAATCCTCATTCCACGACAAGGTGTGGCAGCAAAGAGTCTTACTGTCATATCATAGTAAAAAAAAAGAGGGTATTTCAGAGGCCTTTGACCACGAACTGCTGTATCTCTCTATGAAAATCCAATGTATGTCCAAAAGATCACATTGATTGAATGATGCAAGTTTAAAAAATATCTCAACTTAAACAGTAAGATTTTGATTAGATACTTAAAATACAAATTCTGCACATCAGACTTCCAACAGCCAAGATTTTTTGTCACAACCCTCCCTAATCAAGACGATGAGCCATCGAGCCCTGGCTAGTCATCTGCATCCTCATCGTTTGTTAAGATGAATTATGAATAGATGACAATTAATGATTCACGAGTCTCTAGTTAGCTGCAGATGTGTGGTGGGTGCAGCGTAGTTGGGGATGAGGAAGCAGGAGGATTACTCCATGTGAGACCCAGCTCACACACCTGCACAACACACACGTACATATGGGGAGACAGAGCTGTCTTTTTCCACATCACGGGATCTCTTTCCGCTTGAGAAACAGAAATAATAATCCACTTTCAAATGCTGCCATGTAAATAAACCTGTATAGTTTTTCAATACTATAAGGCAGTTCCAAAGCATGAATAAATGAGAGTCGATAACAGCGCGAGGACTGCTTTAGCAGATCATTAAAAGACAAAAATACAGCCTTCTAGCCGTTTGGTTTATTGATTGAGCCTGCTTTTAAACCTTTGCCGGTCTACTCTGATAACAGGTTCCTGGTCTCGGCTCACACCTGTGGCTCTCACAGGGAACAGCTGTTCAGACAGGGAGGGGGGCTGTCTGCAGGTTTTACTGGTCTTATCACAAAAACAAGGGAGTATAAATCGGCTCCTAACAACCACAAGAGCAGAAGCCTGTCGACCCTCTTTGATTTCTTTCGCAGCCTCCCTCTGCTGTGGTATTTTGCAGCAGTACAGTAGGTCCCCCCCCCCCCGGCGACCCTACACAGGATAAATGGTTACGTCTTATCTTTTCTTGTCAGGTCTAAGATGCTTGAAAACAATTTGTGGCCTCTTTTCAGTATTTCTTTGGTGCCATCTCATCCGTGCATGAGCAAAGACCTCTCTTGGGTCTCAACCCAGAAATGGTCCCTCCTCTGCATCTCTGCTTGTTTGAAGAAAGAGGAAACCGTTTATGGTCCCTCTGACAATGTCCTTTAGGTTAAAATTGCCCTTGCCCTCAACCCTTTTACCCGTGTCTGACTGATTGGCCTCCAGCGGGCCTTGAGTGCTCCGACAGGTCCTGCATTGCTTGCTAATTGCTGCCTTTGACCAAGCCTTAACCCTCCTCTATCCCAGGGGGAAATTCACCATTAATTACTTCTACTTCATGCCAATCTGAGATCCCCAATAGACTGAATGTTCCTTACACAGCTGAGTACAGTTGATAAAGTCCAATAGACTCAGTCTCGTGGTGGAAATACTATCTTATGCCTAATTTAGGAGCATGTCTCTGAATCCGCTTGATTTGCAGTGTGGCAATCAGTCATGCTGGCAGGGATGAGACCCATGGGTGAGAGACGGAGGGGAGGCAAGACCTGGGAGGAAGCTCCAGCCTTTTGTATTGTGAACTACATGCAAGCCCAGGTGTCAGACCTGTCTGCTGTGAGCCTGCTGTGTATTTGTGTTCACCCTTACATTTGAACTGACTAAATTCAGTCTTGATGGAGCCATTAGTTTAAAAAAGACAGAAAAAAAAGAACAGGATGTTTTCTACTACAGATGCTAATAACTGAAAGGGAGGAGAGCTGCTGATGATATTCAGCTGTGGAGGAGGTGTTAAAGGAATTTCAAAACACCACTTTAAACACTTGTTATGTTTTCTGTACCGAGAATCATGTTGGTTGTGATGAAAGTAAGGCAAATGTCAAATAAATGTTAATTAGCTGATCAAGGATGGACCCCTGGAAAATTATTGAAAGTCCAGTTTTGAGGTAGTTGTACACTTAACTCTAGTATTTCCATTGTTTTACCTTATGTGTAATAATAGTAATATAATATAACACTCTGTGGCCCTCCTGCATGTCTACTTTTACTTTTACTACTATATTTAGCTGTTATTGCTTCTGTACATTTATCCTGGTAAAATCTGAAATGCAGGACATGAAATTGAGTAGTTTTTATATTGTGGTCTTGCTTCTTTAAATTGTGTAGTTTTATATTGTGGCCTTAATACTTTAAATTGTGTCTGAATATGTATTCCACCTTTGGAAAGCAACTTTATTTGTCTGGTATTTCCTGTAGATCTGTAAATAATATGTTTAAATATACAAATAAGTCACTCTTATGATCATGTGTTCTAATAAGACCGGTCATTTGTCAGTGTAAAATGGGATCATGTTATGTTTTTTTTGCCTTTATTTTGCTACTTTGAAGGTTCTGGCTGCCACATTCAGTGGCGAGTGTCTTAATCAAGAAGTAGATTAAAAGAAGCCATGAAGGAGACTTTTCCAAGAACCTGAGCCACTTGTGCCCTAAAACCTCATCTGAGGAAACCCCCATACTCTGTGCCTCTTGTCAGCACCTCAGAAACCTCCTGCTTCCTAACATCCATCTCTCTACAGGAGAATATTCCCAGGTGGATCCGAGCTTCCCCTGAAATCATGATGGAATGCACTGAAACAGCTTTTCATTAGATTGGGCAGCAGCATGTACTACCAAGTGGAAGGACTCCACTTTCTCTAATGAGAATCTTCTCTTTTACATTACAAAGCAAAGTCTCCACATTTTGAGGTCTTGTTTTTTTTAAGAGACTTATTAATGTATTCAATTTATTTGTTAATGTCCTATAAGCAATTCAAAATGACCTACCTACCAACCAACCAACCAACCTTCCTACCTTACTACCTAAATACCTACCTACCAGTTACCTAACTTAAAAAAGGCAGAGTTAGATGTGTACATAGGAAGTGGTCAGGCTAAATTTAATCAGTAAGCCTCATCATTCACATTAACATCAGCAGACCCAAACCGCAGGCTCGTATGACACTGGTGTAATAACAGATAATCAGTTATGTCATTGGCTCAGTAATAAAGCAGGACTGTATGATTCAACTGAAACTTATTGCGAGAACAGGGGACATGAGTGGTTGCTGAGTGATATCATGTGATGCCATGATCATCATTCCATCATGTGGCAACATCGCATGCTTTGTCCAAAAATGGGCCAAAAAATGGGGGACATTCAGAAAGTTCACATAACACATTTGTAGTCAGGACCTTACCTGTTTACACAATGTATTTATCATAACTTATGTATAGCTAAATTGTATTTAAATTTGAAATTCAAATTCAAATGTATTTTCTCTCACAAATGTCAGCCTTTTAAAAGTGATCTGCAACAAAGTAGCATACTGCATTTCCCTACCTTATTATGAAACGATTATTGGCCTCTTATACACTGAACAAAAGGGTTTGTTTTCATGTATCGAATTTGATGATGTCGACTGTTTTACACAAAACAATTTGATCTGAATCCAGAAATATTTTTCACCATCAAAATATATCTGGATTCAGAGAAATCATTGATATATATTTTTGGTTTGACTTCTTGATTCTTGATCCTAAGTCGTCTTCAAAAAAATATATATCTGGAATTAGAATTATTTTGTGGGACCAGCTGATATAATAAACTAAATTCAACAAACCATTTTTTTTTCCAGTGTTAACTATGCTATTATTGAATCAAAGAGTTTGCCTAATTAATGATCAAATATTGAACTGAGGAGATTCCGAAGATAATTTTAAATTTGTGGAGAGAATCACTGTGGATGGAGAGAGTTAAACTTCAGTTTCAGTCCCCGGACCCCTCTCTGACTGAGGATATCGCTTAGTCACTGCTATTAACCGGGAGAAGCAGCGCCTCCCTGTGTACACACCGATTGGTTGGTGATCTTGACGGCCTTGCCTTCTCCACAGACCGTCTCCAGTCCAGGGCGGGGCGGACTCTCCGTCAAACTGAATTAGGCTACAACCGGCAGAAGAAAACTTACCCCGGGTCGATCCATGGAGCAGTGTGGGAATGCTGTACCCGTAGGTGGGAAGCGGAGAACCGGACGGGCAGCCACATTTGGTCCACATCATTCTGGACTGCCGCTGCTGCTGGTGTGATCAAAAGTGACCAGATTTCATACCACGGCACCGGGCTTGGCTCAAATACATCTGCTGGGTGGAAAAAAAGAAGCGCGTTTATTCCTGCGCTGCCATGAGGATGATGTGAAAATTAAAAAAAAAAAAAAAAAATCACTCATCTGCTGCCTTGGGAGGAAAACAAAATCAGTGAAACCAGATATTTCACCACTGGAGACCATCTGAGCCGGTTATAAGGGTAAGTTGTCATTATTTCTTCACTGTCTCCTGTGGTCGTCCACACGGAAGGTAGCAGGCGGAGGAAGCGCTCTCGCGTCGTGATCGAGGAGGACACACGAGCTCATACGCGACTGGTCGATTGGAATATCGTGGTCAATTGTCCGACATTCGAATCCTTCACATAGCGCGCAGAGCATGTCGGGGTACAGAGTAGTCGGCCTTTTACTGCTCTTAGGGGAGTTTTTTATAGTGAAAGTAGACTATTTTAAATGCTTATGTTGTATAATGGGATCCAGCCTACTGTTAGGCCCAGTTTCCTCTTTAAAAAGTGGAATATACAACACATTCAAAATATGTCAACGTGGAATCACTGAGGTGTGAAACTAGTGTGAATAATCAGCATCAAGTATGAAGTGTTGTCACTCACGTTGTCATCCTCCTCCTCCTCCTCATTCCTCCTCTTCCACCCTCTTCTGGTCATCAGCATCAACATCACCTTCCTCAAAGGCAGTCATGAGCGTTTTACGCACGTTTCTGTGAATCAACAAAAAGCAGCATCACACATTCGGTGTCACAAAGTAGGCAAGCGCAGACGTTACATACTTTCCGGGGGACGTGTGGACGGAACGGGCAGCTAATCATCCCCCTGCACTCGACCCCTTTGAACCTGGAAGCTTTATTCTGCTTTAGATCCTTGCTTTTTCCTCCGAGTGGTGGGTTTCATGAGGAACTCGCACGTAGTGACTCAAAGTGACTCACGGCAAGCAAACAAAGAGGGGCCCAAATTCTACAAAATGCATGGTGGGGCCACCTAGATGTCTAAATCTGACTCATCAGAGTTTAAAAGCTCCAGGACGGATAGCTCACATATTAGCGAAACTGCAAACATGTTGACATCAGAAAGGCTCCATGCTCCAGTGTCCTACAATACCTGGGCAGACTGAAGTGAAACTATAGACATACTGTATTAGAAACTGCTGAGTTATTTTGGCACTGCTGAGTTATTTTGGCAGACAGGACATAGGAGCACATGGCCTGATTTGTGTCCCCAGTGTTCCTGAAACCTTATCACATGGAAGGAGGAGGGATGTGGTTTGGGGTGATGTAATCACACCGATAAAGCAGCACCCTGATGTGTGATAGTAGCAGTCATGCTCTTCCACCGTTGTGTGTGTGTGTGTGTGTGTGTGTGTTTGCATGTTTATGTGGGTGCATGTGGGTACGTGATACTCGGGGAGCTGGGAGAAGCTCTGCTGAGGCAGGTGGACCGTCCAGGCTGGCCTGTGTTGACTGGCTGGTATGTGAGTTTTTTTCAGGGGGCTGCTGTGGGGGTGCCACACTGTAGCCGTGCCCGCATGACTCATGGCGCGGTATCTGTCTGTCTGTCTGGCCAAGTGCACAGTCCTGTACAAGTGCCTCATGATGTTACCCTCAGAAGAACCACAGAGCGGGATTTCACGCTCGGTGGTTATGTAAGAGGTGTACCTCTACGCCGTGCCACTCCTCAATAGATAATTATTCCCATACATTTCAAAGCATGCATCACTGTGCAATAGCACCGCGTTTTTCATATGTGGCCTAATTGGTTTAAGATGATGCATCTGCAAGCAGGACACAGTTGTTGTTTTTTTAAACTTCAGAGTGGACTCTCTTTGTAGATTTGATGCTCTGCTGATGAGATGATCAGACTACAAAGCAGTGATAGATTTCCAGGAAGAAAGCCTTTTGAAATCAGATTTTTTTTTCCTGAACATGTGGGAACTCTTTTTGAGTGCCGGTCATTTTCTCTAATCTTTCGAGTTCACATGAAATCACTGGGCTGGACGTATACCCATGTATGCAGAGCATGCGCTTCTCAAGACAACCTCAGGCCGTTTCACTTATACCAACACATCTGTATCACGAGTCCAAAATTTGTTCACTTTATAGAATCCTGTTTACCAGGTGAGCTAACGGCCACATTTATTGCTGATCAGATATGAATTAGCTCTGACCATATTTTAAAGGAGTAATACTACTAAATAGTAAAGTTGTCTAATGCTGTATTGGATCAATATGTTTCTTGGAGTCCACTATATCCGTTTCTGTCCTTTAGGATAATCTGATAAGTCCGCATGCTTTTCATTTCACATGTTTTCTGTTAAAACCCTGACAGGATGCTGATTCTCCCATAAATTTCCCTTTCACTGCACAACCCCATCACTTAATATTCCACAATCTGCATGTGCCGTGTCAAATTATTGTATCACATGGAATCGTTATAGAAGATCTGTGCAATTTGTTGCTCTCTGCCAAAAATTCCTTGAAACTGCGGGGGTCGTGACTTGAATCTGAAATACGTTTCAGTTGCTTTAAATATCAACTCATCCCACCTTTTGTAATGATTAACCCGGGTTGCTGTGAGTGTATAATGTCGACGCTCTGTTGTTTAAGTACAATAGAGCTGAGTGTCATGTGTAAGGTGTCTGCTTTGTGTCAAAATTCCTGCAGTGAGGATTCTCTCCCCTGGGTTGATTGGTGAATGTGGGGCATGGCAGCAGGTCAAACATGTTAACCAACTTGTTCTGCTACTTCAGAGACAATGAGCACGACTTCCTGCTAAATAATTAGTTACAACTGTTCCCACTGTTGAACCCAAACAGACATTAGCTTAAAAAAAAAAGAAAAGAAAAGCATGTCAGGTATGTTTTACAGGGGATTGATGGTGGGACAGCCCACAGGCGGTGTTTGATCTAATCCTCGCCGGTTCTCGCTCAGCTCGTACCTTTTCCATTTTGATGTGGTTATGGTTTTTGACTAAGTTGTCAGGAAGAGGAAGAGGGATTTTTTTTTCTCTCTCCCACGTGTCGAATAATGTGGCATTTGTGGAAACGCAGAAACAAAAGTTTGTGTCTCAATCGTGTGTCGTGCGTTGCAATGCAAGCAGGTACGGCGTGTGTCGTTTATGGGAGGAGAAGACACAACATCGAAAACATGTAGTGGTTGCGGTGCGTTGGTCTGAACTATGCTGTAAGTGTGGTGTTTGTTGCTTGGTACGGATCAGCATCCTATGGCAGCTTTGTTTGTCTGCATGACACTAAAGTACACCGCGTATCGCAGCGCCTCAGAGCGCTTCCCCTGTTCGCCGCTCAGCTGTGTGACTCACAGACATTGCATTCAATTGTTCGCGTCCCATGACGTCTTGGTGGTGGCATGATGCAGCGGGAGCCATGACGATGAAGTCAGTAGTGATGTAATGCTGTAATGCAGAAGCAGGGCTATTTCAGGTCTACCTCTGAGCCTCCAAGGAGTCCGTCTGCCAGCATGCTGTGCTGGCAGACCCTGCCCTTCTCTCAGTCAGCACCTCATCTATCATGAGCCAGACAGTCATGCACGAACTGGTATTCATAGAATTTACTAGAAAACTTCGATGCTCAAGTTTGGAGAAAAGTCAAAGCTGTGACTCTGAATTCTACGAATGGTTTTCGCGTTTATTCAGTAGGCAAAATCACAGTGAAAACAATCATTCAAGTGCTGGTTGGTTGTAGGGTGTTTTTGGTCCCGTAGCTTGTGTTATCAATGACATGGTGTCTGGAACTGGTTAACCGCAGGACAAACCTTATTTTCAGGCCTGTGGGAATGCTGTGTGTGTTTTCTCATGAGGCTCTTGCTTACAGGCGTGCGATGACTCCTTGAACTTTGATCTTGCTCTTGGAGTGTGAAGAACTCTCAGAGGGCGTGCCGGCAGACAAACCAATAAATGTGTTTCTTTACCCGGCGCTTCAAGGCAGAAACATATATGCCAGGCACCGACAACTGCATAGTCTTTCCCGCGTGATCCCCCGACAGAGGGTTTTGTTTCAAAGCCTTTCACACACTTGCACCAAGAGGTAGTAAAACCTGATGGTCAGCTTATGAAAAACCAGTGCAGAGAACCTTTCGTTACTGTTTATTAAAAAAAAAAAAAATGTATTACTTCAGTACGGAGAGGAGAGGAGAGGAGAAGAGAGGGCTCATCCTGCTGCTGTTGAATTAAAAAGCTATCTAGAAAGGCAGTAGAAGTTATGCAAGAGGAGGATATGCAGCATGGGATTTTCCACAATCTGGCAACCCAAAAGTTGTTCATATCAAATGTCGTAGTACTAATTGTTAATAGATGATTTCATCCATGCAGGTATTTGTAGGACCTTTGAAAACTTGCTGATGGCTTGTTTGATTGTTTGTTTGTTTGTTTGTTTGTTTGTTTGTAGCAGTACACATAAACTACTTGACAGATATCATCGAAACTTGGCTGGATGGGTGGACATGTGGCAGGGAAGAAATCGTTCAATTTTGAAGTGGATCCAGATAAAGGAACCTGGATCTGTGATCTTTTATTCTAGCATCGTTAGAGCTCTGAAGGCAGACGCTTTAATGGTGCACATGTCTTGGCTGTTGGGCCCTGGCAGAGGTGTGCTTTCTAGTATTCGAAATACATCCACCTAATTTTTGTGTGCGTTACTAATCTGCAATTTGTAGATTGCAGTGCAACGCCTGCAGCACAGGTCTCCTCTGCATAAATGACAGCACTGTGTTTGTGTCTATTATTTACTTTTTCCTCAGATCATTGTCTGGCCTGAGCACCAACTCTATAGGAACACGCTGAATGATATAAAATATCCCAACGCCGTTCCAGTAGTGACGAGAGTGCCGTTTTAAATAGAATCACTTTCCCCCCCCCACCCTGTCTTTGGCACAATCAGTCGTCATACCCAGAGGCTGTGAATCCTCATTGTGTATCAGACTGTTAAACTCAAGTTGACTGTTCCCTGAATGGAACTGCAGTTATATCTGGACAGTTTCAACAGTCCCACCAACATCACATACCATGCACCAAACTCACTCCAGCAGCTTTCCCAGAAATGAGGGTGTGTGTTGGACTCCTCTGTGACTTCTCTTTTACTGGCTTTTTTTTTTGGAAGAGGTGGGTCTTACTGAGTTTGAATGTTATTTTCTTTTGACTTAACATTTGTTTGGGAGGCCACTAAAGCATGCCCATGTTTTATCTTGAATCCCATTTTATTCTTAAATCCAACCTTTTTTTTTTTATATATAGATTTTTGGTTAATCTGTTGCACTGTTGAAAGTCCATCAAGCCAGGCCCTGTTGGCATATTTGAACAACTACCTGATCCTGTAACTCCTGATTTTCCTTTTCTGCTGCCACTGCTTTTCTTCACATCTGTGCCAACTTTCCCTTCCAAACACTGGGTGCCAAGGAAAATGATGTAAAGCCTCTCATTTATGTTGCCCAGTCACGCCTGAAGTGAAGGCATCACCCCTGAAGCCTAATATGTGGTGAATCATATTTATCGGAACTACGGGCAAAAGTAAACATGAACAGTGCAACTCAAAAATAATGCTCTTCCTGGAGGCTGTCAGGGTTTTTACTCCCACTAGTTTCACTTCTCTCATTTTGTTTGATTTAGACGTTTGTGTCTCCACACCAATAATTACTTTGCCTGGTCATTTTTCTCTCTTGCATGTTAATATTTGCTTGTTGACAAACCGTGAGCAGAGCAAGGAAGTGTTCCTACATGTGATTTCCGTGACATGGAGGGAAAATCTGACTTTTTTTCCCCCATGTATACAAAGAGTCTGTGTGTTTTCTTAAGTTAAGTCATGACTGAGGAGGCCTCCCCCTCACTGGCGCTGTGACTCTCCCAGAGGACCTGACCCACCTTTGTCGGGAGTTTTCCACAGATCTCTTAGCCCAGCTGCATGGCTTCATTCTTCCTCCTTCCTCCCTGTCATCCTTGCTTTTATATCTCTCTCATCCCAGCTCAGAGACCCTGGTTTCCCCTTCGGGCATTCCCCCTGGATGCACCCTCACTTCCTCTTCGTAGTCTATATCATAGTTCTAGTAGTTGGTAAATGCATGAAATGATTACGTCTTGGGGGAAACATAGAAGTGGATGAATGTCAGAGAACTTGAAATGAAGTTAATTTACTTTGATCACTGATCCGGTATGAAGCGGTCTCTTTTAACTCTTATAACTTTCTGAAGAGTCAAAGTGGAGTGAATAAAATGAAGGCAGTGGTCCACAGATTCTGCTGTTGTCTCGTATTTATGTTGGCAGAAGAAGTACACAAGGGGTTCACTTCGGTTAAAGCAGAGCTCGTCTCAGAGAATGCTGAAAAAGGAAAATCCAATTATGTTTAGCCTTGACTCTAAAATATTCACTTATTTAGGGAAATGATTATTATAAGGAGAATAACATGAAATTGTGAAAAAAATAACTCTGCTGCTTGTTTGATTGAGTGCATCTGATTCAACCTTTCTGCATTCAATGCTGGTACAGCTATACATGCAGTATTTACCATGTGCAGACAACACATGGATCTGTCAGTGCTCTTTTTGATGCGGAATGTTTTTTTCCCCCGAGAACTGTCATAGAAATTAACGACCTGTCACTGACGTGACGTCTTCTTGATTCTCACGTGTTTTGACACAGAGGCCCAAATCTCATTCCACATTTTCTCCACATGCTACCATGTTCACAGCCTCTGCCGAAACGTATCGTGACCCACATTTGTGTCCCATCTCTGTCACTGAGTAACCCTCAGACTCAGATTTCCGAAAACACATTTTGTTTGTAAAGTTTTTCTTTTTCCTCCTTCTTACATGAGCAGAGGCTTGTGGGATTGATGCACGTGCTCTTCCCACCACATGCAGCGCTGGGAACTAGAGCATGTACTTGAGCTGTGAATTATCTGTAGGTCAAACCACTTTATCTCCCGTAAATCGTGCCCAACCTGATAAACTTTGTGCACATGAGACTCATTTTTACTAATGACTCTCTGTGTCTCTTTCATGTGCTGTGAAGCAGAGGTCAGAGATTCAGATATGGGAGTTTCATTAAGATTATCGAGCTGCTCTGTGTGGAACAAAACAATTTCCCCTCCCTACGACCCAGAGGGGAACATGAAGACTATGCAAACAGGGCCAAGGGTTAGGTTAGGTCTCTGAACCAGTTGTGTCTGCAAACATAAAAAAATAAAAATAAAAAAACCCTCCTACTTGTGACAGAATCAAGTTTCCCTAACAGGGAATCAGGGCTGGCTCTGTGTGTAACAGTGATTTGTGACCCCCATCTTTGCACACCTACACATCCACACACATGCAAATGCTCACCCACCCACGTGTGAGTATGTCTACATATATTTACAGCCTGCAGCGGTGAAAATCCATTCAGTCCAGAATGTCTACTCTGGGCTGTTTCAGGTCTGCAAATCTTTCAGGCAAAGTCCCTGAGATTGCATGTGAAGGTTTCATCTGGCATTTCAGTGGCATTTTAGTCATTTCGGCCAGTGTGCAAAAGTAAATGTGTGAAAGATTGAAAGTGTAAAGACCTCAATTAGACCTTGTTATGAAGGTTATACCAATAAGCATACAGGCTGTACTTATCAGCTGTCACAACCTGGCTCAAAGTTTTAAGAAGATTTTACATCAATAAAAGTAACTTAAGATAGAGACAAACTAAATACAAAACCCAAACAGTGTGGAAAGCCGGGGGGGGGGGACAGACTGGTTGACTGCCATCAGTTAATATAGCTGTGAAACAAGGAGAGGGAGGAGAGAGAGAGGCTCTGCTCACGGGGTCGTCACACAGCTGAGGGTGATTCATGTAGAAAATAATGTGGCAGTGAATAATCTAACATATTTAATGAATGGTATCCAGTGTTCGCGACTAGTGAATCCAAACTGCCCTTAACATTTTTGTTTTTCATACCGTGGTGTGTAAATGTGTGTTTTTATCACAGAAGTTGTTTTTTTTAATCTTACATCCTTGATGTGGGTGTTCCTCCTCACTCACTGATGCAAGTTCACTTTAGTGTACTTTCCGACAGATTCGGCGACGTGGGAAAACCGTTCGTCGCAGCCAAACAAGAAAAAGAAAGCAGCGACCTTGGAGGGGCCTTCCGACTTGCTCAGTCCTCTTTGACAAACTTTGAGAAAGAAATCAGCAACGTAGTTTATTGTTAATTGATATTTTTCTGCTAAGAATCATTTGTCAAATCCCAAATTGAAGAGTTAATATTCACTCTGTGAAAATGTCGGCTGGAGTTTTTACAAAAAATTGTAGTGAGTTTTTTTGTTAGCTCTGAAGCCCTTTGTCATTGTGCTGATGATGACTTTTTAAGGACCTTTTAAGAAGCTGAATTTGAAGTCAATTTATAATTCATCTTAATCAATCATTCATTATCGCCTTTTGAAACCCCTTTTTGCAACAAATCAAAGACTAGACAGCCTCCATTCTCTCTTCTGCTTGAATCCATACTGAAATGGATCATTCCCGTTGTCCCAGATCTGCAGGCCACACTTCATCTGCTGCTTCCTATAGACGTGTCAGCTTCGGTGTCACACTACACTGAGATCTCACTCTCTGACCGCTCTACTTCAGGCCAGAGTGGGCGGCAGGCCTGACTCAAAGAAGGCCCATTATTTTCTGCAAACGGTGACGTACGCGTCATCGTGGCCACGGATGGGATGTGTATGTTTACTTGTGCAGTGTGGATGGGTTCCTGCGCATGTAGGCAAGTGTATGTTGTTTCCGTGGGGTTTGCGAACCGGACACGGAGAACGCGCCTGGTCTGCAGTGTGTTTCCTGCCATGGTTTGTACGTCTCCCCATCCTCTGGTTTTGCACTTCCTTCCCTCGAGCACTGTTTGGTAAAATAAGCAGTAACCTGACCTCCCTCCATGCTGGTGGTCTCCCACAGAGGATGTGAGATGACAGAGCTGATGTCTCTCCTTTGTGATGTATTTTTAATCCCGTTGATTGATTAGATCACAAAGATAAACCTAAACAATTGTCATAGTGACGTTAAACTGTGTGCTTTTTCTCTGTTGTCGTGACTTGATAGCTTACCCTGGATGTAGCTTTTGTTCTTTAACCACACACACTAATATGATGTCTCTAGGAGGCAAAATGAGGAGGAAACCCTTCCTCAGTTATTATCTCAGCAGGGAATTTGCCTAGTTTGCCATTTCAATTGATGGATGAATAAAAACTTCAGGCTGCTCTTGCTTTTTTTTTTTTTTTCCTTCGATCAAGCTCCACAATGAATGTTGTTCAGCCCATTCCACATCAGGCAATACAATGCAGCCGTTTGTAGGCTTGATTAAGGCTGATATCATGCTGGAAACTATTTAGATGGGGATCACATGTTGTTATGGCGCACTCCGTCCGAGATTCTTCTCTTACTCACTTAACGAGAAAATGTCAAACCTCGCATAGACAATAAGATGCTTGTTCGTAGTCGCAGGACACATTTGGGAGGACTGGGTTGCTGCACAAAAGATGGCTTACTCCCCTTTGTTGACGAAAGTGTTTTCTCTTAGTAAGCCATAAATCTAAGATGTTGTGTCAAGGTAGGTCAAGGGATTAGAGCTACTTTCTGCAACCTTGTCAGAAAGTCTGACGCTCATCTTCATCTTCTGATTATGTCCGGCGCAAGAAGAGATTGTTAGAGACTGTTAACTCATATCAAAAATGAACATTTTCTTGTCTTGGAAATATAAAAGTATTTTCATGCTAAAATGTGTCGTTATCTGTAAAGAAAATGCAAATTATTCTAGATTATTACTATTATTAGTAGAAGTGATATGCAGACAGTATCTTAGCTTAATCAAATTGCCTCTTATTCCTGTGCGCATAATAAAATATAGTATCATACATCAGACATACTGGTTCATTTGGAAAGCCACATGTGCAGCTGCAGCCCTACTGTATAATTTGGCGTCTGTAGCTGTTGGTTTTAAACACCTACCACAGCTTCTCTGTTGCCTTTGAGATTATGTCAGGATGTCTGGAGCATCATTGTCCTTTTTAAAGTCTCTATTTGTTCATTTTTGAAATGCACCGCGTGTAGTTGCACAGTAGGTATTGGGAGCTACTGGTTTTCCCCAGTTTGTCGTATAGGCGGTGAGCTTCCTTATAGGGTCCAGCTGGATACAGTAAGTTGAAGATAAGCCATTTCGGCAAACAAAGAGGTTTCAGGTCTGGTAGCTGTCCCAGCCTAAACTAAGTGCTTATCAACGGCTTTATCCCAAAGGTGGTGAAGGCCGTTTCACCGTGAGCTGATTCAACAGGGCGTTACCTGATCTAATAGAGTGTACACACACACACACAGCTCTGTTTTTGTTGTGAGGAACCGTATCTAGTTGTGTTGACCTGTGAGGTATATATAGCCCACGCCGAGGGAGTTTTTACTGTCAGCTTCTTCCTCAGGACTAGAGATACAAACCCATCTCTGGACAGAGACATGACGAAGATTTGCCAAGTGAGCCTTATTCTTCCGCTGTAATGAAGACAGGTCTTTACTGTCTGCTGTAAACTGAAACAGGCCCGTTAATAATCATGAGAAAGAAGCCAAGGGGCCTCTGTGTGTAAACAGCAGCTCCCCAGGGGGGAAAGATGTAGTAAATAATTCACCTGTGCAGAATCACTAAATAATTCAAGAGCTGAATTAGCCACACAATGCAATAAAGTTTCACCTGTAGAGTAAAAAAAGGAAGAAACTTTGTGCTACACAGAGCTCATGTTCACAGCTGATATTCTCCTGTAAACGCACTGAGATTAAAGTCATTATATGTTTTGGTGTCTGTCTTCTGATAACGCGTCTCACCACGCCTTCATATTGATTTCCTGTGCAGGATATTGCTGCACATGGAAAGTCTGGGTCGTGCTGATAAAACAGCAAAGTGCAATTTCTAGGACCGGCATTCGCTTGGCAATATGGAAGGTCTTGTCGAGGAAGACAGGAAACCGTGCAGGGAGCATGATGGCAAAAACAGATATTGCTTCTGGTGGTGGAGGTGAATAGACGCAGCTAGCTTGATGCGCGCAGCTTTTGAGAGGTGTCACCATGATTGCTTTTGACAGTAAAACAGCCCCCTGTGCAGAGATCTCACGCAGGGTGTTTTTCGTGTTGGCCTTCAGTTTTATCCTGATGCACATTTGCATTTGAGCTCTATAAATAGACCGCATGCATGCACCCTGCACTTAGGAGGGCATTTATACTTTCATGAGCTATTCATATCCCTGGCACTCATTCTCGTCGTTTAGTAAACACTGTTATGACAGTGAGGGAGTCTGCCAAGCGACCTGATAAGAGACTGTCACTCCTGACTGAAACAAGTCTCCGTTGTAAAATCCTGCATAGCGCTGACAGCCTGAGCTGTGGAAAACATGGGGAAGGCCATGAGCCACCCCACCCTTCTTGGCTGGGTCTGACAGCCATGCCCAAGGCTCAACCACCCCACCTTGTCATCCGCAGAAGCTCCGCCCACCCACCGTGGCTGTCCCTCAGCTAGCTGTGACACTTGATCTCAGGGTCAGCTGTGATGGATATTTCTGCTCTGTGTGTTTTTTAATGTCGTAAGGGCTGGTTTGGTGTGACAACCTGTCACATGTCACTAGGGTCAACTCAGATGACTGCAGCTTTACTGGTGCTCAGTTGCACTCCACTCTCTGGTCTGTGGCTGGTCTGGAGTGCTTTGGTTCCTGTAAGGTGGACACAAGGGGAGGTAGATAGAGGATTTAAGCATGGATTGTGGACATAGCTCAATTTTATATTTGCTGAGGAGCAAATTTCTCCGTGGAAGCCTCGTGTTAAAACGACACAGTTTATAGTCGACAGACTTTGCTCATGCTTACTGCCTTGGTTTTATCATAAATGTATCTCTATATCCAAATCAACCTCCACCAAAGTGACCTAGGGTTAATGTCTGCTCTGCAGCATTACACAGTTATTCTAGTGCACGTGTCTTTTCACCCCAGCAAAACGAAATCTCAGTAGCATTGTGGTTTTGTCGTCTTAATTCGAAGGAAGTAAGTTGTGCTAAATAAAGATCAAAAGCATCGTTCTGCAATTAATCTGCAGATGTGCCTCAGATGCCTGCGGTGTCATTTAGTGCAAATGATTTATGTTTAAATTGTCTGTCGGGGTGAATTGCCAGACGTGGTGCGTCTTTGTGATGTTTGCCACATGCCTCCACCCAACCACTAGAAAGACTATGCGGTCATGAATTTCTGTTCATCATTACGAAATCAATATACGAGAACCACAGCTACTGTACATTGAGGTTGCTTTCACAATGACTGCATTTAGTGTGTCTGATCAAGAGGGCATGTCGGTTAGGAAATGCCAGAATTGCTTATATTGTGAAAATCCTTTACCAACACATTTTTAAGTTATATCAGGGAAAGAATGACTCAGGGAGAGTGACTCCGCGAATGGCCCAGTTTCACTCCATTGTTTCCAGTCATGTGTTGCATCCAGCATAGTGTGAATCATAAGAAACAATGGACAGTAGGAGAATTCATCGTATGACCAACTGTTAAAAGATGGCAAAAACCAAATATAACCTGTTTGTGCTGTAATGTTTTCAGAAAGGCAGTAATCTGTTCGTCTATATGGAACCTGCTTAAATTAGACAGAATTATAGCAACATTACCTCATATAAAAAAACCTTGCCCTTACATAGAAGAATGTACAGGCGTAAGCGCCTAAGTGGTCAACAAGTTGACCTTTAGTGGACAAAGGAGCAGACGTAACTTGCAGGAAGAGAAAGAGGATGAAAGCGGAAAAGGAGGAACAAAGGCCTGAAGCCAGGAAGTACTGCAGATCTCAAGAATGAGGTATCCTCACCCTCCAGATTAATGAGGTCATCCATCGTGGCGCAAGCTATGCTGCAATTCCTTTTTTCTACTGTCCACCCTGACTCTATAATCCTTGCTGGGATCAGGTAAGGCCCTACCTGGCCAGCCATTTGAACATTGACCAATCTCAATGACACAGCTCTGTCAGCCAGCCTCAGATTGGCCCCAGTAGAGTAGCACATAGCAACGGAGTACACCAACTACCCGGAAAGCAGCCTTCTCCTGTCCTTAATGGTTAGACTTCATGTGGTTTCCTTCTCTGCCATTTGAGCTTGGTTCAGTTTCAACCACAGTTGTTGAGGAATGTGGCTATGGCATGCCCAGAGATCAGAATTAGAACAATTAGAAATGGGCGTTGAACAGAGAAAATTTCAAGAACGTTACAAGTATGTCAGAAATGTTTAATTCATAGATTCTCTGTTGAAATAGTGAGAAGGTAGATGGGCACTTCATTTCTCTTTGTTTTCAGTAGTGAATAGGACATATTTTAAAGAAATAATTTGTGAGGAAGAATGACCAGATTGGGCCAGATTGCTATTTGACGTATAATGATGAAGGTGAAACAGGAGGGCAGCGCTCTTACATTTGAGGCCTAAGAGCAGTCGGACAAAACGGTTATGTTGTGCACATTGAAAATGCACAAAATGAAGCAGTACCACTGCCCCCACCCTCATCACGCTTCTTTTAGTCTGCCTTGAGTGTGTTCAAGGTGGCTCTTAGAGCTCCATCCATTGAGACAGTCTTTAGTTTGACTTTAACCCTCAGCTGGGCCTCTGTCGCCTTAAGTCAGTGCCTTCCTTCACGGGACTGGAGACTGTTTGTAAGTGGTCATATTAAATGAAGATGTGGAAAACTTCAACGGGCTTCAATTTGTATGCAGAATGTATCATCATAACTTGCACCCTCCCAGATGGAGAAAGAGAGCGCCGGTTATGCCTGTCAAACCTCACTCATTACGGCCCATTGGACATCTCTGCACCTGGAGAGACGTCAGCTTGTCCTCTGTGTTTTGTCTGCCCGTCTGTCCCCCCCCCCCCCCCCCCCCCCTGCTTAATGGAGAGAAGAAGTTGTGTGGAGACGCAATGTCCGCCCCAGAATTAAAAAAAACAATCCACGGAGGCTTGAAATGGGTTTTTCGCGGTTGAGTAGGAAGCGTTAGATTCGCACAAGGACAAAATGACGGCAGGAAGCCAATCTCTGTGAAGTTATGGGTGTTGGCATTGTCCTTCTTTAGACGTGAATCTTGAAGTCAAAACAAATCTTTTTGAGAAACTAGATGAAATCATAGTGATCTAAAGAATGTGAACCGCAAATCAGCTCTGGGAATGTTAAGAGTGTGGGAAAATACCACGCGCTTTGAATAGTTGCCTTATATGAGATCTCAACCAGAAAGAAAAGCAGCCCGAGAGTTAGATAAGACATTGTGGTGCATTAGCTCAGCAGTTGGTCAGGTTAAATGTTTTCAATAGTGTAATCTTGCCACACTAAACCACTGATTTGCAGCTAATTATCTTTGACCATTGAACTTGACCAGGAAACATGGCATTCACTGTCACAGGATGTTTAATCCTCCAGCCTGGATGACTGCCAGACACAGAATTCAGTCACGTCGGTCGCCTTACCCCAAGGATATTTCTGAGGGACTTCCTTCCTATGAAGACCCATCTCTCTCAGACGGGGACCAGCCTTGAGTTCGACCTTCTCTGTGCAGTGATTTCCAATAATTACTAGATGGAGAAATGACTGATGTATAAAGTGCTCCCTCAAAGTGAGAAATGAATTGGTGGCTGTCGTGACTCGTATAGCCAGGCTGACTGCGCCAACTATTCCTGCTAAACTCCTCCTAAGACACGAGACACATGGCCCATGCCAGTTCAGCCGTCTGGAGGAGGAAGCGAGACAAAGAGGAAGACAGACTTTCAAAGCTCTTGACTTTGTCGTTTGTCCTCTGGTATTTAAAGCTGTCGGATATTTTAGCCACTCTCACTTCGTTTGCTTTATTTGACTGTTTGTTTTTTTCAAAGTCTAGTCACGGGCGATTAGTCTGGCTAGCAAGTCGACAACAGACATGAAGAAACCATGAGACTGTAATTGCCTGTAAATGGCAGTCACTCACACAGTAACACAGAGACCACATGCCAGTAAGGATGAAAAGAGTGGGAGACAGTAGAGCGGAAAAAAATCCTAAGGCGGGAGGAGAAGCACAGAAACAGTTATTTAGTTTACTTCCATGAGTCCCTGTTTTATTCTTTAGAGGCGTAGCAGCATTGGCATTCAGGGGAAATAGAGTTAAAGCAGGAGGAGCCACTGCTTAAGCAATCAAACATGTTTAGCCTGGAGGAAAATTAGGTGCCCTCCCTATCTGCTTTCAGTTTCAGACCCAAACCTGATTCTGAAGGCCCCTCCTCTCACTGATCTGCTCTATACCAGAAGCCACGCTGTTTCGACTAATAGAGAATGTAATTAAATGTTGGGTTGTTCTAGCCTGGGGAAAGAGAAAAGGCTGTTGAGGACAAGCTGAGATGTCAGATTTACATTCCCTTAAAGTTAGCAGCCTGTCCATAAGAGAAATTAAGACTGTGATCATTCCTCCCAGCGCATGTAAAGACTGATGACTTGTCTGCGTACCGATCCTCACCCACCCGTCTCTCTCTGTTTCTCTTACTCGGGAGTATCTGACTCTGCATCAGACAGCTTTGGTCCTGTCTGTGTGGCTAATCTGGAATCGCAATCCAGGCAGTGTCACTGGAGGTCTAACAACATGTCATATATACTGTACATGCAAAGGGCCAAAACCTCCCAGACCGACTGCAAATGAAAAGGGGAGACACCTCTACAACAACTTGCGATATAAATTTTTGTTTCAAACATCCTGTTATTCCCTTTTCCGTCTCCTTTAGCACCCTCGTTAACTTTATTGTAGCAGAAATGTCAGTTAATGATAAAATATGGTGACTATTTTTGACGATTAAATATTAACACATTGGTGATGACCAGCGCTGCCCTCAGTCTGAGTGTTTTTTCTTCCGTCTCTGCTGACATCCACAAAATGGCAGTGTGAAGCTGATGTGGTCACTAGAAGCCATGGACTTTTTTTCTTTTTTTTTCAAGTGGCAGGATTTGTAAGAAAGGAAGTGAGGTCATGATCTGTTGTGACTGCCCGAAGCTCAAAGCCCCTGATCTTAGAACAGGACTCAGTGTGGAGGACGATGCCCTCATCAGAGGCATTTTAACTAAAAGTGACTTTGAAACCAAAATAACTTAAGCTCCATTTACACTTTTGTAGTTATTCTAGCATTCCTCTTGTCTGCAGAGTGAAAGATTTGCTTTGTTCATTAATGAATGCATTAGTATGCAGAAACAAATTTTTGTGGGTTACTGCTCGATTGGTTTAAGTGTTAAAAAAAATGATGGTTTGTATTAAAACGTCTAAAATCAACTAGACTTTTGTTCTATATTTTTTTGCGTTGCATCATCCCAAATATTTCCAACAATGCTCAAACCCAGAGAAAGACACGTTTTATTCTAGGTAACTGTGGATTTCATTTGATCGCCTGCCACTAGAAATCAGAGTGAGGAAGGAAGTCAGTGAATGTGACTAATCAAAACATGAATACAACTTTTTAAGAGTGATCTTGTCTGTGAACATTCCTGCCTGAGCTGCAGATAGATAGATTGATGGATCAGACTGATTTTCCTCAGCAATGGTCCTATTCTCATGCACCACTTCACTGTGTCATCAATCTGTCTTTGGTTTTCATTGTTTTGATTGAGAGACCTCAAGCGGCACAAATTACATACTTTGCGTTTAAGGGGTGAAGGGGTTTATTTTCCATGGGAATAATGACAATTACGAAAATGGCAGGAAATGAACCACCAGGCCCAGAGAGGTGAGGTTAGATGGTGGGACAATAAAATGAGGGGCTGCTTAAATAACAGTTCTGCAGCCAGAGGCAGGCTTTTGCTGGGGTTTATTGTGGACCTCCTTCTGCCCACAGGCGTCGTTACGGGAATACATCTAGTCATTAGACTGTAGATGTATTCTGGAAGCAGATCAACTTTTAACCACAAGTAGGGATCACATTTGATTTTAACTGTAGAATTAAGGGATTCCTTTTAAGACTACAAACTTCCTAACTTTCCAGGACAAATAATATTGCTTTTCCTTTTTTTCAAATGGCTTTGAGAACTGTTTTAAGAAAGGGGTAAACAGCTGTAAACTGTTCCCATTGGTTTCCACATTACTACCTTATGAAAAGAAATATGTGAACGCCCACTGGTGAATATAAATAAGGGGCTCAGCACCCTCTTGTGAAACAATTTTGCAGCACAAAATCATTGTGACCATCATGTTTATATATGTCATATATTATTTAGGTGCATGTTTTAGTGGGATTTAGTTCAGATTACATGTAATTCCTTAATAACAGCATCTTCTCTCACTATATTGTTTAGCTGGCAGCCCTGGGGTGGAACAGAGAACATGGCTGAACCACGGCGGGAGAGCACCAGCAGCCTGCAGAGGAAGAAACCTCCCTGGCTCAGACTGGACATTCCCACGGCTCAGATGTCACTAGACGAGCCTCCCACTTTTGTTCAGGTGTTCATTCTCGCTGAATCCACTTGTCCTTTGTCGTTTTTAATCCTGATTTCCGTTCACACTTTTCATTTTATGTGCCATTGTCCATGCAGCCCGTGAAGAGGCAGGGGTTCCTGCGCAGTATTAGCATGCCAGTGGAGACCTATCACCTCCAGTCCCCACCCCGTGACCTCTTTGACACCCGGCGGCCTGTCTTACAACGCCAGTCATCCATCACTCAAACCATAAAGAGGTAAAGGCAGTTAGCAATGCCCTGGATTTACATGCTGACGTGTTCATGTGTGCATGTTTTAGCCTGCTTCAAGATTGTAAAACACAGTTTTTGCAGAGAAGCATGCAAATGTTATTGTATTTCACATCGGCTAGGCTACAATAGGTGTCTTGAGTGTGCCGATTATGGGATGAATTGCTATGTAATATAAGTAGTACTTTCTTATATAAGATTCATGAATGGAGGATGCTGGCAGCCTGTGTTTCCCTACTTACCTTACCTTACTTACCTTCTGATTAAAACATCTTGATGTTATCTGCTTGGTAATAACTTTCCTAATGTTGTAAATCTCAATTAAAAAAACAAGTCTTAACCCCAACAGTCTTGCTTTGCTCTCTCTGCATGATAGCTACAGCACTGTCCAGCTGCACTTTTCCTTCTCACTGCCTGTTGTTGTCTTTTCTCTTTCCTTCTCCTTCCTTGCGTTCCTTCTCGCCACCTTCCGGCCCTGCTCTGCCCGGTCACAGCAGCAGAAGGGTGCACTTTGAGCGGATTAACACGGTGCCCGTTAAGGGGCAACGGGCTGCTCGCCGCAGCACCAGGAAACACCACTCGCTCTCCAGAACCCTGCTCAGGTACCGCAGGAAGTCCCTCACATGACAACATGCAAGTGTTGGGATCAGGAGACAGATGTGTATACTGTCTGATTTACTGAGCATACTGTATGTATGTTTAATTTACAATGTGTAACTCTGACATGATTTTACTAGTGTTTCTTTTAAACTTCTATGTGTTAGAGAATTGTAATTTCTCATTCCGTCACCGACTGTTGCAGCTGTGTGTCGTTGCCACATAGGCTTCTTTTTAAGTGAATCAGAAGAGGACCTGAAACCAAAAGCGTTTTTCTGCTACAAATTCTTTTTTTACTCAGCAATGACCCAGTCGGCCAGTGGGAGAGGCCCTAATTTTCCCTACACATACATTAAGTCAGCATTCTGTACAAGAAGTTGCAGCTTCGGATGGCTGCTTGTTAGTGAGCCGGCATTTTCTGGTTGGCATGCCAGGTGTGATGGCCTCTTTGCTGGACACTGATTAAATCATTCTGAGCCATGGCTACGTTCAAACACACTCATAGAAACCAGGCTTTTGCGATGGCGTGCCCAGTGCTGCAAAGATAGGATGCTAGTACGATCATGACACATGTTGTGAGAACAGAGGACCAGCAGTCACCGAAAGAAAGATTGAGCTGAGCTAATGAGAAATAGATTTTAACCTAACTTCATTGAACATTCACTCTGCAGCTGGTAATTAGTTCATACACAGAGCAAGCTCTCCTGAACGCTCCTTTGAAGAATGTTTTGACTTCCACTTCCTGCCCTCGGGGTGCAGTAACATTGTTTGCTCTGGTACTCATTAGGCTTCAGCTTCAACAATGTGATTGCAGGAATGCCCATCAAGGAGAGTGGAGTAAGGCACAATTGAAACGTCAGGGGAAAAAAAAATCACAAATTCTCTGTGTGAACTGGATTTGTGTTCTGCTTGTTTCCGTTGAGATGAAGAAAATCTGAATATGTTAGATTGTATTGCAGCATTAGACCTCCAGTCATCCCTCTCTTGCTCTCTGTTTCTTTGACCGTTGACTCTGCACCATGTGTGTGACTCTCCGGTGTGTGTACCTGGCTTTCTGTCTTTCCCAGTGAGTCTGGACAAAAACATGTCCAGGCTTGTTCCCTTTACTGCGCCTATTACTCTCTTTGCATCCCAGGAAGTGTGGTTTTACCAATCCCACACACATTTGCTGACCCACTCCTCCATATACAGGGCTCTTAAGAGAATCTCCAATCAGTGTGTTTATATCTCTTAGGCAGGTTTTGCCATGCCAAGATAGCATTTAATATCTCTGTGAGAAATGAAGCAAGTATGTTGTCACCTCGAGCTGAAAGGTCAGCGTTTGTGGTGTTAGGGGAACAGCGGACTGGTTTGGGGTCAGTAAGGACGGCGATGCCACCCAGAAATGGCAGAGGAAAAGCCTACGCCACTGCAGCCTGCGCTACGGCAAGCTGAAACCACAGGTGATCCGAGAGATGGATCTGCCCAGCCAGGACAACATCTCCTTAACCAGCACCGAGACCCCGCCTCCTCTCTATGTCCCCTCCTCCCAGCATGGCATGCAAAAGGTAAAGGGATATATGGCTTGATTTTCTAAATGTTCGTTTTATTTGTATCCACTTTTGTTATGAAAATGTACTTTTAAATTGAAAACTGATTTTATTGAATACATAAACTAGGACTTGGCACACGGTGTGTTCTGACCAATCTTCAACAGCATGTGTTCAATATCTGAGGTAAAACGTGTCTGTCTCTCGGCTCTTTCTAACTACCACTTGCTGAAACCCACATGTGTCCAGATTGTGGACCCACTGGCGCGAGGGCGAGCCTTTCGTATGGTGGAGGAGGTGGATGGCTACAGTGTGCCTCAGACGCCCATCACCCCTGGAGCCGCCTCGCTTTGCTCGTTCACCAGCTCCCGCTCAGGTCTCAACCGACTGCCTCGCCGACGTAAGAGGGAGTCTGTGGCGAAGATGAGCTTCAGGGCTGCAGCAGCACTTGTCAAGGTGAGTGGTAGGGATGAGATGGAATATGTACAATTCTTCCAAATAAATAAATATACATGAAAATAAGTGTACCAAAGCACTTATATTTTCCTTTTTGTACTTGTATTAGATGTTCTTTGCACTTTATTATTTGGAACCCAGTTGTGATGGAAATCATCTGTGTGTGTGTTTGTCAGGGTCGCTCGTTTCGGGAAAGCACTCTAAGACGGACCCAAAGACGCAGCTTCACCCCCGCCAGCTTCATTGAGGAGGACATGCTGGACTTTCCCGATGAACTGGACACATCTTTCTTTGCCCGAGTAAGGCAGAAAAAACACTGTTGTTATGCTGTCATTATTACGTTACCACGTTAATTATTTATCGTTGAATACGAATTCTCGTTTTCAGATTTTGTGAACCTCTACCCACTATTTCTTCTCCGTTATGATCTTCCTAGGATATTCTGATGCACGAAGAATTATCCACGTATGCAGATGAGGTGTTTGAATCTCCGTCTGAGGCGTCCATGAAAGAGGCGGAGCCCAGCAGTAAGAAGGATGAGACGGAGCTGACAGGCAGCGCCCTAGATAAGACGGAGCTGGAGAGAAGTCACCTCATGCTGTAGGTTGCTATACTGTGATCAGAGTGTTAGTCACTCAGGCCTGAATGAAATGAATGTGTCTGTGTTACTGGGAAGCGGTGGGATTTGCACATGTCAAACCAGCAAAACCAGCCAGAATGAGTAAACATATGAAAAACATTAAAGATTTGGATCCCGGATAATGAATGAGATGATGGGAGATAGGGAAAGCGGGCAAACCTAAGCTGACACATCTCTTTTGACTTCTGTCTCTCCCCTTCGCCTCCTCTGTCATGCTCCTCCAGACCTTTGGAGCGAGGGTGGCGTAAAGCCAAAGAAGGAACTCCAGGACCACCAAAGGTGCCCTTGCGGCAGGAGGTGGTGAGCGTTACCGGACAGCGGCGCGGGCAGCGCATCGTTTTACCTGTCAAGAAGCTGTTTGCCCGGGAGAAGAGGCCTTATGGACTGGGCATGGTAGGGAAGCTCACAAACCGCACCTACCGCAAGCGCATTGACAGCTACGTCAAGAGGCAGATAGAGGACATGGATGACCACAGGTGCGACTCCTTCCCACATAAGTGACCTTCTCGTTGCTTCTTTTAGTGAATAACACTGCTGGATGATAAGCGCTCTTGTTCTCTTTTTTTAAACTTTCATCCTCTCTGTCTTCTCTAGGCCTTTTTTTACATACTGGATCACATTTGTCCATTTGCTCATCACCATCCTGGCTGTATGCATCTATGGTATCGCGCCAGTAGGCTTCTCCCAGCATGAGACGGTTGATTCTGTGAGTAACACCAGTCGTCGTTGTGATGAGTGTCTTTTTAACACACCTTCACAGTATTTTCATTGATATTCCTTTAATATTGTGTGTGATTTGGATGTCTTTTGATTCAGGTTTTAAGAAACAAAGGTGTGTATGAAAATGTCAAGTTTGTACAGCAGGAGAACTTTTGGATCGGGCCGGGTTCGGTAAGCACTCTTCTCTTGGCAGTTTGACTCTTCATTTTGTTTCACAAAGGAAAGAATAAAAGCAATCATAATATAAATAATGAGAAACACTTAATTCATGATTTTTTTCTCTTTATCTGTCCAATGTTAGGAGTATCTGATCCACTTGGGGGCCAAATACTCTCCATGCATGCGGCAGGACCAGCAGGTGCATGATCTTATCAGGGAAAAGAGAGCCGTCGAACGCAACTCTGCCTGCTGTGTGCGGAACGATCGCTCTGGCTGTGTCCAAACCTCAGAGGAGGAATGCTCGGTCTGTAAACTAACCCAGTTTTTAATCTCTGCTCCTTGACCTTAATAATTCAATGACAGATCGAAGCTGTAGGCTATTCTAAAGCCCTTTTTTTGGTGGTTTCATTTCTAGAGCACTCTAGCTGTGTGGGTCAAGTGGCCAAGCCATTCCAGCACTCCTCTGTTAAATGGTAAAAAGAGACAGCATGGCTCTGTGTGCCATCAGGATCCCAGGTGAGATATAATAGTATTGCTCTTCCATGTAAAAAGCACACAGCATTAATTGACTGATACTGACTGGCAAATATAATGCGTGCATGTTTTTTTCTCATTACAGGATATGTCTAGAGCCGGCCTCAGTATCACCTCATGAATGGCCCGATGACATCACCAAGTGGCCAGTGAGTACAGTATAACCCTGTCTAATGTTTAGACATAAAGTGTGAACTCAGAGGGTGGAGATGAGGTTGACTGAAACATTAGACCACAGATGATCACTCTCACATGATCTCACTATGATGAAATGCTTGGAAGAATGAGTGATCATGTTCCTTTTGCAAAAAAAACCCAAAACTGGCTCGTCTAAAGGAACAAAAAATTACACAACACTGGCATTGGTACAGTTGGTCCTTCCTGGCAAATATGCAAAATGAATGACACACACAACCATGGAAATCATTTTCCTTTTGGTTAATGTTAGCTGCAGCATATTTCAGTCTTATTTTTCCATGGCTAGGATTGCCTAACAACAAACACAAGCTGCTCCTCTTTCTCAATGATATGTTAGTGCTGTATTATCTTATCAATTAAACTCCCCCACGGTTCAACATGCCAGTTTGTCAGAGCTGCAGTATCAATGTTTACTCCTAGAGTTTTATATGGAAGATTATGAACCAGATATGGAGACAGAAACTCTCCTGTTTGGTTTCTTCTTAATTTTGATGAATCCAGAAATAATACCTGTGTACAGAATATTGAATATTAAATAAAAGAGATATCAAAAATATCAAATTGCTGGCTTTTAGATTTGTACCAGGTACAACACAGGGAACCACACCAACCTGCCTCATATAGACTGTACCATCACAGGCCGACCCTGCTGCATCGGAACAAAAGGAAGGTGAGAAAAAACATGTAAATGAACCCATAAGAAAGATTTATCTTGGACACACACTGTATGACACATTTGCTTTACTAAATGTATTCATTTAGTGCCTGTTACTTTTTCAAGGTGTGAAATCACATCCCGCGAATATTGCGACTTCATGAAGGGCTACTTTCACGAGGAGGCTACTCTCTGCTCTCAAGTAAGCAACTCTTTCCTTATTATATAAAAATTAGACATTGCATTCTCTGATAGGATTAAATGGAGAGGAGCTGTTGGATGCAAAAAGTGCTAAACTTAATTTTGGTCTGCATCTGTTGCTATTTTAGTTAGTATACTTCCTGAATACAAAAACAGATGTAGTAAGAGCTCATCAAATATTTCTGTGTAGAGAATTTGCATATCAATTGTGATTTTTGAGTGTCTTATTAATAGTATATGTCACATTTTTCTTTTTCTTCTCCAGGTGCACTGCATGGATGATGTATGTGGACTGTTGCCTTTCCTCAACCCTGAGATTCCAGATCAGTTTTACAGGCTCTGGCTCTCACTTTTCCTGCATGCTGGGTGAGTCGGTAGCTGCCAGGATCAGGGAAAGTAGTTATGTTCTAAGATTTGCCTTGCAGAAGTAAGAGGCTAAATATCAATTGTACTGTTGACAGTTATATTCAGAGAGTTTTTGTAAAATATTTTCATGTAGTTATTTGTTTGTCAGCTAAAAACAGGAGTAGGTTGCAAAAGAAAAAACCCCCAAAAAAACATGTAAAGCTCTTACTACCAGGTACTGCAAATAAAAACAAATCGTACAACCAGGACAATTTAGCAGATAAGGTCAGCGTATGGACTTTAAAAGAGCTGAAAGTCAGCTTTATCTCAGCCTAATATATATTAGATCAGTGTTTTCAAGGACTGTTTGTCCCCAGCAGAATCAGAGTTATGTTTGTTGGCCAAATATGTTTTGGCACATACAAGGAAATTCATTTTAGTGGTCAGTAGCTCCTGGTGTCCTCATGGTCACATCACAACAAAACGAATGCACAGAGCCGTAAATCAAACATGTGAAAGACTGGAATAAAATCAACACAAACACTAAAAAGCAGAGCAAAAAACATGCAGCAGATGAGGTGAAAACGGGGAAAATCTGGGACCTGTCCTACCCAGGCCAGGACATAAATAATGTACAGGTAGACTAATAAAACCATATAGGATGGCTAAATGTAAATCTAGTAAAAGTATTTTACCAAAGTACTTTGAGATTCCTGTGATAAGAAGAAGTCAGTCAGTGTGCAGAAAGAGCTGACCTCACTGTTAAGAGGACCAGCGCTTCATCTTCGTGCTGCCCGTTAACTGTCTCCAGGGTAATTAAACAAAGTGCCCTTTCTACACAACTCATTAAGCTTCAGTGAGATAGAGGACCTGTTGAAGGATTTACCTCTTTTGCACAGAGGAATTATCCTCCCGACACGTGCGGCTTTTCACTCTCGCACACGAGCACTAAGTTCATTTCTGTCTTCCCAGGATCCTTCACTGCCTGGTGTCGGTAGCTTTCCAGATGACCATCCTGAGGGACCTGGAGAAGCTAGCTGGCTGGCTGCGCATCTCAATCATTTACATCCTCAGTGGCATCACTGGCAACTTAGCTTCAGCCATCTTCCTGCCCTACAGAGCAGAGGTGATCACCAGTCTAACATAGAAATAGAAGATTATGAGTCATGAGAAAACCAGGAACACCTTCAAATTATGTTCACATTTAGTGTCAGCAAACTTTTGTAGGCTCACATTCTACCCTCTACTGTCTTTGCCTCAGGTTGGGCCAGCTGGCTCTCAGTTTGGGATTCTGGCCTGCCTGTTTGTGGAGTTGTTCCAGAGCTGGCAGATCCTTGCCCAGCCCTGGAGGGCATTCACCAAGTTGCTATGTGTGGTGCTCTTCCTATTTGCCTTTGGGCTGTTGCCCTGGATCGACAATTTTGCCCACATTTGCGGCTTCATCTCTGGCTTCTTCCTGTCTTTCGCCTTTCTACCCTACATCAGCTTTGGCCGCATGGACCTGTACCGCAAACGCTGTCAGATCATCGTCTTCCTGCTGGTGTTTGTCGGACTCTTTTCAGGCCTCGTGGTGCTCTTCTACGTCTACCCAATCAAGTGTGAATGGTGCGAGCTGCTCACCTGCATCCCTTTCACGGACAAATTCTGCGAGAAGTACGACCTCAACGCTCACCTCCACTGAAATGTGGGCCGAGTGAGCGCAACAGGAAGACATCAGGTCAAAAGATGTAGACTGGCGACGACATCAGCCACTCTGTGTCTTCACTCTGCCCCTGTGTGACTGGGCGACTGTTCCCATCTCTGTGAACAATGACAATATACTTGTATTTTTTACCCTGTCTGTACAAATACCTATGTCATTCATTTTAAGCACTACCTGTAGTCACCTCCCTGTTCACCGGCAGTCATTGACACTCCCTCACTGTCCAGTGAAACAAAGGTATGGCACTTCTGAACCTCATCAAAACTCCCAACTGCCCTTTACATGTGTGGCAGGAATAAGAGAAGCCAGCACTGGTACAGAGAGGAATTCATTTACATTCACACTCCAGACAAAGGTTTTATTATTATTATTATTATTCAGGCAACCTCATACAGAAGCAGGGACAAAAATCTAATATTGATACCTTTGGTGCCTTGTTGATAAATGTACCAACTACTGCCATATTTTTGTTACGTTATGCTGAGCACTCAAATGTTTTCTTTCATTTATTTATTGCTTCTCAAGAAGTGATGATTGTTTTGAACACGGTAGTGTTTTAGCTACCTGTCTACTCACATGTAACTGAAAACCACAGTAAAAAACAACAACAACAAAACAATTTAAAGTGGTCTGCGACTTTTTCTCAATTACCAGACGAGGCTTGTGAACGTGGCATTATAGTTTATTCATATTATGCAGTGAAGAAACAGCAAATTTCTGCTACGGATTTTCAATAGAAGCACTTTTACTGTCAGCATGATCAATATACACGTCCTTAACGAACTCACTTTTACCGTAATGACTCCCAAGTTAATCAATACACCTTTTGTTTAATATGGTTTACCAAAATAGAACTGCATTTACACCATATGTAATGCTCTAAATATATCTCTAAAATAAAAATATTCTAGATATATAATATCTAAAATAGTTAATTGCCTCAATTACACTACAAACAGTGAATTTCGAATGATTTGACAAATAACTACAAACTAATACATAAATGGAAAAAAAAACCCATTAAGATTGTTAATTATAATTGATGTCTGATAATGGTCATATTATTAAGTGCAAAGACATTGTTTCCTGTTCTTGCATGAATCCCCTCGTGGTCCCCTCTGCCCTCATGCAGTCCTCGCTCCCTGTTTTGGTGAGATGCTGTGAGGTGGTGACAGTAGGAGGTCCAGTAAGACCTTCTTACCAATATCTAACCCAGACTACTGGTTGCACACTGGCTCTGTGCCTCTATCTGTCCATCTGTCAGCTCTGTTATGTTGATCATTTCTGTCCTGAGTCCATGTCAGCGGTGAGTAAGTGGAGGGAGGGTGGAGTCGGGGCTGATGGACTAGCAGCCACTGTTCCGCCGTGCGTATGCCTGCCCACCGAGCATGTACTCCATCTCCTGGAAGTGCATGTTGGATATGGAGATGGCTGATGGCCCTTTCTCCTTGAAGCCGGCCTTGAGGTAGAAGGGCACCAGGAAGTCCTCGCAAATCAGCAGAGCTCGGCGGAGGCCCGGCATACAGCGCAGATACTGCAAGTAGCGCCACAAGAGGATGGAGCCCTTGCCTTGCTGCCGGCAGTGGCGGTGCACTGACAGCACATGGATGTGCACAGTGGGGGTGTCTGGGATGTGCTGAGTCATCGCCTCCTGGAGAAATAAGATTATATTACATGATTAGGATTACTTCTATTAATCATACCAAACCACTAATTCACATGCATCAAAGAAAATTATTAAAAAAAAATTTTTTTTTTACAAAAAAGTTTGTAATTTACACCAAAATTCCAAGGTTGGTTATATTGTCTTTGTCACAACGTTTCAATGTGTTTTTTAAAAATGTTTTCACACCTTTGAAAGCCTCTCCTTGCCCCAGCCAGAGCCGATGATAAAAGCTACGAGCTGTCCTTCCTCAAACCAACCCAGTGACAGCTCAGGACACTGACCCAGGAAGTTAAGCACTTCATCCAGGGTAAGTGGACACTCTCCAGACACGGAGACAAACGCTGTGTGGACGAAAAAGAACCAGTTCATACGGTTAGTCATCTCCTGGGAGTGTTAGTGATGAAGGACAGAAAAAGACTACCAGACGAAATAAATGTTCTTTTATGTTATATCTGGACTTAAGATGATATTGAAAACCCAAATGCAATATTTAAGATATGACACAATGACAGAAAGCAGTATATTCCCTTTGATAAACGATGCAGGTTAACTATATGGCATCTGATTTTTAAGTAAAGTCCATTTATGAGCAGAGGAAACGTGGCTTACCTTCCCTCTCAATCTCAAACACACTGATGGCGTCCTGTGGCGTGAGGTTCCTGAACTCGCTGGCAGGGAGCGTGTGCCGTCTCTGTCTCAGGGGGCTGACAGGCGTCCTCAGAAAGAATGGTTTGAGGAACGGTGAACCGCTGACCTGCTGTGTCATGATGCCTCGGTAGTACAAGAAGTTCTGGATATTTGTCAGAACGGTTTTCTTTTCCAGCCGCTTGAAATGTAAATCTTTAACAAATAATAACAAATCTTAAATAAGTGGAATAAATAAGTCTTCGTTGTCAAAGTAAGTCAAATCCTGCCAACAATACTTTCTGTGCTCTTTGTTTGTCCTGCAGCTCTGACTGTCATGTAACTCCAGTCCCCAAGACACTGACCTTCAGGTCTCTCCTCCTCCACCTCCTCTTTCTCTCTGATCTCATACTATAGGGGGATCGTCTCAAAGTAGAATAGCTGTCTGTGCACCTGTCTCTTAAATCCCCTGCTTTCAAATGACATACATTTGTTCTTGTGTTACTTTTTGATTCTTTTTTTTTCTTTTTTTTTTTACATCCCAGTTCAGATGCTGACAATCCTGTAGGTGGCTCTTTTCATTGTACATATTAGAGTTAGAAATCAATTTGGTTTAACTTCAGTTCAGGATGTTGAAAGCAGTCATTCGTTTATTTCCCACGCCTTAATTAAGAAACTTTTGTTTTATCTTTAGATATTGGCTGCATGATGAGCATCTTCTTGTGATGATGAGACTTCATGCCAGATTGGAGAGCAACACTTTAACCCGTAAAAAAAAACTATTGTTGAGATGTGATGACAGATTAGGATTAGTTTTCACACTGTACGTGTACATGTATCTTGGCACATGCACTTCCTGTACATTTAGGCTTTTGTTATTTTTAGGCAGGGGATGAGACATGGTGGGACTAGATGGTGTGATAGGCTGATGTGGACTAATGTAACTTAACTGAATGAGGGGGAGGAGATTTGTGTGGATTGCTGTTGGGATGATTTCATGCCTCAAAGAGGTTTAGCACAGACTAATTAAATGGGAGCACTTGCTTTGACTGTCCGCAGGTAAACCTGTTTACACAGACTTTTTTGACTGTCAATACACAGACAAATCCTCAATGCATTTTTATATATTTTCTTTTATTATGTTTGTAAAAGTGTCTAATAGATAAAAACAGTAACTTTTCTTTTCAAGTTAACTAGCTGTCGTCTTTTTGAAGTGGTCTTAATTTATTAATTTCTCTGCAGAAAATCAGGCTTCACATCACAATCACCTGACTCGAGGCTTAGCCCTAATATTTTTGAATGTAGCCTCAAGAGATCAAACCAGAATAGAATTGTCTGAAGGATTATTGTTTCACCTCACTCCTTTCTCTGGGCTTTCACCCCAGCGATGAGGAGGAAAATCTCCGACATCATCTGGACAGCTGGCCAATCACCAATATAAAGAACATCTCTGCTTGTGGGATCATCAGATGTCAGACGCAAACATATGCCCAGTGTTGAAATGACCTTTTCTGACCCGCGACTCTCTCAATCTGTCAGGCCTATGAGGAGAAGGGCAGTCTGAAATAATTCCTCATGACCTCTTAAAACTGCCTGTTCTAGCCACCTAAATGACAAAGTTGACTTTTTAGAATCCCAGACACGTTTCAGCTTTTCAGACAAGCTAATAAATTTATGCTCTTCAGACTCTGAATACAACAAATACGAGCAGATTCAACTTTATATACAGTATAAAACCTCATCCACTGACCGTCTCTTGCTGACGGTGTCATAGATCCTAATCTCATTTACAGCGTGTGTGTGTGTGTACACACATACACTTGCGCACATATTTTCACAGTGTATTATGTTTTTACAGACAACCTCGAGGACACAGTGTAACCGAATCCTTATTAAACTTTACACTGGCGTACACCTGTTAGTGGAGCTGAACAGTAACAGTTAACCAGCGCTGAGGAGGAATCTAAAACATCTCACACAATTTCAAAATAAAGCTTGTATGCACTTGTTTCAAGATGAGGCTTAGTGCAATGATATATGTGTAACCTATCTATAAATAACACACCATTGTCATGGAGTGAAAAATAAAATACTGTTAAATTATGTCACAATTTCAACAGTCCAATCCCATATAAATTATATTTCCAGATTTTATTTTAATGATGCAAAACCAGCATTTTGTTGGCCTATGTTTCACAGCTGATTATAATTAAACAAACAGGCTTTTTTTTCTTAACAATGTTTCCAAACATTTCTGATGGAAACAAACCTTTAACAGCATCATAAAACATCTATTTAGTGCTTCTGTTGTGTAAAAGATCTTTGACTAAATTTGACGATAGCAGATTACATTCTTGGTGATCAGGGCACTGTTACATACCCTAATATTACTTTATATACTGTATATATATACACATATATTTTTTTTTACAATATAACAAGTTCTTTTCCCCCTCACTATGTGTTTAGGTGCTCATCTATGCACAAACTAAATACACTTCCAACTAGAAAGACAGAGTGCATACCTCCACCAAGGATCAATAGTCACTTTAAATTAACATTATTAACCATACCTAACAAGTTTCATTAAAATCCGTCAAGTAGTTTATATGTAATTGATAAAAAAAAAGTTGGAAAAAGCCCCATCTCCCAATGTGTAAGTGAAAACATTGATACATGCCCAACCCAAATTTCTTCAAAATCCGTCAGATAGTACAAACATTACCTCCTTCACAGGGTCAGAAATCTGCAAATGCCATTGACCCTGATGACTCTACCATGAACTGTTCTGTGTAGAGTCCATGAATGGGCATGTTGAGCTACTTCTTACATTATCTTGTAATAATCTTTTTCCTTTAACTTGAAGGCAACATTTAACACATTCTCCACCTAACCCTTCCCATTAAATTATCAATGACCTCCTGTTACTATTTGAATAATGTATAATTAGGGCAAATTTAAATAAACTGAATACCAATCATTGCATTGCAGTGGGCAGTGCAAAACAAACAAAAAGTAACTATTTTAATAGACCAGTTGAAGTACTGACTCTTTGTTCTTTATTGTTACACACATGCTGTTATACACAAGAGGAAAGGTGGGTATTGATCTTACAGAGAGCCACAAACCCCCCACTGTGGACTTATCCTGGATACCAGGTCAATAGTGGTCAGAGCAGCAATAGGAAGGCACAGAGTCGAGTTGAAGTGACACAGAGGATGAAGGGGAAAGACAAAATAACCATGTTTCTTAAAAGCAACGAGAGGTTTAAGCCTCTACAGATTCACATGCAAAAACTACCCCGATTATTTAAAAAGCAATGTTTGCATTTATTGCATTGGTGATCCTTCCTATAAAACTTACATGAAGAGAATATATATATAAACATATTGCAACAAAAAGATACCTTTTCCAGGAGCATGAAGTTTGCGATAGAAAAAAAAAAAAGAAAGAAAGAAGGCATGATCGATCACCGTCAAAAATCCTGTCTACGGGCTGAAAACTTGAACAGTATATTGTAGCATTTATAAGGAAACTTGTGTCCAATGCAACAAGCAAGTAGCCATATCAATTCAAGGCACGTATATCCATATGGCGCTAAACATAAGTGAGCAAGGTATGTAAAGGTGTTGCAGCCACAGAAAACACCGACCCTTTTTTTTTTTTTTTTGCAGTTATAACACATATGCAGACACTAGCATTGCCACAAAGACTGTACAGAGATGTTCCACATCTACGACAAGCACAATAACTGTGCATACTGAGTCGGCATACATGTAGCTGGAGCATCAATGCTTGTTGCAGACGTTAACTATCTTTGAGTTCAGCTGTTAGGATGTGAATCTGTAGCTGTTCCAACTATACAAGTAATAACGTGCACGTTAACCAAATGGAGTTCTATTACTTCACTATGAGTTTGTTTTTTCCCCATATGTAATAAGCAAGTATATCATTTTGTAAGAAACTACACAGGATTCTATTACAGTTATAATACATAGATATCACATGGTGCGGCGTAATAAAAAAAGTGACATGTAGATGTTTAAGACTGCATACAACTTAAACTAATCTCATTGTGAACTCTCTGTTATAAGGAATGGATTATAAACAATTTTGTCAGAGTGCAAAATCACTTCAAAAGAACACGCAGATACATAAGTAGTATGTAATTTAAATTTCAGCTCATGACCTCACTGGAATAACAAGTTCTCATGTCATTAATGTACTACGATGATGAATACTATATCTAAATACACACTGGATTCATAAATTCTTCCGAATTTATCATAAAGCAAGTGATAGTTAATTTAAAATAAGTGTGCTTAAAAGCACCACCATGACAGGTAGTGAAACATCTCTGGAATCCGCATTACTAAACCAAAACTCTGGCCGAGACGCACAACTGAACGTCATCTTACAGTTAATGAAATGTTTTCAAAGCTGGGCTAATGAGATCTTTTGTTTAAGCCATCAGTCATTAAAGTGAAGAACTCAAGAGTTTCTTTGCTGGAGTAAATTGTCTTTTTTTTTTTTTTTTTTAATGTCAGAGACACAGATGGAATGAATCGAGTCCTTCGTGATCCTGGTGGACTTCCCTTCAGGGCTGCTGTCGGGCTCTGATCACTGATTGCAGAAGACTGGGCTGGAGTGTAAAAGGTATAGAGGGGCCGGATGACGGTTAAAAGAAGAATCTGTTCTGATCGATGGGAGGGAAAAGGCTGAATCAGAGTCCGGGGTTGAGGTGTTCGTCCTCCATGTGAAGGCTGCTTGAGTGAGAGAGGAGAGGCTGGCTGGAGCAGTTTGTGCTCTGACTTTTCAGGCTTTCTGTTGACTCTGATGACCCTGGTGAGGAAGGAGCAACATGACTATAAGAGAACTTTTCAGTCAGACTGTGGAAACACTGATCATTCTTGATATGAGAGGCCGTGTCTGTATTAAAAACAGGGTTATTAGAGGAAAATCCACTTGATAATAATAATCAAAAAAAACTTTTTCTAGCTGTAATAGATGAAAATTGATGTAAAGTACTTATGGAGTGAGAGCAGTAAAGCTCGTACACAGAGAAGCAGAGCAGAGAGAGGAAAGCCTACATACCAGTTATTCCTCCATACCAATGGAGCAGGCATCAGGACCTAGAGCTGACCAAAGTGAGGTGGTACAAAGGGACAGAACGGCAGGAAATAGGAGTGTTAGGAAATAGAGACTCACAAAAGCACACCTGTTAGATGCAATGCACAGGAAATCACAGCCTTGAGTGTTGGATTTAAGAAGGGAAACGTTAGAACAGAACAGATTTATTAGCTAGAAGGAAGATAAAAACGGGTGAGGGCTGGAAAATGTGTAATTGATAATGCTATAAAACTGCAATGTGGGTTTATACATAAAGAAATCATATACACACAGAAACACAATACATATGTCGCATCTCCTCTTTCATTTCTTTCTTGATAGGAGGGGCGTATTGATTTTCTTTGGCAGTCAGATATTTCTACTTCGTCGCTGGCAGAGGATTCTCACCTGGCAGGGACAAATCGCCCGGCGGGTCGCTCTCCGTTTTGGTCAAGCTGCTGTGTTCACTGCTGCAGTCCTGCAGGATGTCTCCTCCAGAATGCATCCTGTCTTCTGCATCAACCAGGAGAATAACTGTCAATGAATCGAACTCTCACCGGCACCACATCTTATCCAGCGTCACACAAATGAGCGCCGAATGACAAAACTCACCATCATCTGGAGACAGAGATTCTGCCACGTCCTCGGCTGCTGTGGCCTGGAAGAAGGGAGAAGATCTCGTCAAAGCCTTTTCTTTGCTGCGGTGTTAACAGTTTAAATGGTCAAGTGTTGATGTGGGAACTTACGTCTGTGGGTGCTGGGCTGCTGGACAGCATCGTGTGTGGCTGGGCATCGGACATCTCAGAGAGCTTCTCCTCATCTTCCTCTTGGATGGGAGAGGATGGAGACCTAAGGGTGCTAGAGTGGGTACAAGAAGAAAAACAAAAAAGACATCACAAGAAGAACAGTTCAATAAATCAGAACTACTGCACAGCAGCACAGAAGATCTGTAGTACAGACAAATTAATGTCAGAGCAAATGTCAGTCTTCCCTTCTGTTCCTGAGTTAATGTTTTATAACATTATGATCACATTATGTAACAGTGAGGCTGACCTTTTACCTTTTCGATATAAAATGCCATCACTTCATAATTTTATCCTGTTACACGTTTGTGTGAAAAGCTGTCATAATAATTGTCTTATTATTATTCTATTATGGCCAAAAACCCGTGACATACAAACAATATAAAGTGATGTTTTGGACTATACATCTTATCTAATTTCCTGTGCCACCCTGATAGCATGCAATAATGTTTGTGTGCATGTACACATAAATATAGTCGTACTCGTGAGAGATTACCTGTCAGGGGATTTGCTGACTTTGCCTTTCTGCAGGCTTCCATCACTTAAATGCTCTGGGGAGCTCAGCTGTCTGCTGTCGCCTCCCACGCCCCCAGAGAAGTTGATTTCATCATAGAGTGGGGCAGATGGGATGGCAGGAGACACTGACCGCAGACCGTTCAGAGCCTCCAACAGCGAGATGGGTTCAAAGCCGGGGGGAACAGAGTCTGTGGTCTGCAAAGAGAGATAGTCAACAATTTTTTACATCTTTAAACCTTTCGGTAGCTAATAGGGCGGCGCAATATTAGAAAAAAACTGTAATTGCAATGTTTTTTTCCCTGAGATATAAACAGTGAAAACAGATACAGATATGGGAAAAAAAACAAACAGATACAGATATGAATTTTCTTTTACGAGATACATGCATTGTGATTGCTGTGTCCACATATGCCCATGTGTGTTATACGTCTACAGACGCACTTTAAAAGTCTGTCCTCTTCTAACAGACAACATCCCCCCTCCTACATCTACCACAGATGGTTCAGCCCTCTGCCCCCCCCCCCTTCACTTTCAGTTTCATGAATGTGATTCTGAAACTGGCGAGGACAGGGGGGAGACAGGTAGAGAGGTATTAGGAGAAAATACTGTCTGTTAATAAACTTCAAAAATGGACTTGTGTGTCACAACTGTGTTATTTACATGCACTCTACCATTTCTAGCGATGCTTAAATGTTCATTTAATCCATGCGGCGGAAGATAAAGTGACTTTTCTCATAGATTATTGATGGAACATGAGATCTTGTGAGTTTTCCTTTTGCATCAAGCTACAAAAAAAGTTGTAAAATGATGTGTTTGAGCTATTTTGCCTGCTTTGACATTGCGTGGCCGGCAAGCTGACTACTACCCATGGGCACATTGTGATGGATATCAATGCTGAAATGATCTATTGTGCAGCCCTAGTAGCTAATGCAGCATTTTATGTACACATCTCGTCTGTCACTGCTTAACAAAGCCACCCAGCAGCCTTGTGCCTGGTTGTTGGTATTTGCAAAGCTTCGTCTCAGAGTTAGCAGCACCATACCAACAGGCAGCTCAATAAATGTTTGTAGATATTCAGCTATCGGTTGATCTAACCATCTGGCCATCTTAGCCAATTTCAGCAGATTCAAACTAATAATATTTAGATGTGCATGAGACTTACCGAGTGCTCGTCATGGTCCATAGTCTGAGCCAAAACAGGGCTGAAAGACACGGGGGAAAGAGCACCAGGCTTTTTCCTAACAGCTCTGATCTGCAGCAAGGCTCTGAAGGCTGATAGGAGGAACAGAGGGTCACATTAAACACAATAATAATTCATTGTGTTAAACTCTGGCTAATCTTCAACTAGTAAAGCACCTTAAAAAGCAGAACTTCATAAAACATTATTGCACTACTTACGCAGCCTGCAGATTGGACAGTTGTTGGCCTGGTAACGCAGAGTGTCTGCACAGGAGTTGCAGAGACACAGATGTCTGCAGGGCAGGATGAGTGTATCTCGCAGGTCAGACAGACAGACGACGCACTCGTTGCTGTTGTCACTGTTCTCATCATCTGATGGCTGAGAGGAAAAAAAAAAAAAATCAAGTCACACAAATAAAACATGAATGAACGTTTTGCAGCATTGTGATTCATGTATATGGTAATATTTCCACTAAAACCTTGGTTTCTTGGTTGTTTTTGTTCTCAATCCCATAGATCTCCTGTAAGAGGTAGCTCACACGGTCCACCTAGAAAGATTCAGGAAGGCAAGGTGAACAGCATATTCATATTCTCGAATGTCTTACTTTATTTTTTAAAGCTTAGAAAAGGATGAGAGCAGTGATAAATCTGGTTTGTGTATTTCACTAGTGAATGTTTACAATCTGAAAAATTGAATCCTCCTATCTTAACAAGTATTTGATAAAACACTAATGTTTCATATTCAGAGACGGATTAAAAATACAACAATATCAGACGGTCAACGTTGTGAAATTACTTGGAGCTCCTTGTAATCTAAGTTCACATTCGCCGTCTAATTATTGCCAGACTCCCAAAGGTCTTGGCACAGATTTTTCAAAAGCAGCAGATGGGTATGAGTGGCATCCTGCAGGTAGCACATACAGTATGGGCTTCATAATTTACTGACATGGATGTAAGGTGATTAACAGCAAATTGATTAAGGCAGAGTGAGGGGAATAATTTGCCAAATGTCTCCCCCCCCCCAAAAAAAAAAAAAAAAAACATAATGTTGAAATAAGAACCTACAATCTGCTTCTGCTTCAGAGGCTTGACGGAGAAACTGCCATCAACGTGCTGGAGGTAAAAAAAAAAAAAAGAAGGAAAAAAGAGGTTATGTAGCGTATATATTTAGCTCATATAAAAACCTGTTTTTATAAAGCCTGAAATCATTTGGTTTTATTTTGATGTTTACATACTCTTTCAAAGGCTGCCAGAAGTACGTGAGCATGTCCAAGGCAATCTTGAAAAGAAAACACAGCATGCTGGTTAATAGATCTGCCTTTTACATTTGTACAGTGGTAAAGACATACTGTCCTGACTGTTATGCAGCCCTGGTGACCTACCGTCCCCTTCATCAACCACAGCTTGGATTACCATGGGGAACACTCCTCGGTCGAGGTCAAAGTTCAGCTTTAAGGGCAAAGATACTTTATTAATTATTCATATATGACACACAATAAGAAACAGAGGGCATGTATCTGTGTGCAAGAGAAGCGAAAGTTGCATAAGTTACAGAAACAAATTTACAAACATAAACCGACACCAGTGAAGAACGTTTGTATTTATGATGTGTGATCCAGGTTAAACGTGTTAGCTAACTGCTGCAGATACTTACGTCTTCCTCTTTCCACTCGGTGAAATCTATTTTGAAAGCTGGCATGGAGAACTGCTGGCTCACCCCTCGCTTGTAATGCACAGTTTCAGAGACCAGTGATGGATTCTTTGGGCTGTACCTGCACACAGAGACAAACAGCTAAGGTTCATTCACCCATGGCTTGATTAGGGTTTTTTCACAAGTCGATCTTTTTTTTAAAAATTTTTTTTTTAATGTTAACTACAGTATCCATGATTACTTTAAATTCTTACACTGCCATCCCGTTGGAGAACTCCTCAAAAGCCTGGCAGTAGAGGGTGATGGCGACCCGAGCATCAGCATCAAAGGTGAACTCCACACCGTACTGAACCTTTGGTTTTCCACCGTCCTCCACCAGTGGGTCAGAGTCATCTTTATACCTACAATGAGGAAGTTTGACAAACTCTAAGTACGCATAATAGAAACTCTTTTCCTCAAAACAGTTCTTTACTTTTACTGCTTTTTAAAATTGTAATATTGCCTCACTAGCTTTACCTGACCAAACGCAGGGAGTCCTTTCTAATGTTGACCAGACTCCTTAAAGTTTTCACAGGCTCGTGGGGTGCAGGTGTCACATATGGAAACTGATAGAATAATAACAACAAATATGAATGAGAAAGAAGAACTACATCACAATAGGCTTAAAGCTGTGGAAAACATTTCTGTCCTCAGTTCTTCTGTTCTCACCTGCACTGGCCTATTTCCTAGAAAATTCAGGTCCATGTTTTCCCCAAAAAGGTATCCCTCTGGATGTGGCGTGTCAAATTTCTCTCCTCCCATAAAGAAGTGGCTCGCAAAATAATTCCCTGTGTATGAAATGAAAAACATAACTAATAAAGGCAATTTTGAGCTATACATCAGCATCAATCTAGAAAATAAATCAGTCCATATGCTGCTACTTCAAATGATCAGTCTGTAAATGTGAAATAGTTTAGCTCATGTATATTCTAACTCTTTTGAGAGACACTTTTTTTTTTAGCAGAATATGATGGGCTCAAGTTTAATGATGGCATTATGGATGTAAACTGAGATACAGAATATACGACCAGCTGAAAGGCCAGTTTAAGATAAAATATATGGATTTTAAACAGTCAGTGTTATTGGTCTCATATTAACAGATCTACCAACATACTTTAAATAGATGCTATATGTAAATACTTTGAAATCATTTGTTGACGTGTGTTATATCTCTCCATGACACCACCATCTTGTAATGTGGATTAAACAATCGAAATGTATACATTATTGTGCACGATGCATTAGGGCCACAGCGCTGCTAAAACTTAAATTGCTTCGCCAACTTACATTAATGTGACAGTCACCAGTAGCGCTAGCGCGATGTCCTTATTTAGATATCCAAACATAAGATGCGTGTGATCTATCAGCAGCAGTCACATTTCTATGCGCTAATAAGTGTATTCAATCATTATGTAATGTTAACTATCATCTGATGATAATGAAACGAAAAACAAAACAAAATACACAAGACCCTGTGGTTTATTGGCGTTAGCTAGTGCGTGCTAGGTGTCTCCATGTTTGCTTTTAGATCCATGTTTACAGGATATCTGAATTCAGCCAACATACACTGCTGAGTGATACTTACCAGATTTTGGTGGGAATCGATATGCCGAGTTGGCCTGGATATCGATATCTTCAACACCAGCGATTCTGCGACTCAGGATGGACCCCATCTTCCTCTGCTGGATCGCCGATGTTAGCTAACTTGGTTAGCTAGAAGCTAACAGCGCGTCAATAGCTCCGATTAGCTCTGCCTTTAGCGGAAGCTAACGTCCAAACAACGTGACATCAACCAGACATAAACGATTAATGTAACATTTTACACGTTTAGTATATTCGTGGCTAGGCTGTGAATGCTTCTGCTTACAGAACACTACCTGAGACGACTGTTGTTTTGCCAGACCTGTGCTAATGTAGCAAGGTTGACCTGATTGGCTGTCTCCAAGTGTTTCCAGAAATCCTGGGCATGCGCTCTGTGTGATGAGACCGTCCGGCATGGAGGAGGTGAAGGAAGGGGTCAGCACAATGGTGTCCGTTGGTTTTTTGAAAATACATTTTTAGGACCAAAGTAGGTTGTGTCTGCGATATCAATATCGCAACGACAACAACTGTCATGCAATCAGTAAGCCAAAGTGGTAGAATATAAAAAACAAATGAGAAATGAAAATGCGCAATAAATCAAATAACTAAACAATTAGATGAATTGGCTCTACTATTCCTTAGAGGTATCAATAGCGTATAGTCGTGTTAGTACTATTGCTCGTGTTATGTAATGATAAAGACTTTGTCAAACAGTATGAGCCTCCGCACAATGCCAATATCTCCCTAAAATGTTGCTTTGTGAATGTTTTTATGGAGACAGAAAGAATGAGGGCAACCCTCATTTTCATTACATCCGCTCAGTGCGCCTAGAATCCCAAGTGTTTACTACCCTCTAGTGGTCACAGTGAGTAACTACAATACACTAAATAAGTCAAGCTACGTTAGTGTGTATAGCGAACTTTTCTGATTACTACTTACAAATAAAGTAACGGAACAAAACCAACAATAAAACAATAATCATTAAACAATCGTTTTAGCCATTGCAACATAAAGCACGCCCCCAACGTTCGTGGATTACACCATTGTTATTCCTATAGGAACAACAACTATAATAATAACTACTATAATATGTACACGATGATGTGATGATTGATGCCAGGGACAAATTTTACTTTACTTGGCACATCATCAATAATATTTACTGGTGTTAATCAACACACCAGGGGCGTTGCTTGCCAGAAAGCACCCATTACAAATCACATTTTTTTAATGCCTACAGAGTGTATGAGATGTGCCATACCCTTGCGTACCTTACTATTACTGCCACTACTAGCAGCACTGCTGCTACTGAAACTGAAACAACTACTAGTAAAGATAAATATCTAGATATTAACCTTTATGAAAATATTTCAACATATATCATGATTCCTCTCAACATGCCCTGATGGCATAAAAGTCGTATCCTGCACGTACAAATAATAGCAAAACCTGACTAAATTTATTCAACTGTTGCAAATTCAATTTTTCTGCATTTCATAAAGATAATGATGAATAAAAGCAATTCATCATTCATGACTTGAGTCAACAATTTTTCAAGAAAAGAAGTACAACACCAAGTCCAAACTGATTTGATTCATTTTGTGAACATTATACTGCTTCGGCATGTTGCCTAATACCTTTTCGTTATTATCATCTGTCAATTATAAAAGCTTGTTAAAACTAGGATACGAGATTTTACTGGGGCAAAGAAGATCAATATTGCAGCATGTGGAGTGGTAAAATGGATCTTGCGACATCCCTGCACCACACTAATAATGATTCATATTAGCCTTCTCATGTTGGCTACGAATTAATGACGCGATATTGCAGTTTAGAGGGCAGTGACCAACAGTGTTTGTAGATACTGTATACTCAAACCAACTGTAATTTTTTATTTGTGTTAAAGTTACACTGTTAGTAGAATAAGAAACTGCCAGTAAAACAACTCTATTACTGTATACAGTTTTAGATAAATACAAGCATTATTATTGACTATCATTCATGTCCTTTACCTGAAGTGTTAATATTTTACTGTTGTGATAGTTGATCTAAGCCTAATAAAGGCCGTTCACAGCCCTCACAGCAAGCATCAGAGGTAAATACTTTCAAATTAAATAGATTTATTTCATCGTGTACATATTGTATATTGTTTATTTACTTGATCAGGTCATACTATGTAATGCAAAACATTTTCACGTATGTTTGATACATTACGTGCCTGTACAAAACATAATCAGTGACGTCGGGCGTAAATCCGTCTCGGCGGATGTTGACTCTCATCAGTAGGGTCGGATCTAACGTCAAACAACTTCAGTAATATCGCGGTCAGGCTGCATTTCTCTCAACACCAGGTAATGTTCACACTGACAGCTGCGAGAAACAATGTTTTGCAGTGCCGCAGACTTTTAACTTAGACCTTTTCATTCGCAAGTTTTGGGCATTATCTTCAGTTTGTTGTTTCTGTACCTAGAATGGCGACGCTAGCTAGCTGGCTAACAGAGCTACGTTAGCAAACATGCCCTACATCGATGAAATCTAAAAATTGTTTTCGCGTTAGTTAGCTAACAAACACGCCCTTGTCTTCCTAGTTACCTAACTAACCGAGTAAAATTAAACACTCATAGTCAGTCGTTGCTCAACTTATTTTTAAGAGCCTGTTATGAAAATGATCTGCGACCTGCCAATTAGCCAACACTACTGACATTAACTCCACCGCTACCTCCATTAGCCACCGTGTCAATAAACGTTGATAAAAATTTAGATATTTGTACTTGATACACGTTGCAAATGAAGGTAACATTAGTGCCGGTTTCCGGTAGCCTCCATTACATAACTAAGTTATTTGTGGTTAGTTGTACAAGTAGCTTTGAGCTGGATTATCTGGGAAAGGAATTAAAAAGCATCAGCTAGCTAGCTTGTTGATGAGATGAGAAACGCAAGCATTTATTTGAAACAGCAACCGAATGTAAGATTTTTCGTTTTTAAGTTTTTCCTTCTGCTGTCATTCATCTGGCCTTTATTTACATTGAGATCAGGCAGTTCTGTTGAGACTGGATAAAATGATTTTGGACAGCACCACAGCCACTAAAGTTGTACTATTATTATTATTATTGAAAATGACTAAATGAACTCGATAGAATTTCACCAAGATTTGTATTGTGTTGGTGGATATTATTCTCGATGATGAGGATACATAGCCTCAGTAAAAACCACTGAGTCTCAGTTAGGCTAAACACAGAGTTTCACAACTTTTATTGTAGGGCTGTTGTATTAGCTTGTGTAAGGCCTTCTGTAACCGAACCCTCGTATACAGTATGCACGCATACTTGGGATGTGTAGGTTCAAATGCCTTGGCCGTAGCTGAAAGAGCCTTTGTCTGTTTTCTGTGGAAAAAAACAGTTGCTTTCACAAGCATTTTGAGCCACAGTGCATGCAGTTACAAACAGATTCTAAAATTGTTTCATTAATTGTTGAACATTGCTTTCAGCCATAACATGCATTATTTAACCAGAGAAAATCTTATTTCCTGCTGAACTTTAAGCTCTGAGACAAGAGTGGAGAGCTCCTGCTTGTGTTATTGTTTTATTTCACTTGTTCGCTTGTGTTATGTTGATTTATTTCATTTCTTATCTGTCCTGTGTGTTCCATTTGAGTTGCTTAAAACTCCACAGCATCTTACAAAGTTGTTCTGATAGTTTGAGTAGATGTACACAATGAAAGCAGCAGAAAAGCTCAGAAAAAACTCATTAACCTCTTTGACTGTCATCGTCATTGGAAGATTTTATAACTTGGGAGAAGTCTGTCTTACAAAGCAATGAGCCATTGGACTCAAATGTGTTTGTTTTTTATAGCCTTTTCCAAAGGGGAGTTGTGAGGGGAGCTCTGTGTCCAACCCCTTTCCCTAAACAGACATCCGGCCAGTATGTCCAGTGACCCTCCTCCTCCGTACCCCGGAGGTCCCAGTGCTCCTCTCATTGAGGAGAAGAATGGACAACCTGGTAATGAAACTAAGCCTGCAGGATTGTAGTAAATGTTAATAGGTGCACACACGGATACACTATTTGTAGTGACTTCATTCCTGCTTTCAATGTTAAACCTACTGTGATATTGAGCCAGAATGAGCTTTGCTTTGCTTATCATTTTGCTTCATGAATATCCTATACAATATGCCTTTATGCCTTTACTGAGATTACAGCAATACAATAAATACAATCTCAATTCAGAAAAAGCTGTGACACTGTGTAAAACAAAACAGATTGTGATAATTTGCTTATCCGTTTGGCATACACTTATTTGAAAACGGTGTAAGGACAATATATTTAATGTTTTACCCCTTTACTGTCATTGATTTGTGTGAATCTATTAATATTCTGAATTTGATGCCAGGAACATGTTTCAAACAAGTAGGACAGGGGAAATAAAAGATGAAGAAAGTTGTGGGATGCTCAATAAACACCTGATTGAAACATTTCACAAATTAACAGGCTAACTGGTAACAAATGATAATATCATGATTGTGAATCAAAGGGGTATCCTTGAAAGGTTCAGTCTTTCACAAGTAACGCTGGGGTAAGGTTCACCTCTTTATGGAACACTACTACTTAAAGGACATTACTACATGGGATCAGGAAGAGTTTGTTACACCATTGTCGGTAAACAAAGTTGCTTCGCAAATGACTTCTTTCTGTTTTTATTATATGTTTTACACAGCATCCCAACTTTTTTGGAATTCGGCTTGTATACTTAACATTGACCTGACAGTGCATCATGTAAGACAGAGAGTGAATGGAGTTGCTGTGCTACATGAATCTCAAAAGCATTTATAGCATTGCATTTGTTGACTCTTACTGAAACCTGTGTACACTTGTCTTAAATGTCATTTTCTGCTTCTTATGTGTTGAACAGTAAGAACTGCTCCTCTACAGGGGCAGCCATTGCCTCCAGAATATGGTCCCCCACCCTATGAGGCTACACATCCAGGCTTCCTTCCCCCACATGTCCCCGGAGAAGGGCCAATGCCCATGCCCATGCCAATGCCGATGTCAATGTCTCAACCACCCCCAGGTGCTGTAGACAATCTGCATTTAAAACATAAAGCGTCAAAACAAGCAGACAGAGATACAGCCACAACATATGAACATGTCAAGACTGATGTGTTAGCAAGTAGTTCCACACTTTCAGACAAAGCAACATGTTTTGTCACGTCATTTTTTTTGTCCACTGATGATGTAATGTATCTTCTATTAGAGGGTAACACAGGAGCGAACTTTTACTCCTGTCCCAGTCCCATGACAGAGTTAAGAAATTCTGCCTGTACATATCCTGGAAGAAAGACCCCTGTTTCATCTCCTTCCCATGTAGTGCGTTGTTCATCCACGGTACATACATGTCATGCACTAGGGGACTGTAACCAACCATCCATCCACCCAGACATTTATTTTTTTCCTTTTCACAGTACATCATAACAAATTAAATTCCTGTTTGGAACCATAAATGATTAACAACTGAATTGTTAGACCCACCATATCAGAAGTGAATCTGTGCATAAATTCAAAGACAGTATATGAAGTGTCATTTCCTTCTCTACAGGTGGGCCCTACCCACTTCCGCCCGGTCACTTTGCCCACCCGATGCCAGGACAGATGGGTCCCGGTCCCAGTCACTTTGTCCACATGGGGGGTCACACAGCAACTGTCCTGGCTCCTCCAGGAGCAGCCACCACCGTAACCGTACTGCAGGGGGAAATGTTCCAGACCTCACCAGTTCAGACTGTGTGTCCGCACTGTCAGCAGGCAATCGTCACGCGCATCTCCCATGATGTCGGACTCATGAACACACTCTTCTGCCTCTTCTGCTTCTTTGTAGGGTAAGTAGATCACAGCTCAGAAATCAGGCAGAAAATAGATTTGAAAGCTGAGTGATCATAATGTTATTAGAGCTGATGTGTGAATGTTAATGGAAATTGCTTGGCAATTCAGTATAGTTGTTTTTCACTTAAAAAAAAAACACTATTTAAAAAAGGCTCTTACTTGCATGAAATAATGATATTGAATTATCATGTTTTAATATACAACTATTTAAAATAAATATGCAAAAATATTATTAATCAGAAAACAGAACTCAAACTAGAACTAACATCAGCAGCAACTAACTGCAACTGCAACTAACAACAGTGACTGAAGAATTCGGACACTAATCATGACTGAATTTCACACAAATGTATAAAAGGATCCAAAGGGTTAAAGGTCAGCTTCACTATAGCATTATAATGTGCAAAAGTAGTTTTTTGGCCATTATTCAACACCATAATTCAGGAACAGAAGGGAAGATTGTGACCATATTTGGTCAGACAGTGAATTGGTGACACTAATCCTGGGTGTTCACCTTCAAACTGTGGTGATTGTATTAATGATCTGTGTTGCCAGGTTGAAGATATGAGAATCACACGTGGCTCATTTTAGAATTTGTAGCTTCTTTAGACCAAAATCTATTCTGGAAGCATTGCAGTCCATCACAAGATCATTGGTTTTGATAATATTGGGCTTCAAGTGATTGTTGTTGCACCATGTGACAAAGCTCTATCACTACTCTGCAAAAATTGTAAGTGAAGACATGTCTTACTAGAAATTATTCACTTGAATCATGCATCATACATGTTAATGTAGTGATAACTTCCATTTTCACAAATAAACAAATGCTTTCAAAGTCTCCTGATCAGAAAAAAAACCATTCTCCTCTTCTAATGGGACACACACCTCCTCTTTTCTTGGCACATGTAGCCATATGCAGAGGTTTGAATTTGTGACATGACATTTTGTCTATTTCCAGGTGTGATCTTGGCTGCTGCTTGGTTCCCTGCCTGATTGATGACCTCAAGGATGTGACACACACCTGCCCTTACTGTAAGGGCTACATTTACACATACAAGCGTATATGCTAACCACCGACAGATGTATGCTACAGAGACATGTACATGCACACATAAACTCACATCTCCTGCTGGTAGTAACAGGTTTCCCCTATCCCATTTTTGCATAGTGTTGTGTAGCCCTCTTAAATTGTAAGGGCAGTTTTCTCATAGAGAAAGTTGTTAGAATGGTTTGAAATCATCTGTGAATCTTGCTGAAAATCAAGTGTATTGAAATCAAACATGCTGTGTTATCTTTTTTTTAAATTTCAAATGTTATATCCATTATTTTAATTTTAAGTCAATATTAACTGTGAACATTTGTGTCCATATTTGATAATTGTGTTCTAACAGACCTGGTTTTTCCTTTTATCTTTATTCCTTTTTGAATGTGAGCAAAACTAAGAGACAATTTTCAGCGCGATAAACTGATGCATTTGCTTGTTTGGGAATGCTCAAGGTTGATGTTATTTGCTATATTTGTTCATCTGGGTTTCAGTCAAAGGCACAACACATTGAATGCCCTATGTCTTTGACATACCTAGTTTTGATAATAAAGTCAAGATTTGCACTTTATGTTGGAATTCACATTTCCCCTTCTGATGCACTGAAAACTATGAAGCTTAGCTATCATTTGTATTTTAGAGATGGCTTTGAGGGAAAAAATAGGATTTACAGTGTAACCTCAAGTTAAAGCAGATAATCTTGGTTTTACCTGGGTTTGTTGTTTGCCAAGTGGATCCCATTATACATGCACTTATTATAGTAGCTATATATTAGACTCAAACTGGAGCTGGCAGACTGACCTTTACTGTTCCTGAGACACATTACATCTCGGTTATCTTTTATCAGTCTGATGCACAGCTTCACACTAGGTCATCTTCTCACTGATGCCATTGGCTGATTGTTGGTGCCACCGTCAACAGGTAGCTAGATAAAAATAGATAAGTGACAGTGGAGGCACCATCGACTTACTGTTTTAACTGCAACCCTCCTAAAAAGGCATCTGCCCTTAAAGAGTACCTGCACTGCTCGGATGCATGTTAGATAACAAGGATGTCTTGACTAATCCTAAATAATGATTCGTTAATAAGCTTCAGATACATGATTGTATCGGATATTGCAAAATGACATTGTTCCACCAAAGCATGCCCGAACTGCCATTAACTCACCATGTGCAGAGTTGTTCTGCATCAGCAACACATCAAAATTAATAATTCTCACTTGCTAGTTCCTTGATGCTATGTGGATTTGATTTTACCCCCCCTTGGGGCTTGCTAATCTGTGAAGGAAATTAAATTTTTAGTTGAAGGATTGCATTGAACTTTTAATACAAGGTACTGTATGCCATTGTTGTGGATAATGCTGGTCTGCATTGCTCTCTAAATGTCTGTGATATGTTTAACTATGTAAGTCAACATATGTTTGACTGTTGCATACAGGTATTATTTTATCAATAAAAAATCAGAACAAGATTTTTTGTTTTTGTTTTTTATTAGTATTTGGAAAACAAAATATGCCTGAGAAGTGAATACTGTACATAAAAAGTATCTGCAAAGACAACAAGGAAGGTAAAGATTCTTCAGCTAGGGCTTTACACAGAATAGAAACTGAAAAAAAAGGAAATTCTCATAAGAATTTCAATAACTACCCATTGAGCCTGTTTGTAATAAATATAAGCTCAAATGAGGGTAAAGATATGAGGGAAGTAATATACGCCACATGAGCATTAAATACGTTAAACATTTCAAAGTGCAAAGGTTTCAGTCTCTCCATCTGTGTCCACACTGGATATTGCAGCATTTGTAGAAAGTCGTCATCGGTTCATCAGCGGATCTGGTCTGAATCTGCATGAAATATGCTCGAAGGTGCCCACACCTTGGACAAGTTTCTGTGAACAGATACAATTGTCAGTTTGGAACAACAAGAAATTCTGGAATTCCCATGTTTGGTTTATACTGTGCGAAAGAGAAGATGGCGTATATGCAACAGTACTGCTCTTAATGCTCACTTGATTATGAGTACAAACCTATTCAAATCTATGTCTGTATGCAGCCTTTATGTGAATTAGGCTTTGCCTAAAAATCGGATCAGCTTTAAACAAAACACCGTCAAGGTGTGTGAGGTTCTACTACTAAGTTAAACAATGCAATATTGATATAGTGTAGAGGCTATACGCAATGTTGTGAAAAATTAAGGGACACCCCATGAGTTTATGTAAAGCTTGACATCCTACAGAATGATCTTATATGTTCCAGACAGCACATACATGTACTAATGTCTATTACTAGCACACCAATGGTTATCACCACCACAAAATATCCTTTTTCTGGACGAGAATCTGTTTTGACTCCCTGATGAAGGCTAAGGTCTTAACATCCAGAGACAATAAAGGCATTTTAATAGTTTAAAAGAGAATACATTGAAGTTTCCTTGTTATTCTCACTTACCAGCAGTTGAGTCCACGTTTTCCCAAGCAGCTGCGCCACCAAGCACGTCATCCACCTCCTTCATCTTAGGATACTTTCTGTTATTTACCTGTAGAAAAGAAATGTAAGTCAATTTGACAGAAGCCAAAGCCACCCATGGAAAAAATGAGCATCTTCTTAATCTAAAGTTCAATAGTAAGACGTAAACTTTGATGTTACATAATGTGGGCCGTGATTTTTCATCTTGACAAACCATATCTCACCTTTCTTGTGATGTTGTGTACATATGGACAAGTGTTGCAGGCGAATCTCATACACTTCTGTCCTTCCTCGACAATTAAAACATTTCCGCAGGTTGGACAAAAAAGAAGCATGTTAGTCGAGGAACACAAGTAGCTGACAGCTACAAATAATTAGCTACAAAGTAATTTACACAACTAACAAACGTTTAAGTTTCTCTACTTTAGCACTACAGTCAGTTCGGCGCATGTGTAGAGCGGAAGTGAACACTATGAAAATAGGTCCTACACCTTTATCACTCGGTGGGAAACAAAATATGAAGTGCATACTTAATTTATCAAGTCGGCGCCAAAAAAGTAATGCCGATTAATAATATTTAATAACAAAATTTTTAGCTCTTCAATAATATATTGGGGTGTAGTCTAAATTAATGTCAATTTATGGCCATTGAAATATACGTCCACTATAGGAACCATTTGTACTGAGCTACGGTTGCCATCCGGTAGATATTTTTTACTGAACATATTGTTTATTTATCTCATGGTTCTTGCCGCGACATAGGTTCTCTTTAAAATGTTTGTCAGCTGTATCAATTAAAGTCTCGCTAAAATTGTAATATCTCTCTGTTCTTTACATCGTTAAAAAGCACTAGTAGTTTTGACGTTTCCCACCTGAATGACTTTAGCACCTGATGATGGAGGAGAAAAATCTGGATACTGTTGGAGGAGGAGGACAATCCGTAAAGGATGAAGAGGTGGAAAACGAGAACCAAACAGACCAGGCAGACGTGGCAGCTCCATACGCAGAGGAGGAAGACGAGGAGGCTCTTCCTCACTCAGAGATCCTGGATATTTTTGAGGAGGGACTAGCTCGACTTGTGCAGGACCCTTTACTCTGTGATCTGCCAATCCAGGTTATTTTGATTCGCCCTTAATACACTTTACATGCAGTGTCCTGTGATGATAAAGCAAGAAATTGTAGAATATGTAGTGTTAAAACATATTCATATCAAGTTTACATTCAGTATGTTTTCACAGTCCTGGTTGTGATGCTTTGCATTAAAAAACGAGGTTGTCAGAATCCGTACTGGTGGTTAGAAGAAGTCCTGCAAACTTCTCTCAAGCCTGATCATCTTTATCTTTAGGTGACTCTGGAGGAGGTAAATTCTCAGATTGCTTTGGAGTATGGCCAAGCGATGACTGTGAGGGTTTTAAAGGCAGATGGCGAAGTAATGCGTAAGTGTTGAGATTTTGTTGTTGTTTCATTTTGCAGCAAAAAAACATGACTATTGCCGTATTAGTTTCCTGATCACATAATGCTGTGTATTTTCTATAATCCTTTGACATTAATACACAACCTGTAGTTGCATTATTATCTATTTATTTGAGAATTATTCAAATTCTTTGACTATTATTTGAAAAATCATTCCTCCCTAAGCCATAGTGGTGGTGCAAAATGCCACTGTCCTTGACCTGAAAAAGGCCATTTGCAGATTCATGGAGCTGAAACAACAACGTGAAGGCGGAGTGAAATATATCAGCTGGTAAACACACCCACACAATCACAAATACAAGAACATGAAACCAATATTTAAAATGAAGTCAAACATTCAGTGTGTTTCATTCACAGTGTTTACCTCCTTTCATTTACAGGAGGTATGTCTGGAGAACTTATCATTTAGTATTTCAAGGAGAAAAGCTCGAGGATGATAAGATGAGGCTCAAAGAGTAAGTGTATAAAATAAACACCTCCCTCACTCGCCAAGCTGTTATCATCAGCACTAGTTCACTATTTTTGCCTCTCTGCATTCCTTTCTATGTTTAGCTATGGGATCAGGAACAGAGACGAAGTGACGTTCATGAAGAGACTCAGGAAAAAGTGAAATGTAACAACCGACATTTGACACGGGACGTTTACACCTATTTGTTCAGTGAGCACCGGTGTTACCTGCCATATAAACTTGAAATTACTTTTAGAAAGTATTTGTGATCGTTTGACTTGCATAACTTAAAGTGTTTGGGGGTCGTCTTGACAAGATATCTCTGTACAACTTATAAACCTCAAAATATTTATGCAGGAACTCACTTCACAAACTAAGTTGCTTCTCAAAGAGTATACATGTAAATAAGATATCTGGAGTATTAGACATGAATCTCATCTTTTACTGACAGTGTGCAGTGAGTTTTGTATAATTGTTTGGAAACATTAAAATATATTATGGTATTCTATTGTGTATGTGTGTGTGTGGTTGTTTTATTACAAACCCACTTATAATGCCATTCAGGAGTTTTTTAAAGTCTGAATTTAATCTTATCTTTAATTACTTATGTTATCTACAATGGTATAATGGAAAGTGAGTGGCCCTTTATTTTGCTTCTGTCAACCTTTGATGGCATTTCCCAGTTTGTCTAATGTAATTTAGTCTTCATTGCTGACAGCTTGGAGATGCACAACAACATTGTTTACCACCATCTCATAACTCACTCAAACTTCAGCCATGAATGGATGATATGGCAAGACAAATGCATAATGCCTTGTCATGCTACAAACAGGTTTGGGCCATAAAATGAAAGGAAAACTTGAACATATTTGGTTTCAGTTAATCATAAGGATTTATTATTGCTATTTATGAGTAATCCTGGTTAGTGAAATACCCCTCCTGGACTCTAGTTTCTACAGGGAAGGTGTCTGACTGATGGACACTGTATTCAAACCAAAGCTGATTTTCCTGTACTTTCCCTTGAATAGTGGAATATTTTATCTTTTTGGTTCATGTGTAACCTGTGAAATAGTGGGTGTGTTTAAACAATCTAAAAATTTTCTCTGTCTTTTCGTCATCCACGGTGATTTCTTCAGATGGCAAGCTAAAGAAAATATCTACAGAGTTTAAATATCTTTCACTTAAGACAAAACTTCTGGAAAGGAAAATGAAATCCTGTGCATAGTTCAGGAGTTGAGGAATCTTGCTGAATTTGGGAAAACAAAAAAAATTCTAACCAAAAGTCAGTCAGATATTTGCAAAACAAACTTTTTCATGTTGCAAGGTAGCAAACTAACTCTTTTGCATATACCAAAGATGAACCCTGGTGTGTTAACTTTTCATATGAAATGATGTAATTTGACAGACAGTTAATTGGAAACTATCTTGGCATTCATCTAAGTAATTTTTCATCCAAAAATATTTCATGGTTCCATATTTAATGTGCGGATTTGCTGTTTTTGTTTGATTTCTTAATCATTTTAATTGTGACAGCATTTCTCACATTTCTCTTAAATAAAGGAATGATTGAATAAATAATGAGCAGATTAATCCAGAATGAAAATCATTGGTTGCAGTTTACATCCGTTAACTCTATTAACAATTAAAAATGTGGTGAGCTATTTATTCAACAAAACTACAAAATGAAATCGATATCTGTCCTTCTATTCTTTTTTATGACAAGTGCTGAAAGGGAAATGGCATAGTGGTCTCAGCCTTCTCTGAAGTCCCAAGTCAATCTCAACTCTATATTTACAAACAGACTACATTTATATAAATGTACATTTATATAGGTAGCATGACATGCTAAATCAAGACAATTTTCTTACAGCCTGTACAGTATATGACACCATCTATCCTTAGACCCTTGATTCAAATTAGGAGAGGGGGAAAGAATAGAAGAAACATCAAGAAGAGCAACAGAGGAGGGATCCTTCTTCCAAGACATACAATCGTTGTCATGTGCACAGAATAGACCAATGTAGTAAAATAACAGTATGAACAATCGGGATGACAAAATTACAGATAGAAAAACATACAGGAGGCAAAGCTCAAACACATCATTCACACAGATAGGAGCAAAAAGACAAACACAAACAGAGAGAGAGGCAGATAGGCAGAAAGACAAGGAAAACATGCACACATGAGAGAGAGGGAGAAACAAGAGGAGAGGTTGAATCTCCTGGAGGACAAAGACCCAGCTCTGGAATGAAGCACTGACAGCCAGGGGAGAGAGAGAGAGAGAGAGGTCCCAGGATGGGTGATGGTCCAGTACGGAGTAAAAAGAGAGGACAAAGAAGATGAGCTAAGGAGAGAGAGAGACAGAGAAGGAGAGAGAGAGCTTGGGCTTTGTGTTTGTGGGACAACAGAGTTAGAGAGAAGCAATGACTTCCAGAAAGTTTACAGTATGCTCATCAGCAGGACAGGACAGATGTGCACGATAGGCTTACCTGATTCATTGATGCTTAGACTGGAGGGACAATTGTAACAGGTAGGCCTACAAGGCCTGAAGTAATCAAAGAATAAGCAGCGTACAGAAAACTAAGGCGAAAAGATTTGGTTTAAGTTTGAAATGAAAGGCCTCAAGAGTGTCACACTGTCTGACATAAACACGATAGTAAAATTGCCTGCAGCCAGCTGACTTCAGCCTGCTGAATAACTGTATTCTGACTGCAGAGATCCCAGAATGGAATAGAGGGTTATGAGGTATAAGGCCGATATGAAGTGGCTTGGCCATTTACAATTTTGTAAGTCATCAGAAGCACCTTAAAGTCTGAACTGAGGTGGATAGAGATCCAATGACGCTAAGTCAAATTTGGTATAATATGTTCAGATTCTCTAGCTTTGGTCAAAATTCTGCCAGGCCAGGGACGGCAAAATGATTCTCGATCCGGTCTAGGAGCATACAGTCATCTATAGTATCCAGGAACAGAAGCACAGAGGCGAGCTCCAAATCCATAATAAGCAGAAAGTCATTTACCACTTGTTAATTCATATCAGTGACATGACATGCTCTGAAAGCACATTCAAAAGGCTACTAAAAGATTACTGTTAAGCATGCTGGCCCTCGATCAAGGTGCGATTTCTTGAATAGAAGTTTTAACCACAGGCGTCTACGTAATTCAATCATATTCAGCATTGTATATAACTGCATGTTAAGCATGCTGGCCCTCGATCAAGGTGCGATTTCTTGAATAGAAGTTTTAACCACAGGCGTCTACGTAATTCAATCATATTCAGCATTGTAAATGGACAGAGAATTTACAGAAAGTTTACAATACAATGTGTCTTGGTGTTGAGTTATACTTGTGTAGAAAAGACAAAACATTTCTCATTTCAGCTCATAATCCCCTTTTAAAGGGTGACATTTAGCTTGTTGAACAAGGCACTGCTGCGTTGACGAGAAAAAGAAAAATTGCTGCTGTGATAAATTCAGCTGTTTTGTAGGATTTTATAATAACATGCTATCTTTACAGGCTGCTGAGCTGAAAACAGAACTAAAACTCAGATCAACAGTCATCAGTGCAGTGATCTTTACACTCAAGCACACCCACCTCCCCCCCAGAATCTATTCTGCTGTGGCACATCATGTTAGGCATAGTGGTTTGTCATTTGCGATTTGATAAAAAACAAAACCAGTCAGAGCAGATACACAGACTGCCTGATGAAGCTGATTAGATTCAGATGCGGCCAGCAGATGTCACTACAATACAAATCGAATGTAGTGCATTCATGTTTTTTTTGTTTTTTTAATGAGAAGTGAATGACACAAATGAGCAGTGGTTCATATGGATATTGTTATTTATGCATGTGTCTGCTTGTCTGTTGTTACATTGTGATGCTGCACACAGAGATGTTGGTCTGGTATGGCCTGCCATGCAATCAATTATTTACAAAAAAAAAATCCCCAAAATGACCATTTCAATCATTCTTACTCCTTTAAGAATCAGCCTGCCAATCTTTAGAACAATTGATGATGTTGAAAGAACACATTTTCATCATTCATTTGGATACTGTCCTGCTTTAGTGAACAGAAAATGACTCTTCTGAATAGTTGCCTGTGAATTTAAGAGACGATTCTCCTTCTTAAGCTCATTTGCTTTACAAAAAGCACATGCATTATGTTTTACACAGTGCACGGATGCACACTAGAGATATAGGAGTGAAGATTTGGTTGATGTGAGGATTGATTTCTCTTGGTTGGTCAGTCGGTTTTGGTCAGTGCTACTGCATTAACTTATTGGCCTCATATCCAGCACCATATTGTTATCACATTCACACTCCCAAATCAGTTAAACATCTGATAGATGCATCAGAATTGACATATACACAGTTGCAACAGTTTCACTTGTGTGTTTACAATCTGTTTTGGTGGTGACACCACATGCAGTGTTTGTCCATTAGTTCTTTAACCAGGATTAGGACAGTTTTCCTGCTCTTTCTGACATAACCAACAACAACACAACACTATGTTATCATTAAGTTCAGAGGACAAAAAGAAGGCATGAAGATTAGACCAGACTGATAACAGAGAAGTGGCATAATTTAAGTTTAAAATGTTAAAAGCTATCAATCGGTACCAGTCCCACTTTAGATCAGTCTATCCAAACAATTTAAAAGGGTTCAAGCAAAACAGCAACTTCTACACTGACACTGCAAAACTAGTTTATAACTGAGCTGATTTATTTGGCCAGAGAGCAAAACAGAGCTGCTCCAATTTCCCCAAAAGCGCCGATATTTCCACATAGGAAACCAAAGCAATCCTCTCTTGCATAGAAAAGTAAGTTTATCAGAAATAATCTGATTGGTGTAAGGATTCACTATAACCGCACTCAGTCCCAGTTCAAGTGTAGTTCATTGGAGTCCAGGAAGTCAGAAGAGAATACGCCCACCGGTGCTGACATGTCTAATGAGCTGACTCCCTCCGCTTGCACTGACAGGTTAAGGTCCAGCCAATCCATATTGTCTATGTTGGTGCTGTGCAGGTTCAAAGAGGAGGGCGGTGTGTTTTGGTTAATGTCCACCTCCATGGTAACCATCGGCGCATGCATCTCCTCCATCAGCTTTAGTGTTTGTGGCTCTGTGTGAGTGCTCAGCATGCCATCCAAGAGGGTTTTAAGATGGGTATCAGAGGTCAGGGCTGTCAAGCTGGTCGACGGGTTGATTGGGGCAGGAGGCAGCTGGGCCACTTGGACCACAGGTGGAGGGCGGGATAAAACCGTGTTGACGGGAAGGGTTGTTACACTGGCTGTCACTGGGAGAGGCTTGTCCTGGCTGGGAGGATTCTGTCTGACGAACGGGGAGATCTCTGGAAAACATCAACAGAACATTAAGTGTGACAAATCAATCATTTTTTCAACGTAATAATTTTTTCCCCAGCTCCCCTCCCAAAATTAGCAGCATTTCCCACCACCACTCTCGATTAACACATCAAACAGGTCATCCATCTGCTGGCTAGCTGCAGTGGGACTCTGCAAAGAAATGAAAAGAGCAGTAAATATCTGCGTGGCTATATAAACAACATAAAGGACATACTGTACTGGAGTGTATTTATTTGTCACCTGAACAGCTATTAGCATGTTGCGTGTCTGTTTGATTGCATCCTCGTAGCGGGGCGGGTCTTTACACTTTGACACATGGTTTGTAAATTTTGGGTGTTGCAAGAATGTTTGCTGGGTGGCACGGAGAGACTGTTGAACAGGAAGAGACAATATTTCCTTACACAAAATGACAAACAGGATAAATCTACTACGAGCCATCTCTCAAATGGAGTTGACATAGAGGAGAGTATGGGATCATTCTCTACCTTATTTGTAGGTCTTTTAGGACAGGCCTGGCCAGAGGAGGCTCCCGCAGGACATTCACTTCCTGGAAATGTGCCGAGTAAACTTTGTGCTGTGCTATCCATCCTCCATGTCTGCAGAGAAGTATAGGCAAGTCAGCACGGAGGCATTCATTCATGAATGCTTTAATGCCATCAATGGCATTATTGCCACTACTTTCTTTGTGGGAGCAATAAACACGTGTGGAATGACAAAGGAGGGAATTGTGGGCAACCTAAATGAAGACTTAACAGCGCTGTTTGCCGTGTTATGCAGCACATCACTTGAGCGTTCTCCTCAGTTAGTATCGAGTTGTTTTTTTTGTTGCTAATTCTGGATGGGTGTTTGGCTCAGAGCAGAGGGACGACAGAGGGCAGTCAGGGCACTACTGTCAGCCTTCACTCAGCACCTGCTCCAGCAACCCAAGTTTCCACAAGCCATGCTTTGACATGAGTAGGGAACCGTTTCAGCACCCAGATGAGGCCTGTTATTACTGTGGCAACAAGAAAGATACATTACCCATGACCAAAAAAAAAAAAGAAAAAAAAAAGTCTGATATGTGGCAGTGCCATTGAAATCACTGCACCAGATGTGTGAGGTGGAGCATAATCTGAATTTACTGCACAGACAACAATATTTCTGATTTCAGGTGGAGACTCATTATACAAACAATTCAAAATTGCACGTTTTCGAGAAATACAAAATTACCAGATAATATCGATGATTAATAGAGAGACTGACAAAGGCAGCCATTAGGGTGCATTCTTACCTTTGTTAGTGGCTGACTGTTGCATTGCTGTTGTAATGCTGCTGAGGCCTCGATTGTCTGTGGCATCGGTCCAGAAGTCTGGATGAGGTCTGGGTCTGCGCTGCTAGCAGTAGTGTGTAATTTAATGCCGCTGGCAGGGAGGTGAATAGTTACTGCTGAGGCAGGAAGGGATGAATGCTGGAGGATCTGAGATCCAGCCTGGACAGCCAGCAGGGTTTCAGACAGCTTCACAGTCTGGTGGTTGTGGATGAAGTCATTTTTAGGGGTTAGGCGGCACTGATCCTCAACCTCCTCCTGTTTGACCATCACTGGTACACCAGGAGAACTACAGGATACTGAGCAGTTTGATGGGCTCCTGTTTTCCTCTTTGATATGGATGGGAGTAAGAGGGCTGAGGTGAGGTGGTGAATTGCCTTGCTGACTCATCTTCTCAACCTCCAGCTGCATCTTCAGCTCCTCCACCAGCCTCTGCTCCTGCTCCAGCTTCCTCATCAGCTCCTCAATCTGACGCTCCTTCTCATGAAGACGTTTGTCCTTCTCAGAGTTCTTCTCATTGGACCTCATCTCTGTGGGACACTCCTCCTGTGGAACTCTCTGTGTGGAGTTCACAGAGGAAGCAACGCGAGTTGGAGACACAGCATCTGAAAGCTTGGTGGTGCTGTCTGCCACACTGCTGTCCTCTATGCCCAGACTGGACACCTTTGAAGCTATAGGGGACACAGGTGGTGTTAATTTTGCGCTTTCAGACTGCGAAGCTGCTGTGACGGCTGTTGTCTCAAGGGCAGTGCGGGTATTAGAGTTCTCCTGATACGACTTTAGCCTCTCTATTAGATCTGTCTTAGTCCCAGAAACTGGCAAAGATCTGAGTTTTAGTTCCATTTTCAGCTCAGCAACCTGCAAAGATAACAGGTTATAATAAAATACCTCTCAAAATGTAGCCGTGTCTCCTCTGCATGCATAAGGTGCATATAATCAGACTGTGTGCAGGAAGCAGCGTGTCACCTTCATCTCATCCAGTTTAGCTGGAAAATGATCCAGCTTGCGGTTTGTCTGAGTGTGCCGGGGGTGCACAGGGTTCGACGCAGCGTTTTCACTTAAAACAACAGTGGAACAGCTGGTTTGTGCCTCAGTTGTTGGTCTGTTTTATTAAGAATGGAAGAAGAAGGGAGTACAGATTAGGGAGGGAATAAAAAGTATTGTTCATTTTCCATGAGCAACAGCTTCTGTGTGCGATGTTGAAGGCAGTAAATGTGAAGTATTTGACAGCAGCTGTGGCTAAAAAGCTAATAAAATCTGTAAAACCAGGTTTGAACTTTTACATATTTGTTCAGAATAGATATCCAAATAATTGAACTCGTAAAGGAAGCAACATTGTATATAAGTAGTAATGAACACAGCACAAAAATATCAGTCCCTCCACATAAAAGTAAACTTTGGGGGTGAGCCAAATCATATCTCTGGCTGAATAAAAGCGTGTGTTTGTGTTGCTAAAAGGAGCCATACTTGATTGTGGCAGGCGCCACGGCCTGGTAGTTGTACTGCTGCTGGCTTAAGATTTGGAGCTGCAGGAATTGCTGCTGCTGCTGCAAGAGGCGAGCATAGGCTGAGTCCATCTGCACCTCATTGAGCTCCAGCTTCTGGTCCGGGGGGATGTACTGATGGTACTTTAACTTTTTCACCCGTGGTTTGGGCTCTTTGCTCCTTTTGCTGCGGCTTTTATCGCTGGATAGCTTGGGCAGGCTTTGCTGCAAAGCACAACACAGAAAAGGAGCATGTACAACCAGAGTGGACCATCTGGAGGATAAATGATCCCTCTGACTGATCTCAGTCCAGTTTCTGTGGGAATGCAGTTAGCATTGCCAGTACCAACACTACAAGACTTAGAACTGATACTTGATTTTTATAGCTGGAAGTGTTAAGGTGGAACATTGTTCTGACACTCGATGAAAACAGCAGGATGAGGAAACTTGAAAATTTGACCCTCATTGTTTTACCACCTGCAGTTACAGGATAAACATGAAAATGGCTTGGCATAAGAGCATGCAGGTTAGCTATGAAACCAGAAACTTAAGCTGGGTTAGGCAAGCACAGGCCTCCAATTTGTCAAGATCATTCCCCTATCAGATTTCAAGAGAGAGAGAGAGTTTGTCTGCGCAGATGATAAATGCACAAGTCATTGCTTCACTCCCATCCTTTGATTTTTGGCTTACATTTTACACAGCCTGAATGAGGAGGGCCTGTCATTTGACCCTAATTGAAGACAAACTGTGGCTGGCACAGATTTAAGCCCAAGGATTTATGAAATGAGTTTAAACCCTGTTGTTCTTTGAACCGTGTTTGTCTTGGCAGAATGCTGACATTCAGTTCACCCCCAAACTGATGTGACATTCAGTATGACAAAACACAGACTCTGTGTCTTCTGACATCACACCACCACATCACCACTTTTCCAAAGGAAACAACAACCAAGAAAAGACAGCTAATAAATCACAAACACGGAGTACTCGGTATTAGAGGTCAATTTCATGTCAAGACTGAGAGCGAATAAAGTCTCCCTTAGAAAAAACAACAACCGAGACAATATGTTTAAGTAGACTTTGATGAAATGTGAAGCTGTTAAAAATATTTAAAGCTCACCTTCACAAGAACTGGCCCTGGTATGATCCTGGGAACAACAGTGGTGACGGGCTGAGGTGTAGATGCTTGGTGATTGCTTAGTTGCTCACCGGTGGAGATAAGGTTGATGGAATCAGAGGACTGTGACTTAGGTGTTGGGGCGCGCTAAAAGAAAATAAGAGGCAGAGAGAAACCAAATGATCCTTTCCATGAGAACAGAGAAGCCGCTACGCCTGTTAATCATTATTCCAACAAAAAAAAAAAAGTAAGAAAAAAAAGAAAACAAAAGTACTGCAAATGGAATATTATAACCCAAAACAGTTTGATAGAGACTGAGAGAATAAAAGAATGAGTACAAAATGTTTCTACAAGTTCTAAATACATCATACATGAATAGTACACTTTGCGTACATACAGTAAAAAAAGCCGACACATAGAGAGAATCTATGTCACAATGACAGCTCATGTTTTGTGAATTGTAATGGTTCATTATTTATTAGTGTACCTGTATGGGAGTGTTTGTTTTGGGGGAAGTCAGGGTGGCCTCAGTCCCTCCAGACTCACTTGGTGAGGCAGAGGCAGAGCTGGGAGACTGTTGGCTGGCAGGCTGTTCTGGTGATAAGGCATCGCTGCTGTCCTCTTCAAAGCTGTAAATATCTGGTGACTTAGAGGAGATTTCCTTATCACCTGTGGGGCCAGCATCAAACATAAGCAAGTATGGATTATTATCTTTTTAAAGGGTAAGGCGGTTCACTTTCTGGCTCTCAAAAGTAGTTGATGGTGGAGGGCTAAAACAAACAAAACAAACAAACAAATGAATGGCCCAGGCTTTCTTTCTGACAGTGAGGGGATAATAGTATTTTATGTATCTACCATGGACCTCGTCGACAGGCAGGATGTTCTTCTCCACCAGCTCCATGGGTCCAGGCCGCTGGGCAATCTTCTCATTGAGATCATCGGCCAGCCTGGCCCTCTTCAGCTTCATCTGTGTGGCCTGCAGGGAGGGTTCAGCCTGCGTCTCTGATAAAGAACACAGAGGAACATTAGATGTGGATTCAGCCAGCATCAGTCAGCCTCTTAATTGTTATGCTAGGGTGACTCACTGCTCAGTCAGACCTCACAAACTTGTATCAGCTTCAAAGTCATATTGTATATCTGCTTCAGACTTTGTAACGCAAAGTTTAAACAGGCAATAAGCGTGATTGCATGAATAAGCACCTTATTCATCTCCGTTATCTAGACATCATTTCCCAGGAAGAACACACAAGAGGAGGATTACCTTGTAATATGTGCATGCGGACTAGCTCAGAGCGCTGAGGTCTGCTGCAGAGTTTGTGCTTTAAGAAGTTCCCAGTCTGTTAAAAAAAAACAAAAAACCCTCAAACGTTTCCATGTATTTTTGAGGCATAAACTGGATTCAGGTGAATAAAGTCATGAGGTGCAGTGTGATGATATTAGCTGAAGACTTACCCTGGCTCTCTCTAGTTTGCGAATCTGCTCATGAAAGGCAATAGGTGTTTTCAGGGCTGTCAAAAGGTGAATAAACAACATCCATAACTCAATATACTGCATTTGCACACATAAGCAAACGATTCCGTACATTTCGAAATAAACAATTATTCATCTAATGTGTTTTCTCCCTCTTAGCATTTCGAATAGGCCATGTGATTTAGTTGTACAGAAGCAGCAAAGTTGCTCCCCCTAAACATTCCTTTAGAGAATGATCACTGCTATGTGTGTACTGCATTTAATCATGACATCCTTTGGAGACTTAGAGTTTAAAATCATGGACATCCAGCAGAAAAGATACAGAATAGTTAACAGTTACACTAATAACACACTCAATGAAGTGAGGAATAGTAGAAACCGGCCTGAGGTACCAGTCCATTTATCCCATCTTGATTTTCATGGTTTTCTTGTTGTGCAAGTGTCTGACATTATTAAGGAGAGCGTCATGGGAGTCAAACAGGAACTGCCGGCTTTACTGACCCAAGCAGAGAGAATGTTCCATGCAGAGAGTTAGTCTTTGATCTCACTGAATAAAATTGTCCTGCTTCACTGACTGGGCTATGACGAGCACTGTTTGATTTAAGGACCCATCGGCTGAGGGGGCGCTCTGAGGAGTGTGTCAGAGAACAAAGCAAAACATTCCTGCCCGTCACCAAAACCCTCACTGCATACCTACCATAAGCCTGTAAGTGTGGGAGCAGCAGAATGCTAAGTGGAGAATAGCTCGGGAGGTTTGTGTGCAGGCCATGCTTGGTGACTGACTTCCACTCAGGGCTCAGTCACTGACTCATGTCCCTGTGTGGAGCCAGAGAGGAGCTGAAGAAAGCCTGCCTTTTTACTGACTTCGTACTGTTTAAGCTACCAGCATGGCTCTGTCACAGATTCAGCTCATCTTTTATTGGCTGCACAGAGGCTGATCACAGGAGGAATGGTCCAAAGTAGGAGCTTGTGTGATGCTATCATCGGCTGCTTACATGAGACCAATTATGCAACTGGTCGCATCCATATGAGTAGGATAACAGTGCTCACACTTTCTGGAATCAAGCAACTGATTTGTGTGCACACTCACATTGTTATTTATCCATTTACACAAATATATAAATCAACACTTCAAATTTAATGAGCTCCAACATCCGTCACACGTTGATTACGTGTTAAGCGAGCAAGACTACCGTACATGTCCCTGTGAATACACTTATAAGTAAGAGCATAAACACAAATAGCATATCATTTACATGCTTATATGTCTTGCCTTTGTCACATTGTTTTAATGGCGCTGCAAATATGCTGTTTAAAAATCTTCAAGAAGTCTTCTTGATGAAGGTGTTGTGGTTAGAAACAAAAGTTGAATTTCAACTCTAAATCTGTGCTCGTGAATGCAACGAATCAAGTAAGCAAGGAGAAAAATAGAAGGTATAGTTTGTAGGAGATATAGAGGGAAAAGAGGAACTCCGTATTCAGGACATATTGGTTACAAAAACGGTCACTTTTGTTGGAGTGTGGAGTAAATACTCACGTGGCATGATGCCTTGTTCCACAAGCTGCTCGCGAGTTCTCCTCTGCTGCAGACAGAGCTGAAGGACTGTGAGAGAGCAGAGACACCGAGGTCAGAGTTGAACTTTTACGATTGGGAGCCAAGTCCACTGAGTCAACTGACAACCATCTCTGGCTTTAACCGAGAAACCTGCTAGACTTCAAATAAAACAAAGTACTCATTATTTCTCAATCAATACGCTACCCCCAAAGCCCGAAGCAGATCCAGTTTACCACCACAGCCGTCCTATTCACTTCCTGTATGTTTTTAAAATTTTTTTTATGGGTACCACAAGTTTTACAACATCATATTCGAACAGGGCGATGCGATTGGCCGAGAGCCCTCCCAATGAGAGTCAATATCTCTGTGTGGGATGCAAATACACATGGAAGTCAAACAAAGTAACTACAGTAGAGAAGATAGATCAAGGAGGGATTAATGTTAGGGATGCAGTCATGATAATGAGTCAAACTGGAGATGGTCATGCCACCAGCAAAAGCCAAGAGAGTTGTGTTGATTTAGTAAATAGTTTTTTGTCGTCCTGGGTGGATAAGCAGGGATCAGTTATGTTACTGTGGCATTTAAAAGACATGACTATCCTCCAGCAGAAAGTGTTGAGTCTTGCCCGCAGGCCCCACATACAGAACTTCGATGATCGTCAGTGTTATTTTCACATCAATATAAACTGAGACTAAGATCCCAGTTTAAACATTTATAAACAAGTGAGCGTGGTCATGTTGTTTCAGGAGAAATAACACCGCTTCATGCAGAAAAGAACAGTTTGAAGAGGAGGCTAATGGGTGATGGTGATGAATGAGGCGCCGGTGTGAAGAACATGAGGCCCTTATCGTCACCACTGTAGTGAAGTGAAGCCAGTTTAGCTAGAACAACTCAGTGGCATTGGGGAAACAGTGACTCCCACTCAGACACAAACACACGCACACACACACATACACACACACACACACACACACACACACACACACACATAGACCTGTTCAACTCTGCTGGGACATGCTGCGTCTGTACAGGCCTCTGTGACTCACTCTTGCAAAAATAAACTGCGCAGCTGTGAGAACAAGGCCTGGGAACCAAGAAATTTGGGGGTAGTTAAGGGGGTGGGATGTCCACTTGTATGCAGAGCAGGAGGGACTCAGGGGCTTCCATTGGTGGGCAAGGGGACACAGAATGACAAGTGCTGAGGCAAAGGGTGGGAGGTCGAGTCTACTCTCAGAACAGCCCATACACTCTGGAGCAGAGAACACAGTGTGCCTGCCTCGCCTGCTGTGTTTCCTATTACAAACCCAGACCAGGGGGGTAATGGTCAGTCTTAGACAGATCATACCAGGAGATTATGAAACATTGCCATTGTGCTTTGTCTCTATATTCATATCCACTGTGACTTGCCACAGGCGAGAACATTTATGACTATAACTGCATATCAATAACACTAAAAGCTGCCGTCCCGCTCCACAAGAGAATGCAGGGTTTAATTTGAGCATCAGTATGGGGCTACAGCACATGCCTGGGGTCCTCCTCACTTTGTGTCATCTTGTGTTTAACGTGAACCCTGGATAACCTCTTGGTGATGCAAACTGGCTCCACTCTCTAGATCACCAACAGAGCATAAACAGAGGTTGTTGGAGAAATACAGAGAAAAGGTTCTGCTGAAATCCCTGCCCACTGATGTAATCTCTAATCAGACCCATGTTGTTCCCAGCAAGTCATCCCTGGAGGTATCCCATCAGACCGCATTTTATTTGACTTTTTTTTTTTTTTAATCAACCTGCAAATAAAAAAACAAACTGTTTGGTGTTCCTACAGATACTTCTTGTTCAGACAAAGCCAAATTTAGTTTAGAAACAGAGACATGCTGGGTTATGTTGACTTTACGGTTATAAATACCACAGAGTCTAAACAGAATCTCATTTTTTTGCAAGCTTTAAAATCGAGGCATCTATATCCAGAGGTAGACTTAACCACAAATATTCAGATCACATTGAATTATCAAAACATGAGCCACCAGGAGATGGCATACCCCCCTGGGCCCTGCAAAACTGAGCTGAGTGTATTTGCATGAATGCAAGCTCTTTCATTTTAGCAGTCAGTTAGCAATAAATATCAAAATTGTGCTGGTGAAAACTACAAGTACATATATAAATTATTAAATGAAGAGTACATAGTTTACATGATATGCTCTGAAAACATACCTTACTCTCTTTTTAAGCCAAGTCCAACGCACAATTGTTGCCATGGAAATGCAAAAAATAAAAATAAAAACAATTTGTAATTAAAAGAACATGTCGAATGGTATACGTGAAGAATTAGTCAAAGAAATGATAAGTGTGATATGTACAGATTGGCTTCAAAACTGAACCGCACTCTTTTGTTAAGAATAGAGATAAGTTGTTGCCATGGAATCGTATAAAATAACATTTTTTTAATAACAAAAGGCACCTCTCCACCATTTGTTAATGTGTATTTGAAGACTGAAATAGTTTTAAAGTTATGCTCCAGACAAATTCTCCACATTCAAAATGGACCGAGTTGAATATTTTTCTCCAAAAACGAGAAAAATAACGATGTTAGAAATCACAAGGCACCTCTCTCACATATATTTGATGTGCTAGCCAACTTTCATGAAAAAAATATTGAACGGATTGTGAGTTATGCCACGGACAAAAAATGTTTACAGGCGGTCAGACAGATGTGCAGAGCGATAGCTATAAACCCTACTAATTATATTCAGAGGGGATAAATAGTGAGAAAGCAGCTTATTCAGATGCCTTTTCCAAGAACTCTTATTGAAATAATTAATCGATGTAGCTGGTTAAACCCAGTCTACCTAAACTACAGCACTTCTCATTTTAACCTAAATAACTTCAACAAAGCAGAAATCTATTAGCACAATACTAAGAATGTACTGAAGATGAAATGGAGAAAAAAAATGCTAATATGGGAGGTCAATAACTCTCTGAATGTGCACATCTCAGTGATGTGTTATTTTTTTCCCAAAGCAAAATACCTTAAGAGCCAAAACACATTTGTCTCCTTCCCTATATGAGTGGGCATGTCCTAATACTGTTGGAAAAAAAAGGTCTTAGTCTGGTTAGAAAGTCATTTTGTATAAAAAAATCTCATAAAATGTTACGCATGCAAATCTTTAATATACACATTATGCATGCTGCACATATCCAGTACTATAATTTTGTCATTTGAGTGTTGTTATGTATCTTTTGACAACAGTAAAAAGCAATATCACTGTATACTAACATGTTGCTTCGGTGTCATGAACTTTGGTGGTTGGTAAATTATTTTCATCAAAGTGAAGTTACCCATAGCATAGTATAAATAGTATAACCTTATTACCATTGGCTTTATAGCTGAAATACAAGCTTGTTTGTGTGTATTTACAAGTAATGATTACAATATTGATGAGCAACATATTTGTGTGTCGCACAAACCACAATAGTGTTAGTGTGCCAACATAAACACAGGTGATAAAAATTGATGGGTAGTCCATGCTAGATCGCTCCTACACAGATTCTGAGACCTTTTCTACAAGATAGATTTCTCATCCACAAGAAGACAATATCCTCTCCTGTAAGAATGATGCTCGGCATGAATAGTTCTGATCAGCTTTACAAATGCCCTGTCATTTCCTGTAAGGCCTGAGTCTTTGTCACTACAATATCCTGCCTACTGCTGCCAGAAACAGTAATATTGACAAGAGTAAAATACATGTGTTTAATTCACACAGATATTCGAACTAAACAATGGAGTCCATGTAGATCAGACGTGAAACGGAAAAAAGCACCTGATTTGAATTTACCCATGCAGATGGATGGGGTCTCCACTTCAAGGCAGGCCATAGAGGACAGTAGTGATGTGCTTGGCGGCCAGGTCTGGAGTCCCATGGAGTGCTTGGGCCAGTGGAGAACGGGGGTGTCAGGGAGAGAAAAGATCCAGCTCTGAGCAAACGACAGCTGGCTCTTAGAGCTGCAAACAGTCCCTCCTCTCTGGCTGTGTGCTGGCCTCAGCTGAGTATGTGTGCGTGTGTGTGCTCAGTCAATGTCAGGAGGAGGGAACACAGCGCTGCTCATTTTAACCCTCGCTAGGTCATTTTGCTACGGGGGTTCATTAAACTACAGCGGAGAAATCTATAGCTGAACTTTTGATTTTACTTTGTTAATAATTAGGAGGATTAACAAATCATTTGCTGGATACCAATACATAGATCCAACAAGCTGTTGGGAATTTTGAAGGGGAACGACCAGAGAAACAGGCATCACATTTTTTTCTTCCATAAATATGTGCAGCACTAAATAACAATGACAAGAACAAATAAAGTGGCTCCTCAGGGACATGGACGTCCATCTTTAAACATTCTTAATACTTAGATGTGTGGTTTTTCTTAGTTTCTTTTTACATATGTGTTGTTTTCATTGTTGCTCTCCATTACACCATTGATTTATATCCACCGTCCCGCAACGCCAACTTCTTGGTGACTATTCATTAAAGATGAGAAAACATGAAGCTAAATAGAGGAGCAAAAAATTCAAAGAGGGGGGAAAAGAAAAGAAAATGCAATGGCTGACACAAAAACATGCTTCGTCGGGGCTTACAATTGCGGTTAGATGACATTCATCACCACTAACACTAACAGGAAGTGAGATAAAAGGGAATCATGCTAATTGTAGCGAGTGGATTGGAGTGTCTCAGTGGAACAAGGAGTTCCAAAGTAAGTCATCGCTAAAGAGCAGGCATCTGATCCAACAGTGGATCTGATGTCAAGGTGAAGCTGCAAAGACACAGGATGCTCTGGTTGTTGCTCCTGTAATGTGACTGAGAAAGACAATGCATGCTGGAGGGAACTGGACTGCTGTGCTCTTGATTAATAATGTTCACTTGTGGGATCAATAAATTAGCATGTCAAAAAGCATGGGACAAGGGAAACATGTTGCTGTTAAAGTGAATGGGACAGTGAGGCACAATATGTTTTGACAGCTCACCGCTGGGATTGAATAATGTTGAGCAGGGTCATAAAAATATGTGAGAGTAGATGGAGCATTTGGAATGTGGAAAAACATCTTTCCACATGTCACAGCGTCTGTAAATACACTGAATTCTTTTTACATTTTGCAGGTGTGTTGGCTACAGACAGACACCACAGATTTTACGAATGCCTTATACACCTGTTTTGTCCCGCAGTCAAACCCCCCCTCTCCTGCATCAAGGTTTGCTGTGGACTCCAGAAAAATGTTCATCTTCAGAAACAATTTACCAAATTAATTTGATCTAATCTCTAATCCGAAACTACAAGGTAGTTTTAGAATTTCAATATTTTGCCATTCACACAAATATATATATAAAAAAAGACTACAGGATACAAGATTAAACAGTAAGTTAGCATTTGAAATCTGTTAAATTCACTACTGTCATAGAATTCCATGATATGTTTCCGCATTCAATTATTTGCCCAACGAAATGGAGACAGAATGATACCCCCTTACTTTGTAAGTGTATCTTGCTTTGCCTTCTGTGTACCTATATGTTTATACCAGCAGACACATGATGATAATAATAATAATAATAATAGTAATAATAATAATAATAAAAATAATAATAATAAACTTTATTTATAAGCACTTTTCAAAACAAAGTTACAAATTGCTTTACAGACAAAATATAAAAAATGCAAACAGTGATAACATTTATAAGGCTATGTCACAAAGGTAAAAAGACTGATGTTAAATGAATGAACAATGATAAAATAGACAATCAATAAAACAGAGAGTGTATAAAAAGGCCTAAGAAGTGACTTGACAGATGACATTCAAACCAGAACCCCAGTAAAAGCACATTTATAAAAGTATGTTTTTAAAACAGATTTAAAAGAGGACAAAGAGTCAGCCAGTCTGATCTCCTCAGGGAGACTGTTCTATAGAGTGTAGGGGCCCTGATCGAGAAAGCCTGGTCACCCTTGGTCCTCAGTCTAGACTGTGGGACAGAGCCTTGGCTGAGGACCTCAGGTTACGACTGGGCACATGAGGACTCAGGAGATTAGAGACGTATATACATGGAGCTATTTTATTTTCTACACCATGTGTACAAAACAATATTGTAGGCTAGGCTGTAATATAAAGTGCTACCAAAACGGAAGCTGCCAACCAAGCTAAAACAACTCAGATTTTCAAGTCTCAGCTCTGTGATGTGGACGTGGCATTAAAAGCAACATCTGGAAGCTGTTGTTAGCTGGTCAGCATTACTGCCTATCTACCTACCAGAAATGCCAAATCCACATTATTAATAATTAATTATTATACTACTCATTTCATTATAGCTAATTTATAACACTGACAGGTTCTGGCAAGCTAAGTCAGAACCAGGATACTTTATGGAGGCACCGAGTCAAAAAACATTTACTTTCAAAGACAGAAATATTTCAATGATGCAATAATGCAATAAAGCTGTGCTGTAAATACACCAAATCCATGTTCCCAAGGAAAAAGAAATTGAGTTCAATAATTATGTAAGCTGTGATTATTCATTGGCTCCCAAAGGCAATACTGATCTAATTCCTAACTTAATTCCACAAACAAATCACTGAAAAGAGTTTGTTTTCTCAGAATGCCCTTGCTCTTAAATGGCCAACATAGAGTATGTGTTACCAAACTCTGATGTTTTGATCACTGAGTTGGCCCAACTTCAAGCTGGCTCACTTGTCACTCCATGAGGCAGCAGGGCTGGTATGGACCGGCTGTCTAGTTGTGCATGAGGAGCAAGGAGATTTAGCAGAAGTATCATTTATTTGTACTGCATTCACCATATATTGTTTATTATCTAATGTTTTTGTGATCAGGTGTTTATTTCAGATATGAATCATCTATATAAAACAGAGCATGGAAAAACAGAGCCATCATGTTTACAAGTTATTATAATTTTAAGTGTTACTTTGAGAGATTTGTGATTTTTTACTTTATTTTTTTTAAAGAACTGCAATTTCTACTCTGAGCTAAAAAATATAAATTCAAGTAATGACCCATGTCTATTTATGTACATTTTCAAAAATTTTCATGGGCTTGATTTTTGAGAGCCTTGTTCCATATGACCAGTAAATTTGACTATGTACTGCATAAAGTGGATAATATTGTTTAGACTAGCTTTTTATGTGTTCATGTGAAAAATGTAGGCATGGCGATGGTGGGATGAGTAATTTCTGTGACACAGAGCCAAACATTACACTGTTTCATTCTGGTCCTCCCACTCTAGATGATAAACTCTGTGTTAGGAGTTGCACACATTACCAAATGGTAGACGATGCCTTTCTCATCTGCCCCATTACCACAGAGTAACGACTTTCCAATAACAAACAGGCTGTATTGCATGATTCTTGATGATGATGGTTCGATTCCCACTCATGGCCCTTTGCCGCACGTCTACCCCTTGTCTCCCCACTTCCTGTCATAAATAAAGACAAAATGCCCCAGATAAATAATGCCAGATAAAGTTTCTTTGAACATCAAAGCTCTTATTAACATCAAGTCCCATGTGGAGGGCTTCAAACTAACACACACTTAGATTCATAAGCGTATTTTTGCTCACAGTGGTGTCAAGGTCAAACAAAATTGTGGGAAAAACATTGGACTTAATTGCCATCACAAAACAGGAAGGACAACACTTGAGGTCAAAGCCACTCTTAAAGGACCATAAGTCGAGCTTTTAGAGTAACTCTGCAGCTAAAATGTGTGATGGGCACATTATAATCAAGTTCAGGTGCACAGTGATGAAGGAGTCTTCTGTACAGCCTCTCTCAGCTCACATAGATATTTCCTATAAAAACGCAGACTGTGTTAAATTCCTTGTGGATTTTCACTGGGTTGATTCCAGGAAGAATCTCAGGGAAGATCTGGTTAAGACGCTCATTTGACAAAATCCGGACGCAAAGCCAAGACTTCACAACGAGTAAGATCGATAAGATCGATGACTCAAGCAAGCACGTTGTCAAACATGTGCTTCTACATTGAAGACAAAGATTAAACTGTTAATCAAAAATTTTCTTTTTTTTAATATATTATATTAAGTATCAAGTGTTGGGCTGTGTATGACAAATTACAAGGTTATACAACAGGCATTTCAAGCCAAGCCTTAGAGTTATTTATCATGGTAGTAAAAGGTCTGGGTTGCTGCCATGACATTATCTTCAAAAAAAGGCATATGGTGTATCATATTACACCTGGAGCTAAGTTTAATCAGAGAAAATAAACCAAGAATGTGCTTTAATAATCAGATGTAAGTCCAGTGTCCTGAACATCAGCCTTTGAATATATAAAAATGGACAAATAAATGTATAAAAAAAGAACATGACGTGGTAATTAAACGAGCCTATTTAATGAGAGAAATTGCATGCGCTGAAAGTGGTTGTATTAACCTTCATTGGGGAGAAACACCCGCAACCATCCCATCTCATGAAGGCCTCTGCAGATGGTGGGAAAGCCAGAGGGAAATCCCTGTAGGCCTCCATTTTTCTTTGAAGCTGCGTTACATGCAGCTGCCACGAGAGGCCAAAAAAGGCAGGCCTCCAGTAGCTTTGATCAAATTAATATCATCACCAAAAACAACTAATTGCATGCACTTACCAAATAGTGCACATAACTCACAGTTGCCCAAAGGCAAACTACAATTACACTTAAGTCAACGTGCATCAACACACATGCAGCCAAACATCATTTTTTGTCTTTGCTCTTTTGGATAATACATGACCACATAGGCAATCACACAAATTCCTTCCCACGATCTCCCCCATTTGCCAATACTACGCATCTTGTCTGTTAGACCAACTGTTTCACCAAGATTAACAATCAGTCAATATTTAACAATTAATTGAGAAGCTAAGGCTTTCAAAAATGTTTTTTCCGTGATATCGAAATACCATACCATAACTATGATTAAAACACAATGGTGCAACACATCCAATCCATATAACTGAGTCATGTCACATTGTCACATGGATTCATTCATTTTATTATGGTTGGAATTTTATTGAGAGACACTCACAGACTAAAACTCACTTATCTCGGAACTTTTTGTCCGAAGCCACCATATCCATGACTGAGTAATACAAATATTACAACTAGAGAACCAATAGTATTGTAGCAATCTCATTTTTGTGTTAATATATATAACAAACTGTATTTATGTTAAAACTTGAGATTATATATTGCCACGTTGCGCATTCATTCCTTTAAATCTACATCTTCGGCAAGGTAAAATCGAGGTATCACGGATGCATACGTCATATATTTTATCCCATTGTTTGCAATAGGACCTTTGTAAACACTGTCAAGCAGTAAGACCTCCTCACTGAGCCATTACAAAGGTAATCTGGTTTCAGGCTGGAAGATAAGTGCAACAGCACAAGATAACAGTTACAGTACTTTAAGATGGGGGGTGGTGGGCTGGGGTGATGGGGCGGGACCAGTAAGTTGGAAAGCATAAGTAAACATTTGAAAAAGTGACGAAGGAGTGGTGTAAGCAGCCATAAAGAATAGAACAGGGAAACGTTTTAAGAAGGAGGTAAAAATACCTTGTGGTGAAAAAGCATGCACCACATTACCCAGTGATTTACTCAGCACTATAAAGCAGGCGAAAAATATCTTGCTAAAAATAGCTTATCGTAGAGCCAAAAGAAGCAACTGGACGAAAGGGGGGGGAAAGATCTTTTCCGCCTCTGCATGTGTCAGGGGTATAGCATGATATCCACAATCTGGACATTATGCTTGAAAACAAAATGCTACAACGACAGCGAAGGGCGGGCAACTTCTTCGCACTTCCTCTCTAACATTCCCTGATTTCAACAACCATCACTTTCCCAGTCTAATTAACCCTCGTGTGGTTGTTATTTAGAACAGTTGCACACAACATGAGACCTCCCCGCTCTCCTCCTGGGTGCACCCAGCCAGCAGTGTGGCTCGATAAGGGGTCAGATAGGGGTCGATCGCAGACAGAAATATCCTCTTGTTTGCTCACTGGCATGCTCCATCTCATGGTGTTGTTCTGGGAGCCAAGCAGGGGCTCTGTGTTTTTCTCCAGAATCACAGTGGGTCCTTAAGAAACAAGTGATAGTGATATTATGATCTGTGGGTATTTAATGCTGCAAAATGCCTCAATCGAGTAATTTAAAGGAAACACATCCTGTTTGTTTTCCATGTTTTCCAGCTAAGTCGTCTATGTTGTTATGTTCATATCTGAAGAGTGCTGAAGGATACCATGGATGGAGTAAAAAAAAAAAAAAGAAGGGATTTCTTAAAAGGCAATTATTCAAAAGAAATTATACTTTATGTAATACAATCACAGCTAGTCTGCTGACTCAGGGGGAAAGCGTCTTACTTGATGACAGCTGTAGTCTTCACATTGCATTAGATGTATGTATGTTTGAATTCAAATGGCATTAGCAGAAATCTGAGCACAGGCACAGACTGTTGTAATGATGGCACCAGAAGACCAGAGTTTAAAAATTCCAGATGTGTGTGGAAAAAGCCATTAATCCAAATGACTTTTAATGCGCCGACTTACACAGAAACAACACAGAACCTTTTCATGCGTTTATGCAAAGTGATAAACATTTTCCCCTTATAGGATATCAGGACAGTTTTGCAACAAAGACATTGTGTAGACATGGTTGGATTTTGATTTCGGGAGCTACGATCCAGTATGTAGATGCTTCCTGCACAATGAAAACTTGTACAATATAGTCCATCATCACAGCCAGGGTATGAATGCCCTCCAGCCACCATTTGCTCATTGGAATAACAGGTAACAAAAACAGTGTAACTATGGAGGGACAGACAACACGATCCAGAACACAATGTATAATATAAAACTATACACTAAAGGCAGCATTGATCGTTACACTAATGCACTTGATTTCAGTCGAAATGTGGTCTAAAACTCAAATAGTGTCCTGTAATCAGAATTGGATATAATACTTAAAACTGAGCTGGACTTTAATACAAAACTGGAAACTGCATGCTTACTTAAGACCTCTCTCTTTTTCTTTCATTGTCTGTCAGATACACTCCCTCTATTCATCTACTGTCATCTCCCTGCAAACAATTTACTTCGTGACTCAACTATGGGAAACAGCGAAGTTACCCTGATTACAGACATTTCCTTCCTCCACCATTCACAGCAATGCCTGGAATGGCTGCAGTATTTACTCAGGCCCACAGCGGTAAACTCGCAGATCCCACACCCACATGGCATGTGCATCATGGGCTGCAAAGGCCAAGGGTTCCTGGGAGAGAAGTTCTTCTTATTCGAAACAGAAAAAAAATAAATATTTTCTTTAGCCGGAAACATGATGCAATTCAATAATCTGATCAAGGTGGTTGGTATTTCACAAGCCTCTGCTGTGGCTGAATCCATTGGGAGCCCTGTCTAGACCCAACACTTGATTTACTCTGCAGAACTGAACAGGAGTTCATTGCCTCTCTGAGTAACCCCCTTGGCATTGGGCTCCCTGAAACCCCTCCAGATTTGCCCCAAACTAGTATGTTTGGAACCTAAATGGCTTTCATGCCGACTTCTTGTGATTTCCAGCATCTAAATTGTTTTTAAGACGTCATTTCTCCTCGCTGGATGTTGAGCTAACCCTCGGTCTGTATAATAATATTGACAAAACAAACAAACAAAAAAAAACAACCCTCTGCAATGCTCCTTAAATATATATGATGCACTTAACAGGCAAAACAGAAGGTTCTGGCAAGTGGCAGGGGATTTTTTTCATGTTTGCTCATTTTGAAGTAAGCAAACGCACCTGCTTCACAAAAATGAACCAGCTTGTATTGAAAGACATAATCAGATAGAAACGCATCAGGACTTTTGCACATCACTAAGAGGGTCTCACCAGAGGGGGGCATCATGAGCTCATGCTTGTTATTTGTGAGGCAGTCTAACATGACCAGGTTTATATGCTGGTATGTCAGGAAGGACCATCTGTTATTGACTAATGCATATTGTCCACCCTCTCATGGTGAGTAATTACCGCTGGGAGCAAATAGGAACAAACATGAACTTAGTTAAAAGCATGATTCAAAACGTGAAACACGGCACCATAAAATGTTAGACTTTTCAGGCTTTAATTCAGGGTTGGTGGAAGTAAACCACAACAGGATTATTATACTCCAGATTTATTTACGGCTGTACAAATGAAGGTAAAGCCTGCAGTGTCAGCCGCTCTGTTGACTCTCACCCAGTGTCAGCAGAGACTGGCTGGGATTGACTCCATGACTAATGAATGGATGTATTACACTGCCATCTAGTGAAATAAAAGGAGACAATAATAGGTTCCTTTAGCTATTTTCCAGTATAATTTTTTTTTTCCTTGCCAAGATGGGCTACAAGACAGTCTGCACCAAATAAATCGTTTGATTCAGTAGTCGTGGACCAAGCATCCAAGCATTTCTTTACATCCAGAAAACGACTAGCTAAGTTTCAAGCAATTGACTAGATGTACAACACAAAACGTCCTCTGAGGAGTTCACCCAGTTTGCTTTTTAATGTAGGCCCATAAAGGTTGATGTCAGGGATCCTCAAGTAATTATTCACAAAAACAAACCTCTAACCTAAAAGCTGCTTTCGATACACAAACGAGAAGATTAAAGGAGTGATTCAACCTTTATTCCTCCTTATACTCATAAAAGTCAGGGCCAAATAGTCGCTTTGAATTAATCACACACGCAGGGGGGCGGTCAACTCTTTATGAGACACAGCTTTTCAGATGGCTCCTTTGAACCGAGGAGGTTCAAATTATATCTGAAGAGTTGCTTCAGTACCACACAGTGATAATTTTAAAACCTTTTCAGTCCATATTGCCTCCATCAGCTCTGTCCAAATATAGAGCTAATTATGAAGCTACAAAAGTGTGATAATATTAGTCAGTGATTCTTTCCCTCAGAGGCGAAATGTTGGAGCGGATCCTTCACGATTCTGCAGGATGTCATCTGTTCTGAAAAGTAATGTTGACTGAGGTACTAGTGATCAGGATAACTGTATTAAAATTCATATGCACATTTATTTCACCCATGTATCTTTATGAAGTGTGAAGGGCAGGGATATAAAGTTTTACTTTCTGCATTTAAATGAGTGTAGTTCCTATTTATTTTATCCTTCCTCTTTGCACTATCCTGCTTCATGATAATAAATACAAACAGCTAAAGCTCATTGATCTGCATTACACAAAACTAAACAGTCTATAGCTAAAGGTCACCCAGAGTAACACTGACTAATGCTGCTACAACAGCAGGCCCCTGCAGAAGGCTTACATGAATGTGGGAGCTATGGATGGAGAATTGATCATAAAGCAGCAGCTATAGCTAACATCAATAGAAGGAAACTGAGAGGGTTGGATTGGGTCAGGGTTTGGGTTATACATTAAAGATATACATTAAAGATTTAAAGACCCGTTTGTCGATAAGTGTCTTAAACTTCACTGAAATCCATCGACTTTGTGTTTTTCTGCTTTTGAGACATCGCGCAAACGATGAGGAAAATAAACAGAACTGAAAACACGACTTCATTGGTGAAGGGCATTGAGAGTTCTCAGGAAAAACAAGCGCTATGCTCATGAAATCTGCGTTTCACTTGCAGCAAACATCAAGCAACCACAAACTTGTAAACCTTTCAACAATCTGCAGTCTCATTTCTCCTCATTTTCTCCAAGCAGCTCGATTGTGTCCAATTTCCTTTGCCACGGTCATGAGTCTCCTGTATGATTTTAATATCAGTGAAAAGTGAAATGATTCTTTATTCCACAGAAATGCATAAAAGCATGATTGCAAAAGCATGTTATCATAATTTTTCCAAGCATCTACATTTAATATAAATGTGTGATTTTATGACTGCAGTGAAGCTGACTTTACAATATCACCTCCTATTGATAGACTCCTTTAATATTAGCCAACATCTCAGTCAGGATAGGAGGCATGTTGTATACTTTTAAAAGTCCCGAACCATTAGGCAGTCACTGTGGTTTTCTAAAAACAAACCACGCTTAACTCTTAATTGAATTAGTAACTTGATTATTCATGAATTGCTCCATGTTTATGCATTATGTTGCTCTCTTAGTGTGGCTGCAGTTAAGTCCTCAGAGTCTGCAGTAGTGATTACAGCTCATACAAACAAACCAGCCTCAACTTGACTCTCACTGACTGTAAATATCAGAACAATTTAAGTGGTGGGACTCTGGCAAAAAAAAAACCCTCACTGGAGCCATTGAGACTTTTGAGCGCCATCATCTGGAGAAGACATTTGTTATAAATAGATAAGAGTTGAGGGGTTGATATGAAACCCCTCTGGGAACAGTAGCTGAAATTCTTATTAGCTTTTTCTTTTTTTCCATCTATAGCGCTTAGTTTTTTCATTAGTGTTTCCGCAAAAACAGATTGCAAGAGGATTTTCTCTGTCATTTGCTTTTGCATGTCGTTACTTTATACTTTAACTTAATTCTGTTGACTAATTGATAGAATCGATATAAAAACTGCTTTGTGAGGAGCCCTGGGTACAAATTTATATGAAAATCAACAAAATAGCATTAGTTAAAAGTAGGCCTGCAATTAACCATTGTTTTGTATTATTAATTAATTTTTTAAATAGGGTAAAACGGTGGCGCAGTGGGTAGCGTGGGTAACTCCTTCTTGCTGTTGCCTCACAGCAAGAAGGTCTTGGGTTCAAATCCCACTGTGGGCCTGGGACTTTTCTGTGTGGAGTTTGCATGTTCTCCCCATGTCTGCGTGGGTTCTCTCCAGCTTCCCCCCCCCCCCCCCCCAAAAAAAACCAAGTTAAATAATAAACCATTTATCAAAATACAGTTGATGGTCATAATCTGTTGATTAACTAATCAATTATTCCATTCAGCGCTAATTAAAAACATGAAATGACAGTATGCGACACACTTTTGTCCAGTAAAGTAGACTGGCCCTAAAAATTGTGAATAAGGCTTTAGTTTGTCCTCTTTGGAACCATCCTGACTTATACTGGAAGCTGTTTGAGTCATTAGGCATAACGTTTTTGGGAGCAGCATTTTCTTAATGACATTATTATATTTTTTTGGCCTTTCCAACTAGACAGCGAAGAACGCAAACAGGAAACGGGTGAGAGAGGGTGGTCAGACACAAGGGCAACAAAGGCTGCCAGCTGGACTTCAACCTGCACTATTGCGGCAGATGCTGTAACCCTTTAGCTACCAAGGATCTCCACAGTTCTTTCAACACACATTAAGTTCATGTTTAAGTTAAACATTGTTAGTGTTTATGTCACAGATGATGATTTAAAAAAAAAAAAGATTGTTAATTTATAATCTACGTGCTCATATTTTAATGATTGAGAAGTCAATGGAGTCAACTTTTTCACAGTTTATTTTTCTGTTTTGAACGTGTTGAGAGTGTGATGACAAGTAAATATACGAGGCTGTCATAAACCAAGCTCTATAAAAAAAATAAAAAAACGCATTTAAAGCTTTGACGCCAACAGTTGTCAGTTTAAATTCAACCCTGAGCAATAAAGCAGTGAAAATTTATTGCAGCTGGAACAGTGTTAGGAGATATACGACTTAGAGAAGATAAATTTGCAGCGAGGAAGACAACAGTAGGAGCAATGACTGCCCATCTGAGCTCTGACAGGAGCTCAGGCGAATAAAAGTATAAATTGTCATGAGTGGAAAACTCCTCTGGCCCTGACACATACTGGGCGGCTTGATCATGTTGTCAGAATAGTGTCACAAATAGTGGCAGCATCACCAGCTCATTAAAACAGGCTAACGTAACTCAGCATTAAAACATTTCCTTAGTCAAATGAAAGAGAAATAAACACAGAACAAAAACACCTCTAATTGTGTATTAACATGACTAAGTGTTGCCACATTTATTGATGAGGATGGGCTGGGCAGACCTCAAAGGTCAAATTTAGCTCCAGTTTGATTTGAGCAACCCGGCCAAGTGTCTGCACTCTGTTTATGTGTTTGTGTCTCTCTCTCTCTCTCTCTCTCTCTCTGTGTGTGTGTGTGTGTGTGTGTGTGCGCGCACTCCAGCCAATCTCTCCCAGAGTGCATGCAAGGGAGATCAGCTTTGCTCCAGTAACGTGCGTGGGCTGAAAATAGGCCTGATCGAAGAATAGTGTGTCATATTACATTGCACAGGAGACCCATGCAGCGAAAGCTCTTACTGATGTCCCCTTCACTTTTCTAGACTGAGGTCTCCTGGGCAGCAAACAGTAGACTCTTATAGGACATCAGTCAAGGTGACATTATCACCACAGTAAACTAGTGGAAGCTGAGGACAGTGAAATGTACGAATACAAAATGTTCTGTCGAAGGAAATCTCAATTTATTGATATATTTATATTGAAAGATGTTACTATTAGCATATTACTGTTGCTGTTCATGTTAAATAGAAACTAATTATTGTTACAGTATTATAATTCTTTTTACATTATATTATTTATTGTGTAATTGAGATCTTTTATCACTTACTCTATGATTACAACAGTGTTAAGATATAATTCTCAAATAATGTTGCCTTTAATGTTTGAACTATAAATGCTCATTTAACAGAAATGTGACTCATAAACATTTTGTTCCCACAAGAGCCACAGAAGCAGCTTTATTGGTAACATTGTTTGTCATTAATATTAAAATGAGTATGACTTTGCCTCGTATGCTTTTCCTTTGAATGCCGCTAAAACAATAAAAGAGGCCACAAGCACTGTAAACACACTAATGGCCATTTTGTGGGCTGGCTCACCTGGGAATGGACTGGACAGACATTTAAACAAAATTGCTACTGTTGAGTCATAATTCTCTGGGAAATGTGCCAAAGGCTGGCAGCCAAATTCTGGATATCTCTGCTGTGGCAGGTCCACAGTTCCCCCCCCCTCCAAGCAGCTAATCTTCCCAGCACCAAAAGCATTACCACACCCCCCCCCCCAGACTCACAAATCTGGGTCGCTCACACATAATGCATCGCCTGCAGCGACGTTTTTGAAAGGCAAGGTGAATAGTCAATGACATCTGAAAATAACCACCTACAGCTGTGATTCTTGAAATGGAAGAATTTCCCCCCAGTAATGCCACAAGCGTGCGTCTTTTTTATTTCACTGAACTTTCAAATAAGTGACAGTGGGGCCTCCTGGGTTAGTGTGATGTGCAACTTTTGGGTCATGGGTTTGACTCCAATGAATCTTTCTTCAGAGTACCATTTAGTTTTCTATCCTTGGACGGTGCATTTCGAAGCATTTAAAGGAATAGTTTGTCATTTTGGTAAATATGCTCGGTCACTCTTTAATGGAGGGTTATAGGAGAAGTTCAAAACTTCTATCTGTGCATTAAGAATGAAGCTACAGCAGCTGCAGCCCATAGGGTATAGCTTAGCATTAAGGCTGTGACCAGATGAACAGCCAGCCAGCTAGTCAACAAGCAACTCTAGGGGTGTTGTAAAAAACTAGATGTGTTATTAAAGTGTGTAAAATATCTAAATGTCGATATCATGTTAATACTACATGCATGATAATAAATTGTAAACTCTATGATGTAAGAATTCTATTGTTACGGAGTAATAATCTAAAGCTCACTGAGATGTGCTGTGACTATTTCTCTGGCAATAACTTCCTGGAGTTTCTGCGGGTTGCCTGGTAACTGCTAAGAGCCAATGATGATCTTGTGCAAACCCCCCCTATCCCCCACCGCACCCCACCCCACCCCACCCTCCCATATTTCAGTGATTTGTTTGCTTTTTGTATTAAATAATAAACAACATGTGTTCATTAGGCTGCTTTAGAGGTACTGGCATGCAGATTTTATTGAGTTTCAACAGAACCAGTCAAGCTGTTTCCAGTCTTTATGCTAAGCTAAGCTAACTGGATGCTGTCTGTAGCTTTTATATTTCTCAAACAGATGTGAGAGTGGTATCAATCTTCTCGTTTTACTCCCAGTCAGGAAGAGAAATGTCAAGCTTTAAGCTTTACATATCGTCTTATTCTAACTATCACAGAGGACGGTGTTGGAATTCAGAGGAGCATGAGAAAATACAGGACTGAAATCTCCAATGAAATCTGAAATCTCCACTCCCAGATGGAGCCAGAGTGAAACAGCCAGACCAGCTTTTACTCCCAGTGGTCAGGTTGCTCATTATCCCCTGCCAAGCTCACACAGTTAGAGGAGGAGTGAACTCTCATCCCGCTGTAATGAGCCTTGCATCCCACTAGAGACTTTGGCATGAAGTTTGGCGAGGCAGCCACCCTGTTGCTCTGCAGCTGACTGAGGGACCTGAGCGAAGCATGTGATGGCGTCCTCAATGGGTTGTTAGGTACATCTACTGCCAGGCACCACTGCTTCCACTGCTCTCTGTGGAGCAGGATGACCTGACTCTATGGAGACACTTCTCCTTTATGGTTTTCTCTGACTTAGTCGAGTGCTGGATAGCTGTTGTGTCTTCCAGTTTGTAAGAACAGAACAGAACAGATATCTCTCTGTCAAACACCTCCTGAGTTGTCTTCCTCTGTGTTCATATTCTTATTCCCCATGTATTTGTAATTCATTATAAACCTTTTTGTATGGTGGCAGCCACTTAAAACCATCTTAAAACCACAATAGGTCAGATTAACAAGAATCATAGTACCTTTTTTTTCCAGAGTAACGGAAGCAATCTTGTTTTTAAGGTTTTATTCTTATAGTTAGAGAGTGTTTAAGTTTCAGTAGCAGCATTTTCCTTTTGGACCCAAGTCATTTCTTAAACTATGGGGTCCAACAGTTGTTGTTTTTTTTTGCACGTGTGATCCTGATGTCTTCTTGTTTTTCTGATGTTTTTGTTTTTGGAAAATGAGCATTTAGTTTTTGCACTTAAATGTAACACTGCTTTCAGCTAGTGCTAACTCATTAGCTCTTAATTACACACAGTTTTTTTTTTTTTTTTTTACACATTAATGTCACTACAAGACATTCACATTTGCAAAGGTATGTATTGTATATTAAACTTAAATATGAGATTTTTGTTGTATGATAAATAATAATAATATAAATAAGTAATACAAATAAAAATAATAATACAAATAAAATAATAATAATAATAAATAGTAAGTGATCAACAAATTTTTTATGCACAGCTTTCTGTCAATGTGCTCCAGTGTTATTTTTAGTTCAATTCATTGTTAACCAGACCTTTAAGTTTGATGTGTTTTCCTAGGGAGACTTGACCACAACAGAAATACATGTACTTAAAGATAAAACCACAAATAGAAAGACTGAAATAGAAAGACAAAGGAGAAGAGAACAAAAGGCATGTGTCTAAAATAATGTCTAAAAATGTTCTCACAACCTTTTTAACATCTGTTTAAAGCTTTTCCTGTGGTCTATTTCCATCTATAGAGGAATCAGATATTATGAAGAATGTCTTACTTGCTGCATTAGCATATTCAGCAGACATACCTGCTGGTATGTCAATCACCGAACACTTCAGCAAAAGTTCAAGTTTTTCTGGATTGCCTTATTTTTCGGTAGATAGAGCTTCCTGTCTAAGGGACTGTGAGGGTGATTCTGGTTTTTGTGAAACTTAGGTTTGAAAACGACTGACAAGAGAAATATGCATCCTAAATACAGCATCTGAAACACCGTGAAACGTTGAAAAGTACACTGTTGTTGTGTTTCACAACTACGTCAGTGAACTAAAGAAGTTTTCCAAAATTCCTTCATCTCAAAGACTCACAGCGGGCCGGTTAAATAGCAGAAGACTTTTCTGACAGTCTCAAACACAGAAAGCTCTCAAGGACAAATCTGACAAATGTTTTAGACAATTGAATGCTGCCAGTCCAACTAGTGATTGAATTGTACAGCACAAAAAAACAAATTAGGCACTTTTCTCAGACACATACACTACCAGTCAATAGTTTGGACACAGTTTCCCATTCAAGTGGATGGGAAACTGTGTCCAAACTATTGACTGGTACTGTAGTTTGAGCTCAATTTCCAGAAGCCACACTGGAAACACAAAAAGAAAGAAGTGATTTGGTAAAAAGGCCACAAGGAAAGCAGCATCTTCAGTGAAGACAAGCTCCAAACTTGCCAAATTTAACAACTTGAGCACAATTAACAAAACATCTGAAGGCAATGATTTCCAAAAAGCCAGTTTCCAATAGAGTAGTGACCTTCAAGCTCATCTGTAGGAAATTTCAAAGCAATTTCCTGCAGATGTACCAGGCCATGAGACACAGTGTGCCATTGGTTCTGTCTCACTCACGGTCATCCTGGCAATTCTTTTGTTACCATGACAACATGTCTCTGCACCCCTCAGCCTCTTGATTGTGTGGAAATTGCACAAGAAGACAAAGGGAAAATTTCAGACACTGAGAAGCAGCGATTGAACGCAGTCATGTCACCAATGTTAGTCTCAGTGTTCTCAGCTATCTATAGTCATGGGATAAGTGTGTCACTCCATCTCACAGGCTGATCCTTCACTGTCATCCTACATAAAACCAGTCACATATTGGGAAACGCAGGTCTGGTTTTTTAGGATGAGTTTGTAGGAACTACAAACCCTTCATATATCATACAAAACTCACAGCCGCACTTTTCGGTGCAGTCGTAAAAGTTTAGACTAGGAATAGAACCACAATTCAGAGACACAATGTTGATGCATGTTATCCTTGCATTTTGTGCCTGATGGGAATATACATACTGATAACATTCACCACAATAAATTGAACTGAATTAAGTATCTAAACAGTGATTTCTCTCCATATGTCACAGCATTTCCATGATTTAGATACACATTCACATATTTTGCTCAATATTACAATGTTGCTTTAAGTTTGTAAGTGCTACTTTGGTGCACTGAGGGTGCATAAGTCAATGTGCGTTCTATAGCAGTGAATTCACTCTGTAGCCTATGTTTTAATAAAATTACAATTTAGGTTGAACGATGCTTTATAAAGCTCTGCACTGTTATGGTTTAATGGAATAGTTTGATTTTGAAAAATATGTTCATTCACTTTCTTGCTGAGATGCAAGTGTGTACAGTACACAGTCAAATAACTATGAGTTAGTTCTTAGATAGCAAGATTGTGTATTGATATTGAAGGAACAACTGTAATATTGAACATTTTTGAGTTCTGATTCCCTTTAACCTGTTCAAAACATTGATGTTTAGTCATCTTCAGTCATCTTAGAAGGTGTCAAGCTTTTAGAAAATGTAAAAAAAGTCATGCACAGTGATATTTGGGAGTTCTTATTTTAAAACTTTTGGCCGAAAAGACCATCAAATATTTTAATTTGTTCATTTTTTTCCAAGGCTAAGACACTGATGTCACAGTATTCATACAGGTGAATTGTGAGTTTCTTTCAGAGCTGTGACAGTTGCATTAATTCAAATGTAACAAAAAGGGATTATGCTAAAATCCCCCGCTGTGTTAGAATTTAATCAGGTTCTCTCCTCATCTGGGCAATATTACAACACTCTCATCTCCCTACCTGTCCCTATACCTAAAGCATGTGATAGAATGAATAAGGCCAATACATTTTTGGCCTGCATGAGTCATGAAGTTGTCATGCAGCAGCCCTCACACACAAATTACTGGAATTTATGCTTGTACAGTAGCCCTGCAGAAATGTGTCACCTATTACTGTGTCAACAGATACACTCTTTTCATTACTGTGTCTGTTTTACTGATGCACCATGTCATTTTTCGATATATTCATTATTTACTTTGATAAGGAAAAACATTTGAAATATCAATATTATTCACACAGAATTTCAAACTAATCAACACCAAAGCTTCTGCAACAACTAGAACCATCATGAGAAACTTAATCGGGACATAAATAAAAACCAATGATGGCTGCTGCGCAGCAGTGAGTCGGGACATTTTGAGGAGGTAGATGAAGGAGGAAAAGGAGGGGAAAAAAGGAAGAGTAGGAAGACAAATGAGAAAAATAGCAGGGTCCATCAGCAGAACTGTCTGAACCAAATTTTCATTAAAGCCGAAATCATGTCTCTATAATTCACACAGCACAATGGCTGAGTAGATGGAAGATGTCACATCTTGATCATATCAAACTACCCAGAGAAGTGCAGACAGGAACAGCGTGGACCATTATCATTGAGATTTATTAAACTGATGACTTTTTTAAAGATCATGTGTCTATAATCCAGTGTTTCTCAGTCCTAAGGACCCTCTACCCTGATAGAGATTTAGATGTTTCTCTGCTCAGACACACTTGATTTAAATGAATGGATCATTATGAGGCTTAGTGATGAATCTGATCATTTGATTCAGGGGTGTTGGAAAAGGGACACATTTAAAACAAGAAGGATGGGGGTCACTAGCACAATGCCTAATAGGGAATAAGATGTTCATTCTAAATCACACAGGAGTGAAACTCACAACCTTTGACCCAAAGGGTAAGTCATGGCCTTGTTGAGCTATACCTAAGAGAATAACCTTATGTGGGTTCACACAATGACAAAGGCAAGGTTACATGTAAAGGTAGATTTTGCTCCATACATGAGGAATTGATATTTTAAGATGTTCTTTTTCCCATTGACTGAAATAGTTTAAATGATAGAATTCAAAATATTGACAAAAATTCATGTTTAAGATAAAACCCTGATATTTACCACACTTATTCTACCACAATATCAAAAATGTCATTTTCGTGAACATTGCAGATTTATTTAGTGAGAATTGTATCTGTTTACATTCAAACGTTTTGATCTGTTGCACCAAATTTGGTGTCAGTTGAGCAAAAACGTTTGGCTCTCCACTTCCTTGGTTTCTCTCTCTCTCTCTCTCTCTCTCTCTCTCTCTGTGTGTGTGTGTGTGTGTGTGTGTGTACTGGGAGTGTCCATCCTGGTCTCTCTGCTGCCACCTGCACACCTGAATCTGTTGATTTTGGAATGGATTTGGATAAAGGGACAGATCCATGAATCCATTAAAACTGGGGCTTTTTTCAGCATTTTCACCAATTACACATTAAACTAATTCACAGATTTTCATGAAACTTGGTGGAGCAGTGGGGCGTATGCCAAAAATGGAACTGTTAAATTTTGGAGTAGATCCTTAAAATCTAGATCTTTAACTGAACCCTGAGGGCAGACATGGTGCACATAACTTGACGGAATTTAGATAAGGATTTAATTTAGTTAAAGTTTTAAAGGGATTGTACTTATATAGCGCCTTTCTAGTCTGACTGACCACTCAAAGCGCTTTATACAGTGGTGGCAGGTTCCACCTACGCATCAGGAGCGGTAACACTCACACACTGACCAATGAAAGCAAATTGGGGTTCAATGTCTTTCCCAAGGACACTTGGACACATAGACAGGGGCTGGGGATCGAACCACTAACCTTATGATAAGTGGACAACCGCTCTACCTCTGAACTACATCCGCCTATGGAACTGCTGGGCCTTGACGGAGGTATGTGCTTTTTTGAGTGTCCTTCTAGTTAATAATAATAATAATAATAATAATAATAATAATAATAATAATAATAATAATACCAGCATGAAATGTGCCTTTCTGTGCATAAACACAAACCAAACTTTGCACACAAGTCCCATAAAGCTGTTATGTTCCACTTTAAAGGAAGTCTAATGTTTCATACCTGGGGACTGTGCATGCAGACTATTTATAGGGAACTTTTAAGATGCACAAAGACAAGACAAGCAAAAAGTCTCCTGCCAGCCAATTGTAAATAAAAGGAACCGTCCGTGGCTGAGACAATTCTACATCAAAGAAAAAGACTGACATTTCTCAAGCGGCAGATTGCAAGCCTCTTATCACTAATCATAATTTTAGATAAAAAAAAAGGTTTCTCTAAAAATAAACTGTCAATGATCTTTTTTGCAGACCTGTGCCTGTCAAGCCTCCTTCACCAGCTATTACTGTTTGTAAATGATCAGTAGTCAAGAGCTGAGGGTGCATGGTTGACACATCAGTCGGTTGTATGAAATAAACACTGGAAAAAGTGATCTGCGTTTGATCACAGAAAATTTGATGATATAGGTGCAGGTTCATAAAACTCTAATTCAGATCAGAATGCTTACAGACAAGGGGAGGCTGTATTTTAATTTCTAAAACTTACTTACTGAACAAAATAACCAGCTGGTGTACCATATGTCATTTATGCAGAGTAAGCTGTGAGTACATCTAAAATAAGATTGAACGCCATGCAGTGGTTATAATTACTCACCATATTGTTTGATTATATAATCCTGAATTTTGAGTTTTAATTTTGGATATTTGATTTGACTCTTCTAATAAATTTTCATAGATGAATTTGCCACAAACCTTCTTCCTTGTCGGTGTGGATAAAATGTTTTATTTCTAACACTTCTGTGTGGGAGTGGTGATAATAACAGAGACCAAAAGGGTGACAGCTCCAGCTAAAACTGTTACCCTTCAAAGTATATCTTGATTAAATTTACTGTGGTGAAAATCACGAACTTGATCAATTCCTCGTAGCGAAACAGAATGTTTGGTTAGGATGCTGTCACGAAAAATTCACAAAAAAATAAAGTGATTTACTCCCATGTAAATGCATTACTAGATGTTTAAAAGTATCATTAATAACTTTGATTTAGTCGTTTTGATGCTGTTGATCAGTTTTGGAATGCCTGCAGTTTCTAATCTTCTTTTGTTTTGCATTTTGGTTTTGATGAGATTTGGATCACAAATTGCACCCTAATGGTAGGAGTCACCTCAATAACAAATGGCTGTAGGGGTTGTAATTAGAGCTATTGCACATCTCTCTCTCTCTATCTCTCTCTCTCTCTCTCTTTGTCTCTCTCACCTCCCGATTCACTCACTCACTGGGGTTTGTTCTAGTTCTCCAGTTTGTGCTTTGTATACCGGCACTGTGGCGTCCACCAGCCTCGAAGGAGTAAACCAGCCTTTAACGCAGCCAGGTGCACCACTTCAGTGATGCGCCTTCTCACCAACTCTTTACTACAGTGGCTGCTTTTTTTTTTGAGAGAGATTAAACTGTTTTGCATAGTAGTAATACGATTTTTTTTTTAAAGAAAAGAAAGGTACAGAGGCGCATTGTGCTTTCACACATGGAAGTTGGAATCTGCCTCATAACATTTACGCATGGCTGTGTCTCGTGTCCTCGGAAGATGCGTCCGGGTTAATGAGATAATCTCGGGGTGTAAAGAGCGGAGTAAAAAGTGAGCAACGATGCGGGGAACTGAGCTGCTGCTCGGCTACTTTTTGGTGAAAGTTATGGTGTGCGACGCGGAGGATGAGCCGGGTCAGACACTCGACGACTTCATGATAGTGACCGGGTTTAACTACTCAAAGGAGGGCGAGAACGGAGTCACAGACAGCCCACACATGGAGGACAAGTGTCGAGGCTACTACGACGTGATGGGTCAGTGGGATCCGCCGTTCATATGCAGGACGGGCAGCTACCTGTACTGCTGCGGCACCTGTGGCTTCAGGTTCTGCTGCGCGTTTAAAAGCTCCCGGCTGGACCAGACCACCTGTAAGAACTACGACACCCCGCCGTGGATGATGACAGGAAGACCCCCGCCGAAAGTGGACGTGTCGCTGGACACCGCGAAGGATAAAACCAATCTTATAGTCTATGTAATCTGCGGGGTTGTGGCCATAATGGCACTGATAGGAATTTTCACCAAGCTTGGTTTGGAGAAGACGCACCGCCCGCAGCGAGAAAACATGTCAAGGTAGGTTAGATATGCAACAGTAATCGAGCTTTTTCATTCACATTTATTTTAGAGTTTGGAGTTGTTTTGTCCTCTCATCACTGTAATCTCCTCTGCCACACATGGCAGATGACCTCCTATCTAATTCAATCTGTCCAAACATAATTAAATAAATGCTCATGAGGTATGAGATGTATTAAGTTGTCTCTGTTAAACAAAAAATTTAAATCTCATCATAACCAAGTCACAAAGCAACAAGTTGTTTTTAAAATTTTAAAATTCCAAAAAAAAATTCTTTTTAAATTTTTTTTTTTACAGTTTTGCATTTTTAAATTACCTACTATCAACATCATAGGGCAAATATTCAGTTTAACATATATTTCCTCCAGTAAGAAACAAGTTTGATGACACTCAGCCTGCTCTTTCTGCCCCACCTACTGCTTAACAGTAAAATCACTGACACACTTTTTCCATACAAGTGTTAATAACATACAGTTTAAACCCAGCACAGCTGCAATGTTGCAATATTTTAGTAAAAACATTTTTGTCTGCAAAATCTACAACTAATTTTTTTGTGGAACACATTACCAATGCCGAGAAATAGCCTAAATTTTGATGTAATGTCCATCTAACTTAAAAATAATAAACACACACAATACATTATGCAGGTTACAGGTTAGGTCTTCAGCATGTTAAAAATGTAAACATATTATTATTATCATATTATTAAGTTTTACAGAACTTATTGTATTGTATGATTGTCTGCTTGTACTCCTATTTCTCTCCCAATAACTTTTAAAAGTAGTTGTTTAACAGATATTAACACATTGCTTGACTGTGCCTTCCAAACACCATAATATTAAAGTTATTCACACGTGACATGTAGACCCATACACTGAAGATAATAGAACCGTATACTAAAGCAAAGCAACAGCATTATTCACATCAAGTCCTTCAATTCACCTTCCTATCCCAAATTAAAGGACTGGATTTCATAAAAATGTAGGCTGCACAAAATAAAACATTAGATAAAACAAACCCTGTTGCCACAGAAAATGGTGTGTGTGTTTTTGTCGCTTTGGAGTTGGTCCACTGGTGTGTTTTTTTTTTTTTGAACTCTCAGACATCTGAAACTATGGCCACTGCTTTTGCACGACTGCATGACATTTAAAAAAAATTATTTAATTTTTTTTTTTGCCATCTCTGAATCTGGAAAAAATGATTGGTGCTATACTGCTAGCTTACTGCACCAGTCTGTTGCTCTGTATGACTGGGAGTGCTGCACAGGGTGGTAAACGCTGGTTACTTCAGCACCTGTCTGCCAGTGATCTTTTGGTGTTAAAAGGAATGCATTCATTGATCGGTGCATCTGTTCTTGAGTCATATAAAGTCATATTCTCCCCCCATGTGAGACTGAAAAAAAATAACTGGCAAAAAAGGTAAAAGAAAAACCCTCTTTGAGAACCACCCTCCACCAGCTTAGTTGTGACTGGTTTCCCAGTAGCTGCATCTCCATTTCTTTGTGGAATTTTCCATCATTTTCCGCCACTAAGGCATCATAGACGGTGACAGGTGTACCTGTGCTTGACCCACGTGTGTGTAGTTTGATTGACAGCCCCACACACGAACCCAGACCCGTGATGAAAGGCGTCCCTGCTTTCTTCACGGCCATTGAATAAAAGCCCTGTTTTTGAAAACCGTCTCATAATGGAACGGAAAACCCTGCTATAGCTACTCTGGCATCAGGTTAAAACGTTGGTGACATTTATCTAAAGAAACATGCATGTGAACACGACAGGAAATACTGAGGCTAGCAAAAATGATTAAGGTCATATACAGATGAGATGTGTACTGTATGATAAGATATGCATGATAAGATGATAATGTAATTATAGTGACAGGCCCACTTCTGACAGGTGACACCATTCTCTAGATGTGACCTAACTTACAGTAAGCTGCTTTTAAATCCTACAATCTCCCAAGCAAAGAGCACCTGGCCTTATATTTACACTGTATCCTCTTAGGTTAAATCAGTTGCTCCCAAACTATTTCATATCAAGGATGCCTAAAATGACAGAGATTAGATTTTCGTCAGGCCTGGGGAGAAGCTACCATCAGCTGCCAGGACCACCTCCTCTGGTCTGTTAGCAGCGGCACAAGACTGGGAGCTGAAAGTTGACCTGGGGAAACAACTGAAGTTCCCAGAAACGGCTGCCACAACATCGTTAAGACCAGACTTGGTGCTGATCTCGGAGGCCTCCAAGCAGATCATTCTCTTGGAGCTCACCGTTCCTTGGGAGGATCGAATTGAGGAGGCCCACGAGAGGAAGAGGGCAAAGTACTCTGAGCTGGTGGAGGAGTGTCGAGGCAATGGGTGGCGAGTGAGGTGTGAGCCCATTGAGGTGGGTTGCAGAGGGTTTGCAGGCCAGTCCCTCTGTAGGGCCTACAACATGCTGGGCATTACAGGGGCCAGTAGGCAAAGGGCCGTCAAGTTGGCCACCGAGGCAGCAGAAGCTGCATCACGGTGGCTTTGGATCAGGAGAGGAGAGCCGTGGGTGGGGTAGAGCTAACTGGACACAAGTCGGGGCTTGATCAACCCCGGCTGGGTCGCCTGGGGGAGGGTGTCTGATTGTTGAAAGACCCGAAACACCCAATGACCCCAGGTAACGTCACTGATGATGTGTCCAGGTGCATCATAAGACTATGTATCTTGCAAAAAAAGACCACAGACTCCCATATGATACAGAACGTGTATGATGCCCCTGACCAAAATAGTACATTCTGTCATTTATTTGTTATTTATGGATGCATATAAAGTGAAAAAAAAAAGTTCCCAATTTTTGCTTAGGACCCCCTGGAACCTCCTCATGGACCCCTCTAGTGATTTGATAAGCAGTTTCAATACCTAACTGAGCAGGTGTCCGACCATCATTGCTATATCAGGTTAAAGCCTTACCAGTAGCCATTAGTTCGTAGCCCCTTGTGTTTGAGAAACCAGTCATGAATGATGTGTCTTTCAAGCTCTCTTACCAAAGGAAAAAAAATCATGGTTTCAATATCAATTTGTTTTTGAGTGTATAACAGTGCAACAAAATATTATAATATTGTCTGTGGCTTTGTACAGCATATATGGGCATCTAGGAGGCAGAGAGGATTGAAAGAAGGGCACTACTGAGTTGCATTATGGGAAATGTAAGATCCCGTGTTTTTGTAGTTTGACCCATCAGGCATCAGGATGTCTACACAGTGTGGGACTGACACCAAAGACCACAGTTTGTGTCCCATCTCCTGGAAACAGTCCAATTTTTTTTTTTTTTTCTGTTTACGATGAAGGTTATTTTTCCCCAATGTGGGTTATTTCTGTAAAGTGAGAGGCTGCAGATAAAAACAAAGGTCCTATCAGCTGTTTGGGAAAGATCACGTGGGCGCCTTTACGAAGAGGGCGCAGACAAATGCTTCACTTTTACTTTGTCATTTACTGTAGGAGGGAGACTGCCGTATTTGCACCACTATAGGTATTTAACTGAAAAATGTCCTCTCATGGATTGTTCTTCATTTTTCCAGAGCTCTTGCACATGTTATCCGGCATCCTGCCTCAGAACACATGGACGACCTTGGACTTGGCCAGCACTACGAGAACATCCAAACCAGGGTCACAATCAAAAGTCTCCGTAAGTCCTCACACATACACACATCAACATTCACAGGGGGAGAGCAGATTGTTCTCTCTCTCTCTTTCTCTGTCTATATATACATTTATATATAGAGATATTGTCTCTATACTATAATGTAATGATGATACATAGATACAGTAGATAGATTGTTCACAATCTTGAATTAGCTGTGGAACAGGAAGTGGTGGAAGTGGGAATAAAAAAAGTTCATCCACATTCATGTGGGCTGATGAGGTAATTAGTCATGCCCCCAGCAATCGCTTAACATACACACTAATTACCCCTGACAACCTACAGCAGAGCTCCGTTTCTCAGCTAGAACTTACTGTAATGCAAGAGACTTATACACACCGTACCACACTCTCTCCTCTTGTTCATCAACAGCAACACCTACACACTCCCACACAGATGGAACAGAGTTTTAAGAGTTAATTGTATGCCTGCTTATACTGTCTTGACAACTCCAGTGAATAAAGGTCCCTCTACCTTCTTCAATGTCTCTCTATCTCTCTCTCTCTCTCTCTCTCTCCGCAAGCTGGATAATTAAGGCAAATGGCATCTCATATACTTTAGTGACACAGTTAAGCAGAATTTTGACGGTTGTGTTCTTCAGTTTTAAATACCCGCTCTAGCCGAATAACTGATGTTTTAAAAAAAAAGCGAATGACAATCAGTGACGTTCCGATGTTTCTTAGTGTAGATGTTTCATTTGAGGCGGATGCAAATGGATATCAGCGATCACCATGTTTCATGGAAGTGTGCATGTTCTCATTACAGCTGGAGAGAGGAGGACTGCAGGTGAGTTCGCTGATTAATCCGAAGCATTTGCTGATTAGTGAAAACACCTGGTGTAATCTGCATAGCAGATGACTGCCCCGTCTCAAATGACCTCATCATATACGCCAGGCTTTAGTTATGTACATATATTCATCGACTTGAATTTGTAATAAACAAATGGACTACATGCACTACTTGACTTAAACCTAAATGTGGGCATGGCTGCCACAAGGCCACGTTGTTTACTATAAATATTGCTGAAGTGAGGGATACAAATAAACTTCAAATAGCATCAATCTAAAACATTCCAAGCGTTCGATTTTAAGAACTGTGTCATTTTTTTTTTTTTAGCTGAGATAGTTTTTTTTATCCCCTAAAATCAGCGTAGGTGAGATGTCACATCATTCTAAAATCAGATTGCTTTCATACCTTTCATCCTCGCAGAATAATTAACAGTTCACGATAAAACCAGCCAACACCTAAGGCAGTCAGGAGTGATCTCCATGCAGAAAGAGATGCTGTATGCTTTCTTTGCTATTATACTTATTTATCATCCGCTATAGCATAATACAGCATATATCTAATATATAACATAACTGCTACTTGCACATTAGGAACTAGTGTCCTGATTCAAAATTTCATTGTCTTGCCAGAGGCTGGAGTAAATAGAAGAAATCACTTGTGTCAAAAGAAATTGAAAATTTAAGCCTCTTTCGTTGAGTCAGAAAATACCTGAAGATCATTTTATATAGTTTTAGTTTAAGTCTATGTACTTGCATGCAAAGAAATGTCTATTTACTAGTTTAAGCAATTTTGCAATGCATTACGCAGCCCTTTCATTCACCTTATCGACAATTGGGGTATCAAAAATGTTTTATTCGAGCTACTGAGTTCATATATGACTTCACTGATGAAAAGAATGATGTCGTTTTCATTTTGTTTGGTGACCTTGCAGATTTAGTCCACAGTGTGCAGGCTGCTGTATCTGACAGGGATGTATAGGATATGGATTCTGTGCGACACAGCCGGCAACTGCAGATGGATGATTGCTGCTTTCTTGACAGCAATCCTTGCAAAGTTGCAAAGGGTGTGGTGATATTTTTTGCCGCATGGATGCATCCTGTACGCGTGACTATGCCTCAGCTGGAACAGTCACTGTATATAATGGATAGTGGTGCAAAGCAGTGATTGAAACGCTTCGCAGGGAGCCCCTTTTTCCTCATCTGTTGCCTGTCGAAGATAACTAGAATGTTTTAGACTGGGCTATGAGATCTCATTTGTCTCAAGACACAAGTTCTACAGATTTTGTGAACTGGGTTTTCTGTGGCTGCTTTGGCTCACGTTCGTGTCCTTCTGGCCATGTGCGGACAAGGGGGCAATTATGAAGTGTGGCCTCTTTTTACTCCAGGCAGTCAGCCAGGAAGAACAAAGTCTCCGCTCGCTGCCAACACTCCACTGGTGCATGACAGTCCATTTCCTGAGAGCCAGATAGAAATGTATTTCAGCAGCATTACCTCTGACAGCAGCTGAGAAAGTTAGTCTACTTATGGTTCTGTTTGCCACCTGCATGCCACGTACTGTACTCTGAGCTGTGAGCTTCAATCATCCAGTTTTTAAGCAGATAATTACAGACTGACAGTACAGAGAGCTTAAAAATAATTGTAAGGAGTTTTTGTTTCACTGTTAATAGTTTATGAAATGAGACTTTGACAGATTGTTAGCTTCAAATGTCGCAAAACAGAGACCTTGGGACCATTAGTCAATTAAATGCCTCAAAACATTTTATGCGGTTTTCAACATTTCAAAATGGAACAAGGTTTGAGATACTGAACACTTGAAGATACAGCAAAGTATCACGCTGCCTGGTAGCTATAGCTAACTAATGAATCTGAGCTCTATGCTGAGGGTTGATTTATGGGTGGATTTCATATTAGACTTTCTTAATTTCATCTTGGCTTAATGGCTATATTCACATTACAAGCCACACTGGTCAATGAAACGTTTTTGCATCTGTCCTCCGAGACAGCACACATGCCGGTGACATCAGCCACAAAAAACATCATGTTTGTGGACAACTCATGGTATTCAAACCGAAATGGACACACTAGAAGCTAATGTATGCATGACATTTTGCTCTGGAAGACAGCAAATGCTTCAGCTGTGCATATTGTGAACAGCTGATGGCAATCTGCATTTTTAATGTCATCTCTCCTTTCTGGTCGTTTCGTTTTACCGTGCAGGCTAATGACAACAGCGCTCAGCATACAGTATGTGTTTATGCAAAAACCCACATGAATTCCAATGTGACTGTTCTCATTCATGTCGCATGGCCACATAACTCATGTATCTGATCTAGGACCACATATGAATATGATACAAATCTGATCTGAAAAAAAACCAACAGATTTTTGCATAAATACAGCCCTGAAAGAAAAGAAAATCAGATCTGTGTCATGTTTAGGCAAAAAAAAAAGAAAAAAGAAAAAAAAAAAAGATATTAGAAAATACGTGAGATGAGTAAATGCAATGATGTGAAGGTTGCTGGCTACATTTTATGTTTTGAAATGTTTTGAAAAAAAGGTTTCCACATTTTGAGTGGTGAATCTCTAATCTTTAGTGCTAATCTACTGCTCCAGCAACATTTATAACTATCAAAATTACACAGTAGATTAGATCTGGGTGTGACTTAGCAACTGTTATTGGCATATTTACATGATGGCTTGAGAGTACTGACTAATTCTGATGTACCGTACGATTTATCTCATAAAGAACTCTGTTCTCTGACTGCTTTATGATAACACTAACACCCCAAAAATAAAATGATTTATTGTGTTTTCTCTTTCGACAAATCAAATCAAATGTGTTATTGTCTAGACTTTTAAAGACATATTTAAGCACATAAAAGCTGGTCCACAAATATACTATCCATACTAATCAATATCTAATATTTAAGAAGGACACATACAATATAAATGTAGTGTTTGATGTTGAGAGATTCAGGAGTCTGACACAAATGTCAAGTTATCGACTCAGAAATAATCGTATATTTTCACCACTGAGTTGAAAGTAGGCTGTCTGTAAATAAGACCACCCTTCTCCTTGTACCATTTATTTCAGGGCATACGGCTCCCAAAATACTCTCTTAAATCTTTCATGAGTTCCAGGGAGGTGTGTGTGTGTGTGTGTGTGTGTGTGTGTGTGTGTCTGGAGTGTTAACTTGCTTATTTCCCGCAACAGCCGTGGAGTCTTTAACCTTACAAGTCTCCAGAAGTGTCCTACTTTCCACCGGCAGCTGACATAAAAGTGGTGACTCTGATAACAGTACAAACACAAATGACACTCAGTCAACGCAAAGCGAGATAAAAAGAGGGAGGTAAACAAGCGCATACATCAGTGTCTCCGTTTAAATTGAATTTGGCATCCTCAAAATAGCAAAGTTGCACCAGATGTCAAGATTGAAAATCACTGTCCTCATTCATCAGCTGTAATAAAATCTTTTCTCATCTTAGACTATACATAGAAAAAAGATGAGATACTATAGAGGTGCAGACAGGTTCAAACGTAATGCTTTTGACAAGATTGGTATACAAAATAATTTGGCCAAAGCAATTTGTGTATAATAATTTAAAGTATTCATGTTCATTGGCCTCTGCTACCCATGTTTGCTTTCTCCAGTATAGCAACGACCAACAGTACAGCACAAAAGTGTGACTTTACTCATCAATGTTTGCGATCACTTTTAATCTATAACATTACGTTACAGCATAACACTTGTTTATTGCCAGTCTAGACAAGCACACACTGAATGGGAGCCTGGCTGCATGGCCCACTTACAATAAATAGTATGAAATTTAAACAGGTCAACAAGCCCAGAGAGGAACCTGACAAAGTAACAGATAGTTTTCATTCATTCATTCATTTCCTCTTCATTTTTGGATCCATCACTGACTTCACTAAGTTATCTGTATATCTTTTTTTATTTTTATTTTTAACAGCAACAGCTTTTAAGGCTTCCAATAAAACTGGATAAATACATTTTCACTCCCTTAAACAACCTCAAGCTCTGATCTGACTCGTTACACCAGCCCCTCGTTGAGGTGTGCAAGAAGTCAAAGCTGTTTTCTGAATCGTTTCATGAGACAGCATCGATAATTCGAGACTCTCCCAATTAATTAGCACGGTAATAACATTTCTTGCTGACCAATGGGGAATAAGAGCGTAATTAACCTATTTTCTGTGTTAATGATCTGTTTTTATCAGACACATTTCAGACCTAAGTCTTGTGGACTTGATGCACTTTAAAGTTTGTAAACTTTAAAATGGCAGTGATGAGTGGATGGACATTTTTTCATTTATTTGTTTGCAAAGTTGTTGGAGTTGGACTTACAGGGGATTAATATGGCAGTTCCTTTGAGCCAAAGGAGTTTTAACAATAATGGTTTCCTTAAAAAAAAAGAAAGAAGTTTCTATTTACCATTACAAAAAAAAAAAAGGAGTGAGTGTTGATTCACAACCTTGTGACTTTTAGAATAACCGTCATTATGATTTTGTGCTTAAAACTCAAAGAGAGCAAGCAAAAGTAAGTGTTGGTCCATAAACATGTTGATATCTCTCCTCAGATTTACTGCATATAACTCACAGCACTTGCAGTATAGTCTTCAAACTGTTGCCTATGAATTGGCACGCTCCACTAATCTCCTCCAACCTAAATGAGGAGAGGACACTCTGAACATCTGTTTGTTCTGTCATGCCAGTAGGCAGGGGGCCAGTCTATTTGCTGTGCACCCTTTAATTTACCAGATGTCTACTGTAGGATTAGTACAGTTTTACAAAGAGCAATCATGACTCTCCAGCTGCGTCCATGGAAAAACCTACTTAAAGGAAAGAGACACGACCAAGTTAGAGCGACAGTTGCTCTATATTCACATCTATTCATTAAGCTTGTTCATATCCTGGGAATTTAACGTCATGCAACAGTCACTTAGAGGAGACTAATGCAGCTTAATAAAAATAGGCAAATAACAAAACCTCAGTGATTTAAGGTAATTTGTTTGTGAAGATAATAATAGAGTCTTAATTTGTGCATTAATGCTGTGTGTTTTCCCTCCTTTAGACAGCCAGCAGATGAACAACATGGCTCAAACATCTACTCTGATAGCCCAGCCGTATCCAGTTATGGGACAGATCACCAGCCCCTATGATCAACAGAAGCCAGTCAAAGATCTCAACAAATACGCCACGCTCAAGGCTGTGGGTAAGAAGATGTTTACGATGAGACAGGAGGATATAAAAGCACTTTCTATGCATAATTAGGTATAGCTCATTACCTCCACTATTAATAAAACTAGCAGAATTAAACAGGACTTTACTTCGGCGGACCGCCCAGGCGTATCAGTGGAGGCCACAGTATATTTGGCAACCCAATTTAGCATTTTCTATATTTATTTTTTTAACCATCTGAGAGTACGATGCCATCTGCGATCAATTAACCAGTGGACAAGGTCCCATCCCTCTACCCCTCCCATCTAGTGACAATCACACATGCTCTGCAGAGACATACAGAGAGAGAGAGAGAGAGAGAGAGAGAGACATTCTCTGGTATTAGACCAGATTAAATAAAGTCCAAAGGATCACAAAGGTCAGTAGGATTAATCCTCTTGAGTTCTGCTGCAAATTTCACGTCAATCAGTCTGACTGTTTTTGAACCTGTCATCAGATCCCTCAGGGGAGATGTCAATACTATTTCTAAAAAGGCTATCTGGTCACACTGAATGTGGTTAATGTTACGTTAAAAATTGTTGGTCTCAACAGACAAAAAGAACATGTTATTTAAAACTGCCATCTCTCTCTTTTCAGTTTAGCAACTAAAGGATGTAAGATAAACGTTGACAGTTTTTCAGATTTTTATTTCCCATCTACTTCAGAGTTTGCAAGAATCCTGTTTACACAACACATCCTGTCAGATGTGTGCTTCCAAATCGTCTTTCTTTAAATAGGAACCTTGTTGGTTTGAGCTGTCATCAAATCTCAGGCTTACAGAAATCTTTCTCACTTAATCCATAGTCCATCAATGCCAATGCCAGAAGTTTAAAGTTTATATATAGAAACAAGTTTGCCGTTCTGCTAATGTTGATTTTGGAATGTCTGCATCTTTGCTCTGCCTGTGCAAATCTGAAACAAGAAAAAAAATAGCAAATACCAAAATAGCGCCACCCAGGATGATGGTGCCAAAGGATTTTAAGAAAAAAAATAAAATCACAAGATCACACTAAATGGATGCTGAAATACAAAACAAGAAAGTTAGTACTTTTATGTACACCAGGGAAATATGTTTTTTGTGGGTCTGACTGTTGGAAGTATTTGAGCTGATATTTAAATAACTGAAACAGCCAACAGGTTGACAGGCACAGACAGTCCGGCACTCATCTTATCCAAATAAAATATCCATCCCAATAGTTTTTTTAAAAATTGAACATAAATTCAAAAATGTATGTGAAGATGTCCACAGACTCCCTTCTCTCTCTCTCTCTCTTTTTTTTTTTAATGGATGTTTTACGTGACAAACTTAAGGAGGATTTTTTAGATACCTGCCGACGTCTGCACTCAGGACACAATTTAATAGATGATGAAGGGAAAAAAACAAGGAACTGTCATGTTGTTTATCTGTTATTTCTTAGCAGAGAAAGCTAACGACAGCTTCTACAGCAACCGGCGGCAAGCGATCGAGATGACAACCAAAGGCAGCCTTCCCATGGAAGCTGTAGATATGGAGCCAGAGCCGAGTAATCCTTACAGCCCACCCAGACAGCTGTCCGCAAAGCAGAATGGACACAAGTACAAAAGCACCATGAGCCACAGCCCCCAGTCACTGTACTATGGATCCAACACTGCTGCCAGTCCAGGAATGCTAACATCCTGGGACAGCAAGGACATGCTGGGACTCCATCAGAGCTATGGCCCAAAGAAACTCTGTATCGTAGAGAAGGAGGTGCACACAACTCGCTACATGCCTTCACAACCTTACTTTGTGACCAACAGCAAGACAGAAGTGACCGTATGAGGGACTTGCGAGACATCAGGCTTTTAAAAGCAGTGTGCATTTAAGAAATTCAGTGTCTGCTGACTGTGGTTGTAAGAAATCAACATGGACTGTGGCGTGTGCAGTTGTGCAGCAATGGGCTGCATGTAAAACACCAGGCCTCTATAGAGGATACATTGATGAATATGTTGTCATATAATCCAATAGCTAAAACAAAACATAAAAGCTACATAACTCAGATATAAACAATGAGACATGTGACACATACTGTACAACACTATCGTCAGTATTTATTGCAATATCAATGGACCCTAAAATATAAATATCTTATTTAATTTCTATTTATTAAACATTGTCTAAATGAGAAAACCTTCATTATTTATCGAATCAAGGTTGAGCAGCGTGTGATTAGGGAGATTTGATGAAATGCTTTACCAGACAATATAGAAGATGTAAATGAAATGAAAGGAATAAGTTTGCTCCACTGCTAGGTGTTATTTCAAGTACATTGTCGCAGGATTTCAGAAAATGACAACACTCTGAAAGCTCACAGAGCATTTTAAACTTGATTAGCAGCTATATAAATGAAGTCATCATTCAAATTCCAACTTAAAAACATTGGTTATCCACAATCTTGATGGTAACGACAGTGACAACTTAAGTAAGAACTGTATTTATAACATTTTTAGACTACCAGACATAAATGTTGTCTAAAAGTACATTTTTCATGTTTGTTTCCGAAATGCTGCACATCCATTTTTGGAAAGATCCACAAGCTTATACTGTAAGTCATTAAGCGGTTCTAAAATAAAGTTGGTCTCCAAAAGTCTTACTGTTGACCTTAATTGCTTAAAATCCATTAAGTCCATTAAGTCAATTTACATTTGGTGAATGCGGTGTCACTTTTCAAAGTGGTCGATGAAAGTTCCAAATAAATCAAAACCATGTCACTGCCAAAAGACAGCTTCACCGTACAAAGTTCCCCCTAGACTCCTAGGAGACGGGGCTGCAGAGTATTGAATCAGTATTGTATTGGTGTAACAGTGCCTCTCATCACTACCAGCATGTATGTGATTATCCTAGAATAAAGTATAGCCCCATTATTACAGTGGTGATTGGTCTAATTCTTAGTCTGCCCCTAACAGAAGTCGTGTTCAGAGTGAAGATGGTGACTCAGAGTTGGACTAATAGTCAAATTCTCAGCTTTTATTACAAATGAATCCCAAATCTCCCATTCATTGAATGTATCTGGTCAGGATAGTGTGAAATCAGTGGTACAGTAGCAGTTGCCGTTTCCAGTGTTGTAGGGTTACCAGTTTATGAACTTTTGGTCAGGATGAATGTAAAATGTTGTGAAGCAAAAAAATGTGTTTTTGTCTGTTACTACTCAAATAAATGGGTTAACTATGAAAAGCGTTTTTTGTTTGACTGACCCGAACAATTTACTACATGACAATATTAACTTTCAGTTAGGGTATCAAAAAGTTATGTTATCTCAGTCTCAAATAACGTAAATCAATAATGGATTGAAAACATTAGGAATTCATTTGTTGAACTGATTTCCAGGCCAAGTCATATAAAAAGTTGCTCATGTCTGCCTATACAGTAATGCAATGGACTATTTCAAATAGCTGAGGAAAAGGCTGCCATAGCTAATACACAGTGGGAAAAGGGAACTGTTAAAGATGTAATATATCCAAATCTTAGCATGCTAATAGACGTCCAAACCCATTGAATGCACAATCACTGTTTTATGAAATCTATTATTCACACTAAAGAAACTCAATTACTTATTCTGATGAGATTTTTATACACACAAATATAGTGACCGCCATTGAATGTTCTTGTTTTGTGGGTGCAAATTGTTTAATTTCTTTCTTAAAGACAATTAAAGATATTAAGCTACATTGCACCATATTTACGCATGAAGATCTACTATAAAACTTCCAGTTAAAAACATTATATGTAGAATATATTGTGTTTGTTTTGCAAAACGCAGCAGCAATGTTATATTTTCGTTAAGTTTAAAGAACTGCCCCGATGGTCAATTCTTAATAGCTCATTATTAGAAATGAATCTGATTACCTAATTTCTCTAATAAATGTTAATGCATCTTTATGTACAGTACAGAATTACATTGGTTCAATTTGAGATATATTCACTACCTCTATATTTGACAGTGCACACAATCCAGTTATTCTGGAAAATTACAAAACACTTAAATGTTTTCCACAGTGTTTGTGCTGTAAATCCTCATATTGCCAATGTGCTGCAAATACTTTAATCTCTTCTATCTCTTTAATGTCTTTTTTGTTGTATTGAATTCTATGAATTTATAATAATTACATTCCATTTTGGTCATTTGAAATAGTTCCGGTGCAGTCTGGAAAAGTCCAAGGTTCATGAAACATTTTCTAGATGTGGAAACCATCTACGGCTGCCTTTTACAGCGATCCAAGTCAGTCAATGGTGTCAACTTATTTTTCATGTATTAGATTCAGCATTAAAGTGTAACCACTGGCAATGAGCACCTGTAACACCATGTTAGTGGACTTTGTTTACCAGTCAGTTGAATGTTAAATAATGTCAGTTAACATAAGCTTTTAGCTTTTTGTAAATTTTGTAAAGAGAAATATTATGCCTATAATCACCATAACAGAAAACAAATTTCTAGTAGTAAGCTGTCTGTAGCATTTTTGGTGCTTAATAAAACTCTGTTGTTGTTGTTTTCTTTTAAAAAAATTCTGATTCTAGCTGGTTCTATCACCGATAAACACCACATCAGATGGTATCATAACAACGTGGAAGTGCACTTGAGCACAGCCAAAGCACCAATGTACACATTCCTTCAGGGTGGCATGATGGTCTTAGCACTGTCACCTCACAGCAAGAAGATTTGTGAGTGGAGTTCTCTCTGTGTCTGAGAGGGTTCTCTTTGGGTGGATCCGGCTTCCTCCCACAGTCCAAAAACAGGAAATATAGGTGAATTGGTGACACTAGATTGCCCATAGGTGTAAATGGTTGCTTGTCTCTATCTGTGTTGGCCTGTGATGACCTGGTGACCTATCCAGAGTGTATGTAGGCTGGATAGGCCTATGCTCCCTGCATGAGATGGAAGGATGGATGGAGTACTTAAACCACAACCACACACTCACACATACTCACACACACATACACAAACACATGGCACGTTTGGATCACTTTGCTACTTTTGCTTTAAATTCAATCCATTGTTGTTTTTGGACTTGTTCCTGCAGATTGATCCTGTTTACAGTTGTGCTTTCTAGAGCACAAGCATCAACGAGCCTCTGGGAGCGCTGTCATTTTCCTGAAAATGCCAGGAGACATTCTTGTTAATTAGCAAAAGATGTTTCCTACCACAGGGTGGTTCCCTCTGGAAATTAAATTGGCACAATAACCTAATTCAATCAGACAGAGAGGGTCAAAGCCAAGTCCTGGTGTGTGAGGAGTCTTGATTCTGTACGACCCCATTTCCAAAAAAGTTGGGACGCTGTGTAAAATATAAATGGACACAGAATGTGATGATTCGCAAAACATCGAAACCCCGTATTTAATTGAAAATAGCACAAAGTCAACACATCAAATGTTGAAAAAGGAGAAATTTCATTCTTTTTTGAAAATTATACGCCCGTTTTGAATTTGATACCATCAACATGTTTAAAATAAATTGGAACATGTTCCATTGTCTGTGAACACTATGCAAAGAGGAAACCGTATATAAACCAGAAACGCCCTGCCTTCACTGGGCCTGAGCTCATTTAAGATGGACTGAGGTGAAGTGGGAAACTGTCCTGTTGGTCTGACGAGTCAAAATTTTAAATTCTTTTTGGAAATCATGGACGCCACGTCCTCCGGGCTAAAGAGGAGAGGGACCATCCGGCTTGTTGTCAGCACACAGTTCAAAAGTGATGGTATGGGGGATGCATTAGTGGACATGGCATGAGTAACATTACACATTTGTGAAGGCACCATTAATGCTGAACCATATATACAGGTTTTGGAGCAACATATTCAGGGAAGGCCTTGCTTACTTCAGCAAGACAATGCCAAACCACATTCTGCACGTGTTACAACAGCATGGCTCCGTAGTAAAAGAGTCCGGGTGCTAAACTGGCCTGTCTGCAGTCCAGACTTGTCACCCATTTCAAAATACAGCAATTGGTCTCCTCAGTTCCCACACACACAAAAGAAGAGGTGATGCAACACAGTGGTAAACATGACCCTGTTCCAACTTTTTTGAAAGGTGTTGCTGGCATCAAATTCTAAGTGAGGAGGTCATTTTCAAAAACAATTACATTTTTCTGATTCAACATTTGAAAATTTGTCTTTGCGCTATTTTCAATTGGGGATTCAATGATTTGCAAATCAATGCATACTGTTTTTATTTACATTTTACACAGTGTCCCAACTTATTTTGGAAACGAGATTGTATTGCAAAGACATAAAGAAGTATCATCATTTTATTTTTACATGAAAAAATGCAACCGGATTAGATACACCTGATTTAGCACACCCCCAAAATTTGGGGGGTAATTAAGGAGATAGAGCTCATGTAAATAAAAATAAACCTCAACATGAAATATTATGAGAATGAGCAATTCAGAACTGATATCCACCACAACAGTTGAATTATCGATCATTTTGATGATCGGTAGATTTTATTATTCTTTATCCTTTGTTTGGATCCTCATAATCTTCCACAAAGTGGTCGCTAGTCTTCCTGAGATCCGAAACAAAGGAAAAACAATCAAATCAAACAACAGAATAAAGAATATAGTACATCTAAAACCAGCTAAAGCTGAAAACAAACAAACTAAAATAAACCCACCCACACACACACACACACACACACAAACACACACACAGACCTGCTCAGAGTGGATTTAACAACAAACAAGACCTAACTGCATGAATGCAAAGAAACCCTAACATAAAGATACATACGATACACAATCATATATAAATCTCATGCATATGCTCAACATAGAAAAAACTATGCACATGGTTCTCCATGACGACAGTATAAATAGGAGCCAAGTGAGAAGCTTCAAATGACAAGCTGTCAAGATTTCCTGGTCATTTACATGAAACGGGCTGTGACAGGCTGCAGCTCCTGTTACAGAGGTGTTTCTCTAAAGTTCCCGCTTATTAAAACAACAAGCGATAACTTCCTGTTGAAATTTGAGCCACCAGAGGGACATTCGGCATCTTGCTGGAAAACCGCTGTTATAAGGTGTCCTGCTGTGAGTACTGTCATTATGTTATTCAGTTAGATGTACATGGTGTGCCTAGAAATGTCAAGATATGTCCCATTTTAATTTGGTGAGAGCTTAAGTTCAGTTTCGGTAATTTGGGATTGGATATTATTTCTCTTCTTTCTCTGTAGCCGTAGTGAGAGTGAAAGACAAGGACTAATGACAGATCTTTTCATGCAATCTACCACAAATGTAGTGAGCAAATACTCTAATCTACAGTCACTGTGTTATGCCCATGCATCCTCTCTAATGAAAGAAAAATGAACATCCACAGGGAAGTGTGTTCATTTTGAAAGGAGAGAAGACATCACTGGCCACATTTTCCACTGTGCTGCAGTCAATCTAAGACGGTTAATAGGGGAGCAATTCCCTTCACATAACTAGATACCAGCAGGGCCGGAATAGGCTTTCAATGCTCCTTATTAATCCATTCCCCAAGCTAGTGCAGAGTAGCATAGCCCAGATCATTGTGCACTACAAAAGCAAGTGAAGCAGCTTTGAGCAAAATCTGAGAATTTTTGAAAGGAGGCACACAGAGATTAGGAACGTGGAGCTCATCAGACAGATGGCTCCAAAACCGGCAAAGACTCCGGGAAGTCTTCTCGCCTGTTTGAGGCGGGAAGAAAGGTCATGTTATTTTGGGATAGACGGTTTTCCTGGGTTGAACCCGATACTTTCATGCCATCATGGTATCATCAATGTAAAACTCACTCTCACGCCGGAGTTTATAGCAATTTGGGTTGAATTACAATTAATTAATTAATCATACAGCTAGTGTCTTGAAAGCTTTATTGTTTACGTGTTTTAAACCTTTAATGAAGACCAAAGTTATATGGAAGCAATTTTGCCCATGGGTCATGAGTCTACAGTGACCAGTTTTCAATCGCACTGTCTGTAAATGTTACTGGTAACATCGTAACACAAGTCTGCATCAGTAAGAGGCTACTTGCTGGTAATTGCACACAAGTGCAATATTGCAAATATTACAGATGATACCATAAAATGCTGCATGAGGAGCATTACTAATAGCTGAAAATTGGTGACAGACAGTCAGCAGAGTTTATAGTGTCACCGCAGTTAATCAAGAAATGTCATGGAAAGGGTGAGTGATGGTGAGCAGATGAAATATAAAATCAGATTTGGTTTAATAAAGCGCAGTGAGTTCTAATGCGTGTTTGGGAATCTTTTAAAGTCGATTCCAAATTATTCAGGACATCTCAGTGACATAAAAATGATAATGGCAGCAGTGGCCTGTTTGATTGTACACGTAATATGACTTACTTTATTTGTGTCTTACTGCTACTTTCTGTTCAGCACTCTGCAAACTTTTAGTTTTATCATCTGGACAAACAGGCAAACTAAAAGAGACAGATTTTTGGATGGACCATCATGTAGTTTAGGAATTTAATTACTCCTTTATTCTCTTGACAGTGTCTTCTTTGTGTTCACTGTATGATGACATTCAAGTCATTCAAGTCACAGACATGGCTAATAAGTTTCGGTCTCTTTGTCCTTTCAGACTGGCTGCACTTCTCATTACTTTCATTCACATCCATCCCATAAGTGGCTTCTCACCTTTGCCAAGATCCACTGATCAATATGGCCTCATAGCTGTATTGCCTGCAGATGATGAGTAGCCCTGCACCTTCCTTTATATGTCCAGGGAGTATTTTTAAAAGGGAAACTATATTTGGCTTGCTACATGAAAGTGCAGTGGCTATTGTGATTGCAAGAAGTCTCTATATCACCAAGAATGTGAACAACTAACTGTGAATGGACACTGCAAAACGAGGACGTGTGTCTGTTTAGTTTGCCAAGTCATGGCTGTGATGAGGTAATAAAATGTGAGAGAGTGTTTTAAAACTAAATTCCTAAAAGGTCTACAGTACATGGATAAAGAGAGAAAAAAATAATAATTATTAAAATATTATTTTGATCAGCCACACTCAGGAAAATGCTATGATGTGGTCTTTCCTATAGGATGACTTTATAAATGAGCATCTCACTAAAGAAGAAACAGTACCAAACCTTATATTCTGTGTAATACAGATTATTAAAGATCCTAGTTTCCAATACAAAACGTTTGAACTCACTCATTTACTCTCTAAATTAAAAGGCTCACAGCTAAAGATTCTATATGTCCTCCATAAGGCTAAGTTGGGACCAATGACACAAAGGTAAATGCATCATAAAAGACAATTTAATCATTTCCTTGCTGGTAAGGCTGCTCAATAAGTGCATAAAGAGAAGGTCAGCATCATAAGGGTAATAATGTAAAATATACTCTGACAAAAAAAAAAAAAAACTGTGATTCTTTTCAGTGTTAATTTAACATTTCTGACTCTGAAGTATCATTAAAAATGTAGGAAAGGAAGGGAAATTTTTTTTTTTTTTCCTACCGGTTAAAACTGAATTTATGAAAGATTAAAATAATTCCAAAGAGAGATGTGATTTAATTTACACTGGCCTGTAATGTGGTTTGTGAACTCCCTTCATGACAGAATCTAATCACCAAATAAAGATTATAAGACGACATTAAAACTTGTCAAAGCGATATTTGTGAGCTACGATCCCTATCTAAGGAAAAGAACCATCAAAACATTCTCCCTATCCCATAGGCACTGTGGTATTTTTTTATTATTGACCTACACTTCTGTCCACATTCCCTAAATGTGGAGCAGCAGCTCGGGGCTTGATAACACCAAACTATTTTCATCAGCTTGCAATGACACATTTTTGGTTTTTTTACCCTTGAACTTGAACAAATGGGTCATTTTAGAAAAACTGATGAACTGCAACAAGACCTAAATCATCTGTGATTTATGTAGGGCTGTGCTATATGAGGACATATGCTGTCTGAAGACAGAAAAATGTAGATGTTGTTTGATGTGTCACAAATCACACTCTTTCAAAAGATATCTTTCATCATTTCGATCATGTTTTGCTTTTGCTTTATGCCACTTGGCAGTGATGCGGGCAGGAAATGTGCATGAAGGCAAAACAAACAAACAAGGAGGAGAACGAACGTGACACAGAATGGAAGGATTCCAAACGGGAGAGGGACTACTACTGTACAACCAGCCAAGACAAAACAAGGAATACTTTAGGTTTGGTTTGGATATTTTTGACCATATTCATCTCTCAGGTCTATATTTATTTTGTGTGCAGCTTTGGTTTAAGAGTGTTTTCTATTCACCGTTTTACAGTTTACACATTTATGTTTCATTTTTGTTATATTCCTGATTGAAAATGTGCACAAAGGTTCTAAACAAAAGGAAAAAAATAACTAAATAATCAGTAAACACCTTCTATTTGTCAAGTATGTGATTCCAAATAAAATACAGACGAAGCCTGTCTGTATGACATGACAAGTGCAAGGAGTTTGAGAGCATACAGCCCCAAATAGTTTAGCATTGGCTGCTTTTTTTAGTGCATTAAAAACAATAAGGAACTTCCAAAAGGAATGGAAAAAAGGAATTATTTCTTTCTTAGTTTCACCAAAGAGACGCAGCTTTATGCAATTTCTCTAAACCATGCTTACATCCTATTAAATGGATTCTCAATTACAGAAACCCAGATTCCTCGTTGCAGGAATTAGACCAGGGATGATCAGTTATCCAGAAAACATGGGAGATAAAAATGCAAAGTAATGTCAGATAATCTGACTTTTCCTCAGCTGAGACTGTTGCGATGTGTAAATGTGTTTCCTGTTTGGCCCAGATATATGAAGATATTGATGACACTGCCTCCAAAATTTGATGAGACTTTCACCTGGACACAGCTGCAGAGGAAAATGAAATACTCACCCTTCAAAATGACATTTAGATGAAGTGTCTGGAGGGAGGGGCGAGTTCTATAAGCAGTACTATTAAAAAGCATCTTAAGATACAGTAGGTTTATAGCCTTTTAGTCCTTTTTTGGGGTCAACCTATGTGGATCCGCATTCTCACATTAAAAAACCTCAACAAAAAGACCATGTGAACATGTGACATAAATAAATGAATGAGAGACCTAAAAGAGGCTAAAGATTTCCTGACCTCCTCCTGGGATTCATCAATTACTTTTCTTTCTTTACTCTGAGAGGGATCCAGGTCTCCTCTATATGACTCAACGCCTGGCAGCTAATTCAGACAGACCTTGGTGTGCGTTTGAGTGCATGAAGTGTCTTTCACCTGTCCTCTTCCAGACCTGACAGAAGCTGACGTTTCCTGGGTTCACTCAAAGTTACTCTGCCAAGTAAACGTTTCATCCATGTTCGTGGATCCGCCGGGCAATCCTTCACAGGACGGGACGACAGAGAGAAAAAAAACGTGTTTCAATTGATGTTGAATGAAGGTAAGTAAGGGCAAACATTGTGTTTGACAGCAAACAAACTGGCTTTTGTACTTCTGAAGTTAAAGAATGTGAAAGATTACTGGAAGAATCTGTGCTTTATTCGACTAGTGTGCATCGACGTGTCCTCCTCATCAGGGTGTTTTACAGTATGCATGTATACTCAAGTATTTATATTTAGAATTCTGTATTTTTTAATTCTTTTAAGGCAAAATCTGGGACGTACATTTAAACAAATGTAAACACAAAGTCTCATCATCCCACACACTAACCCCTTTGAACACCGTGATTACACACAATACTGTATATTTCATTTTTTTTTAATTGTTACTCGTATATATATCTCAAGTTATGGACCAAACAGGATTTGGCAGCAGAGGCAGCTCACACATCAAACTGGCAAAATGAAATGGCTTAGCAGGGGCATCAGCTGGAATGATTTGCTCTGGTCACAATAATCAGAATCAATTATGAAACAGTTGCTTCCAGATGTCAAGACAAACCTGATGGATTCTCTCTCCTCCGAGGAAGCACTGGCTGTGAGCTCAGTGTTATTAATAGCCACTGCTGGGGTGTCGAGGGTCTCTGGCTGTCAACGAGGTGAGGGAGCACCAGAGTTCAGAGCCGCACTGAACCACCATCACTTCGACGGGGTGAAAGGCTGCCGAGCAACACTGCTTTAAAGCTGTCTTTGTCGAACATGACAGGTTTCTGTTTGTTTGGGTTTAGATGATGTCGAAGGGATAACAGTCCAACAATCTGCCAGCGGATGGCAGTGTTGACTGAGTCTGTTGTCATTCAACATCAAGTCAAATTGGTGTACAGTATGTGTTCTAAAATGTACACAACCTGTTCAACTTACTTGGTCCTCGCTTTAGGCCTCTGCTGGGACAAATATAACAATTTGCCTGAATCAAGACTCTTCACTTAAAAAGCAGCAGCAGAACTGGGGAAGATATGAATTCATTTATCAGCCTGCTGTGGCTGTATGCATCACCATACACCATGCCATGTGCGACAGATGAGACCAACAGCAGGGTCCAACATAATATCCCTGCTGTTTATGGTTTTGTCGATTAAAGGACTAGTTCATGAGGATCAGTTTTACCGCATTTAGCTGCTGGATTTCATGCACTTATCTGACGTTCATGTATGATTGTACTGCGGTATTCAGCTGCCTTTTCCTTTCCATAAATACAGCAGGTAATACCACAGCCCTTCTACATACAGCCGGTTCACTCCCCTATTAATTCCATCGTGCCTAAATCGGCTGCAATTCACCCAGAAGGCGTCTTTAAAGCTTGTTCTCCACTGCTGAAGCAGCACAACAGTTATCCAGAATTATGTGAGGAAATTATCTTTCCAGAAGCAAGGCACAGCCCAGTGAAGCATCTACAGCCTGAGGAGCAGGCTCTGCCCTCACTAAGAAAGACTATCCTGCACTCAGGAAGCACACAACAAATGACAGACCTGGAAACTGATCTATGTTTTATGTGATCTGCTCATCACTTTGGGCCATACTCTCTTTCTAATGAATCAAACAAGTTCCCTTAGCAGGTTAAGATAACCCTTTTATAGACAAAGGACATATCAGGCTGTTGGGCCTGAGACAATAGACCAGCAGTGCTCTCTACTGGCAAGATAAATTAAAATTAGAATTCATTTGACCCCTTAATTTCCTCAGTACAGAACATTCTTGAGGATCAGTGAAGTGGAGATTGATTGGCTGTGGGGACATACACATATTAACAAAGGTTTCAGAGAGTACACGCTGGTCATTTCACATGTCAATTTCAGAGCAATATGATTGGAGTGACAAAGGTGGGCCTCAGATTATGGAACAGAACATGCTTATAAAATCTATGTTAATAATTATACGGTTGTATTTGGTTGTTCTAAATATGTGCATTTATCACAAGCCTCTGTTTAACTTATACCTAAAGGTGATATAATTTCCTTAAAGAACAACAATACATATGTTGTATTCCTCTATATTTGTGACATATATGTATTCAAGATAACGGTGAAGATAGTTGAGTATCACTCTGCAAATTTGTGCCACATTCATTATTCAAAATGAACCTGCTTAATTAAACACAATTTACTCATTTAAAATACTGATTATATAATTTAACTTAAACCACAATGGAATTCAGGCATAGATCTCAATTCATCTGTGGCTGTCAAATAAAGAATAACTATTGTTGCTTCATTATAAAATCAACATCATCGAAGAGAGGGATGCCTGTTAATCTGCTTTGTGTTATAGGAAACTGAAGAAAGTGAGATTGTGCAGTTTATCACGTACACTGGCTGCCTGATTGCATTTTGTCTAATTACTACAGAAGACGACCAGATTTGAATGACACAAGTTACAAGCAAGGATATACTAAACATTCTAAGTTGAAAGTCAATAAAAAAAAGAAAGAAGAAGGCACGAGCAAGATAACGGGTGTTATCTGGATTTGGTTGTCCTTTAGAGCATGACAAGTTCATGGCTGTCTAAAAGAACCCAGATACCAGAAAAAGAGTAAACACAAAGTTAGTCATTACAATCATAGATGTGATTAGAAAAATGGACCTCTGTAACTGACCTCAATCTGCAGAATAATAGAATAGAACAGAAATTGCACTGGCATCACAGTTTTTATCAAGTCTCTTAAATACAGCTGTTGTCATTGTGTAGATAGGTATACAGTTGATTTTATTCAAACACAATATATCAATGTTAAATATGAAGAATACACTTAGAGTTCAATTTTAAGGTAAGGAGTGATCTAAACACCCCCCCCCCCCCAATATTACCACTGATTAAATGCACCTTTCTTAAAAAGATAAAGTAAAATCAAACACAGAAAAGTCATAAACTCAAAAGCTTAGTGCACTGGGTTCATTTCATCTCCTTATCACTGCATATCAGTTAAAATCTACAGAGAACGCACTCAGTGACAGGACTCTGAGTTTAGTAAACACCAAAGGCCACTAATATTAAATCCCTTTCTGTGTTGACAGTACAGTAAGTGTGAGACACCACAAGAAAAACTGAGGTACAAGAATATATATTATATTTGTTAGAATACTAATGGAGTATGATCAACATCATACTAAAGTGATGAAAAGTATATGCTCATTTTACCTGCAAAAGTGTCATCATTAAGGACATGTTATTATTTTGCGGAAATTACGTTCGTATAAATCAAATCGGGGAGTTAGCACATGAAAATATCAGCAACATTCAGCTGTCCAATGGACACGAATGGGTTAATGTACATATTCAGTGTACCTGACTTTAAAAAAAAACGAAGTTTTTGGCAGACTCCATTCTGCATGCAAACATTTGCACAAGGTTCAGTCATCCAGTATTTCACAGCCTGTCCACCAAAAACCAAGACCTCTCAGATTGAAGGTAAGCAGTATAATTTAGACCTTAAATCATCAAATTTGAGTCATGACATTTTGACAGCATTTTGCATTCTGTAGCAGTTTTACTGAGCATATTTTTGATGTTCTATCCACAGCTGGTATGCAAACCATTGTGCTGTTGGTGTTGTGGGTACTGGGAACATCACTGGTGTTACCAGACCCCAGCACCACTGGGGAGAAAGTGGCTGAAGAGCCCCTTCCATGTGCTAAGGGATGTACCTGTCTGCTCGATGACTACAGCTTAGAGCTCAACGTATACTGCAGTGCTCGGAACTTCACACAAGTCCCATCTGACATGCCCCTATCCACTCATTCGATCTGGCTGGATGGCAACTTGTTCACCTCACTCCCAGCAGCATCTTTTAAGGATCTTACTAACCTGGACTTTCTGAATCTGCAGAGTGGTCAGCTGGTGACACTTGACCCTCAGGCTTTCAAAGGACTTAGGTCACTGGCACACATTCACCTTGAGAGAAATCGCCTTCGAATGCTACCGGCTACAATTTTCCATAATACACCTAACCTTGCTTCACTTAGTCTGCATAACAATCAGCTCACTCGTATTGAGGACAGACTTTTTGCAGGACTCTCACACATGTGGCTCCTAAATCTAGGGAGGAATTCAATTGCAGTTTTACCTGAGACAGCTTTCCATGACTTGCAAGGTCTACGGGAGCTTGTTCTTGCAGGGAACAGACTCGCTTATTTGCAGGGACAGCTTTTCCAAAATCTTGCTGAGCTAAAAGAGTTGGACCTGACAGGAAATTATCTCAAGGTAATAAAAGCTAATGTGTTTGTTAAACTCACTAAACTGCAAAAGCTTTATCTGGCCCAGAATCAGATTGTGACGGTGGTGCCCAGAGCCTTTGCCGGCATGAAGTCGTTAAGATGGCTGGATCTCACCAACAACAAACTGACATCCCTCCATGAGGACACTTTCCTGGGTCTGCACAGTCTTCACGTGCTGCGTCTTTCCAACAACTCTATCAATGGAATAAGGCCCAGGACTTTCCGTGATTTGCAATACTTAGAAGAGCTAAGACTCAGCTACAACAGAATCCGAAGCCTGGGGGAGAGGATCTTTGAAGGGCTTGGTCATCTGGAGGTCTTAGAGATAGATCACAACCAAGTGCAGGAGGCACAAGTTGGTAGTTTCACAGGGCTGTCTCACGTGGCGGTCATTAACCTGTCTGGAAGCTGCTTCCACAGTCTGCCAGACCAAGTGTTCAATGGTCTGTCAAAGCTGCACAGCCTTCATCTGGATAGAGGTTGTCTAACAAGGATCACAACTCAGGCTTTCAACGGACTCTCTAGTCTACGGAGGCTTTTCTTGCAGCACAACAACATCTCTGTGGTGGAACGCCAGAGCTTTGTGGACCTGGTGGGCCTACTGGGACTAGACTTGAGTTTCAATAAGTTGGAGATTCTCACAACCCATACATTCTCTGGTCTTAAGAATCTGGAGTATTTGCTGTTGTCCAACAATGATTGTCGACAGTTTTTGCAGAATGGCACAAAGCAGTTACTCCCTAGGCTGCGCTATCTGGACCTGAGAGCTAATGCCTTGACAAGCGTGATCCCTGATTTCCCAGAGAGTATGGAGAAACTTTTACTGTCTGGAAACCAGTGGAAGTGCGACTGCAGTGCCCTCCCACTCAGAAACTACAGCTTGAGGAATCCGTTGGTGATACCCCGTCAAGTGGAGACCCATGCAGAGGGCGAAGAGCCTGACACGACCATCACCATATACAACAACATTACATGCACTAGCCCCCCACGTTTAGCTGGGCAGGACCTGCGGGACATTGACAGTGAACTCCTCCAAAGCTGCTAGACAAGCATGCACAGTTATGTTTAGGGAACTGGTTTGTGTGTTACCTGTGATTTTTTTCAACAAAGTCAATTTAATTTGTTTCTGATTTTATGTGTAATATTACTTCATGATTCAAGCCCTTGTTTCACATTTAAATTGTTGTCTTAAAATGTTGTAGAAATGTTTTAAGAATGCTATGATTTTTTTTTCAGTTAAAAGACAAATTTCTGTTGCTTCAGCAAGTTGTTCAGAGTTATATGTTGATAGTGAATAACTAATTGAGACAAAATACAGTTGGTGAACTACCATCCCTCTCCAGAAAATTGAGAATTATTGTTAAATTGAGACAGATTATATTACAAATGCTTTGAAATAATTACATCTATACTGACACTGGAGAGTGAAGTTTTACCACCATAGGATTAAGGTTCCCAGTTGAGATCGCTTGATATGGTTTCCTTGAGATATTAAAGAGATATCAGTAAATATGATGGATTTTGATGTTTTTTTGAAATAATCTAATATATTTTAAATTTGAAGTCCTGTTAGTGTGTAAACCACTTGGACCTTGAAACTGTTGAAAAGCAAAGGCACAGGCCTTTACTTTGAAAGGGACACAAATGAATTTCTAGGAGATGCATAAACATTATGCAAAACTAAACACAAAAAGATTTAAATGGCATTTTACTAAATTTGAAGTTATACCATTAAGCTATAAAGTACAAATTAGTTGATCACAATGTGACTGACCTGGATGGACAAAACTTTGGCAAAAATAACAGGCAGGAGTAAATATCAGCGTTTTATGTTGTAAATGTATCATTTTGCGTTGAAAAGATTTGTGTTTGATACTTTGAAAATACACTGAAAACAGTGCAATAAATGCTTTAAAATCTGTGTGTCTTTTTTTTTTAATGTTACATCTCTATGTAGCCGTTTAAGGCAAGAGTCTGGAATCATCCTCTGGCTAAAATGATCAGCAAACTCTAACTGAGCCGCCTTCCATTGGTGGGCCAGCATAGGTGGAGAACCTTAGACAAAAGAAATGCCATCTCAGTGCTGCCTATAATGAGTGTTATAGCGTGGGGATCATATCAGAAAGCATTTGAATATATGAAGGGGCTTTTATAAAAGGAACCCCAGCTGTACTGAGGCCAGCACAATGACACAGGGACAGGTATGGATGTTGTGCTTGGTTTCTTGTTTCAGACACCCAACATGTAATCAGACCCTTCCACCTCTGCGGCAGGTGAGCAGACCTGCACACTGGTCCCTTCAATAGAATCAGGACCAAACTGCCAAGTTAGTGTCTTAAACTCAAAATATTGAGCATTGAATGGTTCAATAATTATTAAATCAAAATGAGTCCCTTTAAGTTATTTAATAATTTATTGTGACTTTGGCTTGGACTCAGTTGGAGGAAAAAAAAAAAGGCACTGATATGACTCAGATCCAAATGACCTTTGTGAATCAGACAGAAATGTCTTGTTTGTCTTTTTTATTCGTCTGCTGCTTCCCTTAAACGGTCCACCCCTCAGCCAAGAGCCATCACAGCTGGAACCTGTCGGAGGAGCTGCTGAGGTCAGGCTGCCATCTGGTGGCAGGGAGGATGAGCACACTGGACAACATCAAGGCAGCATTACGGAGGAATCCAGAGGGCGAGAGGTTTGGCTTCAAAAGGAGTTGCTTAAGATCGTACTTTCCGAAAAATGTAGCAACAAAAACTTGATCTTTGAGAAACTTAAACCTATTGTGCAAAAATGTGGAATACTTAGATATTTTCCCCCTTTCTTTTCATTACCAATAGCATTTACTTGAACTTATTTAGGCTGTATTCTCAGATCCATCAGTTGGCATTTTGAAAATGCAGTTTATAATTTCAGTTGTTCACGAAGGACTAGTTTTAGATCATATTGATAAAGTCACTGTAATGAAATATATGTTTTTCTTTCACCTAAAAATCTTTCTCCCTCTGGTGTCCACTTGACTTTTGAGGCACAAAGCAGTATTTTAAGAACTTTAAACCGTGAATTGTGTTCGAGACAAAGAGTATTCACACATTTCGGATGAAAAATTGTTTTAATTCTCAAGATGATAAAAATAATTTTGTGAACTCTGTCAACCATTGCATAACTTTAGTGTAACAATTTAACAAGTGTTAACAAACTAGTAATGCACTACAGAAAATATGCGGTACACAATCTTCAATGTAGAAAAGAAAAATCTAGTATTCTAAGCCTTGCACCTATTTTTGTGTTCACAACACAAAAAAAATAAATATACTAACAGAATAATTTCTACAATTATCAGTAGAGACTTTCCTACATCTCCATACAGCTCGTCATAAAATAAGGGACATATTTCTTAATCTATAAATAATGTCTAAAACCATTAAGTGAATAAATCCGTGAAATGCAGTTTCCTCAGATATAACACATTCTCCATCAAATCACTGTATTATCCTGAGAAAAAACACTCCGTTCCTTATAAATCTGCATTTTGCTGACAAATAGAAACTTGAAAACTTGCATCTGTTTTAGTTCTAATAAATTTTTATTGAATAGCAGTTCACAACTAGATGCTACATCATAATGAATTTACTGCGCTCCATAATATCCAGTGACCCATTCATTGAATATCTAATTTAGAACAATACATTCAATATTTCAGGGCTTTAATGTTAAAAATAACATGTCTACTGAAATTCTCTAAAGTATATATGGAACGACTGGTTCCACATTCAGATTATTTACTGTTGACAACACTTGCTGTACTAGTATTTTACTTAATTTGAACAGCTCCATACATCATACTCATATACATGTACAAGATTGCATAAAATTTCAGGCTCCATTTCCATTATATTAAAAACAAAAAGACAACACAACAACTAACACTAATGCAAAATAGATTAAACTATTCCAATGCAGAGAGTAATGATACATCTATTAATGTTCATTTACAAGATTCTTCCTATTTGGTGCTTTTCCTTGCAAACAATTTTTGGTGCCAAATGACTAATTAGGTTCAAAATAGTTTATTCAATGGTTAAGTATTGCTGTGTTATTTTTTAATGATATGGCAAATACAGACTGAGACAGACAATTATCAGTCAATTCTAACTTTGCTTTCAAGCTGTGGAACTGGTGAAGCAAAACTCAGTAGATTAGTCTATTTCCTTTCAGCTCAAGTGGCCTGAATGCACAGGATCATTTAGAAATCACGTTGTGGTCCACGAAAAATATTTTTAAGGCACTGAAATTTTGATTCTAATTAAAGATGTTGCTTTTTTCGTCACCTGACAGAGCATCTCAGACATACTATTCTCAATACCAATCAACATTATGCAATTATTAAAAAGGCACAGATGTATTTGAAAGTCTAACAAATTTAAAGAAATGTAATGAAATGCAAGCTGTGCTTACCAAGTGAGTAACTTTCATTTCTTTTTTTTTCTTTTTTTAGAAAACTTCAATTGGAGCAAGTAGACCACGACAGAGACCAAGGGCCGACAATAAATGATCATTGCAACAATTCAATTTTAATCATGTCTGTATCTGCCATTAATATTTGTAACAATCATCATCAGTTTCCCATAATTCAACCAAAAACAAAAAATAATTTGGACCACAGTTTTAAGAAATAGAAAAATAGTCAGAAAGAAAGCACCTTACAGTTACTGCAGGCCTATCACACCAGCATATAATGCATAACCATCAATATCCAAAGTGATTGAGATTATGTACTTAAGTAAAATCAACAACAACAAAAACAAACTTCAGAACAGTAGTTGTAGTGAAGTTTATATGGCCACTTCAGAAGCACAAATGCCATTCACCTTTGACATTCCTTCACTGTAGACAACAATTAAAATGACACTGAATCCTTGCTGAAGGTCAGCATGTGCTAGCCAGTATTGCACAAACCTGCCACAAACGTCAATGTATACTCAACACAAAATCAAATATACAAATACACATTTTTGTAAGGATCTGACCCATGCATGTTTGATCATTTGTGTATCAACTCACTATAGCTAACTTTAGATAGAAAAAGATGCCATTAATTACTGTTAATGAACATTATCTATTTAAGGTACTAGGTGAATACTTTTTTTAAATTTTTTTTTTTTAAAGTCAAATTAGGTTTCTAATCGAAATAAAAGAAATGATGAAATGTACTACAAAAGAAATAACAACAGTACAGGTCTTTGGTAAAACTACAAAAAATGGGCTCAAGTCCATTAATGTTGTAAGCAAACCCCATTAGCATAGTCCTGTTGTTGACTCACTAGGAGGGTATACAATATGTCATACAGAATGAAATATCAAATTAAAAAATACCACCCAAAAACTGAATTCCTGCCAATCATAACTTTGTCATGCTTTCATCTGGATGGCCTTGGTCTGACCTGATATTGACTTTAGGAAAGACGCCTGTTCACACTTACAGGCTGATCTGTCTGCATTCTGTTCAACGGGTCATTACTATTCCTTTAGAATACATATTTGGACAGCTACTGGAAAACCACTTTGGTTCATTTTTAGATAATCACACCAGACATCATTAATTTACTTGGATTCACAGGAAAATCTAAATAGACTAGAGGACCCTGCGAAAATAGCTGCATCATACACTGCTCTCCAGTGTATCCAAACCAAAATACTTTGAATCACTTCAAAAAAAAGAAAAGAAAAAAAAAGGGACAATCTACAGCAGTACAGGTCTGTGACATCATTCTAAGTGACATAGAAAACTACCGAAACTTTGACTCAAATGCATTTACAAATTAATAACTCAATCAAATTGAGATTAAGTTAGATACAGATGACAGATTATTTTATAGTTTCTGAAATCTGAGCTGTGGATGCACAACAACATTCAAACATCTAAATGTATAACAAGAAACAACATCTTTTCCAGTAGCAGCGAAGCTTGCAGAAATTATTAAGCCTTTACTACACTAAAAAGAAGTCAACACAAATACTCTGGCAGTGTGACACAGTGCGTCCTCTTTTAAAAAAAATCATTTTCGTAGTTGGATAATATATTGCATAACATGCAATACCAAGAAGTGTTTAGGCTGCCATTTATAATATAATCATGAAAATGCTAAAATACCATAAACTTTTTTTTTTTTTTTTTAAATATTTCTCCTCTGAGTTGCTTAATTGTCATTTATGTGAATGTAAACAATGCGCCATCCCATATTTATACTGTAAGTAGCAAAAAGTGAACCTGGAGATACATGACTCTCTATTGAATTTAAAGCAAAAGTAAAAAGTTTTTTTTTTTTTTTTTTTAACACAGTAGAAGGTCATTTCAATTAGAGGAACCAAATCCTATACAAAAAAAACAAAAACAAATTTCAACTATGGAATTCTTCAATCACTGCAGAATTGTTACAGTAACACAAATTAAAGTACATAACTGTTTAAAAAGCTTTTTATATGCTGCGATAAAAATTCATGTGTCCTCTGTTTGCATACTCCCACATGATAAATTTAATAACCTAAAGTCAAAGACTGGACGCTGCACCAAAAGAGCACCATGACCACGGAATGAGAAGGTGGGAAGTTGGGAGGGGAGCATGGAGGTTTATTTCTAAGGTTGAAGTCAGGACACAGGCACTGACCGTGTTTGTTTTCAATTATCCTCTGCAGAAATACTTACTGGGATTGGGCCAAATACACTGGTTAATATTTATATATATACACACACACACATAGTCATAAACATGACAATGCTTCTGCAATGTTAAACAAGACACATTATGCAGAAACCTGTGGACAAGCTTCAACTAGTTGCGTTTGCGCTGACAATTCTATACATAACCTTTTCAACTCAGGCAAGGCACTTTAGAGTTAGAGGCCGATATGTTCTAGACAAGGTCAAGAGGCTAGATTTCTACAAAAATCACCATTTCAGGCTTTAAGCAAACACAATACATGCTTCTCTAATGGCTAGGCTATATAAATCTCTACAAAACAAAACTAACTGATTGAATAACAGCCTTAACATGTAGCATGTGCCTTACCAATATTACAGCTGCTGGTTATGCCTATAATGCAATTTAAATTTGCACTTATTTGATTGAAATTTTATAAATCTAACTATGAAAGTAGAAACTATTAAGTACTTTTTCTATGAAATCTTAATGTGTATATCCATGCTATGATTTAACAATAGGAAACAGGAAATATTCAAATGATGTTTCACAGTACACACAAAAGCTTCAGACATTAGCTTATATAGAAAAAATAATAAATCTAAAAAAAAAAAGACACAAAAGAATATCTAAAAAGCAGCTTAAAGCAAATTTCTATATACCCTTTAATAAAGTCCCGAGTCAACAAAGTGCTTTAGTAAGAAATCAAACTTCTTCGGAAAGTTGGTCAAAATAACGATGCTTGACTGAAATAAACTGCTAATGAAAATTTGGGAGGAAAGAGGAACACTGAAAAATTGATGAAAAATATTTCCTTGTTTAGTCTGCTTTACAGATAAGAGGTGGTTTCAGCACCAGTAGCTCATTGGATGTGAAACGTTTTACAAATCTGCATGATCAGTTTCTACAGTTAGATAATACGTAGGCCAAAGATTTTTTTCCCCCATCTATTACTAATGATAGTGTTAAATTTAGGAATGGAGGTGTGCATTCATTCCTAAGAACATGGAGCTTCTAAGCATTGAAGCATATTTGGTACAATTTATTGGATCAGCGACCCATTTCACTCATCTGTTTTGGAAGCTCCACGCTCTGCAAACGGTACACATGTTTTTTTCCCCTGGAATTCCGGACCATTTGGGCTAAAACAAAAATATATTTCTGAATTAAGTGTCGGTCAAATTCAGGTTCTTGTAAGTCTTTGTTTTTGTTTTGTTTTTAAAATTATTTGTTCCTCTTAAATTAGAGAAAAATCATCTTTGAGTTTTGCCCATTTTATGTTTACCATCAACAGACTAGTTCTAAAATTTACACAGTGATTTCCTTGCATTTGCTGGAATGCCTATGGCACAAACTACTGTGGTAAAATATCAAAAATGGCTACATCTTTATTCCTGTTTATTCGATTTGATCCACAAGGTGGAACTTTTCATGTTAAAATCACCCTTTGGAGGTCCCCTTGGGTATAATTACAAAGGACATTTTATCAAAAATCTTCCCCCTCAGAATGACTGAAAAGTTTCATAGCACAAGGACATAGCTCTTTTTGTATGTATTTTAAAAAATAGATCTCATCTACTCTCAATAGAACAAGTTTTCTTCAATGGTAAGCAATGGCAATATTGGCATATTTCTGCAGTAATTTCTGAAATAATGGGGCTGAAATGCATTTAAATGTGCTCTGGGTGGATTTTCAGTGCATTAAGTTAAAAAAAAAAAAAAAAAAAAAGCAACTTTCGGTGGTCAGACTTTTTTCCACACTAATTTGCAAAGCACAGTGACGTATTTGCGATACATAAATAGCAAATCATGAGGGCAGCAATACAAAGTTGCACTCATAAAAGTCTTTTAACTACGTTTATGAGTCTGGTAATATGCAAGGCTGGCAATGGATAATAAAACCTTGTTTGGAGAAAGCGTGGCTGCATTATGTGTTTAGCTCTCTTATGTACTCATAACAAAGTGTCGGGAAGGGGCAGACCAAGGCAATTCAATATTCTAATTTCAGCCCAATCTGGCTGACCAAGGTAACGTACACATAAAATGAGCAAAAACTTGAACGATTGAATAGCCTGTACACAATCTGATTTGTAATACTATTTGTTTTGTCAGTCAAATATCACTGAATTCTAAATTAATTCAATCACTGTATGAAACAGACATTGCTATTTAGAAAATGTATGATTGGTTAGTAGTTCTTCAAAGGGCTAAATCCTTAGTTGTACCTTGAGTAATTGTACATCACCACTTCAATATTTTTGTTCTACAGTAGGGACATTCTGTTTTACTAGGTGCACAGTTCTCACAGAGTACATAATGTTGGCAAGGCTGCAGAACAATGCAACGATCATGCTTTTGGCAAACTATACATTTCTTTGACTGAAGCTGATATATTACCTGTTGGGGAAGAAAAAAAAAAGAAGAACATCAGCTGCATCTTAAAAATACAGTTCATGCAGACTTTCAATGAGCATGCTTGATGACACAACGTAAATCTGAAGGCTAGCCTCGTTTTTAAACTACGTACATGCTATAAATTAAATGCTGTGTGTGCACTAGTCTGTCTTACCCCATCTATAAGGTCTAGATCATTACGCAGCTGACTCTGGATGGAGTGAAGCTTTGTCAAGGGGAGTTGGTCCAGCTCTCCGTAGCTTCGTAGCAGAGGTGTTCCAGGGGTGCGACAAAGCACATCAAAGTCCCCTTGGAGTTCTTTCAGCTTGCGCTCTGTTTCTTCCCATTTCTGCTCTGCCAGTTGCCGCTCTGCCTCGGCCGTTTTTGCTTGTTCCTTTGCTTCATGAGCATCTTTCTGGCAAGCTTCACAGGCCTGGAACAATATTGACTCATATCAATATTACAACCCCACTATGAAATTGCTATGATACACTATAACATGCACTGCAATGAGAGCTCATTTACAACACTGACTTGTTTGACCTGGTGCCAGGCCTCCTCCCATTGTTTGATCTTCTTCTTGGCCTCGTCCAGCTCTCGAAAAAGACGAGCCAGGTCTGCACTGCTGGTTGCGGAGGTTAGGCTGCTGAAAACTGGAGATGGACTCGGTGAAAAGTTGCCACTTACAAAGTCCCAAATGTTGCTCGCGCCTCCATTCAAACCTGGGTGAGTGATGAGTGAAAAGTTAGTTGGAGCACTTTGTGCAACTGGAAAGAAAATGGAACTGAAGAGATGTATTAAAGTATTTCTGTTGACATATAAGACCCTGAGATTAAAATGTGAAGTCAAATGCTTTCCATTTCACTTGGAGCTTCGTATCTGATGCTATCAGCTTACCCAAGGAGTTCTGGGAGGAGGACGTAGGTGTTCCCAGGAGGGCATGCTCTGGCTTGGCTAACATGTTTGAAGGTTGATTTTGCTGTGGTACTGCCCCAGTCAGCAGGGATTGTGACAGAGACTGGGAGAGGGAACTCAGCGGGGAAGTGGACAGTGATGACGAGGAATTAAAAGAGGACGATCGGGCCAAGGAGCCGGGAATGTTAACTGGGGCAGATCCACGTAGCATGCGTTGACCTGTGGGGACAATGGCGTGGCTTTTAAAATAGTTAGCAGCAAATTATGATGACAAAATCATTTATGATCAAGTGCTTGAACAATTGGAAAGACTTGAAGAAATGAGGTGCCCTTACTTGCCAGGCCTACACTGTTATCTTGCTCCTCTAACTCCTTATCAAGAGATGCAACATTAATGTCACTAAAGTTGAGGTCCAGGGCGGATCCTGAAGGAAAACAAAACACATCTGGTTGACATTTGACACCAAAATACAGGTTGACAGTAGTCAGCTCCACCGGCTGATGTTGACTTTACATACACATACCTATGACAGACTCCACTGTGTTGCTCCCTGGGTAGAAAGGAGTGGCCTTTGCATTCATTGTTGATAAGGTGGTGGGTGAAGAACTTTCTGAGCCAATGCTAGAGGCTAAGCTGGATGTTATACTCGAGGTAAAGCTTGATGCCAAAGGGTTCACCACGGAGAATACAGCATTTTGTGTCTTGAACAAAGAAAAGCACAGAAGGCATCCGTTAAATTCACATTGTTGATGACAGTTTGGGCTTTTAAAGTAAATAAATACATTGATTATCATGCGATATAATACACAACATACAACATAACCAATTCAAAAAACAAACCTGTTTGTCTTGGTCCATTAATTTCTGATCCATTTGCCCTTTGTTCTTAATCTGAAAATGACCAAATAACACAGAAACAGGACATTTCAGTGACAAAACTCTACATTTTACATCCACACAGTTCCTTTCAATTCAAAATGTATTTTTACACCACAATTAGACACAGGCTGACAAAGATATAAGAGCCTATTTAAACACCAACAGTATGCCCTGAACCATTATGCATTGTCCTTTTGATGGAGCTAATTTAGTGTCACGGGCTGAAGCGACATTGAAGTCTATCAATTCTTTTCAAAGTGGTGATTAATGTGGTAATTATCAGGAGCATTAAATCTGACCAGACACACAGGTGTGTACACTGATCATGTAACTCTACTCTGCCTGCCGCTTGCAGCTCTGGGAATGATTCAAACATGTTGGCTGTTTATTACAGCACATCCGGGATGACAGAGGCATACAATTTATTTAGTGGGCGGCATTCTCTGTATTTACCACTTAATGTGCAGTGAAGTTCATGAGGTGAAAACATATGTTGTCTTTCAACTGTTTTCAAATGAACAAATGTCAAAAAGCGTTAGCAAATTATATTATACTGCCATTTTTATTCATGTGTCCCAACTTTTCTGGGATGCTGTGTGACACAGCGAGTTGTAAAAACACTCCTGGCTGTGCAGACAATGTGTAAATATGTTTAGACAGCCTGATTCTGACACAAAATGCACCTTTGATTATGAGAAGTTTGTCATCAAATCACTTGGTGCTTTATAGCTTTATGTGATACTATTAAGTTTTTGTTTAGAACCAATGCATGAAATGATCTAAAATCTAAGACGTAAAAAACCAGTGCAATTCAAGGGGGGGAAAAAAGGATTAAATGATGAAATGACAGTGGTATGGCAAATAATGAGTGAAAAAGAAATAAAATGGTGATTCCAAATGACTGACAGTGACACATTAAGTGTTAAAGCCCTCATTTTTCTTTGTGTTATATTGTTCCTGAAGCTTAAGAGAGCAGTCTGTGTACCTGATCCTCACGTTCAAAGCCCGGAGCTTTGGGATAGTTAGACGTCAGAGATGAGACACTGGATGTGGCGGACTCTGAACATAAACTACTATTAGGTAAGGATTTGGGCCTGCTGATGGATCCCACTGGGGATAACAAACTGTCGCTTCCTGAGCTTGGAGTTACAGTTGAGCTATTAGAACATGATACCTGAGAAGAGAAGTGCACATGATCTTAACAAAACGACGTCCAAAATATATAAATTAAAATAAATGAAAACAATATTCTGAACGGACTATGAAGGCGGTCTTTCTTGGACTGAGAATGAAACAACAAATGAAGACTTAACGGTTTTTACTGAATCACTAAAGTGCCTCTGTTCTATTAAAACAATGCAATAATGAAATGCAAAACAGTAAAATAAAATAGTGATAATGGCAAGTCAATGTGCAAAAAAGAATTCCAACAGAAAGATGACAGTGTCATGAGGAACACAAGTAATTGGCACATTTGCATCGGCCTCTTCAGACCTGGAATCAACATGTGTCCCGAGTGATCTGATGCCACAGCTCGGAGTACAGGTATGAACGCGTCCAACGCGCATTGAGGACGCATTTGAGATGTTTTCCGAGGCGATCAGGGCCACATGTGGCCACATTCTTTTAGCAGTGTGAATGCAAATGTGTCCTGGGCCACCTTGAGCGACCACCTACTCAACCGCCTGCAAAACAACAAAAAGCCACAACAACAACAGGCATAATGGACGTCACGCTCCCCGACGTCCCTTTGGTATACTGTAATGCAAATGACACTTTTGTGCTCTCTTACCTGCAGTAGTTTGTGAACACACTGTGTCAGCTTTTCACTACTGAACTAGTAACTGCAATTTTCCCACTCTTTTTTTAATTTTTTTTAAGACATGATTTGGAGAGATGTTGAGTCAGCAGAAACTTAATAAACTTTTCCAATTCAAAATGATTTTGCCTTCTTGTAACTTTGGCATGAAATGCAATGCATTATGGTTCTTCCTGCTTTATAAAAACGGTACGTTGCTGCATCACTGTAGCAGCCTGTCGACTCTGTCTCTCAGGTGCGTCTTACATTTAGTAGCTTTTTGAACACACCGTTTCTCTACTTACTCCCTTAAAATATTCCTGTGAGTTGTAAAATAGGGAGAAAGATAAACATTGTGAAAGGCTATTCGTGACAATTTCATAATTGTTGGGGCCCTTCTTGTAAATTCACCAAAAAATGTCTTTCTTTGTGTAAAAAATATTGTGTGTTTACCTCAGTGATTTATCTGGTTTTTTTGCCTATTGAGCATGGAGCTGAGATTCAATCACAAGTGGTCAACTGAGACGCTTTATAATCCCAGCCGTGAACAGGCGGACTTAGAGCTGTCCACTTGAGATCAGATCACCCAGGACGCATGATAACACCAGATTTCAACAATTCTTTTTAGAAAGGTACAAAAGCAGGCTCCCATAAAACTTTTGCCCACACAACTCTTGAAATCTAATATCCTGGTTAAGTCACTTTCCTATTGACCGACTGATACAACAAAAAGAAAACATAGACTTCCTACTTGTCCGTTGCTACTGGTTGCGTTGGTGGTGGAGTTGCCTCCACTGTTCCACTCACTAACTGGACACTCTGAATACTGCTGAGAGCCCAGTTGGGACTGTGAACTTGACTGTATCACTGTTAACAATGAGCTCATGGTCTCTTCTGTAGAGGGAATTCCTGAAATGATCAAAATATACATCAAATCTTTGTATAGTGAGTAAACAACCTGATTGCCAACATTAACATTCTTTGTGGTTATTTTTAAATCAGTTGGAAAGTTAGCAGTGCATATTGTAAAACTTGGAGAAAAACAAGAAGATGCTCACACACGTGTGTGTAAAAACATCAATTCAAAAACCACTATAAATGACCTATATTTGTAATCCTCTACCTGAGTAATGGATCAGTGTTAAGACAAATTTTGACTTACTTTCTACATGTGCAAATGCACAAAACGGTCCTCTGGGACAGTATCCAGTTTGTCGCATATCATTGCATTTGGTAGATTTGTAGATCTTTTGGAGAAAGATAAATAAATCAATAAGTCAATGACAAAGTTACAATGTGTGCCTTTACAAAAAATAATAAACCAAAGTGTTAAATCAGTGAAGCTAGACTGTCATTAACAAAACAATAAAAATAAATAAATAAAAATATGTTGAATGTATAGCAAGATTAAGCAGTAAAAACAAATTTGTCACACAACACATTCATGTAGTGTCTACAGCCCACAATGATAGAGCTAACTAAAAAAGAAAAATACATCAAAATATGGTAATAATATAATAATAATAATACTAAACTGACAAAACACCAAACATAACAGCAGACCATACACCTGATAATTTTTCAGATTTTTTTTTTTACTTACTTCTGGGTGAAATTGCTGTTCTGTTCGAGAGTGACAATACTGGCAACTGTCTCCACTGTCACACTTTGAGGGTTCACCCCATTCATCACCATGTTTAACATTAGGGCAAGGAGTTGACCTGCATTCAGAAGTCAGAACCTTTAGCCTATTGCAATAATGCAACTTTCAATCATTAATCATTTTCATTTAAAACAAGTTATGCCTTACCTATATTTGAACTTTCTAGGGTTTCGTCTTCGATCTCTACTGTTGTGGTAGTGGGGGCAAGCGTAGCCCTGTCTGCATAGTCTTGGGGGCTTAGTACACTGATCTGTTTTATAGTTTGCTAAAACAAAGTTTGTATCTGCAAAAAATAAATCAATAAATATATAATTAAAATAAAAAAGGCAGAAAGTACTGATGTAATTTTTTCCTTTTATTTCGCACAAAATTAAAAAGTGTGTTACATTTTCATTTTCATCAAAAGGGTTTACTCACCTTGCCATCTGGGGTCTTCTGTCAGTGTTTTCTCAATCATAGCTTGGCTAGCTAACACACCAGGCTGCAGATCAGGAATGCCTTCTCCAGATCCCAACTGTCCATTTTGAAGAGCCTCTTGTGCTTGGATCTCTCTGTTAACAAAATGTATGTTTAAAAAAAATAATCAATACCTCAAACAGTAAGAAAAACCCCCCACATATATATGTTAACACATCAAAATTATTGACTTGTTAAATTAAACTTGCTTCTTGTCTTAAATAGTCAAATACCCTGCTAAATTACAAAATCCCTTGAATATCACATAAAAATAACTATCAATATTCATTTAACTGTATACTGAAGATTTTTGTCAAAACAGTATCTGTTGGTTCTAAACATCAAAATACTTTACAGACAAATACAAAGATTATATCTGGCATATAAGGTGTTTTAACCTTAGTTTAAGTTGTAACAGCCTGAAGAAAGATAAGGTAAAAATTATAGACGTTTATCAATTAACTCTAAAATGTTCATCACTGGAAACATTTTGCTCAGGAGACCCCGAGTTAAGAGCATTGATATCAGCAAACCTCCATCAGACTCTTTCTGCAGTACAGAGCTAAACATGTTTATTTAGCATGTTTTTTGTGATTCATTGAGCTGATTCCTAGAAAACAAGTTAAGCATTAAACCCATACAAGGTATCCTGTTTACATTATGTCTAAATTAGCTGATTTGTTGGCTCCATTGTGAGGCTAATGAGTGAAAAGAGCGGCAGGGATGAAAGAGGTCACTATTTGCTTTATATGTCACCTGATATCATAGACTGGAGGTCGGAGATCATGTGGTCCGTGAGCAAAAGCACAGTGGAGGCCATTCTTCACACAATGTCCTCGAGCATCTGTCTCATGGATACAAGTGCCAGTCTTGTAATAGCGTAGATGGTACTTGCGCTCAGTGTCACCAGTGGTCCGGTGTAAATAAGGACAGCTAAGGAAGCAAGGAAGAGATCGATATGCTTTTGAAATCAGTTGACCTGAATAACACATGTGAATGAACATGATTTAGCATGACAGTAAAATGAGGCAGGCCAAATCTCACATTCAGCCAAAAAAAAAAGAAGCAAAAATATGTTTTAAAATTCTGTGATCTTCTTTGAAGTTCAAGACAAAAATGTAGAGTATAAATCTAAGATGTCTGCGCATGTAAGGTGTTTCATTTGATAAAAGAATGACACGCTGCAATATACTGACATTTAAAACACGGTCAAAATGGCTCATTACAAAACCACAGGGCATATAAATGGTAATAGAATGAAGAAATTCTCACATGCTTAATCAGGAATAAGATTCTACTGTCAATGCAGGGCTGACAAACCAGCAATTTCACAAGAAACATATGGTTAATAAGCCTTGTGAATAAAGCAATTTTACCTTTCTTGAGTAGCAACAGTTGCTATAGCAACACATAAGGTCATACAAAAATAGCTGCCATTGGCAGAGGAGGAATTGTAAGGACTGCAGTCATTCATTTACCATTTAGTTTATGAATCTTACTTCTTTATTTATTTCTATGTGGGGCTAAATTAAATTATGTTCCATTCTTTGCTCTCATTCACTTAAAGAGGCTTCTGTTCGTATACTGCTTACTGCAAATTGAAGAGGAAAGTCACTGTCACTCCTTTTGAACATTTGCATATCTAATTTCTGTGTGACTAGACAGTTAAGTCAATATTTAAGAACATGCTTGACAGCCCTGGAGCCACAGGCCTGTCACAAAATATGTACAGACTGTATTTTCCCCCTATGATGAGTGAGGATAAATGGTGCTATGTGCTAAATTCTGGAAGCTGTATGTTTGTATATGAGAAATACAAAATTTGTATCTTATTGTAGGGAACTGACAATTTTGAAAACATTAAGCTTGGATGAAAATTGTAATGCATGAAATGACATGTTGCCTTTAGTTGAAATTAAGAGTAGCGTCAGTGATTGGAGGGGAGTAAGGGGCAACCTGTGAAGTAGTTTCACCTCGAAGACAAAGAGTCATGCCACATGAAGGGTGAATTCAATCAGAAAAGTTATCAGATAGGAGAAACAAGGATAAATACTGCTAATCAAGTAACTACCAATCAAATCCCATTTTTCTGCATATAAAAAAAAATGTAAACAACAGAATCGTGGTCTTTGTTTTACACTCCTCCTCACTTGTACAAAGAATGCACACAAGTTATCCATCTTATCTTTATAGCACTCTTTACAGTGTCGCAAAATTTAGATTACAAAATCGAGTCGCTTCTTGGCAGTCATTTCTAAATAAGCGACTCCTGCAACAAATGATCTTTTACAACCAGTCAGACAGTTTATAAGTGCAGTTCAGGCCCCCGCGACTTGATGCACACATATGCCATTAAACACAGAACGTGCTGTCCTTCACACTTGTATTCTATAACCACAGTAAAATGGTGAAATGAAGAAACAGTTTAAATCTTAATGAATGTCCCTAAAAATAACAACACATGCTTTCAGACCTTCGCTGATATCACTACAAAACAGCTAGCGACACAGCTGCTCCTACTTGATCTGTATATTAAGTTTATTCCAGTAGTTGTAAAACTCACTTTGCAGTTTACAGCAATCAAGTACTACTTTAGCAAAGGAAGCATATCCACACAATTCTCTCTCATGAGGATGCAAGTTCACAATTGACCACTGATGAAATGTCCTGATAAACTGCGTTCAATATTTTTTTGTGGTTTTGGTTTGATCCATGTTCTGATTTGTTTCATTGAATTGCAATGGTCCTCATCCCAAACATATCAACAAAGGATCAGTCATTTATCAGCAGAGGCAGACATGACATTTCCATGGTGCGTAAGAATTGTGATTACTAAAACGGAGACTTACTCATCTCCATCTGGACAGATGCCCGTGGTCTCGTCGTATTTCGTGCAGTACACGTCAGGGCTGTAGTTAAAAGTTCCGTCTCTTCTTCTTATGGGTCGCCTTCGCCGCTGGTTGAGAAAATGCCAATTAAAGCACGTAAAGGGTCTGTGCTGTGTACACTTGTGCTGGAGGAACAACGGGCACTGCTCTGTCCTGAACTCCTTTAAGTATCTGAAACAACAAGAAAAAAAACAAATAATAGTACCGGGAACCGAAATTTAAATGACCACTGACTAAAGAATCAGTCGAAAGAAAGAAAAAAAAGTTCAAAGACAGCAGAGTTTCGTGTGGTGCTAATAGTGATGTAGCCTCGTATGCATTTATGGGTCACTAGCGTTTGCTCGCTATTCAGAGAGCAACTACGTATGTACTGTGACGTAGCACTTGTTGAAAGTCGTCGAGCGTACGTCGATAAATGTGCGTAGCAAGAGGGAACTCAAAATAAGGCCGAGCTATTTACAAGCAGACTGGTTAGCGAGTTTCAGGCTAATCATTTAGCAGACCAAGTTGACGATTTAGCACAATACGGATTATTCAAAACAAGTCCTCAAGTACCTAAAACAACTGTAAAAGATTTCGTCAACGATTAGCTTGCCACTTAAGTGAATTAACATGTCCGCATTTCCTACATTAGCATCGATGTCGCTAGCGTGCAGTCGCTCTTGCTATGTATCGTTAGGCAGTCACAAAGCCAGGAAAAGCACCATGTTTTTAAACAAACACCAGAGTTGAGGAATGCAAGAAATGCAAACGCGAATACGTGCACGTGAAAATAACATTTTCGGAAACGAGCCACGCTGTTGTTTCTTTGCAGCAGCTTTACTCACGTATAGTGGGTAGGTTTCTCGGTTTGAGGGGACGCATTGGCCGCCGTTTTCGAAACCGACGGCATTTTCAGTCAAAACAATGAATAGCGCATGCGCACGGATCTGTCGCCTGCACTCCAGTGCACTGCAAAGCAGGGGACGCTGTAAAGAAGAGGCAGCGACACACTGTACTTTTGAGACTGGTTGTCTTCCGCTTTGTTGCTGTATTGCCTTATCTATATTAATATACCTATCGAGTCACCTAGTGTTTATTATTGCTTCTAAATATAGATTTGAAATTTTCGAAACAATGAGGAAACTGCGTCTTTATTTCAAAGATCCTCGATGCAGCACTTCTATTCAGACGGTATCCTCTCCGCTGAGATGTAGTCTGAGGGGCTGTAGCCAGGGTTTAGGAAACACTGAGGTTAGCGGTCAAATTTCTCCGAAGGACCCCCAGCCCCCATTAAACATTTCAATGATACATGCGCAAACAAATAAATACAAGTATTTTCATGCAATCTGTGTTAAACATTTTTTCTATTGTGTAGGGCCTACAGCATAACTATGGTGGAGAAATAGAAAAATCTGTTAATTTATTTCTGTATTATTATTTATATATCAGCTTTGCTCTTGAAGATAATGGACCAGAAGTACATGAATGCATATAGATATAGAAGTATAACTGAATTTACAAAAGTTTTATATTAATTACACTTAATTGAAAACAGAACAAAAAAAACCCAGTTATTAACATCTGAAGTAAATGTGATCTAATTTGGGAAATTATAAAGTGAACAGTTCACCTTGTGCCACCACTTGAATTTTCAATTTTGCATCATAAATTTTGTTTGGAGCTCACAATGGCATTTGACTGCCTTAGTTTACAATATATGGCAATAATCAGTTTGATGGGCTCTGCCACTTCATTACTGCAGCATGTCAAACTCCAGTCCTTCGTCTTTCCTTCTGTGCCTGGGAAGCCAATCTGTTCTATTCAGCTCCTTTTTCCTGCAAGGGCTTTTAATTTACAAATGCAATTATATGTCTAATTCCTTATTCAGCTGCTGAGGTCCGCCGAGTACACTGCTTTATAATTATGCATAAACTCTGGACTATCCAGTTGTAATTACTTTGATATGCCCAGCCCCCCACGTAGCTTCCATTTGGACAGTGACCAATAAGAGCAATTTTAAGGGGGTTCAACTTTATGTAGAATTATATTTTGCTTGCCTTAAGCAACTCAAAAAGAGTTCTGTCAGAAATTTCATCAACCAGACTACATACATTTTCTATATACTTACACACCCCCAACTCTCATCTGTGATGTATCAAAGGTTAAAACTTAAGTCAATAAAAAAACAACAAACTTTTAAACTGAGTTAAAACTATGTACTTTTAGGTACCAGTTCATTAGATATGTCCGTACAGTCAAATAAAATCAATTACAACAGCTCTGGAATTAATTGTAATTTTTTGTGGTGTCAGAAAGGCGTTGCTTTAGTTTGGACACGACTGTGCTATTTTAAAGGACGTGTCTGATGTTTTCTGTATCCATATTAACATGCATGAGTATGACAAAATATTGAAAATATTCATATAGTTAAATCAGTGTCTCTCTGAACGTAAACTAAATATCAGGACATGTTTTGTGCAATGTTACATTATTTTGCATCTAAAAAGGTTGTCGCTTTGTGTGAATTTGGCTCTTTGATGTTTTTAAGCAACAGAGGTAATGGCTACAACAAGGAACATGTGTCCATATGCTTAAACCTACTGTCTAAAGGATTTTGCCAACATCCTTTACAACAATCAAAAGATCCAGGATGAATAATCCCAAAAAATTGCATAATTTTATTTTACCAAATTGATTTTTTCTGTTTGTTTAATTCAGTTTCATCCAGAGGAAGTACTGAATATAAGCAAGGGGAAAAGTCACACTCTTTTTCCTTTCTGTGACGTCAGTTACCACAAACTTTTAACCTCACTCAGTAGTCTCAGCTGTGCACACAGTCCACTGTCAGGCTCTTCTCACAGCATCTCCAATGTGCGTGTTTGTATGCGACTGGATATGTGTATGCGTGATGTAAAGATGATCTTCGCTTCTCTCACAAAGACGGCTTTTGTGTCTAGGTGTTGCTTGTATATCAATGAACATCTTTTTGTATTATTACTTGCTAGCTCTCCTGTATTTGTACCCTCTGTGGCCTTGATGGAGCCATGAGCTGTTTGCATAAGAGTCCAGCCTTCATGCATGCCTAAATCCACATGCAAAAGACAAACATATAAGATAAACTCAAGCCGGTCTTTGTCAAGGTTATAAAAATCAGGTTTTTGTAAAGAAGAACACGCCAAATGCTTTCTTGCATGTTTCGGATACGAGCTACAAGATAGTGTAGTGGAAACATCATGCACAAACATCTCTAGTATCATGTACCACAACACGTTTTGCATTTTTGCAGACCTCTAACAAACAATCACTCAAACAATCCTCAGTGCTATTTTCCCAGGCTGCTGGGACTGTTACAGCTGGAATAACAGTTTGTGGTTTGGGCTCCTGTGTTTCCCAGTCATACCATTATCTCTGGCTGCCTCATGTACATCACAGGGGCAAAGGAGGCTGGCAATACATGGATTTTATATACAGATGTGCAATCCTCAACCTCGGTGTGATAGAATTTCATGCACACACCTGTCAATTTATAGTGCATCCACAAACAATTAGAGGATGTAAAAATTTCGGTAATCATTAACTTCAGATCAATTTGTTAATGAGCATCTTTGTTCTGTTTAAAGGCATTTCCAATGTTTGACTCTAATGTGTATTAACCAAATAAAACAAATCTGCAGCAGAATTCTGTTTTCCATGGAAGAGTTGTTATAGGCCCAGCTTACAGCTCAGGTTAGCTGTTGCTCTTTATCAGAGTAAAATATGTTAAAAACAGGTAAGAATAAAAGATTGAACCAGCCTCACATTGCCAACATTAAATGATATGTTTACCATGTCTCATTCCTTGCTGTTGCAAAACAACACCTGCCTCTTTCCTACATCATGCTAACAAGATCTGACAAGTGGGGCAATAACCTGGCCATCTTTGAAACGAACACTCCCTGATTCCTACGTTTACCACAATATATGAGTTCAGACAACAGGTTTTTGGAGATTAATCCCACCACACTGGTATCTTTTATATTCTTAATTCACCTCCTGACTGTGACCAAAACGTACAAGCATAGCTACATTACCCTTTATTCGTTTTTCATTTGACATGCACAAAACTAGATTTATTAAGCTTTCTTTTTTTTTGGCTTCTTGAAATCAATGAAAGAAATTTATCAACTACTTCCACTTTGCACTCATGGAAAAGTAGGACATATTCTTTATTTATAAAAAGTAAAACAAATTTTGGGAACATTGGTTTGCATTGTCAATTGAATGTTTATACATAAGGCCATTTTCTTCCAACGGTAGAAGAATGGTAGCTGAAATGCACAAAGCATGGGGCACAGTAATATCCTGGACAGGGATAGTGATAAGCAAGTCACTCCAACTTGTGTGTCTAAAATTGTTTTATGCAGACGACAGCAGTCATTTCTTAATGGATTATCTGGGTGGTGTTGATGTAGATGGTGGATATAGTTTTCTTGAAGTTCATCTTTGCCTTTTTACATTGCACAGGTGGAGGTGCATGTGGCTTTAACAGAAATTACCCCTCTCTCGCAGCTGAAACAGACAACCTGACCAGATTTGATGTGGCAGTATTTCCTCTATGCATGCTGCTTTCGCTGTGATGCAGCCTTTGTTATTCCTACAGTTTATTCCACATACTGAGAAAATGCCCTGGAAGGTTTGTTTTATAGGTTACGCAGTGTAAAAGGTGTCATTGTTGTTTGTCCTACACAAAAGCTGGTCTTTTCTGACACTCATCCACCCATTAGTTATCTTTTCCCCCAGGCTGTGCTTCAAAGGTAGATGCTGACATTTTACTCCTCACAGTCATTTCATTTGCCTGCTTCTCCATCCAGCATCATCACATCAAATACACTTAAAACAATCCAACGTGCAGACAAAATAGCTATAAGCATTGTATGTGCATTGTTAAATCTTTAAGAAAGGCCCCGTTGAGTCATTTTCATCCTTCTGTTTAAGTGTACACTCCTGGTGCTTTTATGTTTTTGTTCAGAAAGTGAGCAGGTTTACTGAGACACTGATATAACTATGAGGCAGGGCTTAATAACATGTAAAGCTGAGGTAATATTTCACACTGGGTGATATATCACTGTGATATGAAGAATCTTTAGTATTACTGTGCACACCATTTCATAACATTTGTCTCTGTTCTTAGCGGTTACACCTCTGAGACTTCGCTCCTGACAGGAAGGTGTAAATCGAGTCCATGGTGGCAGAAACGATTCACTACTGACCAGCTGGCCTTCTGCTTAATGAAGAGACGCAGCTTGTCCCTGAAGGTTTCTCCTAGAAAGCTGTAGATAATGGGGTTGAGGCAGCTATTGGAGAAAGCCGCCAGGTTGACAATGTGGCCTGTGAGTGGGTAATCATGCCACAGGGTGGTAATAGTCCTCTGGGATGGGTCAGCTGTGCCCTGCAGCAGCTGGATGCTGATGAAGACATTCTCTGGCAGCCAGCAGATGAAGAAGACCAGGACCACCACCACGATCATGCGCAGTGCCTTCTGCCGCCGTGGCCACAATCCTCGGTGCTTCCGGGACCTCATGAGGATTCTCCCAATTAGAGAGTAGCACAGACCAATGATGGAGAAGGGCACCAAAAAGCCGATGGTTACCTCGAGCCACTGAATTTCAAAGACGTTGGCAAAGCAGAAGTGCACCTCGCCCCTGTGCTGGGTCTGCACAATGGTGAAGGGGAGAAGGGTGGCCAGGATGGAGGCCATCCAGATGAGGCCACAGCTGAGCTTAGCGTGCTGCATAGTCCTCAGTGGGCTGCTACTCATAGAGCTAGCCAAGGCAATGTATCGGTCAAAGCTCATCCATGTGAGGAAGAAGATGCTGCTGTACATGTTGACCTGCAGGAAAAGGGACATGAAGGTGCAAAGGACAGCGTAGTCATAATACTTCTCATTCAGATTGAAGACCTCGATGAGGGAATCGGCCACCAGGATGAGGTCAGCTACAGCCAGGTTAACAAAATACAGGTCGGGGATGGTCATCTTGTCTCTGTGGTTCAGGTTCACCACCAGGATTAATATGTTACCAATAAATCCAATAGGAAAGAGGAGAATGGTGTACAGGCACGACAGGAAGAGACCAATAATGTAAGACTGGTATTTGTCTGAGTCTTCGATCATATACGTTGTGTTGTACTCATATGAAACGTTCATTTGTTCTGTACTGTTAACATATATCCAGACCAGAGAGGTTGTCTGCACTTCCATACTGACTGTGGTTGGACTGTCTTGAATCATAGGCCATACGTATGTCACCTGTAGCTGCTACATCATTGGACTTTGTCAGTGCCCAGTTATGATGTCTTTTTAGCGGGTGAATCATTTATGCTATGTTGCCATGATGACATAAGTCAGGTGTGTGGAACACAACGGTTACGGTTTGTTTGACCTCATGTTAACGTCAAGATTCATCTACCAATACAATCCAGATACAAAAGAGAAGCACCTCCATGTCTTCAAATAGTCTTTTGCCTTTGTAACCCGATGACTCACATTATCCAGACTCTCCAAACTGTGGTCCTGAGATTAGAGGGCAGACTTCTTTGTCCCTTTATGAGTGATTTGATTTCAGTGCTGCTTTGTCTCCTCAAGTCAATGTGCATCTTTATTCAGCGAGCCTTTTTTTTTTTTAATGCTCTGACACCTGAGCTCTAGAGAAGAGAGAAGAAAAAAAAACAGAGCATAAAGATGTTTAGGTGCACAGTCTTGGAAAAAGCAGCAATCTTGTGTGCAGATAACTAACTAATATGATGCTTGTTTAGCTCATTACCAAAAATTCTTAAGCTTCAGATCAAGCATGAAAATCCAGTTAAGTGTGGTGAGAGTGGTTTGAAGGCTTCTAATATGGTTGACAGAGAAGTCAGTACACACATTAACATTCAAGCTTCAGACTTAAACAGATGCATTGAAATCCTCCTCAGAAATCCTCAGCCAATCCAAGCTCACTCGTTTGTCGAGACTTGATGACTATTAATTGCTGAGATAAAAACATATTTTTCATTAAAATTTAACAAATCTCTGTGTGAATCACTCAGTTTTCACATGCCCAGTCAACATGCACATGAATGTACTGTACTTCACAAAAAACACAAAATCAATGTTTCTTAGTTGATGATGAGACCCGAAATTTCAGATTTTCCTTGATAATGGAAAGACTGTATTCTGCTTAGCAAACATGACCTTTAGCAAACATTTATAGGCCTTAGAGTTTTATTTACACTAGAGGAAACCTTCACTTTAATTAAATCTTAATGACAGTAGTCTTCATGGCAACAATCAACCACATCAACCACTTTCTTGTATTTAAAAAGAAATCATAGAAATGATCTTGTCACCAAAACATTTATTTGACTCTATTTGATATCTGATTCCTGACTTATTCTTTGGTGATGCCATAATAAGAAATTGTTCTTCTGATCTGAGCATTTGTTGATCTGCATGTTTTCTGCCAAAATCAGTGAGACTGGAGATTATGTAAAAGTGAAATTCCAATCAGCCACTCCAGACATGTAAGGAGCAAAAATAAACTTGATGACATAATATACAAGTCATTATGCAACTGGATTAACAAGAAGCAAGGGAATGCCTGCATCTACACTGAAATTTAACAGACACCGTATTAACTGTAAATTAAAAAATGCATACAGTTTACTTGTCTTTAAGACACTTCTTGAAATTGGCTAGTACTATTAAATAACCATGACCAGCAGCAAAGATGTAGGAATCAAAAGCAGCACTTACTTTTTAAAATTTGGGATTTAATGTTTCTCCATGCTTCTCCGGTGCAGAGAGACAGAGACTTGTAAATCCCATGTCCGGGCTCCTCTTCTGCACCACCTGCTGTTTGACCCACCCCTGTCTGGAGAGGAGAGAAGGGTGGGAGACATAGAGAGGCAAGAGATGATATGTCACCCATTGTTTGTCACCATGCTTCATCAGCTTCCCTTTGCTCTGCCTCTTTTTTCTTGCTTTGCCCAGTTTGTGATTCCAGGTGTCTGCTGAGCTTCTAAAAAGATGCAGCAGCTCAACAGCCTGAGAGACGGTTTTAAGACAAAGGAAAGTTTGGACAGAGTTCGCCTCGACCAGCTTGTGTTGTTATGGAGACCATTTATATGTTTTTTTGCAATATTTGTTCACCTGGGTTGTTGAGCTCTTATTCTTAAGAGCCATGTAAACACACTGCACACGACCTTCCTTTGTTTTTCCATCAATATGACTTTAGTTTGCCTGTACAGTTATTGATTCCCACGAACAACAAAAGACATTGACCCATGCCTGTTTAATGTTTATTCGAAATACTACAATTATATTCAGATAAGGATTAAAAGCCTTCAGTCTTCATAAGGGGGACGCAGAACAGACTCTCCTCCTGGGGAGGAGTAGCATTAATGTAATTTGAACTAATCTATGTGTCCAAGCTATGAATATGGAGACCTATTTGGTGTTGGCTATAGTTGTGTCTAGTGGGATGAATTAGCTGTAGGTGTATGCCATAAATTCAGACATGTAATAACCATCTGCTCCAGCAGAGGTATACATAGATTGATAGGCCGCATCATACTTAAAGCATAGCTCTAAATGGCCCTTAAGTAATCTTAACATATTATATCGTCTGCTATTAAAAAACACTTAGATTTATTCCCAAATGATCAGTGTGCAGCTGCAAAAACAGTAGTGACTAAGGGAAATCATTTCTAAAAAAAAAAATGATCTGATTAAATATTAAAGGCAAACAGAAGAGGAAACTGTTCATGTTGAATCAAGACTTTTCAGTTTGCCTCCCAAAAACAGAATGCGACTCTAAGGGCTTCACAAGGTGGAAGAGTCACTTCCTCCATGGACTGCCAGAGCGGAATGAGAAGTCAAGGCCAAGGCTGGACCATCGCCTGGAGGTATGGGGTTGCAGCTCCTTTGGTAGCACTGTGCACCAACACCAGGGCTTTGAATCTGATGCAAACAACATCAGATCGGCGGTGAACTGAATGACATCATCAGGAGTTTGAAGACAGTGCAGGTCACAGCACCGTCAACACCCATCCCTCAAACTTTTGGTAGAGAGTGATTTGACTTCAAGGAGATAACTCCAAATTCAACTCCAAGACATATTCTACTTGCTTCTATATGAAGTGCACCCTTGCTATTATTCTGTTTAATCTATTTCATACCATGCCAACTCTTTTGCTCTGCTGGTGGGCATGTAGCATGTAGCTGCTAATCGTCTAATTAGGTTGCTTTAAGATGTTTTGGTGTTGGAAAAAGCGGGAATTGTTTTCTGTTCTAGAGTAGACAAACTGGGTCGAGGCAACTTATTCCCAAAGGGTCGCTGCTCCGAAGCTGGGTGTCACTGTCTGACTTCAACCTAGATACCATGAGTTGATGTCTTGGCTCTGTCTGGTTCTGTTTGTGGCTGTTTAAATCCTCTTAATGCTTTCAGTGTCTCATAGGTAGACAGAGAGAGGGGAAAAAACCCTTTTGTGTTTAGCTCTTTAGGGCAAGGGGTAACTCACAGAGCTGAAGTCAGGAAAAAGAAAGACAAGGAAAGACTTAGAAAGCTGCTCTGAGTGGAGTGACTCGGTGTCATAGAGGATCTGCCTTGACACCAGAACAGTTGGGGACAATTAACATGTTCAACCGTGAAAACATGAAGGCAGCATTTGACAGGTGGGTCAAGCTCTGGCTTCATCTTGGAGAAATGAAGCACCTCTTGCTGATTTGAGTCCAGATGGCAGACAGCCTCATGTCATGGAAAAGCTGATTTTGGTTGTCAGGATATGGCGCAGAAGAGGAGCAGTCACGGTCTGAGGGAGCCAGCAGGGTCAATACAGTAGCAGGGAGAAAGGGAGTTGACAGTCTGAGGTCATATAGCAAACCAGATTGGTACGGTTTTCTCTCAGCTACCTGAAATCCCAGTTATTCAGTCTGCATGGCTTCACACAGATAAGGGGAAAGTGGGAGGTCAGTAGTGAAAGGTGCTGCAGACTGTCAGAGGGATGAGGGAAGGGGGAGGAAGACAGGAAGATTTGCAAGTGTGTGCATATTTCCCTGAATAGCGATGACGTGAAATGAGAGAAATGTTAATGCAGTGCGTTTTATTCACTCTCAGTTGTCAAGCAGAACAGGTAGAATTTATTATATTTATTCTCACGTTGGTGAAAATAGATCTGAGACATACATGTTACAGTCAAACTGTGTTTGACCTGAAGATGCAAAAAAACAGAAGACACTTGAAGAGACAGTGATGTGTGTTGCAAAAAACAAGTAAGATTTTTTTTCCAATTATAATTATCATTTTTATGTAAACATATTGTGCTTTGACCATTTTTTGAGACATTTCCAACTGAGTGCATTTGCAGGGGTTTGTTAGAGAGGATGCACTCCCTGTTTATATCCACTGGGTGGCCCACTAGCATAAGCAGTGAATCATGTCTGGCAAGTACAAGAACACAGAACATCACACGCTTCGGCTGATTATGAAACATTATTGACGTGAAGATGGCTTATGAAAATAAACCATCTGCATCAGAATACATAAGCGGGGGAGAGTCTTCTTGGATTTTGTGTTCTAAAACATTCAAAGAGGCTGAAAGTTAATTTATTGAATTATATGGCACATAAATGACAATGGGAATCAAGGACTAAGGTAATTTATATGTCATTGTGCAGCAATGGGTTGCACAATAAAATGATTTCATGCTTAATATATAGGCCATAGACACATCTCATTACATTTAGAATAGAATGGGATACAAAAATAAAAAGATCCTTGGCCAAAGATCTACGCATGCAAAAAATGTCATCAATATCTTGCGGACAAACAAACAAACACACAAACATGTGATGGACGTCTTCCAACTCTCATTGGCAGACGTAACCTTTTACATGTACGAAAAGACAAACAATAATTGCCATCCAGTGACATCTACTGAACAAGACAAAAGTGTTGTTAATGGGAAGTTGTGGGGTTTAACTTGCTTGTGGTTGGGGGAGTGAAATTGGGAGGTCTAGAGGAGGGAGCGTACAACACCCTCATCTGCCTCCACTTACCGGTCTGTTGTGCTTCTGGCTCCGTTCAACATCTCCCACAGCCACAACCGCAACCTTTGAATGGAACGTCAGGCACAGTTCATCTCCTCAGCACTGCTTACAGGACCATGTTTAATATTTAGCTGATGCTGGGATTTTATTGTTAGAGTATGTTTTTTAATCCTCTGCTCCGATGAGGAGAGGAGGAAAAGCAAAGACCAGGATTGGCAGGAGAATCAGGAGAGGAAGGGTGGGTTGTTTTTAAAACATCTGCCCTGGTCCACTTGTCTCCCCAGGGCTGAAGTGATGTGGTGGGTTAAAGATGAAGACTCCTTCCTGAGGTCTCTGCTCTGTGCAGTATGATTTATATGGTGGGAGCATTGGTCCCAGTATTAATCTATACAGCAAGCAAACAGCAATAACAGGAGTATGTTTTAGGTTGAAAGGTTTTGCATCTGCTTCATTTGCTCTAGTTAAATCTAATCTGAAACCAGCTTGCCTTGACAGATTGCTGCCTGTATGTTTTTTTTTAGGTTTAAAAAAAATGAAATCTCATTATATCTTTGCTTTGTATCACCTCCCCTGTTCTCTATCCAGTGCGTACTCACTTATTGGGTCTAACACCTCTCCTCTGTTCCTGTTTCTCAAGGATTCAGGATTCTGTTACACTGCTGCCCTCTTTCTGACAGTCACAGTGCGAGAAAGTCCTCTAAAATACTTGTTGTAACCTGTCTCGTCTTGTTCTCATCTTTGCGTTCTGCAGCCCAATTTGACTCACATTAAGAAAAACAACTGTGGTCGAGGGGTGTGCGTGTGTGAAATCTGGCTGACAGTCAAGTAAAACATGTAAAGCCACAAACCAAATGTTCTGTCTGCATAGGTGGTCTGATGTGCGATGCTGTATGTTTGACGGAAGCTGACCTTAAAGCTTGTGGTCTGACTGACGCTCATGCAGCTAGCTTACACATTAAAAACTGAGCTGAGCTTGGCCACCTTTACCACGTTTTCAGACAAATTTGCAGATCTTTTCCTGGTCTGCATTGACCAATTTTAAGTGCATCATCTAAATCTTTTCGTATACTGTGGGAAATCTAATTCTATCAGCAGATACCACTTGTTGTTAAATGAGTTAGCCTAGCTTAGCACTTACACTGCAAAAAAGAGTAGCTATAATACAAGAAATAAAGAGTGAATTTGAGGAGAAGTGGTTTAATAGTAGCAAAATTATCTGTCCGTGCAGCAGGATAATTCTACTTGTCAAGAAGTCATAAAATAAGTTGATGATCTAAAAAACAACAACTAGTAAATACCCTTTAAAATAAGATTTATTAATATTATGTTTCCAGACATTCCATTTCCATATCATGTCCCAGCCACGGCTGGGACAACATGACCATGATTGTTCCATTAGCATGCTGGAGACAGTTCTGGAATGGCCAGCCATGAACCCCGACCTAAATCCCAAAGAAAACCAGTGGAGTTGTTTGAGTGCGTGAGCACAACAGCATCAACATCCTCCCCAAGCAGCTCTGAAGGAAGAATGGGCCGCCATCATACAGGATGATATCCAGGGGTTGTACCTGTCCATGAGGAGGAGTATTACTGCTGTAATCAATGCTGATGAGGGACATATCACCTTTGTGGAATTTGTTTTTGTTGTCTCTTTGTCAACGATCAACCTAAGATAATCCTTAAAACTTAATAAGGAACAAAATACAGGTTGTTGATTTCATTTGACATAAACTACCAAATGTGCAGATAACCACAGTGGTCTGTTAAAAGCGTGAAGTTTGTACATTACTGCATGGCCAGTGCATTTACAAACTGATGATGTCATACTTTTTCAGCTTTTGTCAAGCATTTGCAACCCATCTCTGAAAAATCAAACTCCATTGTTGCGTCGTTAGCTTCCCTGATCTTTAAGAAGTGTTGTTTGTGATGGTTTGACAGCCACTACACCGACTGACTGACGATGTATGTTTTTTATGAACAGAATCGAGTGAAAGCCCGAGGAAAATCCAGTCCTCAGAAGGGAAAATGGCAACCATATTCAATTCATTCCATTATCTTATCATTTCCAGATGTAGTCCATATAATTCAAGACCTCCCCCTCGTCCTGTCTAATGTCTTACGTTTGCTCTGTATTTTGGCCCTGAAGAAGTTGTAAATACATACACTGTTGTGCAATTCACTGTTACTGTGTCTGGGCGCGAAAGTGAGAAATGAACACAGTAGTAGTGACAGGAGCTGATGCATGATTATCCTTCCCTGCAATATGGTGCCTTACATCAGTTTGTTGGGCTTTAATTGTAACCTAATTGCACAACTAATTTTCAGCGATCCATCACTCCATCAGTCCTTCTAATTTCCAGTTGCAGCACCTTTTTTCCCCCACTGCCACTTGCACAGCTGTCAGTGTGCAGTGTTATTAGATGAAGCCTACACAACATTGTTTTCATCGAGAATGGCAGCAGTATAGAACTGTCAGACCCACAAAAGACTAAACAACTCCCTGAATGCCTGGAATGTTGCTATTTTCCCCAGACTGAGTGGCGTGGTTGAAAGGTCTCACCACAAGAAATCTGCTGTTAGCAGTGTGGCGAGCGAGAGGAGAGGAACAACCTCCACAACCTGCCCATCATCCTGAACTGATCACAGGAATAAAGGGCTGCAGAGCTAGAATTAAAAGCGCTTTGTTTTCATGTATATTTTAGACAAAAAGCAGAACTGAAGGCCAGAACCCAGTCTTTTTCAAATAAAAATGCGAAGTAAGAATATAGTATTTTTCCATTTCAGCACACTTTTTTTTTTTTTTTGAAAAGCACCAGTTCCAAAAGCTCTCCCCCCCCGAAACTTGTCGTGTTTGGTTAACTTGATGCTACAGTACAACAAAGACATTTGGAATTAATTATATCAAACAGCCTTTCAACAACAGACCACATAGCTCATTTTTCAACATATTCCCCCATTTTCATAAGTACGATCAGACTTTATTGATTGCTAGACTGGCAAGATCCAAGTAACTTTATTGTTTGAATAAGTCTTTGACTCAGATGACAATAGAGTAGATTACTTACAGAACCTAAATATATCTCTCAGAAAATAATACTGTATTTTTGAAAGGTATTTTTCTGTAAATCTCTCAAATACAATATATACACATTATTTTGTACTATACATATACACTTGCATACACAGTCACAAAAGCATCACATATGAAAAGTGGATTCATCTGGACTTCTGAGGTTTTGCTGTTCAATTAGCTAAAATGCATCTGCATACATTCAACACAATTTCAGGGATGTTTTCACATCTGTTTCAGCAACTGAACTCTGTAATTATTGCTTTGCATTGGTGTGAGATTACGGCCCCTCTGAAATAATAAACTCAACTCAGACCTGAGCAGTAATCTGAGTTGGGTGTGATTTTGAGCCCAGTTTGATCAAGTGTCTTCTGCTTGTTGTGTGCATCATACAGTCAGTCCATTTGTGGTGATTGTTAATCATTACCTCAACTACAGTTAGTTTAGTTTCTTACTGAGGAAGATATTCCAAAGATTACATAATGTATTTCAATGAAATTGGGTGAAGAGTCATGGCAACAGCTGTGGAACAATAATTAGATTTGAGTAATAAAAGTGAGGCCTTTGTGTGATTGCAACCAAATTTAGATTGCACATGCATGGTGGACCTCTGCACAAAGCACCTCCACTATTGAAATGAGTACATTTGAATATCAAAGTGAAACTTGCTCTACTTTATGTAGCTTATAACGTAATTCTCTTATTTGCTTAATAAACTGGATCATATTTTATGGATAAATATTTTATGGCTTTCTCTCTAAAGTCATCCGGCTGCTCTGTCTCAGCGCTTAATGATTTATGGAGTTTCCTGATGGACAGACAGCTTTAATTATTGCTAAAGTAACCATAAACGGCTGCTTACTGTAGCTGCTATTAGCCAGAACCTCCATTAGCTGTGCAGTTAGCCGAGTCCTCTTACTGGAGTTGACTCAGCTCAAACTGGGAGCTCAGAGCACTGGGGAAGTGTTGGTGTTTCAACCACTACAACATGAACGTCAGACCACCGGGAGGAGGAGGTTTTTCAGGCCCAGATTGAGGGAACCCAGTGGGGAATGCTGGCGAGGAAAAGTGCTGGAACGGGTTCCAGAACTGGAGCCAGATGAGCAGGAAAAGAAACCAGGCTCAGCAGTTACCATGGCTGGACCGGGATCGATCATAGCCTCCCAGACCAAAGTAGGCCAGTTTGATGACAGGTAATACAGTACGGATGTGGTTCTCTTGCAGGCTTGGCTTCTGGTACACCAAAGCCTGACCCTGCCATAACCCCCACTCAGGGCTCAAGAGGTGAGTGCTGACTGATGCCTGCACTCCCTCTTACGCCTCTCTGGCTTCCTGGTCGGAGACACTTTAAATCACCTCAGTGCTGTATTCCCTGTCAGGCGTGAAATCCTCCTCCAAAAACAAAACAAGCTATTATTTCAAAACTGGCACTTTTGTGATGCACTTTGTGTAGTTTGATCCAGACTGAACTTCAAATCTTCTAAAGATCAAAAATAACAAAAACTGATGGTTTGTTCAAAACAAATTATAATTAATTGACAAAAATTGACATAAAATTCCAATGGGAACATATTCACCTGTCACATAATCAGAACACTGGCATTATATTATTATAATCTACTGTGTTATTGATTAAAAAATGGTTGGAGTTTTGGTAAAATTGAATGTGGATGCAACTGCAATCTCTGAAGGTACATAGTTGCATCAACTCATTACTGAAAATGAACACCAGCTTAAGAGATGTAGCTTAAATGTCCACCATCAGAACACCTCCATCAGGCTGTTACAAGCTTTTATCATTTAACCAAGTACTACTGTTTGCCTTCCAATCTTAAATGAACAGTAAGCATTGGGACTTTGAACTGAGTTCAAATAATGACTAACTGTGCCATGATATGTCCCCGTTTTATGGGGCAGCACATACTGTGGGACATTATGTAAACATACAGCTGATACACATAAAGCCGATGGGGCAACGCAGTGAAAGTTAAAAAAATGTGAACACTGTTTCATACCTCTATTGAAGACAAACAATAGCCCTAGTCACACAAAAAAAGATGTGCTATAATCTTAATTATAACAACATGTATGTAAGAAAAGCATCAAAGCTGTGCACATTTCTATCATTTAAATTTTTGCAGTGAAAGCCAAAAAAACTTGTCGGAACAGTCTAAAGACTTAAGCAGGTCAGTACTAACATGAAATTGTTTTGTTTGAAGGTGTAAATTAATAGGTGACTATCATTTATTGTTGTCTGAGAGTGGAATATAACAGTGTGCTCACCTTCTATTTTTCCTTAAAGTGAATGCCCCACCCTGCTGGTGTATCTGTTCACAGGAACATTTATATACTGACCCTCTCATTGAAAATACAAAAATATTATAGTAGACTATTGCATTGATGTAACAGACCTAATGCTAAAAAAAAACAAAGTGAGTTTTTAATTTTTAAGTATGTAATCATGGTGCATCACTATTAGTCTGCACTCGTTTCACTAAGTGGCAGCCCAAGAGCAAAGCATCTTTGCCAGTAATGTGCAGCTTATCCTAATGCATTTGAGCAGCATGACAGTTCCAACTCTTTGACAAACACATTGTTTGCAGGTGCTTGGTGTGTCTATTATACTTTGTGAATGTTTTTCATAATGCCTCTAGAGTAACAAAGTCAAGCTTTTTATTTCCACTGTATGGAACCTCTCAACCACTTTCGTATGTGGGCTCATACAGTTGAGGGAATGTACATGCCACCTCCTCAGGGCCCTCTTTGTGACCCTGTAGGGCCTTCACTGACTCTATGTGAGGCTCTGCATGCATGTTCCCCACAGAGACAACACACAGCTTAACCAATCACACGCTTGGCTGAGACTCTCTGCTCAAATGAATGAGCATATTTTGAATGAGTTGATTTGAACTGCTTATGGTTAACACATGATGTGATTTTTAGGGGAAATCACGAGAGGTATACTGGTTTGAACCCTGAATACAAGTTTTATATAACCATTTCACGTCCGTTGTAGCTGTGTGGAAAGGACTGTGGATGTTCGTTTTATATAATGTATTCTATTATATTTGTTGCGGAGCTTATTACATATGCAAGAAGAATAAATTCATGCCTGTGGGTGGATCAAAATCATAGAACTGCATCTGTAAAAGTGAAATGAGCACATATCTTCATACCAGTACCTACTAGCTACATGGCAGTACTGGTATCAAGAAAGTAAATAGCTTTTGAAGTTAAATGAATCTACAAGTTCTGGAAGAGAACATTAATATTGTAGTTTACTCTCAAAATGAGAACTAACTCAACACACTGAAGTAAAAAAGAGAATTCAGGTAGGACCATCTCCTTCTAGTGATCAGTCCTTTAGATTGAGGGCAGTAAACACTGATGCTCACTGGCAATGCAAGATGTTGGTTTGCGATGTTGACGCACAATGCAAGTTCATTAGCTGTGGTGGGTGGCTGATATACCAGCAACCGATCATTCCTTGATAGCTTACAGGTGCTGCTCATGTGTTATGACTCAATTCATATTACTTTATTTGTTATTTGTATTGATATTCATTTTCTTCTTCTTGGGACTTAAATTGTATCTAGTAGCATATTGTGACTCCACAGTGAAATTTAGGCGGTCATGCATTGGTCAGCCTTGCGCACACGTCATCAGAAGATTCATAACACCCCTGTATCAAACAAGCTACAACCACTGCAATGGTGTAGTGATTAGACGTGTCTTGTGTTAGCAGGATACTGTAGCTTGTTGTGTTTGCGTTTTTGTGTGACGCACAGAGAGAACAATGGCAAAGCGCTTGGTAGTTATCAGCTTGTTGTGCCAATTGACTGACCTCAAAATAGAAGCCCATGTATCTTAGAGGAGAACTCGATTCGGGTGACCAAGAATAACAGCACTTAGTGGTTTTTGCTTGGTTTGTCCTCTCACTACAGAGCTGGATAGATCAGATCAAGTTCTGGAAGGTGACAGGAAATTCCGCAGTTAGCTATGTCGCTCTTAATACAGTCCAGAGCAATGAGGGAGCCCAGTTAGATATGGCTCTGTAAGGGGAGGGGGGGATTAAGTGTCAGATAGGCAAGAAGTGGAAAGTGGGTGTGGGAGGGGCATCTGTAATCTCTCTGGGGAAGATCTCACGTCACCACTTGCTGCACTGTTGAGTGTTCATGAGGGCAGGACTGGTCTCTGCAGTGCAGCCTCCTGAGCAGCCGCTGAAGCTTGTTGGAGAAGTTTTTGTTCATTTGCCTGTACATAAGAGGCATCGCAAAGCTACTGGAGAAAGCCAACAGTTTAGACACACATCTTAGGAAGTAATAGGTGGGTAAGTAATGTATATTGCTAATGTACCCTGGTGCACCAGCTACAGTGTGCACCAGCAAGGTCATATAGTATGGGGTCCACAGTACAAACTGCACGCAGACTGAGGCTAGCAGCAGTCTGTGAATAGAAGGGTCCAAGCGTGCAGAGTCCTGATCCAGAGGTGTAGACTCCTTCCTAATGCGCAAAATGAGCACGAAGGCATAAAGAACAGCCACAGCTGGAACCACGTAGCCGATGAACATCATGATGGCATCTGCTGCCTCCTTATTCTGCATTTTGGAGCACTCGACCATCTTAGTGGAGATGTGGTTGCACACATAGAAGAGCAGCGAAGAGAAGCTAGTGAGAACCGCCCCACCCCAGATGAACCCACACACATGTTTGGTGTTATACACGCTGGACATGTATGTGCGAGGCAGGGCCCTCTCTATATAGTAGTCCAGACTGAGCAGCGTGGTGGAATACATGATGACCAGGGAGGAGATGTTAAAGAGGATGAGAAGGGTGATATAGACCTCATTGTTGTACTCCCAAGCATGCCAGCGAGTGAAGGTGGAGCTCAGTAGCTCCACGGGTGCCACCAGGTTGAGCACGAGGCCCGCAATGGCCATGTTGACAAAATAAACATCCGGCATGGTCATGGACACCTTGTTGGAGAGGTTGACCACGACCAGCAGCACATTGTAGCACAGCCCCAATGGGAAGCACACCAGGAGGTAGATGAGGGACAAAACTGACAGGATGAGGCCATATTCCTGGCAGAGCCGGAAGTCCACGCTGGTGTCCGTCTCATTGTAAACAATGCAGATCCACATTGCTGGGCTCTGACACAGGTCAAGTCTCTCAACGAGTCGCCTGCAGGCGGAGAGTTGGGGAGAAAGAAGTTAGTTAGCACACTGATAATGTTTTGTGTGAGCTTATGCAGGCATATTTGTTATGCATTACATATGTATTTTACATGAAAGTGCCTGTTCTTGTCTGGCTGTGATACTGACAATAGATTCTACAACTGAAAATTGAAAATCCCAGACCATATTAGTCCCTTATTACCATGTTGCTGTATTTCATTGAAGTAGTGATCAAACATCACACTGGAGCTGACAGATTCTGTAAGCTAATGGCAGTAAGTCTGAGTGTTAAGTTTCAACTCACAAAATACTGAAAAAAAAGAAAGAAAGAAAAAGCAGAATTCATTCCTCTCTGTTTTTGCTTTTCGTGCTAGCTGGAGGAGCAAGCAAAGCCTTAACATAAAAACATGTAAGCCACAGTACAGCTATTACATACTGGAGAACACTGTTAATTTCACTTCACTGCACGTCACTGGCTGAATACCAACAGCTCACAATATATTACATTTGCTAGATTAGCCTCAAAACCTGCTATTTCTCCTGGCCGGGGTAAATGTTTGACGCCTCAACGAGCTTTGCCCGTCTTGATTTTTACGGGTTTCTCTCAATGTCAAGTCAGATAAAGAAAAACACTTTTCAATCCCTACTTTTTACGTTTCGTTGCTACCGCTACGAGTGACGCACCTGCCCCTTCTATTCAGGTTACTGCCAAGTTGACTGGGGGTTGGGGACGTGGTGATGGGTAGATTTATAAAGAGAGAAATGTGAGTCAGGCTCCTGCAAAGGGTCAGTGAGGATGGAGTCAAGGGGTTGGAGTTCAGGGCAGGGTCAAAGCAAATGACCACTCACATTTCAGGGGCGTTTGTTATGTAGCCTGATGGGGCTGCAGGTTTTCAAAAGGTTGATGTAATGCTTCCTTGAATAATTCATTCGGGTGATTTTAAATAAATTATTAACTTTGCTTTGGTCGAGGAAAAAAAAAATTATCTTAAGGCTATCATAGGACTGCAGTGATAAGTTCACTGTGTTGTATTTCCTCTGCGATAATTTGGCTGCCATGTTTCCACATGTTTGGCTTCACTCCTGAAGCAGAATAATCTGGAAGCCTCCCACTTGAAAATATTGTGGAACAAAACGCAGCAAGGCAGTTTTGTTTTCAAGGGGATGACTAATGATGCCAGTAAAGGGGAAACATTCTTCCTTTCACTTACGTAACACCACTACAGAGGGGCTGCTTTGGCCTTAAGCCTCAGACACAGACACAGACAGACACACACACACACACACACACACACACAGGGGTTGAGTCCCTCCTCTGTAATAATCCAATTGGCTGTAATGAGACTATAGTGGAGGCTGGGGCTCAGAGTTGGACTGGAACAGGATCAGGAGGAAGAAAGTGTAGAGTTACAACAACAACAAAAAAACCTGTCTTTACACAGACAGGAGCAGTGGTCAGATCTCTTGTAAACATGGCTCACTAACAAAAGAAGCTATAGGTGACTCATTTACTAAAACAGGCCTTGACAAAAGCACATCATTATCCATCTCCTATAGATTGTATTCACTTTGCTGAATGAAAGAACCTCTGATCACTTAAGGAGAGAATCGCTTTAATAGAAGTTGGTGATAATTAAAGAGAACACTGTCTGGCTGTCCCCATTCATTGGCACCTGCTGCACACTGACATTTAGCCACCCTTTCATTACCACGTTGGCTCGCTCTGAAGCTTATGATAGCTGCAGGGTACCAAAATTTCATGGGTCACGGGTTTGGGTTGCACTGCTGTTTAATTAACTATTGACTTTGCAAAGACTTTTCTCTCCCGTCTCCCACAACTCTGTAGACAGTATTAGCTCTGAGAAATACTTCAAAATTGTTCATTCAAGTAACCGCCAGGGCATAAAACTTTGGTTTTAAAACTTCACCTTTTCTAACATTTTTCTAATTAGTTAATTTATTTGAATTATTCATTCATTCATTTTCTGTTACTGCTAATCCTGTGTAGGGTAGCGGATGGGAGCTGGATCCTATCCCAGCTGACTCTGGGCAGGAGGCGGTATTTAATTTAGAGATACCAGTTCACATATATTACATGTTTTTGGTGGTGGGAAGAAGCCAGAGTACCCGGAGGGAACCCACACAGACATTGGGGGGGGGGACCCGCAAACTCCAGACAGAAAAGTCCCAGGTCCTCAGGTGGATTTCAACCCAGGAACTTCTTTCTTGCTGTGAGGCAACAGCTCTACCCACTACGCCACCATACAAATTATTTGAATCTTAGTTATTATTATTATTACTATACTGTACCTCCCCATGGAGGAAATTCTTTGTCTGCATTTGACCCATCCCTTAGAGCACCCAGGGAGCAAATTGGAGTTCAGTGTCTTGCTGCAGGGGACGGGAATCGATGCGGCAACCTTCCGATAAGTGGAAGACCTCCCCGAGCTACAGCCACCCCATTTTGTGAGCCAATATGTCTGCTCAGTACCATAATATGATTGCAAACATCTAACACTGAGGGAATGATCAGTCAGGAGGTGGCGGAGGAGGTAATTTGTTGAATTTGGATGTATTTACAGGAACTACAAATAAAAATGGATCCACCAACCTGGAAAGACAGCCACAGCAGCAGGTTCATTCAGGCAATTTGCCGTTATCGAAGCTTTTAGATGAGGGTGTAAACGTAAACGTGACAGTGCCTATAAGGAATAGCCTACACTGCAATCCTAAGAGGATAAAACGAGGAAAAATATTTATTTAGTTCTTCTTGCATGACTTTAACTGCAGTCTGAGACTTGGTTAAACCTCGGCTGAACTTTTTGCTTTACTTCATGTCATAAGTGGTTACGTTTAATATTCCCAGAAGGGGAGGCCGTGCTTCAGTCCCACCAAACATGATCCTGTAAGAGTGACGCCCACGTGCTTGACGTCTGAGTGTTTTGAAGCTAATCTCACGGGCTGATGGGAGCAGTGTGACATACTGGGCCCACACCCCTCATATATTCTTACTGGAATTTACAAGCTCTTTCTCAGAAAGTAGAAAGAGTGATGTCACATGACTCGCATAAGATTGTATGACACATATTGACATGACACTGTTGTTGTGACTGTCCAGTAATGTCAGAGGTGAGGTATAACGCAATATTTAATGCATAAACTTTTCTAATACTTAATGCTGAGTCATTTAAAGTGAGTGCCCATAGAACTACCATAACATTTACAGAATGAGAGGTAAATATGTAATGGTTCATCTAAGAAAGCCACAATATCTTTTCTGGTTCCTTTATAGTGTGTTTCTCAGTTGCCTATTATCCTTGGAAAGCAGCCCATTAACACATGAGTAATAATGGGGGATCTGACTTCAGGTGCATGCTAATACTGCTTACCATTTTGCAGATTAAAATTTACTAAGCTCTTTACTAAAATAGTTGGCATCAACTCCATTTTAGTGGAGGGGATTTATATATTCATAACGTTTTGCCCAAATCATTGTACTGTAAGTCCCCACAGAATTGAGTCAGAGAGCTGGAATTTTTTTATGGGCAAGATAACTTGTTTTTGAGTGGACTTCTTGTAAACTGCACACAAAGATCGATCAAATACTTGCCAAATGTCCTTCTCAATTCTGCAAATACTGACTGGTCAACCTCATAAAAAACTACAAGGTCCAAAACATTGACTCACTGCTGCAGAGAGATATGTCAGATTAAATTTAGAGGACACAGTATTTCTTCTGAACAACTTCTTGTGTAAGGTAGTCTGGTCAAGCACAGGTCATGGACAGTCTCGACAACGTTCTTAGCGCCTGTAGGTCACATGTTAAACTGTTACCAGGTCACATGTTAAAACTGTCACCGGAATCAACAAAATCAGAGCTCAATGGTCAGCACAAAGCAGGCTTACTGCCATTAAGCCATTGCACACATGCCCACGTTCTCTTTTGGTCACATGGATGAAGTTGAGGGCAACAAGTATAAAGCCTAAATCTAAAAACTCTTTCATGAACAATACGACTTATGTGAGCTGAACTACTTTGCCAGAAAACAGCCTTCACTCAGCCTCTTAGTTGATGTGAAATAAGGTCAGGTGAGTTAGCCATAATTACTGGTACACCATTAGTAACAATTGGAAATATCTGTTATTAATTAGTGAATATAAAGTTTGATCAAAACAAAGGTGTTATGCTTTTTTTTTTTAAACCACTGGATTAAAAACAAAACTACAAACTGGAAGAATATATTCATGTCATGTGTCTGTGAGTAAGGTGGTTTATGATCTTATATATATCTTATATATATATATATATATATATATATATATATATATATATGTATATATATATATCATACTACTACTACAAAACCCACTATGACATCTCATTGGGCGCACGTCCCTATGGCAGATGCCATGTCAACAAGATGTATTATTCATGCGAAGGGCAGTCTACCACAGATTTTACATTGTTTGTCAAATGAATGAGCTTTTTAACCTCAGAGGCGTTTGATAAAACTTTTCCCAACCCTTAAGAAAGATGAGCCCGTGAGAAACGTCTTCAGGTGCAGTTTTCCCTAATAAAAAAAAACCCTCATTTAAACTGTGGAGCTATTAAAGTTGAACAAGGGTAAGAAGACAAACCAGTCTGTCGCGGTCTCTATTTACTATTGCGGACACTGGTGTCTCCATCACACTTGACTGCACAGTTCTAAGCGTGGATAGCTGTCACGGCTGCACCATTATAATACCATTTCTGCGGCTATCGTTGACACAGCTAAAGCTACACTCACTCGCATCTTCAATTGGGTAAATTAACCTCTTTGCAGCTGAATATTTAAGGCAAACACATCTCATTAGTTGACCGAAATAATATAACAGAGAGCAAAACTCACCAGAAACATATAGATTTGGGTCTGTAACAAACCTACGGAGGCATAGGGTTTGGTTGTAGCATTTCCACTGGCATTTCGCAGTCGTTTCATTTGACAAGTAGACGTCCTAAAAAACGAACTTCGGCTCTCCCGCGTTACTAAAGCCTAAAAATAGCGAAAAGAACCATTTAACTGCATGTTGGTAGGGTCTGACTTCAGTTCTCAACTTTTCGGACGAGGCTACTTCTAAAAAGGGGCCGTCCGTTACAGACTTTACTACTGCTGGAGTGCTGCTGTGTCCTACAGTGTGTACACACGTGACCCTCCCCCACTGTCTCCTCGCTCTGTTCTCTCCTGCTGCTCCACGGTCGCGAGGCCGTCTCTGCTCTGATTGGACCGAGAGCAGGGAGGTGGGGCGCGAGGGAGACAGAGGTGAACGCACACATACTCAGGGCAACAAAGCAAAACAAAACAAACAACAATTACATTTAAAAAAAAATTATATCTACATTGCCAACCAGAATTGAAGGATGTTATGACATCATACCACGTTGTTTGTTTGTCTGCATGATATGACGGCATTTTTATGAAATTTTGTGCAGGGGTGGACTTTGGGCCAAGGAATAGTTGCTAAAATTTTGAGGCAGATGGAATGTATGTGGATTCTGAATCACTGTGTCATTTTCGTCAATATTGCAAGAGAGATGCTTTTTTTTTTTAAAAGCATCCTGCTAATATCATAATACATATTAGGCAAATCAAAATCAAAATACCAGTCATGGACAACTCATGACGTTCCTCTACTATGTGGAATTGGATCCTGATCCAGATCATAATCCGGATTTGAGAGATTAAAATATATGTTTGGAGGGGGATAATGTGTTGTTTAGTAACAGAGAGGGGTAGAGACAGGGCACTGCCATCAATATGTCGCAGAGATGCAGGTTCAAAATCATTCAGTTGGATTTCATGCATGGGTGAGAGGTAGGAAGTTATATCTAGATGAAAAATGATGGTACTGCTCCGTTTCATCTGTATCACTGAGATTTAAGAAAACGTGCACAAATGTGGATGACGTCCCTGTTATGTACGCATAGTGAACCCTCCGCAAGTAAGCAAACTTCTATTTCTTTGGCAAACAAACTTCTACCTGCCTTGGAGGAGCTTTCACATTAACTTTTATTGGCAATTGTCAATAGCCAGACCAGTCTCCAGGGACCGACAGGCCTATTTTACAGGTACAGTGTGAGCAGTCAGGTCCTGGTTTGACAATTGAATAGTACAATGTGAGCACATATATCATGAACAATTTAATTTGACAGCATGAATTAGAATTTAACAACAACAGTTTTAAAATTGCATATTGTTTGACCAGCTTAACTCAGACCGCTGAAGCCAGATATGACAGTAGTTTCAGATAAACCATTGAACATCTTTGTCCAGGAGGACCACATGGATTTTGTCACCATCTCTTACAGTGAAAGTGCATTAGGAAGGGTTCTCTAAATGGCCCATATGAGCAAGAAAACTAAAGTTAGATAAAGCAAAAGCAAAACAAACTTAGAAAAACTGTGAATGTTTCCCTTAAAAGAACATGTTATCAAGACTGAAAACAGCCCTAGAACGTTGGAAGGGGTTGTGTTGGAGGGGGTCACGTTGTTTCAGGATCCTGTGAGATATGAAATATGATCCAAGCAAAGCCAGTTGGAGAAAAAGGCCATTGTGTTTGACAGATTATCTGTCAGAAAATTTACATTCTCGCATCAGATATTAAATGCCATCCTTAAGAGAATACATTTCTCCATCAGACAAATGTCTGTCGATGTCTTAAATGTTCTCGGCAGTCCTATTTGTCTTAAGGGAAGGCAAACAAAGTCCCTCTCTCTATGAATGAAAGAAAATTAATGTTGTGTTTGAAATCTCAAAGGCAGAATAATGGTGGCAAGATGAATACCATTTTCTGAAGAACAATAAATACAGCATGTTAGAATGGCTGTTTGATGCCTTTGTGTTGTTCTCTTGAATGGAAAATTAACTGAAGTTTGTTAAGAAGATTAAGGACTATGATGTTAATTCTTGAAGCACATATAATAATACTGACACGGAGAACAATGTTTATGGTTTGTTTGAACTTCAGCTAATTTCATGAACTACTCTGATTGTCCATTTACAATGAATCAAGTTAGATAGTAAGTCAATTGTTTTTATTATAAAGCCTACAGGCTGTGCTATGTGACTTCGATATTATTTTTCTGTTACACAGCTGTAATGATTTCAAAGTCCCATAGTGATAATCCTTACAGTGCAGTATTAACTTTTAGTGAGTGCTGATGATTCAAACAGAGATTGCACACAGCCTAAATGTCATGTTGAGTTTTATGGCAATTGTCACTGCAAAAACTTAGCTCATTTAAAATAATTGGCAAACTCTCTCCATGGGCCTAAGATAACATTGCACATGCAGCATGGTAACATCAGGTCTTAATCAGTGCTTCACTGTGTGCGGATCCATCCCTTAATTTCCTGCTCAGCACCAGAGGGGAAGGAGGGATACTGCAACAAAGCGCTCGAGTGAAACCTGAAGGTCCACTGTGTTAAAAGAACCTAGAAGCACATATTTCATTAAAGTCTAAAGGAATGTCCCTTCAGCTCTAATGAATCAGTTCTAGGCAAGCAATAAAAATGAAATACTGTACTAAAATACTTTCAGAATGTACAGTTTCAAAACAAAATGCCTTTCTATGACTTGGTAATCTTTGTAGAGTGTGAGTAGGAGTACTGGACATAGGTGTCTTGTGCCACATAGAGAGAAATGAAATGGAATGAATGTCTTTTCAGTTATTAGCCTCTTCCTCAGTCAGAGATATATGCACCCACACAAGTGTAAAGTTTGAGAATGTGTCCAACTTGATGACTGACCCTCCAGGAAACTGTAACTCAAACTGTAACTAAAAGTGTTCCCTAGTTGTAGATATCATTGAATCTAATCAGCCAAGTAGGAGGAGAGAGAGCTCTGTGAATAATGAAAGTCACTTTGCCACTTATCATTAAGACAAACGACAAACAATGTAATGCATCAGATCTACAACTACATTCCAGGGGAAAAACGTCTTGTAATATCAGATGTCACAAAATGGTATTAACAGTGGAAATATATATTCTTTCCATTTTGCATGTGCTATAGTGATCACTCATGCATGCAAGAGGGAGTATTGCATCTCAGGAGTGAGTCTTAAATCTCAAGCCCTACACTTTCCATAGCTACAGATGATGGAGCCATATAAGAATTAGTCAGGATTGAATAATGCTATTTCCAGCATAGGTATATGGAAATATTCACCAGTTCACTGAAGTATGTTGATGATGGCTCTGCAGGATCTCCATTACACAACATGGATGACATGACAGCAATGGCAAAAGCTGAGACACAATATTAAATGTGCCAGCATGACACGTCTAGAAACATTAGATCTATAAGTCTCGTCAGCACACAATAAGGGAGAGTGTAATTCGGTCTGTGCATGCAATTGTTGGTAAGTTTAGAATGTGGCAGTTTAGCAAAGGCTTTTTCTAGTTTCCAGCCTGCAGAGTTAAGTGAGACAAAACAGCAACAAAGCGCTGCTGTTTGACAACCAGATGGAAAATCCGTCTTGTTCCTCGCCAGCTATGGCCTTGATTTCTGTCTTTTATCTCTGCTTTTCGACTAATTATGGCACAGCAGTGGAGCAGCGCTCACAGGTTTCTGATTCCTGCAAAAGTATCACCCTGGAGACAGAGATTAGGGTTGTTCGAGCAATTATACTGTTGACTGTGTGTCCTTATCAGATCAGTCAGAAATTTCCATATTGATAGTAGAATACAAAGCGACCATTCATGCACACATCTACTAAAAGCTTTTGTTAATACAAACAGTGTCTTGTACTTCTTCGTCATGGAATTACATGAAAAGTTGAGGAGAAGATAAGAAATTTGCTTTGTTTAATTTCAGATGAAATACGATTATATGAAATAATTACCCAAACCCTTGCAAATTCTTCATCACTTACAGTCTCACTCTTTGTCATTTGTGTGTGAAGGTCGAGTGTTAATGCAACAATCCTTTACATATAATATTCTGAGTTGCACTACATTGGTCAGATTCATTTTACTGTATATGCTCGTGCACAGCTTAAAGTTTTCTTTAGCTTGTATGGCTAATAATACAAGCTTGTCAGCTGATTCTCTATTAGATCTATGATCAAATAAAAAAAAAAAAGAATCTGTCCATGCAGATAGCTCATGATCATATGTGTCAAACTATAAGATAATTGTAGCATGAATCCAGGTATATATTCAGGTAAACACCAGGAGGAATAAAAAATGCTGTGAAATGAAGGCTTTTAGAAATCCTTTGTTTGTTCTGTATTATATTTATATTTACTTATCACATAATTGTGCTTAACTCAATGTGAATAACTCAAGTTTCTTTTACCTCTTGATTGCATGTTTAAATAGAGAACAAATGTTGATCAATGCTGGTTTGTGTGGCAGTTCCTGTTGTGGTCATTAACAGCAGCGGGGGGGAGAAGAGAGTGTTAGTGTTCAGGGCAGAGTGGACCATGGGTCTGAGGACTAAATCACAGTTTATCCCCAATCAAGCTCTGAAATCTGTTCCTATTCTTGGAAGCCTCGGCACCGCTGTAAGGCTCTGGTCTGCATTTACTTTTCCCTAAAGACTTTAGGCTGCATGACGACATATGGCTTGTTTTCAAATGAGAGTCTATGCTCAGCCTTAGTCAGCCCTGGATGCATGTCAGCTGTTTACAGTCACTTTGGCACCAGATGGGCATAGACATGTAATGTGAGTCTAATGATAATGATTAAACCACAGTGTCTGTGGGCACACTGAAATTCTGAAATATTTCATCAGATTATGACTTAAAGTCACGTCTTTTCTCACGAGGAACTGCCAGCCACAGCACAAGACGTGCTACTGTATTGAAAGATGATGTTGTCATAAAGTTTTATCATATATCATATTATATCACAGCAGCAGACACACTTCAGTGCCTGACCTTTACATCTTTTTTTTTATGTGGAGAAATATATAGAGGCAAAAAGTACAACACAGCAGTTGCATGCTGTGCGCATGCCTTTAAGCTCAGAGGCCTGGGAGTGCACATTAAGCTCATTAAGTCTGTGGCGGAGATTATGGTGTGTTGTAGACCAGGCACCAGCGTCCAGTGGCTGGAACGTCTCCTCATTTTCAGATGGCAGGGAGGAAGTGGCTAAATGAGGGAGGAAAAGCTACTCCTAATCACTTAAAATGTAATCCATAATGTGTTGCACCCACCCATACTACTAAAAACAAACAAATGCAGTGCTGTGTACTGCAGGAGAGCAGAGCTCGAATAAGGCGAGCTCCCATGATAATCCAAAACAAGTTCAGAACATAAACATCAAGATGAACCCTGCAGCTTGTTTTTATTTTTCCATGCACCACAACCGATTCAGCACCACACTGAGATCTGACATCCTGTCACACAGGTTCTTGGAAAAAGGCTTCCCGTGTAGCAAGATGCGTTTTTATTACCACGTATTATACACTCCATGCAAGTGCTTGTAGAGGGAGTGGATGTGTGTAATGGCCATGTGTGTTAACATAAAAAAGTAATAAAATGTTTGGATGGTTGACTTGGTGGGTGAATATCCATACAGACGATGGTGTTGCTGCAGAGAAAGAATGAGATACCAGTGCAGCCTGGATTAATATAACACCACATAAGCCTGTCTGCTCAGATGGTGTCTCTGTGTGTTTCCCTGCTGGGACAAATGATGCTTTGGAAAGATTTTTGATGATGAATTTTGATTTCCCTCTCCCATCTGTCTCTCTCTTACCACACTCCCCTCCCAAAAGATGTATTAACCTTTGGGCTTTTCAAGCTCAATAATGACATGAGCAGCACTGATTTCTGCCTTAAACTAAGCAGTGGGCCTAGGCAGAAGATGGCAAATAGCACATCTGCTACAGCGGAGCTATTTAGTCTTGTCTTATTTTGGGAAACTTATGAAACCCAAGCACTAATATTAATTAAAAAAAGGTGTTAAGTGGTTGGACAAACTTTCCTTTTATCATTTCCCACTGAGTGAGACCGTGCATGTCCGTTCTGTAAATAAATAAATAGACTGCCATGTGCAGAGGAAAACTAATACTACTCCTCTTCCCTGTGGTGGTCCTCAGGGTTCCACTTATGGCTTCTTTTAGTTTACCGTGTTCATAGTTTCTCTTGAACAAATAGGATATATTTTAAAGAAGGTATGTCACTGCTATGCAGATGATATATTTCTGCATATTTCATGACTTATTAAATCAAAGGGAATAAAACAGGTAACCTGAGTTGTGGGTCACGTTTGACCAGGCCTTGATAAGTATGTATATACAGTAAATGGACTGCAGTTAAATAGGCCTTTTATTCATTTACAGTTAGCCTTTTTACACACACTGATAGCACTGAGTTACCTGTCCTTCTCTGGTCTGACTATCAGGGGCCTTTGGTGGTCTTTCTCCCCAAACTAAAACTTCTCCCTAAATGTGTTTGGTTTTCATATTAGTAATGTATGTAATATGAATTATTTTATATTATTCTGAAGTAGTTTTTAATGTTTGCTCACAAAGCATTATGCTAATAAACATACAGTACTTTGAAAATGTTTTAATTGCTAACTCAACGTGTCCTCTATGGAGTGTTACCGCATTAATGAATCATGACTGATCCTGACTCTGCCTACATCAGCATGTAGACATAAAAATCTCCTGCAGTAGGATAGCATTAGAGAAGCCTACGTAGCTTGTTGTAAGTGTGTACAACTGTAAAATGGATATGCAAGGTGCCTTAGGTGGTGCTCAAGTGCAGGGATACAAAACATACTAGCAGCTATTTCCATCTAGATCTTCTGCTTTTAACTTGTCCTCGGCAAAAGAATGAGCACTGACCTCAGGTCAGCCTTGTAATGTATCCTTTTCAATAACATCCACCTCAGCTGTCTGCATAACAGTAGTCTTATGGCACGTTCCTTGGATTTTCTTTGGCTCTCGAGGGACATTTTTCTGTTGCTTTTTGTCACAGAGTATAGGAATCTAAATCAGGTCAGTTTGCATGAGCCGTTTAGTGTAAAAACAATCCAGAAGATCGGGGTGACCTCCATTAGGAAAGTGAGTGATTAAATAGCCTCCTGATCATGTGCTCTGTCTCTCGCTGGCAAATTGATCATCACTGCAATTTTACTACAGGTGGATAAACTGCATGCACTCAAAGGCTCATTTAAGGAACTATGTTGCTGAAGCTATAAACTTAAACATGAGTGAAATCATACTTATGATATAGGAAAAGACAATCATTTCATTAATGTATGCAGGTAAACAAACATTAAGCTCTATAGTCATGCTCAGCTATTTGCCTTTGTTTGGGTTGCTGAGCCTGGGGAGGCCATGCAAATCCTCTTGTGCCTAATCTAGTTAAGGTATTTAGTTTTAATCACTTTTATTATATAAGAGTCTTGTGTTTTTTTGTGAACCTCTTTTGTTCTCTGTTTGTTATAATGGTACAATAAAAATGACATGGACACAATTACATTAAGTTAAAAAAGGCATGAATATGAAATTATTTTAAAAGTCAACATTATCCTTAAATACTCTTAAAAAAAAAAGCCAGTCAAAAACAAATCAACTCGAAGACCTGTTTTAGGTTCATATGTTCTCATGACATCTTTCCTGTTTTCATGGTTTCTTTGTCTCAATGGGACGGAGAGGAGTGGTAGGGCAGCAGGGGATCTGGAGAGGGCCCCCTGGACTCCCACATCATGGACCCTCTGATCCATTCTGGTGTGGCCATAAGCCAATATTATTCCACTGTTTGGTTCCACCAGATGCGGCACCACCATTGGTTGGGCACTGTCTGGCCCTGGTGAGCACTTCTAAGAGGGATTAGTTGCCTGTTGTGGTGGATCGGCAAGAACAGTGGGAGGGTGTCCATGCACACACAGCTGTGTGTTTGTGTGTTTCATAATGCTCTGGCCTCTGGCCTGTCTGGCTTTGGCTCCAACCCTGAACCACCTTTCCCCCCCACTGACCTCACAGTTCAGGGAGCTCTCAGACAGCAGACAGCAGGAACTCAGAAATTTCTGGAACAGCATGAAAGGTTTCAAAGAAACATGATTCTCCCTGAAGGATTGTGAAAGAAACGGTACAGTGTATTATCTATAAGTGTTGTCTTTGTTTCAATGGCTTCAATTGGTCAGGATTTGTATAGCCTCACACATATTTCAGGCATTCATCAACAAATAGTCTCAGAATATTATTTCTTGGGTAAATACTGTATATATATATAAGCCAATGTTGCATTAATACCATATTAAAGATGTATATTCTGAACAATTATTGGCTCAGATTAAATAATCCCCTTAAAAAAAAGAACAACAATGTGTTTTGGGCCAAACTGCTCCTAGATCTGCTGGTACCCATCCTGGCAGAACCAATTGCTTCTGTACAGGTGAAGTTGCCAAGTTGTGTTTCAGTGACTGTGGTCATATTTCAAGCTCCACAGCAGCTCCACTCTTAGCTGGTGACAGTTTCTATTTACAGAAAACAATCCCCATGGACATAGAGTTGGTGGAAAATATCGGATGATAAATGTCTCATGGAAAGAAATGTCTCAATACCAGACTTAAAAAAGAGACTTTCTCAGAGAAATATCTAAAAACACTCAGTAACAGTTATTATAGGCTTTGCAAGTGTTGGAAATCGACATAATCCCAGCAATTCATGTCATCACATGAAGGTTTTAAAGCTGTTTGTCATTTTTGTAGATAAAAATAGTGTTCTCACATTTATGGTATGTGAAATGGAAACAGTTTTTGGGAGTTTTTGGGAGACTCACCCTTACCCAACCAGGTCTATTCAACTTTTAAAGGCACTGTTCATCCCAAAATCAAATATATATATTTTTCTTCTCACCTGTAGTGCTGTTGATCCTTCTAGATTTTTTTTTTTTTGGTGTGAGTTGCCAGGTTTTGGAGATATCGGCTGTAGAAATGTAGATAAGATAAGGTATACTTTATTGTCCCAGTGGGGAAATTCTTTGTCTGCATTTGACCCATCCCTGAGGGGCAGTCGGCAGCCCTTATGGCACCCGGGGAGAAAATTGGGGTTCAAGTATCTAATAATTATTATTATTACCAATGTGAGTATTATTTACGATCCTCTTTGTCTCTAATCAAACCACTTCAAGAAATTGATTACCTCCTGCTTTTATTATGTGTGATTTCTTGGAACTGCTTTCTATCATGAGACATTACGTATGATAGGAGCAAAAACAAGGGCATTCTGAAACTGCAAATCTCCGCCAAGGCTGAGCATTCCCTTCAAAGGTTATCCCCGCAACTTTTATTCCTTTTCATATGTAACATCTGTTTTTAGATTATTTCATCATGAAAACATACACATTGAACTTGGGTCCGTCCATAAGTTTTAGCACAGGGAAAGCAGCTGTTCCAGAAAAGTCAGCATTTCATTTTCTGCTGAATGGTTCTTTCTTAAATTTAATCAACTGTTCTCATGCCCAGTGCCTCTGATAAAGGTTTCATGCAAATCTGTCTGTAATGTTTTAAGATAAATGGCTGCCCCTGGGGTCCTCGAAATATTGAAGAAATTTAATTCTGGGAAAATTCATTCTTCAGGACAATGCCCACTCCTCCACTGAGTTTCATAGTAACATATTGAGTAGCTTCAGTGTAACTTGAGTGTAATTGACTTATCATGCAACGGTAAAGAAAGTAAAAGAAAAGTAAATCATGGATCTTTTATCTGAATCAATTCCAGCATGTAATGGGGCTCTTCCCTGTTGTGTAATCCTGCAAACAGATGGACAAACTGACAAACGGAACCGATCACTTAACCTCCTTGGCGGAGGTGAAAGAGAATCCAGCAGTAAAAATGAGTTCAAAGCTGTTTGCTCTCATTCTTTCAGTGACCCAGAGTTTTGTTTTAGGCTTAGGCGGCACTGTTTTCTCCTTTTCCTTCAACCGCTTTTCCTCAAAGACTTTCCCAATAAATTGGAAAGCGGAGTGGTTTGCAGAAAATGCTGTCCTTCCAAACCTTTTATCTTCGAGGCCTTAGTCCGCACACAGCATTACTAACTTCGTCCCTTTCCTCTCACTCTCTCTGTGTGTCTCTGTGTGTTTGATGTCGTGGTTTGGCTGTTCCCTAAAGCATTCATTTCAGAGTGGTCACTTTGGGCCTCATTTTGACTCACTGGCTGTCTGCCTACAGCCTGTGGTCTACCATCCACTACAACAACTGCCTGTATTTATGTGTGTGTGTGTGTTTGTGTGTGTATGTACAGTATTTCTTATTGTGCAAAAGTATTGTACATTCCACAATAAACTATCTGCTGCATACTGTATGTTGTTTTATCTGCAAAAAAGAGCTTTTTGACTCTGTAAATGTAGGTGGAGCATAAAGAAAAGCCCCTGGTTGTCAGCCAGTGCAACAAACAACCTCCAGTCAGCTGATATATTTCAGCTCCATCCATCATGCCGAAGCGCACTGTGTATTGCAGTAAGCTCAAAAGCCTATTAATACACTCCTGGGGAAAAAAAAATTAGGTAACCTCTTATCAACATATTCTGTGCAATTACTCTTTCTTTTATTGAATGGAGGCAAAACATGTAACAATGGAACACAAATATGTGTGATATGTATCTGTGTAAGCATGGTTTAAAGTTTTTTCTTTTTTGGAGGGAAATGAACCCACAATGACCACTAAAAGCCACTAACTACCACATTTATGCAGACGACCTTCACCTGTCACTGCCAACCGTTATTGTTCACTGTGTACCTGTCAGTGTTTTGTTCCAAATTTAATGTTCAAATTTAATGCCTGATATCAAATGGTATTCAACAACATCTTTCCACAGGCCCCAGCTGAACATCGAAAGCTTTGTCGAGAGGCTAACATTGCCGAATGAATGCCTTTTTACCTTTTGCTATTATTTTACCCACCAAAACCTCTTTGACACTTTGAGATTTTTCATTAGGATCTTTTTATCGTGTATGTATGATGCCTGAGGGAAGTTCAGGCATTTTGCCTCTGAAAAAAACGTTGAGAGAGAGAGAGACAGGAAGTGTACAAGTATCAGGAACTCTTTGAATTAGGAACAAAGAGCCCAGGGACCTTGCTGTTTATGGCTGTCGATCTGCACATGGAGTTTGTCTCTGCTGCATGCTTGTTTGAGCTTTTCACTGTGAATCAGGTCAGGCTCTCTGAGTGTGGAGAATTGAATTGGTGTGGATGTTTGTACAAGGGAAGGGATGACAGCAGGGGAGGAAATGCTAATGATCTTTATGGGCAATAAACAGGACATATATCTTCAGGTTGATAGACCCACATGACCTTTGTGGTGATTTAGTTACACTTAGGAATCTGGGTGAGTGTCTTGGGAAACCTGATGTTAAAATGTCCTGGAGTTCTACTGAAGGAGATGAGAAAACACAGAGGCTGAGACGCCCTCACTCAGTTTCAGTATCTGGAGTATGTCGTAAGTATGAGTATTTTATCTTGAGCTATTCTTTCTTTCCAGGAACCAGAACATTTCTGCTTCACTGCTTTCTAAAACCCCTTCATACAAAATAGTGTTCAAATTTCCACCTCTGTTCAGACTCATTGACTCACTAACATTGATAAGTCTCCTTCAGAACTTTTTTGTAGCTATATCAATCTTTCCGATGTCTCCCAGTCTTTGACCTGTGTGTATTTGTGTGTGTTAAGCATTTAAAGCTCTCTGTGTTGTACTTTGTCATCAAAGAGGATCACTTTTAAAGGCTTTCACAGTGGATGTATACAGACCTCCTGCTCCAACTTTTAATGGTGCGGAACACCTCCACCTTTCTTGTTTTTCTCCCTCACCTCCCATAAGCTTCTTCAGGCACTGCCAAGTCTGATGAGATGGCTTTAGGGCCCCTTCATCAGATAACATTGAGACTGATACGGCTTGTCTGCTGCCTACACTCTGAGAGAGGCCTTCGTTTAACAAATATTCCTGTTCAGATAATAGACCACAAAAGATGAGGGTAACATATTTTTTAAAGATTTGTCTCAAAGAAAGAGTTAAGCATTTTGGGAAATATTGGCTATCCTGCTGAAACTTAGGTGAAAAGATTGATATCATTCTCATGTACAATAAATATGACGGTAAATCCAGCAGCTTTGCAAAGAGACTGGAAACAGTGGAAAGAGCGAGCCTGTCTGTCTACCAGCACTTCTAAAGCTAACTAATGAACACAGTACATATTGTTTGCTTAATCCTTGCAAAAACCTAAGTGCAAAAACAACATTTCATGGTTTCACACAATTTCTTGGTGCTTTTGCTAATCCTTAGTTAGAAATGGATGGTTTTTGCATAAATGCATTTGTTAAATTGTTAAGAGGTGCAGATTTAAATACTTAAGGACAAAGCCAGACTAGTTGTTTCTCGTGTTCCCAGTCTTTATGCTAAACTAAGCTCACCTTCTACTGATGTTATCCCATACTAAAAACAGACACATCCATCCATCCATCCATCCATCTATCCATCTATCCATGTATCCATCTATCCATTAATCCATCCATCCATCCATCCATCCATCCAAGAATTCATGAATCCATCCATTTTCTTCTGCTTATCCAGCATCGGGTTGCATTGGCAGCAGCCTAAGCAGAGTATTCCAGACATCCCACTCCCCAGCAACACTTTCCAGCCTCTCCAGGAACATCACAAGGTGTTCCCCGGCTAGATGAGATATGTAATCCCTCCAGCTAGTTCTGGGTCTACCCTGGGGTCTCACACCACCACAACTGGCAGCAGCTCTACTCTGAGCTCTTTCCAGATGTCGATGCTCCTCACCCTATCTTTACGGCTGAGCTCAGTCACCCTGCAGAGGAAGTTCATTTTGGTCGCTTGTATCCGAGGTCTCAGTCTTTCGGTCACTGTCCAGAGCTCATGATCATTGGTGAGGGTTGTGACGTAGACTGATTGGTAAATAGAGGTCTTCCCCTTCTGGTTCAGCTGTCCACAAAAACGGTATATTTCCTGGCTGCTCAAACATCTTCACCCTTTACTTTATGTTCTTCCCAAAACTGGCAGAAAATATTTTCCAGACATGTGCTTTCAGGGTTACAGAGTAGAAAATATGCCATTCCCACACCATCCAAGAGAGTATAGTGATCTTGTTTGTTCTTTTTAATGCTTCAAAAACGTTTCTGACACCTGCTGATGTCAGTGTTTTTTTATTGTGGTCTCCTTCCTTTTAATCACCCGGTGTGGATTTCTCTTAGGCAACTTTGCATTGTTGTACAACATATGAAATCCACATGTTTTGTAATCAAAATGCTCTATACGTTCTTAATGTGGTTATGGCTCATGTTGTAGCTTCACCACCAGATCAGACAAAAACCACAGTTTCTAAGAGATTTGTCTTTCTGCACACTTGTGGTGAACCAAATGGCAGCCAGCGGGGGATCTAACTTCAACCAGCCATTTGTAGAAAATAAAGCCACAGGAATAGGACCACATGTTTCACAGTCACGTAAGGTACAAGTTGGCTTAAAAGTAACAGCAACAGCTCAAGCCGTGATTTCTCGCTGGAAAATATATGCTCTATAATAAAAAAACACATCAAAGGGACCTGAAAGAAGTATGCCAAAGTGGCTTGAACAAATTTATATAAACTCTTTCCCTTAATCATTCCCTGTCAGCACTGGTAGGCATAAAATCTGTCAGATAAAACCACACTCAAATGTACTATAGCTAATATACCAAGGCGAAGCAAAAGGCTTCTTTCTAACAGGCTAGCAGGTGTCCAATAAGTACTTTTTCAGCTGCCATGGTGAAATAGGGTGAAATGACAAAGTTGGATGACCTTTTAGACATAGCTTACTTTTTCCTTATGTATGTTACCATGGTATAAAGCTATAAAACTCTCTGATTTGTGACATTTTAGAAAATAATTCCTGCGGAATTCCCTGAAGATTGCCTAAGACTGCCTAAATCCCTAAAGATTTGTGGCCTCTGCCTCGCAACCTATTTTGACATATGAACAATTCATGGAAATATTATTGAAAATGCAATGGCCAAGTGCAATATTCAAATTGCAGGAGCCACATTTTTTTCGATAAAGGTAAGAGCATTCCACAAAAATGAAGCACTGAAATCATATTCTCCAGATGTATGGGAAGATCTGTTCCGTACAGCCCATGGCAAAAATCACATCATCATCATGTTTAGATTTTATTTCTGTGAAAATGAAAAGCAAAAAATAGGAAGTCATTACCCAAATCACAAATACAAAATCAGTTGAAATGACTAAAATATGATTTTTCTTGCATATTGTTCAGCCCAACTCAGTGAGTTTTTTTTTTCATACCCACTTGCTTACTATCTTTTTTTGGCATCTAAAACAGAGCAATTGTCCTTGATAGCACCACAAAGCTAAGCTCACTCGATGAGGGAGATGCTTTTAATTCTAAATCCATGTTCTTGACCTACTTTTCAAATAATACCAAACTCTCAAGTCAGGAAGAAGAGAGTGTGCTGTACTTTTTTATATAACCGTTCTCTCATAATCCCCATCGCTGCACAAAAGTTCCTCTAAAGTTCAAAGTGTGATATTTCTCTCCTTGGGGGCTATGCCATGTAACACTGCAGAGCTAAGAGAGTTTGAAACTATGCATGTGCATGGGGTCCGTTGAGCTTGCTCTAATGCAAATTATATGGATGACTGGCCATAAGAAATCTCCCAGTACAGTGGAAAGCTTAAGACTTGTTTTAGTACAGAAAAGACTGAAATTAAAACATCTCTTATGGTCATAATGTCTCTGTGGTCATGCTGCCTGTTTGGGCTTATAAAATTAAACAGAGTAGGGCATACAGTCATGCAGATGTTTTTAAGTTTGAAAATGAAAGTGTTCTAGTCTAATATAAATACATGTGAAAATGTGAATAATAACAATCATTGTGCATTTATTATAGACTGAGTGGGTGTCTGCTTTAGTGGCTCCAACAGTATTAATTACTGGCTTCTTTACAAAGTGCACAATGATGCTGTGACTCTTAAAAATAGGGAAATAAATAAAAAGCTTTCTGGCATAATTAGATGTACTATTAAATCATCACCTTGACCATGAGAATTATCTGTTGATGCCACGCTTCCTGCCACAATGATGGAGGTCTGGACAAACTAACACTTCATAGCTAAAAGGAAAAGGGCACTGACACTGTGGGCTACTGTCATTATTCAAACCTGTCACATTTCTCTCTTCTCAGTGACAAACAGTTATAGTCATCCCTCCATATAACTCATTTTATTTCAGATCCCACTCACAAACCCATAATAAAACTTGGCGGAATCTTGAACCAAATTATTTGTGGCATTATTGAAGTTACAGGAATTAAGCCAAGGTAATGCTGAATTTGTTCTTTTGTTCTAATGGTTTAAATTCTATCATCAAGATGTAGGCTGCGTCCATATTCAGAGACAGGAACGGTCAGAGGAACACAGCCAATGAAAAGGGGCCCCTCAGAGGACATCAAGACCAGGCTGAACCTGTACACCGCCCACAAATGAGACAGTACTGTAGGCCTATGGCGGACAGTCCATTACTTATAAAGTAATAAACTTCTATTTTTATTCTGAGAAAGTTTTCCTCAAAGTGTAGCACTTGAGTTAAATTCGCTTAAACTAGGATATTCAATTAATCAATCAACCTGCAAACAATTGATAATAGGCAACTGTAAATAGTGCAGGATTTGCCACTTGTACCCTCCGAACTGAAGCAAATTAAGGCAGTATTTTCTGAACATGGGTACGTGTATGACCCAAAAATTAGTTAATATTGTGATGGTCCTTGCAGGGTCGACTGTTTCCCCCTTCCTTGTGTTCTTATCGTTTTCCCCTGTCATTTCTGTCTCTCTCTTTCTCTTTTTCTCTGTGTGTCTGTCTGGGTGTTGGAATCTGTTCCTCCCCTGCTGCCAGCTCACCTGCACACCTGAAGTCCATCTACTATCAAGCTCCTGCTCCATATACACCCGGACTCTGCACTCATTCTCTGCCAGGTAGCTCTGTCCTTCTGTCTGCCAATCGGTAGCTACGACTCGGCCGACTTTGAGTTTTAGTTTTCTAGTGTTTGTTTAGAACTTGTTTAACCTTTTGCCTCCTCTTTCTGCCACTGCCTGCCAGCCTATACCACTCTCCTTCCCTGCCATCCTCTAATGGCCACACACTCCTCTGGAAGACTTTGGTTCACCACCTCACCCGATTACTAATTATTCAGGTCTAAAGAAATTTCCATCACATAACAAATATTTCTTTTTGATGATCTAGAATTTGTTGTTACAGTATGTCTGCATAACAAAATGGAGCAGCTAATCTTTAACCGTTGAAACAATGTTGGCAAAACACATTTGTTGTGCTGTTTTCAGAGCAGCACTGTCAGCATGGCGCTGTGTGCCTCCCGCTCTGTCTGTACCGCTACACTCTGGGCCTTTCAGCCTCCCCATTCTGGGCCCCCATCCCTTCCAAAGCCCTCCTCCTCTATTGTTCTTATGTTTGGTGTTTTGTTTGAGGCCTTCCCTTAACAGAAATGCGGGCTCCAACTTTCCTATTTATAACATCTCCCTCTCTGAAATTCCTACCCTGCTCACAAAAAAAAGAAAAAAATGCAATATCAAACACTGATCAGAGGAAATTGCCTGATAAATCATTGGACCGTGTCTTTCTGCTTCCATCATGTATCATCATTCTCTCTCTTCTCCCTAGACATTCCCCTCTCTCTGCAAGCCAGCAGCCCTGTTTATTGGCCTTTTTAATGCATTGTGGGAGGTTTGTGTGGAGGTAGAGTTGAGGTGGCCACCCTTGTCTGGAAACCTTGTTTTATGGGAGGTCTACATTCACCACACAGATTTTTCTAGACACATGCAGACTTTAGCAGATGGCATAATGTTGGAGATACCCACCTTCCTTTACCACACAGAACTGGAATCAGGACATTGTTGGAGCATAATACATTGTCCTTATATTCCTCATGTGCACTTTATTTATGTATTTAAAGGTGGTTTAAAGGTGGTGATATGTTATGTGAGCATAGTGAGGTCATGTAGAGGTGGGACTCTATGTTTATAGCCAACACATGGAAGACCTTGGGTAGGTTCACTGAACCACAAGGGTGTCATTACACAGTTTTTCTTACATCAGCCACATTTCCTTCGCACCCTAAAAACACAGGACTGTAATGCAAACAAAGAGTGTGCCTCTGCTCTGTCCAGAAACACAAAGACGGATTGAGCTGTGAGAAAATCGTCCCTGCAAGCCTCTCTGAACCCCCTGCATGGGTTTGGTTTGGTCACATCTTAAACTTGAGTCACTCTGCTGCAGCTGTGCAGGCGAGGCAGTCTTCAGGCTTAACCAGCTTGTATAAGAAAGCCTGAATAAATGCATGGGCCTCCCTGTGCTTTCAATCAGATAAGAGTAAGTCCAGGGAGCAGGCATGGACTTCTATGAGCATTCCTCTGCTGCTACACACAAGGCAGCTTTTGTCTGCCCTCCATATCTGAGGCCCCTGTTCCAGCGGCAATGCAGAATGCATGCTGTTTATTAGTTGTAGATGCCTTCCCTACTGGATCACATAGAAAGATGATATGATCAGTGTGATGTGTGTCTACCATAAGGCCACAATGCTGAAGTATATGACAATAAATGGCACAGAGGTACCAGAGAGTCAGTCACTACCTCTGCATATTATGGGATCATTATGTATGGTTTGGTTACACCTTTGTTGTACCTTGCTGCATTCACTGCTTGTAGTAAAACTGAGAAAACCCCCCACATAGTATGAGTGAGCTATGCCACAATAAAATCGGAGGTGCTAATATGTCGTAATATATCATTCAGCTGAAGCTATAGGAGGCTAATTGTCTTTACTGGGACACACATGGTAAGTTTGGAACCCTCTAAGGCATTTCCGGCTTTCTGCACCTGGATGCATTAAATTCAGAGCGACTATGCAACACAAATAAAAAGACAGAGAAAAAAGGATGATATCTTCTGCCAGCGATGTTATGGTTTCATCTGTGTCCGTTTGCTGCTTGGTTACACAAAAACTACCTGACAAATTTCCACTAAACTTGGTAGAAGGATGGGGCACAGGCTAGGAAAGAATGCATTATATTTTGGTGGAGATACGGATAAAGGGATGGATCCAGGAATTTCTTTCCACTTTCTTTAATTTGGAATTTTGGATGTTCTTCAACAATTTCCCTAATTATGCAAAACCCAAGAGACAGATTTCTATGAAACTTTGTGGAGGGCCTGGAGGCATGGGTCAGGCAAGCTAAACAGACATGAACTCTTCTGAGTGGCATTTTAATTTACATTGTGGTGGTATAGGGAGTAATCTATATTGTCTCTAAACAGCTAAATATGATTGATAGGCAATAGATTCCTTTTTGACCTTGATATGTTTGTAACTCTTTGCTCTATTTTTAAAACCGAAACTATCTTATTTTTGATGTGCTTTTATCTCAAATTGCTTAAAACTATTTCTGTTTACAATGTTCTACCACTGTGGTTAGGCTGATGAATTAAATAATCGTATAAAGTGTTACCATCCCATTAATACCTGATGTTATTATGCTGGTATTTCTTTTCTCCAGAAATAGACCTACCATAAATAATACTTCATTATGTCTAACAGCTTGTTTACTGGTTTTGACTTGGTGTAATTTGATGCATGGCTCTTGAAACTCTGTATACTGCATTGTAATTGAGCCACTGCACAACAGGGACAGAGATTTATGACCTAGATTATTTTACAAATGGCCAGCGATGCAAATACAAACCAAAAACGCAGAAGTACCTTTGCAAATGGTTGTATTTCTTTAATAAAACACATAAATTTCTGTCTTGATTCACCAAATCCACTGATTATCAAAAATCTTAAAGTGTTAGACATCCATTCATGGATGGATGCTATATAGATATGGACAAGTTAGATCATGAGTGAGAATAAAGTCATATAAAAAAAAAAAATATATACTGTATATATATATATATATATTTAAACAGGCAGCATGAATTTAAAACACGGTTTCTTCCCAAGATGCCGCAAACCCACTGCTCTTTACTTCAAAGAGAGCAGTACATTCTGGGGAAAGCAGCTGGATTTTACTATTGTGTAAGAGCCATGGGGTGTTTCTAGGGATTCAAGTGAAAATTGAGTGTGTGTGTGTGTGAGTGGGTGTCTGTGTGTGCTTGTGAGGGTGAATGCACTTGATCTGATAAAGTCTGTCTCCTCATGCATTGATTATCTGTGTGCTATTCTCTAAATGAGGTTTGGGTCATATACTTGCAAACAAGGAATGGTTACGCTCTATATTAGATTGTGTGCTAATACTGAAGCAAAACTGAGTCAAAGTTTTTCTTTAAGATGCTCCAATCTTCATGTGTTTCTGGTGATACAATATTAAACTAGAAGGCCCAGCAATCCCTTCTAATTAAATTAAACCTAATCCAAATTCCAATTATTAACCTCACCTAATAAATCTATCCACATCATGACTGGCTTTTAAAAAAATCAATGATCCGCCAAACTTTCATGAAAATCCATCTTTCTGTTTTTTTTTGCGTAATTCATAAAATTACTGTATAAAAAACAAATAAAATTTAATGAGTTGTTCGACAACACATACCCAGCCCTACCACCATGTTTTATGAAAATCAATCCAGCAGTTTTTGTGTAACCCTGCTAACAAACAAACCAACAAACACCAGTGACAACATAACCTCCTTGGCAGAGGGAAAGAATTTGCTTCAAGTGGTTTTCCATTTCTACTACCTCTGTCCCTTTATTAAGGGAAACTATCTCTCAAAAACAATTAAAATAAAATTACAAGAACAACAGAGAAGGGATCCCTCTCCCAGAATGAACATACTATAGCTGGCGTGTATACAGAATATACCAAAATATGACAATGCATAGACAACAGGATGAAAACATTCTAGATGGATTGTGATAAATTATGCAAAATACGGCTCTGGGAGGACATCGTGCAGCTTCCAAGTGGGATCAGAGCCACACAGCCTCCTCTCCTCTGTGGAAAGAGGACAGAAGCATACACAAAAGAGCATATTGAGGCTTTTTAAATTCTGCATTTACACAACAAATTACTGAGATATTACCATCTCTCTGCTTCTTGAGCCATCTGGATCCATGCCGCTGTATTTGTCCCATTTCTCAGATTTTGAACACGGACAATCAGATCATTTCAGTGAACTGCCACAAAAGTCAAGACGTGTACATGACAGATTGCCCTGCTGGCACGCCAAAAGTTTGCCATGTTTTTTGTAGAAGCCTGTGGCGAATATAGGATGAGACAGTGCTGGTGTTGCCAAATAGCAGGCATCTGGATTGAGTTTCATCCTGGTGGGGCCAGGTCCTCAGCAGATGGTGCTTGCCAAACAAGCAACACAACTCTGATTAGAACCAGAGAGGCAGTACTTGCACGTACTGTATGTGCACTCATTTCATGCATGCTTGTCAAAAGGCCAGTTTTAATATCATGTATCTCAGGGAGATGAGTGCTTACACACTGCTCTGTGGTCGGGGCAGGGCAAGCTTCATTTACTGTTTAAGCAAGCGATGATTGATCAGCGGTGTTTCTTTCTGTTTCTGTTAACTTCAAGGAGAAACTGCAAGTGCTTAGTCTGAATATGTAATTTAGGCTGTAATTCATTGTGGGTAGCATTTTCCTCTGAAAAGAGGCCACCAATTATTTTGCAAAATGAAATTTGGACAGATGGTGTTGTGTTTGCAAATTGAGCCATCTTTGCAGAAAAACATCTTTATCAAGCTCGCCAGTGAGAACAAACATATACAAGGTGACATAAGAGTGAGATGTCACCTTGCTGCAAGCTGGCACACAAACTCGCAGCTTTCCCTGCTTCCCTGCTCATCCAGACCGAATGTACTCTCAAATTACCAAGCATTAGCTCCTGGATCCTTTGCAAGGAAGGGGGGGGCACTGAGCTACTGTTCTGCTGCAATACAGGATGGCAGGTTCTTTTGAAAAGCTCACCACATGATGTCCGCATGACACAAAAACACCGTGCAGCATAGCCCACAATGGCCACAGAGTTTACTGGCTGTGTGGGAGCTGATGAGAGCCGACTGTGAGTGTTGGTAGCTGTCATGGTGGTCCCAGAGCCTCAACGACGACATCCATCAGGCTTTGAGCAGACTAAAGGCTGAATGTGGGATTTTGGCTAAAGCCAGTCGAGGTGTAGAAGACTAGGCATGTTGAGGTCTTGGTTTGCCTTGCATTTAAACTGACACCTTCAATTTATTTGTCTCGTCCTGCAGTGGCATCTTTGTTCTCTTGAAACACTTAGGTTGAAAGGAAAGACAACTACAACTAAAGAGACTTTCACAACATTCAAAAGGGAGTTTACTTTTTATTTTTTTTCAAGTTGCTACTATATTCAGGTGGCCCTAAATGTTTAGTCAAAGATCTGATGTTATTTGTATTTAGATGAAGTTGGCATAGGTGGGTGAACAGGGATATTTAATCGACTACTTTTGTCTTCAAATCATGGGCGGATCCAAGGGCCTGGATCCAATCTGATTGGCCCCTGAAGTGCCCCCTGTCCTGTCAAAAACAAAACAAAACAAAACAAAACAAAACAAAAAATATATATTATATGTATTTTTAAAAGTATTTTATGCAATACATATATGGAAAAAAGTGCATCATATATTATGATTTCTGTTTAACATTTAGTAAATATGAAAAATAACATTTATTGCTAAGATTGCTTTTTTGATGCACACAGTGTGCTTGAACAAGGCACAAATTTGCAAAATATGTTCAATTATGTGTGTTTTTGCTCAAAGCTTTGGGGCCAGTGGCAATAAGGAATGCCTGTTAAATATATATACATCTTACTGAATTAGGAAATGTGGATGTTGGACATATACTTGGCCCCTCTGTGAAAAATGTGGCTCCTTTATGGCCCCTGATTTTTGAAATATCCTAAATTCAAATAGACTTTTGTCTCATGTAGAATGATTAAGGGGCAATGAAAAAATCACAAGAGTATTTTTTAGGAAAACAAAAATTGTGCCTATACTAGAATATGAACTTGAATATGTTCACATACAACAGTCGGTTTCGGCATTTCTGTGTCTCAAGCTCAGCAACATGCAAACTTGTTGTCAGAGGTTGGATGGGCACACTCTGTTCTCACCTGCTCAGATAATGTCTCAGGCTAAATGGACGCTCAGAGTTAATGTCAGATCACAGGTGACAGTGAAACAAAACATGAGACAGCTGAGCCGGTTGAGAAACATTGTGTGCTCGGACAGATAGGGTAATATTTTAACAGCTGCTCCTGTCTAGGAAAAAAAACAGTTGAAAGTGCCAACAACCCATCAGTGACCCCCACCCCCCTTAGGGACACACACTTCAGCACATCGGCAATGTGTGCTGTACACAACACTGCTGATATGCTGCTGGAGGGCTGAGAGCTGGTGTTAGGTCAGGCAGGGGCTTTGACAGAGAGAGCTGATGTGACTCATGTGAAGGTCTGGGGGGGCATGAAAGACAGGCCAACATACACTGTCCCTTGCATACTCTACCCACAGGCCCTGTGACCACAGAGGCTCTATTTAGATTTGTGCTTCTCACACTTATTCCCTTTTGGGAGGTTTCCTTCGGTCCTTTCCCACAACCTCCATCTAAACGTCTAGTTTAGAGCAAGACAGAGAGTGCTATATATACAGCTGTATCTCCCACCCACTGAACTCCTTTAATGAACTACCACAAAAATGAACTTTGTTACTTATATTTCTTAGCACAATTGATTCATGGACTGAAATTTGGCACGATATCCTTTATGTAAACTGACTGGATATCTTCCAAGGAAATTGAATAGTTGGCACAGGAAAGCAGGACTCTCGACAACACCCACATACATTTGATGAAATATTTGCAATCAGTACAAAAGCATAGCAGGCGTAACAGAGGAAGCAGATTGTGTTGAAGTCTCCTTCAGAGGCCAGAGTTTCCTGTGTGAATCACAACATCACTGTTCAAAAGTGCTGCAGGTCCGGCGCAGAGTATTTGAGAAGTTTAAAAAGTCTGCTGACCTTGAAGTGAACCGGGAGATTTTATCTGTGGCAACTGGTCACATTCTCTCTCTTTCACCACTGGTGGCCATGGATACAGTCGTCTTTGTTTTTTAGTGGCCATCAAAAGACTTCAAAGAGAGAGCTGTGAACACATTGGCTTTGCGACTGACCACTTGACCCTCGAACGCCCCACTCGTGGAGCGCTGTACTAGGTAATGAACTGAAGATTACTTTGACCACAATCATTCAGGGGTTAAGAAAAGGGCTTCACATCGGAATATATTAGCCTTTGCAGCACGGAGAGAGAAGAATACGCGGCCCTTTCAGACATAAATGCGAGGGTGGTGGTCCTTCAGATTCAATTAATACTGACTTAGGGTGGCATGGCTGCTACTCCGAGGGATTCAGACTTTGGCTCGGTTATTTCTTGCCTTTGAAAAGGGCAGCAGTGACAAGGAATAAATAACAATAGGACTAAAGAGCTCTGGTCAAAATGTCATCTTTAATGTCACCTCAGTCGCAATGGTGAGGATTCTTTGATTAGAGGTGGACAAAAGTCTTTTCGATCTGCTGCAGTCTTCACCTTTAGTGACCTTCAGTTACAGTTTGTCTTTTTCTTTGTAGCCATCACTGCAGTCAACATTAGCCAAAAAAAAGAAAGAAATTGGCTCACATTTACTTTTAAATTGGTAGTAAAAGTAAAATTGTGTCAATGTATGACTAATGAGATGAAAAATAGACACTGTGATGATGGAAAATTATTCTATTCTATCAAGGCCAGATTACCTAAATACAGTTTTCTGTATACTAGTCTAGTGCCAAAGCAAACATTGTATAATAAAACACCTCAGGTTCAGGAATACTCAAGATTCGTGCTGCTGAAATACTCCTTGTTATTTTTAAGTCTGTATTTGCACGAAATATTTTATCTAATTTTGAGGACTCTCCTGAACCTATCCTCCCTCCTGTATTTGAATGTGACATCTTAATCACATAATTCCTTTGAAATGAACATTTAGAGTAACTTCTTTTCCATGAAATATCATATTCCATTAATTTTTTTCAGCATTCTAAAGAATTGTATACCAAGAGGTTCGTACATTTGTGCAGCAACTTCTTTTATAATTTCAAGCTTTCACTGGAAGTTAGAACGGTTTTACAGCTCTTGGGCCAAAGGGTTTCCTGCCACACTTCAAATTTTAATCAAGACTTTCTGTTTGCTTGAAGAATTCTGCAGCTTCAGAAGCCAGTCTTGCTCTCACCATGGGGCATGCGGATGTTTCTATGTAAGGTAAAGGTTTGAACATCATCGGCCAAGTTTGGAACAGTTCGTCTCCCCTTACACACACATAAAACAAACTGCCAAGAGAAAATAAAGTCTTAAGGCTCGTACAAACTTTGCATCGACAAAGGAGAATACCGGAAGAGTTGATGAATGATGTGTAATGTAAACACATGCATACAAAGATCATTTCCAATGTAGACACCCTGGTTTCATCAGAACCTCATAGAGAAAACATCATCTTGAGCTTAAGATCTTCGCCTCAGATTTTTCCACGAATGTAATTTGTTTGCGAGATTTGGGAGACTACACACTTCTGAGGAGGTATGTAAATCATTTGTTTTGTTGCAGAAATAGCCAGGGATGTATGTGCGTGTTCTGGATCAACCGAGGGAACCGCAGTTTGTGTGCTTGCTGAACTGAGTGAATAAACAGAGGATTCATGTGGACATGCCCCACCACAATAATGACTTCTTTAAAGACGGCTCTGTGAGGAAAAGGGTCTGTTTTCGTTTAAGTCCCAAAATGAGCATAAGACATCAAACTATGGTGTTGGCTGGCCTCCATCATATGCTCTAGTCTGTGCTTTTTCTGTAGAATCTTCCACTCGGCTGTGACTTAGCCATTCATCATCTTTCAACAAGAGAGTAAATTCCCAAGCAAGATGTTCAGTCGTCTTGGATATTTCAAAATGATAATTGATTTCAGAAGAGGCAAAGAATCGTCTTTAGGGCGGATGACGGCTGTAAAGACTAGAGGGAAATCCTGTGATAAGTACTTCTCTTGAGTCTTTAACGACCCTAAAGTTAAATTATTTTGAATTCATTCATTTTCTGTAACGGCTTAACCTAGGGTCACTGGGGGGCTGGAGCCTATCCCAGCTGACTTTGGGGTAAGGCGTGGTTCACCCTGGACAAGTCGCCAGTTCATCACAGGGCCACATAGAAAGACAAACAACCATTCTCACTCACATTCACACCTACGGTCAATTTAGAGTCACCAATTCACCTATATTGCATGTTTTTGGTGGTGGGAGGCAGCCCGAGAACCTGGAGGGAACCCAAGCAGACACGGGGAGAACATGCAAACTCCACACAGAAAAGTCCCAGGTCCTCAGCACTACCCACTACGCCACCGTGCTGCCCCTAAATTATTTTTATTATAACTGATATATCTACCGCTGGGGGCAACAAAAACATTCTGTAAGCACAACACTGATCACCATATCACCATGTACTTTGATATGGGGAAGAAGTTAGCAAAAAGTTGACTGTTTACACATCCAGTATCGGAGCAACATTAGCAATCATTTGGAGTTGTGTCTTCCCACCTGTTGGATGAACGGCAGGCCCTATTACTTAATAGCTCTGTTTTTGAGCTCTCATTAATGTCTAATGGAAATATTGAGATCTTTAGCTGCTATATGCTACACTATGTGCACTGTTATGTGTAGGCAGTGGTTTATTATTGCAGAAAGCACCTACTGCTGATGGAAATGGGGTTGATGAGATTGGTGAGTGGATCAATAATGTTGTGGACTGAAAGGCCTAAACAATAAGCTAAACAGAAACTGGGTGGGAATTGGGTGGTGGATGCAGATCCCAGTGGGGTTGGAGGAGATGTGTGCCTCATAAACAGTAGTCGATTTGTAAAAAAAAAAAGAAGAAAAAAATCAAAGAGGGATGGTGGGGTCTTATCATAGGGGGTTGCATGGGGACAAATAATTTGAAAGTGCTGATGACAGCATGGATGGTTGGGGATCAGCTGTTTAGCCTTTGGATCATATTGTAAAAGCACAAAGGTAATTATATACTCAAACAGCATGCATGTTATAGATGTTGGGTACCAGATACTCCTGCTATTGCTTATGACGACTGAATAGCTTTTCAATGAAGGCCGAGTTACTTGCATGCCTGCATGCATGTGATAAAGGGCGAGAGAGAGAGATGGGGAGCTACTGCACAAACTTCAGCACATACTGTACCACTAAAGGGATTCCTGCTGTCAATGTGATTCAAAGAGATTAGCTCCTAACTAGCTGTTGTTTTTGCACCGTCACATCTAGAGGTTCAACCTTTGGTAACAGCAGGCTAATAGAAAGTAATGAATGAGACTACTTTTATTTCTCACCTTTACTCTTTTTAAATAAGCCCCACAGATCGCCCTGCAAACCAATGCAATGCAGTGCAGTTAGCAATAATATCCTCAAGGTGTAGCTGCACTGCAGCTCGTGCCACTCAATCAACCAATTAGAAAATCATGCATTTGTGTCAATGCATGTGCACGTGCTCCCTCAACATTGGATTTTCAGAAAACCTCAGATGCGCAATACTCTCTAAAATGACTAAATATCAGTAATATCACAACTACACACAATGACTGCTTTTGAGCGATGCACATCAAGGTCTAAACGTGTTTTTACTTTTCAACAGGGCTCTGGATTTCCCATGTTTTACTCTCTTCTTGAAAGTAACAATGCCATAAATCGTTGTGCGAGTAGTTTTTGGTGTTACAGTGGGATAAACCTATGGACGACTCACTCAGTCACTCAATTTATTCCGATCGGTTGACAGTTGCTTGGTTTGAAGCTGAAGGGATGATTCTGTGATGGGTTCTGTTAAAAGGCTCAGTGGAGTCTCTGGCTTTGGCCTGAGCACTGTCCCAATTGCATTCCTCAGGGGCGAGCTGTCCAATGTTATCTCAGCTCCCTCTGACAGAGGCCCCTGAAGCCACAAAGAACTTGCTGCGTTGGCCTCTCATCACCCTGGCCTCATCGCATTTGCTGGAGAGGAGAGGCCAACTTCAGAGGTGCCTAATTATGCTGACGCCACAGCACAGGATGCACCTGCAGACAACAGGTGTTTCTATCCTTAGTCTTCAAGTGACTTTCCATTATTTTAGAGTAAAAATCCCAGGACTTGGCAGGAGGAGACATTTATTATGTGGTACGTCTGACATTTCACTTGATATTCCAAAGGAGGACATTTATATGGAAGTGCATCAGAAGTATTATCCATTCCATGAACTTTTCTTCAGACACTTAAAATAACTTACTACACGCAGGCAAGCACATGCAGATATACTGTACACATGATAGCTTGGCTAGGTTGAATTAATGATCTCCCCTGGCAGATGTAAATGTACCAGGAGGAGCGTTACAACTAGAACTGTGGCGTCAGTCTTCCAAGGAATGCCACGCAGCACCACGTCAGGGAATTCGCAGGTGTGTAATCTAAAATCTATGGAAGGAGTGTCTGTGTGGAGTGATCCAAGATGAGCTGCTGCAGTGTGTGTGTGTGTGTCTGTGTGTGTGTTGGTGGGTGGGTGTCTGCAGAGTAACATTTCTGTGTGGAGGATTAGGGTTGTTTGAGGGGAGATAAGACACCACGGGATCACAGCGCTGTTAAATGTGTCTGCCAGAACCAGCCGAGGAACAGCGGCAACGCAGACATACCAATATTCCTGGGGATCAGCACCAGCTGCAGACACCAACCTCGCTCCCCTGCTGCCCTAAGAATATCTGATGAGGAAATCTCACTGTAGCCTTTCACAGCACTAAATAATATTAAAAAATGAAATACTTTTCAGTTTTGAATTGAGGCACATTTGGCAGATTTAAATGTTAATTCCAAGGACCTCAACGTGAACTTTTGCAGTTTGCTCATATAGTGTAGAGACAGATACATTTTTGCATTGTCAAAAAAAACCTTTATTTTATTTGTAAAGCGCCAAATCAAAACAAAAGGTATCTCAAGGCACTTTCCACGAGGGCAGGTCCCATGAGCAAGCTCTTGGCGACAGCTGCAAGGAAAAACAGGACCAGACCCCGACTCAAGGTGGGCCCTCTCTGATTTGACTGGTTGGGTTGAGAGAGAGAGAGAGCGAGAGAGAAAGAGAGAGATGGGGATAGCAAGGGGGGTTGAATAACAGAGATCTAAACAGTTGCAAGGCTTTATCTTTTTCCTTTACTGAGGATCATAGTTTTATTTGTCCTCAGGGCACCATGTTAACACAACCAGGAAACACAACCAGACCATTTGAAACCTCCAAATAAGATCTGAAAGCGGAGATTCTTCCACATTTGGAACAATGCGGTGTTTCACTTTATCATAAAGGTGAAATCCCTGCTGTCACTCTGGATCTGTACTAATGATTTCTAGCATCTTAAAGTTGTAGCTTGGGGGAGCGGTAGCCTTCTTATACGATCCAAATAATCTCAGAAACTCAAAATCACAGATGTCATCCTCCAGATGGAGTCTTGATCTGCTGCACTGTGCCTCCATGGGTGTAGAAGTACTCTGTACTGATTCAGAGGTCATGGCTGCCAGCATGGCTTAAACTCATTTGTGTATTTACAAAATGACGAGGACACCTAGTGGTCAAAATCAGAAGCTCCAAATGATTTCTTTCTCTTGATTCTATCTCTGAACACTTGCATTTTTTATTTTCCGAAAGCATGAGGCCTCCAGCAGCACACAGAACCTTAAAGTAGCAGAGAGCTGTCAGGTGCACCGATGGATGTAGAATGAGGAGTTGACTAGATCTAGGTGTGATGTCCTCCAAGTTAGATGATGAGGTCCTCTCCATACCTGAGCCAGCACACAACTCAATACCCCTCAGTCATCACTGGGCTTCACATTTAACCCACTTAAGCTTAATTAATACCCAAATGTGTTATTGTCATTTTCAACTTTAGGTTGACCATAATGGTCGACCATTAGGTCTACACCACAATTCCAAAAGCAGCAGTTTCCAGTTCAATTAGCTGCTGGATAAAAGCCTACACAGAAAGTGTTTGGTAGATAATGGCTGACTGTGTTGCACTGTCTGGTAGAGCATTTCAAATTACATAACTTTCACAAAATGTTGGCATCCTGTGGCCAAAAGAGCTAATTCCTTAGCGCTTTCCACATAAAGCAGACGTAGAGAAAAAGGGCAAAGTAATTTTCTTTAAGTGTCGTAATTACATGCATTGATTTTTACATATTTAGTTTATGTAATATAATAATGTGGACTTTAATTTAGTTCTAACTTTGCAATTTCACAAGCATTTCTGTTGGGTTTCATAGATTGCTGCTGGGATACAGTTATATTTTCCAGTAAAACGTTTTATAGTGCAAGTTTAGCCACTGTGGTTGTGTGTGTGTGTGTGCATTATATGATATATATTTTGGTACCTTTGACAGGCATAAGTAAACCATGACCTATCTCTACTGATTCACCAAATAGTGGCATAAAGATGTTGCAATTTGAAAAGTTAAGAGTAATTCATTATTAAAGGGGTAAACATGTATGTATACATGTATGTCCCCACTTCCAGAAATGAGAGCATAAAATTAAGGAAATAAAAGCATATATATATATATATATACACACACACATATGATGAACTCAACTTGACTGCATGCATAAAAAAAGTGCACTAATGTGATAAAATCCATGGTCTTAAAGTCTGGCATTCGGCAGAGAACAAGCACAGATTTATTTATAATTTATGTCCTCCAGCTATGAGACATTCTTGTCCAATCTAATATCATAGCAGCTCTTTGAGAAATGTGGTCATGACGGCGAGTCCTCCGATCTTACACTGGGCATCATAAACTTGTGTCTCAGTGTTTGTTTGTGGTCTTTCTTTATGGTTGCTTTGACATGACAGGATGTGTTTGATGTCCAGGTAGCTGCTGCAGAGGGGAAGTGATATGTTAAAATGTAGAGGACAGCACTGTGGTTAGGAACATGGGAGACTGGTTGGGCAATTGGGAAGATGAAGAGTAGACAAACAGGTCAGTGTCAGGTGTATGGTCCAATCAGAAATGTTCAAAACTGCTAAATCCATGCTACATATTTAAATGCATTATGCTCGTGTTAGTGAGGGTTCTGAGTTCAAATTTAAATACAATCTTTATTCAAGGTCATAAACATCTCCCAAAGGTATAATCCAATAAACAGCAACACAGGCGTTTACAATTCCAGGACAAATAATTCACTTTTACAATAACAAATTGGTGTTTTGCCTCTTGAATATCTGCTTCACAAGCTGTTGCCTTTAAACGTGGATGGCAGACGACAAACCGAACACTAAATTCACCAATATTTCTAAATTAGTACCTTAAATAAAATATGTCAGCATCAACGGTCATGAAATCCTTATGATAATCAGTTTGCACAGTTTGATATCCTTTGTCACGTTTTCAACTTTGCCTTTTTTTTCATTATGGCCACCTTTCTATGAAATACACTTAGAAAAAAAATATAATACTAATGGCTTCATTGAATATTTGAAATACTTTGAATTTGAACATCATCAGAAAAAATTGATTTATTTAACTAATACTGATCAGATTGACTGACTACAGGCAACATAAAGACACCTTCAATGCTGTGACTGAATATAGACAGTTGTGTTTAATGGGAAAAGACACTGTGCTTTCCTCACAAACATAATCTGGAAGAAGATGTATCTTTATTTAAATTGGCCCTTTTAAATAGTATTTTGTTTTATACAATATTAGATTTATTTAGCTAAACAATGTTTGTTTGGAATCAAAGTGAGGTCATATTTTTTTGTGTAAACATCTGGCCAGAAAACCTGTTTTTTATAGTAATGCTCACAAAATATAACTGCCACGTTGAAAACGTATATTTCACACAATAGATCCATTTACTCTTTATGTATTATACCGAAGCCAATTTGTTGTTGTTTATGGCAACCTACAGTATATTCTTAACGTAAAGGATGGCAAGTGAAAACACAAACAATGAAAGAGTTCAATACACACAGACACCTGCCTGTAATATTCCAAAATCAAAGATAAAACATAAAGGCAAGGGTTGTTCAGGACGGGAGGGATTCCTTTCTCTTGTCGAGTAAGGCAGTCCTCCCGAACACGTGAGCAATCCCTGTAATGCAAAACACTGGTCCAGGCATAGATGCAATTTATGCGTGCTTCATCCTCAAAACTCCACAGGGTAACAACAAAGCACTACACAAGCAGCTACTGTTAATTTACATCACTATCAAAATGCTGTCGGTGTGAACATTTTGGTGCTAAGTTCTCAGTACTTGCTACAGTGTTTTTCAGTATTTCTCTTCTACACACTTACTATTTTAGGTTCCAGTCGTCTTGTCATGCGATACCATTTATTTTTATTTATACCCATCTATTTTATTATTATTATTGAGGAGAGGAGTGTACCATGCTGACATTTTTACAAATGCCAAACACTGCCTTATTGTATGTTGTTTACCAATTGTAAACATTAAGCTACATTTTTGAGAGTGACAGTTTCCTAGACAGGAGATAAAACAAAAATATGAGGCAATAATATAAGACAGAAATTGTCCTACATTTATCTCTTTGTTATATTACCTGAACCGATTTCCTGAAGGAAGGTAACACTATTCACTGAGGACCCATCAGTCCTTCTAATTTCCCACTGTTTTCTCTCTTCTTATGCTTTCAATATATTATGGGATAAGTGACTAGTTTCAGTTTACACGAGCAACTTCAGATGACATTGGTGAATGATATTAGCCTCATTAATGAGAACTGAATAGACTCTAATGCTGCTGAATTAAATCAAGCTTGTTACTTTCTAGAACTATTGTAAATGTAATCAGAATTCGGGTTTAATTCAAACCCTGTGTAGGAAACTGGCCCGTTAAACTTGCTACAATAATTTTAGTTTGTTACATTAAAGCCACTGGAGTAAAATCTGACCTTCTCCGTTATTAATCTGTTTTTTTGTGCTTTTTCAGTTGTTCAGTAGCATTTCAGTTGCGTAACAAATTTAATTTCACTTTGTTCATTCTTCACAATATGGTAGTTGAATTACAGGCTACTGTCTGATCCTTGCTTTTTCTGCAGAATGTGAAGATCCTAGCCTCTCAGTCATAGACAAGACACAAAGCATTGGGGGTCAGGTGAGAGCTGGTGCTGAATTATGCCCATCAGAGTTCTTGTCTTACCCCTTAAGTATAATTATTCCACAGCACAGGTTCATTATGCTTTTCCTCTCTCTTAACCTCACAAGATTAAATCCCACACTGAGACATAAACTCAAATTTTGGTCTATGTAAGACGAAGCCTGCATTAATTTCAGAATTACAGAGGCTTTGTCATATTTAACGGCGGTTTCCAGAACTTCCTGAATGTTACATGAGCTCATTAACTGCAATTTGCTGAGCTTCTCCAACCAATTTCCTCTTTTATATGACAGATGCATTTATTTCTGCATTGCATTTCAAACCATTTTAAATTAGTGTGCTGTTGCCTGCAGCACCGTCACATACATTTCTGTAGATATGTTGACTCACTAGTAAGAAAGAGTTAAAAGAACTGGTGTATCTTCAGTGAAGAGCGATCTGAAAAGCCGAACGAACCCGAGCTGTGGTGTGTGTGTCTTATCCCTGCTGCTGATCTGTCTGACTGGCCTTAAACACACCAAGCCAACGAAAGTACAATTCCCCAAAGCTGTGTCTTCACGATTTCCTTAACGACGTAGGTATTTATATTCACGACTGTTTGATAGTATATGCCACTGTATATGATCAGGAAAATCTATGTGGGTTCAAGTGTTCACATCCTAAATACGCTTTCATGCAGTTTATCTCCACAATGTCCATGAAGAATGTGACAAGTCACCCCCCCTGCAAAAGTCACCCCCTGAAATGCCCCTGCAACTAAATAGCGTATCTGAGGTATAGATTTATACTTTGACTCAACGCTATTGGATATGTAAGCTACTTCCACAAAATAGTTAAATCTATCATATCAAAGATCATACAACAAAGATAACAATTACCTCATTACAAAAAATATAGACTGGTAACATTTAGGATCAACTATCCATTGAATTCTAAAATATAGTTTAACTGAGACAGTATAGGGTTGCACAGTGACAGGATGTTCATCTCCCAGTGAGAAAACAGCGATAAGCTTCGCTGTTCATTTTTCTTTTTTTTTTCTTTTCATTTTGGTATAGTTACTGAACAAACAAGTACATTGGAAAAATTCAAATGTTGTAAACATTGTACCAGTACAAAAGCACATGTCGCAAGACGTGGTCAGAAAACACCAACACAGGGAGCGCTGACAGCTTTTACTCTTCCTCCATTGACTTCTCAATCTCTTTCAGCCTGCGGACAAACTCCTGAGCCTCCCTGTCTCCGATGCGAGCATCTAGCATCCTCATGACTGGCTTCTCTGGAGGGGAGAGCAAACAGATGAGAGCAGTTCCTACACTTGACACAAAACTGAATGGCTTTTCATGCTGTGTTGGAGAGGAAATCGGCAACTCAGACCTCCTACGCCCTCTGGTCACCAAGAAGTCAATATCGTGTTTGTGTATCTCGTAAAATTGATAAGAGCCGAGAGCAATACGTACCACTGGGTTTAGTGCGAGACAAGTGGAGAATGACAGGCTGGACGCTCTTGCCGGCTGGTGAGGCGCTCGGTCTCCCCGGCCAGCAGAAGTCGCTGAGAGGAGCCACAGCTTCACCGGCAAAGTCGTTGGTGGAGAGCCAGTCATAGTCCATCACAGTGAAGGTCAAACAGGCGAACCTGTGTCTGTACTGTTCAGGACTGACGTGGCTGGAAGACACGGGGATGAAACAAATCAGCCTTAGGGTTCGCACAAGCAATAACAGGAAAAGAGGAAAATAGTACTCACAAGTAAAAGAGTTCATCAAATACTGGGTGCAGTGTCTTAAGTTTTACTTGTGTACGTTGACTCTTGGCCATTGGGAACAGGTGGTGAGGACAGAGCTCCACTATAACAAATGGGTCACTGAGACCTGAGGAGAGCCAGAACATTTAATGAAAACTCTTGAAAACACCAAACTGCATTATATTTAGACTGATACAGTTTTACCATTGGCATCCAGTGCAATGATATCTGCAGCGTGCAGAATCTCCACCGTCAGTCTCTGCTCCGGGGCGTCGTAGTAGCATTTCACACTGATCCGACCGTAGCGGGTATGTTTCAGTGTTTTCTGAGACATCAGACACAGTTTTTCATCACTGAGGATCGGTGCTATCATCACGTAGATGTGCAGTAACTTTATACCATATTAAGCCTGTTTCTGTCTACATGTTGCATTGACTGACAACGTCTTGTTTTTAAGACACCAGAGAGAAGTCAGGTTTCCAATTAGAGGTAAAAGAAGAGTAGACAAGAGTGCTGTGCTGTTAAATCGATACACGTCTCTCCACTTTTGGGCTAAATTAAATTGTCAGCCGGGTTAAGTTGAAACACACCTGTTGGGAAATCTTCTCCAGATAGTACTGTTCAATCAGCTCAAAGGAGGAGCATTTATTCAGCCTGAGCTCCTCATCCAGGACCTAAAGCGGCATGAGTACAATCAGAAAGGGGAAAAAAAGAAAAAAAGACACCTTAAGTAGGGGGACATAAATCCTAAAAAAAAAGTCGCATTTTACAGCAATGTCTGTCCAGACTCACATGATACATGTAATGTCTGATAAAGAGCCTTGTCACATGGTGCAACATGGTGGTCAGTAATCATTTGAAGCTCAATATCAGCAAAACCAATGAGCTTGTGGTGGATTACAATGCTTCAAATATGGATGTTGCTGCAAAGAAGTTACAAATTCTAAAATGTGGATGCTTAATACACATATCCGACCCAGCAGCACAGAGCTATAAAATCAGCAGAGCTTCAAGTTTAGCACAAGATTTGATTGTTCAACTAAATGTTAAATAAGGTCATAATCTTCCATGTCACAGTGAAGTTGATTTTTGACCTTTTGGTCACAAAATATCACCCATTTATCATTTCATTCTTTTATGAATTCTTAACTTATGGCTAAAAACCCTGTATTGCGGTGTCACAGTGACATTAGACGTTTTTGACTACCAGATTCTAATCAGTTCATCTTTGAGTCCAAGTTGATGTTTGTGCCAAATTTGAAGAAATTCCTGCAAAAGTTCCTGTGGTGTCACATTCATGAAAATGTGATGAGCAAAAAGATGGGCAACCCAACAACGTGGAAAATGCCTACCTTGTAGTCTCCACTCTTCATGTCTTCCAGGGAAAGACCTTCTCCCTTAGCATGAAAGAACTGCAACAGGGCCTAAAGCATTCAATTGAAAAAAACATACAAACATATATATATGTAACTTGCAAGCTTAGTGTCTTTAAAATTATCCCTCTAATTTTGATAGAATTTAGCCTCAATATAGTGGACAGACATGTTCACACAGACAGCATGAAACCACTGGAGATGCAGCAAATTCAGTCCACCCATGTGGCATGTCGTGACTTTTCATGAAAATCAGTCACTTCCCCTGCCAGCTGGTTAAATTGGAATTAGAATATACAGTAGCTCCTGATTGTCATTCATGAGGTAACTAATTTTAGAGTGGGACTATTACCTAGTGACTACATACATATTTAATACATGCTAATGAGTGTGTGGCAGTAAGTGTACAGAGCTAATTAAAGGGTGGTGGTAATCTTGACACATCTTTTTAAGCATACTCTCCCAGACTGGAAATAGAATAGAATAGAAATGAGCATTGCCTGACAAAATGCAGTAATCACTGACCTCCACTGTGTACTGGAAGCGGTTGTAGAACTCCACCTGAACGCCCCTGTTTTCTGCGACTGCTTCCAGGATCATCCGCAGAAGCAGCTCCCACATGCTTTGGAGAACTCTACGAGGCAGCAGACACAATGAGACACCCACAAGTGTGTGTTTGCCAGCTCTCAATCACACCCCTGTACCTTCACATCATTTACATTTTCACGGTTAGAGCGATGATAATAAGCTGTAACGTGAAACATGTCGGAGGGTTATAATTATGACTACAAATCTTTCATTCATTCATTCACAAGTGCAGCGCCTTATTTGATGATCTCTCACAGTTTTCACCTGGTACTTCAATAGATGAAATCTTATTTGGGGAAAATTAAAGAGTGAATATGTTTATGTAACTTGACTGTAATGAACATTTAGATGCACCAAAGGCGATTTGAGGTGTAGTGGGACTCATCCTGCTGTACAAGCCAAATATATGCAGATGAAGCACTGTTTTATAGATACTGACTAAATACCCTATATGCTAAAGTGATGCACATATATTTTGTGCTACCTGTGCTTCCAGTTTATGTTGTAAATTCTGTCTGGTTTGTGTTTAATAATTGCACTGAATGTATTGTTTTTAACTTTATCATTAGCTACAAAGGCACACTGGATGGAAATGAGCAAAATACATTTGCATTGTCACTGTAAAAGAAGAAATAAATTAAGTATAATATTTATAGTGAGGGCAGAGGAGGAGAAAGTAATTACCTAGCCAGATTCTCTTTCACAAGGTTTTCAAGCAGGATGACCATGGTGTCTTGTAAGTACTTCATGAGAGGGGACACAGCCTGGAAGATTGTCACGTTAACAAATGTTAGATATGTACTGTTGCTGTAAACACCACAGATACAACAGTGAACGGTATGGACAACCACTAGCAGGCCTTACGTCATCATTGTTGATGGAGTCTGGAGACAAGCTGATGTGCTGGATGTACCGACGGAGTTCAGGCAGCATCTGCAGAAGTGATTCTCTCATTACACGAGCATGCAGGGATGCAAGAGGGCACATATGCATAGTGCATGTGCAGTTACAAAAAGTGACCCAATTTTGAAAGAAGTTAACATACACTAATAGCGCGGAGTATTTTTGTTCTATAGAAAACATCCATGACGTCATCCGCTGTGAAAATCCCAAATCTTAATTTTGTCAGTTTCTCCCAAAAAAAATGTATATTTAAAAACAATGTTGTAAGTCTTTTTTTAATTTATTATTATTTATTTTTTTACATATTTCTGAGTCACTGCCTGCAGAAACACAAAAATGGCTAAGGCTTTATAATATCCACACCCACCCGACCTGTTTCTAAAAACCAGACCACACCGCACCAACCCGCAAAATCAGGCTACTCAACTACCAGAACCCAACCTGACCTACAAACCCTCAACTTCCTCCATTATATTTGCAGGACTGAGAAAAGACTGATGCTGTTTCTGCTGTTGGGAGCAGCGGACCACTTTCTCTCCCTTTTCTCTTTCTCCTTCTCCAGAGTTGAATTGTTGCTTTATTTTTGAGGAGCAGCAAAACAAGCAACGCTTCATTAAAGGAATGAACTGTCTCACTCACAGAGTAACAGAGAGAGGGAAAGACCAGGTGGGAAGTAGTGACTCAGATCAGATCATCCCATGGGTCAACCAGCGGATTATAATATGCCCCATGGTTAATCGACAGTGATGGTCTGTGTACAGCACCTTGTCAGTGAGCAGCGTGGTGAGGCGTTTGGCCTCCCTCTGCAGGTCCAGGTCCATGTTAAAAAGCTGCCCATTGAGAGCCTTGTAAACCTGCTCCTTCCCATCCACCCCGCAGGACTCCTCCATGGCCCGCTCCACACCTTGCCAGTCCAGGTCACGGGGCAGGTTACCCAGGAAGATGCGCACATGTTCTATGTTGTTCAGGGCGATGCAGAGCTAGCAGAAAGCGAGCAGGAGCAGAAGACGAGAAACAGAGGGTGGAGAAACAAAGAAGGAAAAGAAGCAGGGCTACAGAAAAGTGGAGGGATGGGGTGCATGTGTAAACGATTGACGACAAGAAAATGCAGCTGCTTTTTTGGGGGGGGGGAGTGTGAACATATCTGATCTCCAGCTCAGCCCTTTGAGTTAACAGGGAGAACACTTGGTGACATTTTCTCCCCACGTCATTGTGTGACCTCCTTCGGTTCTGTCTTGCTCCAGGCATTACCTGCACTGTGAAGCTCTTGTGATCTCGGCCCAGCTGGTTCCTCTCAATCTTGCGTGTTATCATCTCTGAGTAGCACACAGCCTCACTGCAAAAATTCTGTGACGGATAAAATATACCAGTCCTGTCATTACAGTGGAATTGTGTTTTGGACTCTTACACTGGTAAAAGTTTTTTATTAATTCTGTGCGCTTGCATGACTTGTCTTGATTTCATGTCTGCAGGATGTGCGTTTGTGAATGTGCATTTACGTCTGTCAAACGAGTGATGAAGATGAAGGCCCCCGCAGAGTCTGGCCAGGCCAGCTGGAGCCAGATCTCGCGTACCTGGCCGAAGCACGCTGTCACTGCCACCGCCGAGGAGCTGTGTTTGGCCTCCTGCACAGGCTCCAGCTGTTCACAGAGCATATAACAGCTCAACATGCAACACATGTTACATGGATGTAATGTGTAAATAAAACAGGGAACGTTTTTTTTCTTAGGACTATGTCATTAATTTGCTTTTGTTAACAGTTCAGTAATGAGCTTGAGCATGGCATTAAAAAACATCATTATCATAGACAATCTTGCATTGTTTTCATTGTATTATTTGGTTCATTTTATTGGCAGACGCCTCTCTCACCTTGTCTGTTTCCACAGCTTGACCAATCCTATCACAGGATCTGTCATGCACAATCTGCAGCCACTTATGAATGGAGGACTTGAACCAGTTATGAAAGCCTGTTAGGGCCAACATTTTAGCATCCCTGTTAGAGAGGAACAAATTCATTGAAATTTTGAGTCGCATCTGAAGAAAAGGTTGAAGCCTCATCTACTCGCTGACATTTCAAACAAATAACCATGAGGTCAGAGGCTTTCAAGCTACTTTATGAACGGTCATTAGAGATGAACTGATAACCAACTTGAGTGGAAGAAACTCCCGAAAGCCTTTGAGGATTTTCAAAGACATGAAGAGCTCAAAGATGGTTTCTCCCATTGTCTGAGTTAGCCTGGAGCTCTCCTGCTCCAGAGTACCACAAACGCGCTCCATCGCTACATTGACATCATCTGCGACCTGAAGGATGACAGAATATAACAGTGTTCAAGTACCTGAGTTCAATTCACCACAATACATCTGTATGACTCAAAAAGGATGTTGTAAAATATGTTTTTTTCATACCTGTTTCTCCAACTGCCTGTATGTAATGCTGAGGAAATCAACTTTCACTGCACTGTGACAACAAATAAAGCATGAATTAGCATCTTTCCACCAATTAATGATCTGAATGACTAATTCTAAACTAGGTAGTGTTACATTTCTACACTGCTGATGGCATCTACAGCATGGACGTTCACCTGTAGAAGAGTTTGTTGTAGATGTTCTTGGCTCTCTGCACGTCTGCACACACAAAATCAACCACCTGAACCAGCTTCTTCAGCTGCTCCTCCAGAGTCTGCATTGTCAGCACACAGTGAACGATATGCAGGATTAGGGATGGCCCAATGTGGTTTTTCAAGGCCAGTATTGATACTGATTATTATTAATCAAGTAGACTGACAACAGATATTTGGAAACAAAGCACATCTGAAGTAGAAATGAGAATCTTAGTGTCAACCTTTATAATAACCAATGATGAAATATAATTTACTTACTTTATTTACTTAATTTAGTACAGTTTTGATGTACCTGTACTTGAGTAATGTTTCCATTTTCTGCTACTTTATACCTCCAGTCCACTACATTTTAGATAAAATTATTGTACATTTTATTCCACTATATTTGATGAATTTAGTGGCTATTTATTTTACAAATTGCATATTGCATCACAGCCAAAGTGGTGCATTTTTAATTTTATCAAGAATCAGATAATAATAATAATAATAATAATAATAATAATAATAATAATAATAATAAATAATTGGGAAAAACCACACTCAGTAAAATTAGAAGATGTTATTATTTCTATCCCTAGCACTTAAAGTATATCAATAAGTATATACTTACCCCGTCCTCCGGTTTATATTTTGCAATTAAGCTCTCGTACCACTCAACGCCTCCTTTCTGTTGAAATAATTCCACACATTAAGAATATTAAATGAGCTAATTACACATCCGATGCTGTTTGCATTCAGTTTTTCTCACTAAAACACAAAATATCCTTAAAGCTTATGGCGTTGAATGCATTGGCTAGTAAAACGCTTCATTTCAAACTGATCTTTCTGCTCTTCTTTCCTCTTGTCTTTGCAGCTTTAACACCAACAATAACACTATCAACAACAACTACCCAGTACATTACTGCATGCTGTAGTGGGCAGAAACAAGCATCATGTCTTACATTTAATGATGCCTATGCATGGCCTTGTTTACATGCTGCTTTCACTCAATAAAAACTATACTGTAATGCTCATCAACTAATTCATTTACAGCACCTCTAGGGATGAAAATACATCCTTTCATTGTTACCTTGACAGCAGTAGTGATGTCCAAATGGAGCTCATTTCGAAGAGGACATACGGTCTTAAATGCACGCATGTTTTGCATGTAGCCAATCCCCCTGACAGGGAAAATTACAGTGAATTACAATAAAACCAAGTAATTACTAATTTAACATCAAACACTGAAATATTAAGGTTTGAATCAATTAGCACAAAAGCTGCAGTCTCCCTAAATTATTTTCACTCTTATGCAAGATCCTGCATTATCACTGCAGGAACTTTACTTAAACTGTTCAGTGAGTCACTGTGAGTGTGTTTCTGAGAGGTGTAAAAAAGATCTCTCTAAAGGTGTTGATGACTGGGCATCACTGGACATCTTACTGGAGAAGTTTCTATAAAAAACAGGCTCCATTACATTAGTGGGACGCTGTAACTTGAACTTCAATTAATAGCTGACTTTACTGGCTGACATTTACGCAGAACATGTCTTACTCCCACTTACTTCTTCAGTGTGATGGTAACTTGAAGCTAAGGCAAAAGGTTGTATCAAATTTAGAACAAATATGAATGTTTTTCGATGGATGTTTTTCGTGATCTTGTGGTTAAACTTTCCATTTAGCCAACACACTGATTGGAGACGATGTGTTGAGAAATTAATGCCTGGGATTCCAAGGAATAATTCCATGTAGAAATTCACGTCCTTCAAAAGATGAATGCTTATGATTTGGTGATTTTTTTCAAGCTAAAAAATGTGAACATGCAGAACTCAAATCTAAAATACACCTAACTAAATCATTGCAAATTTGCTGAGCACATTCATGCCCTGAAAGGAAAATCTTTTCCATGACAGTCCTGTCCCAATGTGTATGATAGGATTTGGTCACTGGTTGTTCTGGTAGAATGGAGGCATCATATCATTTAGGCTGTAATAATAAAATGTTATGTTGGTGCAAAAATATATATTTTTTAAGGTTTTATTCACCAAAATCAGGAACAAATATTAAATAATTGAAATTGAAATGAGAAATGAGCAATGATTAAGATATTTCTATTTGAGTATAAGGACCCACAGGCTGACTGGCTGAAGTCTTTCTGTGTCTGCTGGGGTGAGAGGTTGAGCGTGTTCCTGGTATGGAAACAAAGGCGAGTGCGTGATGCGATGTGATGGCGGTGTGATTTTACCTCAGCATGAGCTCGTAGCGTGTAATGGCAGCAGCGCTGGTGCAGGGGAAAACCTGACGCATGTTCTTCATCAGACACAGGCAGTGCTCTGTGTACAGCCTGAAGCTGTCTGACAGCTGCCTCTCCTAAACATAGGAAGGGCCCTCAGTTATAGCTTCAAGTGGCTGTGAGACATTTTTGGCTGAACCAAAAACCTTGATGAATGTCAGTGAGGAGCTGAGCTAATGAGGTGACTGCTCGAGGTGATGAAAGGTTTTTATCCTACTGAGAGGCCGATGGCAGAGAACCTACCAGGTCACCCCTCACAGCGGTGGGGTCCCACTCTGCATCGATGGTCCTTAGGAGGCGCAGCAGCAGGGAGTAGCACACCCTCTGGGTCCGATGGTGGCTGCTGTAGCACTGCCAGCGGCTATTGAAAAAAAACAAACACCTTTTACCTGATGCTAAAGCTTTCATGTTTGTTCTCATCAATTTGAATTCTCTCATAATACTCACATAATGGCCTGCTGGAGAGGAGAGAGATCAGTTTGCACAGCATGGTGAGTCAGTACAGTCCATGCTGGAGGGGAAACTTGCCCGTTCCAGTTGTAGGGCTCTCTCTGCGATTATACAAGGCAGATTACCATTTCATTTAAAACATGCTTTGAGGAGTGATATAAGAAACTGCAGGTACAAATCTAGACAGGAACGAGGCAAACACATCTTTTCCAGCCCCAATGGTAATATGAAATTTTATGTCATGTCAAATCCTGATTCAAATCCAGACTGTATAGCCTGACTGCATCTCAAAATACACTTTGTAAATCAACCGTTGTCTGGTGCGACTGAGGGGTTTTGAAATACAAGAAATTATGAGCTGATCTGTACAGTCCTCTATCCTGAAATGTATTGTATTCTCTCTCATGCATGCACAAAATGAGGAGAGCCTAACAAACAAAGCCTAATCAAATTTAAATCCCCTTTCCCATTCTGTGCCCCTAAAGGCCATCCTGCAAGAGAAAGTAAGGCCTTTAATAAAGCTCTGCACTACTTTAAACCCACATATAGATTTATTGCTTTGAATAAATATATAGAAGAAATTTACCTTAACATGAGCGTGCTCATATTCCACGATCTGACTCAGCAGTTTCTTGTGAATAGAGACATTTGAGTCTTTCTTAGACAAAGCCGTATCTCTCTGGAATAAAAAAATGAAATGAATTAGTTTTCTGTAGTATTCAGTATTATGCACATACTGAATCACTGCTGTACCACACAGACCTGATTGGTGAAGAGCTTCAGCATCAGGTGACACTCGCCCTGAACTTTAGACATACTTGATCGAGGCTCTAGTTTAAACCAGGTGTCATAGCCGGCAACTGGGATCTCCTGCAAGAAGTAAACTAGACAGATTAGCACCGCTGACATACTTCCAATCTATTCTAATCTATTCTTCTATTTGTCACTGGCTCGATGACTAGTGTGACGAGTGAGACGTTGTTTTACACTTTTACACGTCGAACACTTACATTCAAGGAGATGTTGATACACCCAAGGAAGTCATCGGCGTTATCCTCAGAGCCTGATGATGCCGATCCATTGGCGCGCACTGACTTTGCTATCTGCTTAAAATACCTAACAAGAAAAATAAGAGAGCAAGAAAAGAAGGAATCGAGTTTGTCACTGGATGAATCCATGTTCAGTTGTACTGTGAGAGCTGAAATCTACCAAATTTAATTTGTAGGCGTTAAGCTAATGCCTCTATCCCCTGTGACTTACAATTACAACAGTGGCAGCAGGAGTTTCATTTTCAAATTAAAGTTGGCTTTTACTCAGATTTTTCTTCAAAAGGAAATTGCACACTTCCACCAGGGGAATAAAACCCTTTTGTCCCTTGCTTATGATTGAAACCCTCATGTTTTCATTAGACATTTCAGCTATTCATTAGTGTCTCCGCGGATATGGCTGAACTCTGTGGTCTCTGTGTGCATAGCTTTAGTGGCACTGGAATTTCCTCTATGTCAGTTTTGATTAAGGTTAAAGGAAAAATACCAAATTATACCAATGTTTTAAACAGATGTAGATAACCTCCTGATTCACGAACCTGCTGAAGGAATATCCAACAAGTCTTACCAAAGATATATAAATGGTTATTACAATATATACTGTATAAAATTATTCTCTCAGGAAACTGTGTAGTATTTTATGTATTTTAGTTCTTTATGTATTTAACAATATAATGAATTTTTTATTACTTTTACAGTGATGGTTTGGGACTAAGGTTACAAGTGGAATATTAATGAATTAAACCACAATTTTCTCTGGACCTTGTCTGGCTCTACACCAGAATGAGGGGTTCCCTCACCTACCAAATCCCATTTGAACCCCTGTCTAAGACAATTACTGTATATCATTACACTTCATTACATTAATGGAAATTTAGGATTACACAACATATTTTCATTTACCTTCCCATTCCACGAAGTCCACTGACTTCATTGAGTTTTTTGCAGGCCTCAGCAACAGAAACATCGTCATCATGATCCCTGAAGAGAAGGTAATAATTCAAAGGTTATTACCATGTCTCATTTTCTGCAATTTAAGAAATCAATTGACTGAACTGAGAAGTGAAGATTTACAATCAAGTTCAAGTCTGGATTTTAGTGGCATCATCTTACTAAACTTGCAATGATCAGTTTTGCAACATGGCTCACAGGACATAATTGATAAAACTGTCAGCTATAACAAATACCAGCTCTCTGGAAAAAAAAAACTGTACAAAATGAGTGTGTGCAAAAAAGGAAGAGAAACAAATGATGAAAAATGAAATATTTATTGGGGTTATACATTATATGTATTCCCTTTGAAATCTGAGATCAAAAAGAGACAATCTTATCTCTCACATTAAAGCAAATTTGGCTTCATCTGATGAAAATCATTAGCATGGTGACATTCAATACACTAATCTTACCATATGTCAAGATGCAAGAGGTCATTGTGGACATCATCTATTTCACTGTCGAAACAAAGAAAAAAACAAAGAAAAAGAAGGGAAGTCATTCATTTAATTGTCCTCTCCATGAGTAAATGCTGAACATTGATACCTCTGTCTTTCACAGGGATGACAATGTGCTGCAACGGTCACATAACTAACAGCTTTGACAGTTATTGTGAAACGACTGAAACTGTGAATCCTGTACGTCACACATGTCTCTGGTGAAAGTTGAAGTGCTGTACTCACAACACAAAGTGCTCCTCCCACACTGGGTTGAGAGTCTCTGGTTTGACCTCAGTCACCTGGATGCACCTGGCAGGTAACGCCTCCTTGGTGCTGGAGCGTTTCTCCAGCTTCTCCCTTCTCTTCCTGAAGCTGAACTTTCTCTCCTTCTTCTCCTCCAGATCCCGCGGGCTCTGGCCCACCAGGATTCCCAGCATGCAGTAGGGGTCGCTGTACCCTGGGCCGCAGGATGACATGTAGAAAAGGTTATCGCTTGCACTTGATTTGTTTATAAGGCCTCAACATGTGCCTATGCAGATTTTATTATAAAATAGTTTCATCAATTTGTATCTACATGTTTCTATCACTTAACAATCTTAACCAATGAAATTACAGTATCTATAACTGTTTGGACCTGAACCCCATTTGAAGAGCCACACAATTTAGTATGAGATACACTTAAGAATAGAAGAAATCAGGAGTTGGTCCAATACTCACACCACTGTATTTTTGCAGTATAATATAAATAGTATATTTCACAAGACTGTGATGTCAGATAAAAAAGATTAGTGAATGCTTGAATGGATGTCTCACCATTTGCATCCTTGGCCATCAGATTCTTTGCTTTTATAACAGAAACTCTCAATGAAAAACTGGCTCGCTGTGAAAATAATTGATCAAGAAATGATCAGTGCAACAAATCAAGGCCATGCATTGAGTAAACTCTTTAATTCATCAGTATCTCCTCTTAAATAAACATTAGCATGCACAGTAGTGTCACGATGTAAAAAAATTAATCAATCTATTCCAAGTATCTTATATTCTGGTTTATGTTGCCAAATAACAGAATGGCAACATATTTTCAATGCAGACAGCATCTGCAGCAGTCTGTCATTCCGGTTCACAGTTCTCCACAGAATATTTGAAAGGTTCCTGGCAGTCAAGTGAGAGAAAATCATACAAAATGGGGCTTTCAGGAGTTAGAGATCTTTCATCTCACAACTCCCCATCAGTCGTGCTCTCTAGCTGCGGCTCTACTGGCCATATATTTTTTTTTTTACCTTATTACCTCTTCAAACTCCAAACTGAGCATTGGAAAATATCAGTAAATGCACAAGTCACCACCCGGTGCTTTTGGATGCCTCAAAATCTGCACTTTGTGACCACTGTGATGGTCATTACATTATGCCATTAAGATGAAGCCTTAAAGGACTATAACAGCCATCTAGCATGTTGTAGCACATTTAACCATTTAGTAGTATTTTCTCTTGTTTCAGGCAGCATTTGGATTCTATTTACTCAGTTAAATATTTTAGGCAACTCTTAAATTAGCTGTAATTATGTACTGCATCACATGTTTGCTAAAGTTAAATTATTATTACATGGCACACTGTTCAATCTGTACAAAATGCACAATATAAGTACAATTTTAAAAACTACTACAGACATGATATTCAGGGGCAAGAGTAATTTAAAATTTAAAATTTAAACAATTTTGAGCAGTAGAAAAATATATTCAAGTCTAAAATTGTACATGTGTTCAGCACAATTTGAAAGTGTACATATGAATTAAGTCAAGCACCTAAAACCTGGCACCAAATACTGGTATGCTGCTCTAAAAATATAGTAAATTCTGTAAATTCTTCTATATAAATATAGAAAACTGATGAGTAAGGACCATCTTCTTCCATTACCGCAGTACATGTGGAAGATGCTGATATGAAAACATTTGAATCGACAGTCACTCCAAAGTGTCTCACCTTAGATTCTTGAACTTTCTGGAGAATGATGTCATGTTCCTCTTCACCCATATCAAACACCTTGGAGACAATACATTATAAAAAAATAAAAATAAAACAGTAGACATGCATCACAGAAACCGGAACATCACTGAAATTCATTAATGGACTATTTGCTTCAGTCAGATCTGTGGCTAGCATCTGACGAACTGGGGAATTGAAAAACACCTTGAAACCGGCAACTACAGGCATAAAAGTGGCTTAAATCCTAAGTATGACATCATCTGAATGAAAGTAATATCAAACTGCATATCAGCACAGAGAGTGACGGGGCTTTCATGTTTAATCAGGTTTGAGCCAAGAGCATCTGCTCAGAGTTACAGCCTGCTCACAACAAATAACACTCTGTGTGAGGCGAGCATCAGTGTTACTAACAGAGATCCAATGGAGTCTGTTATTCAGATGGATAGAAAGACAGATAGACAGATAGACAGATAGATAGATAGATAGACAGATAGATAGATAGACAGATAGATAGATGATACCTTGAGCAGGTAATGAAACAGCTCTTCGTCACTTTTCACATGTTCTGATGAAGGCACTCCCACCCGGTTGACCACCGTGTACACAGCCTCCTCATAAAGCAGGTCCAGCTACATGAAAACACACTCTAATTAATGACAGTCCTTCAAAAACAAAATGTTCCTTTGGCGTCATGCTTTCTGCTCTGCACTGAAATCTGTTATTGTGACTTTTAGGATTTAATCCCTGCTGAAATACACACACAAAAAAAAAGAAGCTGAGCTGACGCACCTCTGTCCTGCTGATTCTGTCGGGGATGAAGGACTGGTCCACGTACTCTTGAGGCGGCGGCACTGTGCAGGCCCCTCTTTGGCACTGTGAGGGGACAGAAACAGTTCAGCCAAAACAAAACTTGTTATTATGAAATAATGTGAAAGTAGAACTTTACTGGTTGAGGTGGATCTGGTTGTAACTAGCTGGTTGTGACTAGTTTATGCACAGTTTGGCAGTTTGGTCCGGTGGTTTTCATTTTAAGGTTGGATCCCCTCCAAAGGGGTCACAAGAAAATGTTTTTTTTAAAACTTTTTTCCTCATGTATTCTTTTTGTAAAATGTTGATTTCTATTTATAACGTTGGGCCTCGAGTACTCATTTAAATAAAAGCACCTGAGATGTTTAAATGGGAAATCACTTATTGATGGACCTGCTAACATAGACATCTAAAATGTGGTCACATTTCAAAGTGCTTTTGTAATCCATTGTACTTGATAAATAGGTTTTCCACATTAACAAAAAAACAAAGTAAAATATTATGTCTACATATCATAAGATATGGATTTTCCCTCATAATCGTTGACTCATTGCTTTGTGCTTTTTTTTTAATCCACTGTTTTACAACAATTTGGCCATTCAGACATCATTTGTCCTCATCAAGGATTTTAATACAGCATCACTTCCTGGTCGGCAGTGGCAGCAGTAGGAGCTCAGCATTGTCATCAACAGCAGCTTGTCACAGCTGAGCTTCCAGTCCTTAAGCGGCCGACTCAACCCGGTCCTTCTGTCTACAAACGTCATTCTGGCCATGATGGTGGTGAAGAACAGCGCTGGGGCCCACACACTACACAAACATGCTTCAAGTGTGTAACAGATGGGAAGCTGGAAGTTAGGGTGGGGGTTACCTCAGCCTGGGCAGCCCGCAGCATGTTGTCCTGCTTCTGAAGGATGGCATTCACGCGCTCAAAGAACTCCATGCTCTCCTCGGAAATCCTGCCAAGATGAGGAAACAGACTGATTCATCTCTAAAGAAGTGACACTTTGAAAACATGTTCATTTACAAGGAAAAGTGTAGTAAAATGCATGTTTTGCTGTTACTGAACTCAAACATATACATATTCGCATGTGTTGTAATTAAAACCCAAGAATCAGTGACACTGGTGGGATCCAGGACATTTTATTTTGCAACTAAAGATGAGCTGTTCCTGTTGTCTTCATGCTGAACTGCGGGACCCCGTCACCTGCAGTTCAGCTCCTTATTAGCTGTCAAACGCCGTCTTATCTCATCCACTGAAAAGCGAAGCAGATTTGGACCAAAGCTCTCAGCGATCCAACATGTCGGCACCCTGCATGAACCATGTTAATCTACTATGATGAGCAGCGCTGTGTGCAAAATGCAAATGATGTTTTCAGCTTCCTCCAGGTGTGAGTGAATTCCCCGACTCCCGCAGGCCCCAGTTGTCATGGTGATACTGTACAAGCACATACAGAGAGGGAGTAGATGGCTGAACACCTAGGGAATCCCTCCCCCTCCACCCTCAGCAACCCCTTACCACCGTCATCCCGCCCAAACCCCTCACCAGGGCATCGTCCGCCCTCTAGCAGAGCTGTCGGGATCAGCCACACTGTCTGCCTCCTCACCCTTACCCCTCCTAGATTCTGTCTCCTTCCTCCTCTCTCAGCCAGACCCATCATATTATACACAGGAGCCTCTGTAACATTATACAGAGGAGCAGGCATATGGCAGCCCATCCCAGCACCCACTGACTCTCGCCATGGTGGGGAAGCGGATGGCAAACCCCTGAGGAATTGATGAGAGCTAATGGCAGCCATGCTGGGAGAGATGGTCAGGTTTAAACTGGAATCATACTCAATATTATATATATATATATATATATATATATATATATATATATATATATATATATATATATATATATATATATATATATATATATATATATATATATATATATATATACAGTACCAGTCAATAGTTTGGACACAGTTTCCCATCCACTTGAATGGGAAACTGTGTCCAAATTTTTGACTGGTAGTGTATATATATATATATATATATATATATATAAATAATTATAATTTTTTTTCAGCCTCAGAGGTGTGTTTGTTGATTTTTTCGAAATACCGATCAAAAAGTTATTCTTACCTGAAGCCCCTCAGTCAGTGTTTGAAAGCCTGAAATCAGTCCTTAGTTATGTTGTTGACACACCCAAAAACAATTTTTTAAAAATCGATCAAATTAATCGATATTCATCCTAAAAAATCGATCAAATTAATCGATATTCATCCTTCATTCTTTCTGCAATTAAGCTGTTAAACGCAGACAATACTCATTTCAAATGACTGTTATTTCTTTTGAGACATTAACTATTTATTTTATTAACTTATTTGTAAGACTTCTGACTGTTGCTTTTGATATATTGCTTTTATTTACTGTAACTTGTCCCTCATACTGTCCCATGCCTGTTTATGTGTCATCTCTGCCATTTAACGTTGCCTTGTTGTCTGTTGAGATTGAATGTATGGTGGAATGTATGGACTGGGTAAGCTACAAATGAATTGCCCTTTCGGGAAATATAAAGTTGTCTGAATCCGAATCAGAAAATCCATACATGCAATTAACTTATTAGTAACTAGATGCACTCATTAGGGCATATACCTCTGCCAAGACTGAACAATCATGTGCATTTGTTTAGCTTACCTGGCCTATGCTCCACGCTGCCACCAAGTTTCACGGAAGTCTGTTCAATAGTTGTTAAGACAGTAAAAAAAAAAAAAAAAAACATAAAGTGGGCGATCTTTGCCTCAACCCAATGGAAGAGTTTGAAGTTTTCCTCTTGAGATCTTGCCATAGGCTTTGGGGAAGTCTATAAAGCAACATAGAGTTGAACCGTCTATGTGACAAAATATTGCATTACACACATAAGTGCTGCTTCTTCAGTGTTATGCTCCCACAGGAAGGCTGATACAAGGCCAGGCTTACCAGGCTTATCACACTTATCCCCTGATAATTATCACGATCAAGGCCGTAACCTTTCTTGAATGATATGATCTATGTAGCACGGGCTCGGCTCACTGGATAACCGGTCACAAAGATGATGTGAATAAAATATGTCACCAACAAACTCTGTTCCGCTGCCATGAGACGAGAGGCTTTGTTGTTTCTGGAGCTTACACTTTTCATTTGCTCAAAAGTACACTTGAGGTTAATTAGACTGAAATATTTGTGAGCCATTCAATTCTCTCTGCATTCACTTTCCGTCACACAGGGTAGTATAGTATCTGGAAATCTGTCCCATCATCTGCCTGGTGAACAGATTGAGGATTTGTCCAGACAGCCTGCATCTTTAGTTTTCTGGGAAAACGTGTCCGTGAGCAGAAATAACGCCCAAATCCAGTCAGTTTTCATTTGATACGTCAAAAAAAAAAAAAAAACACACATTATGCCGATCTTCCCCTCTCCCTCTCTCGCACACATGCACGCATACAAACACGCCACCGGAATAACAAACTGATTTGATGTTGCTAGGAAACAGGTTCTTTTATAAACTTGTCATTTCATTCTAAATAATTTCGAGAATTCAATTCAATTACGTTTCGAGCAAATCAGAAGGAAGTCATAAATAAGAGCATGAACACTGAGCTTCCTCAATCTGCATGTCTAAACATGATTAATTGGGAGCGTGACGGTGACAGCAACCCTCACTTCAGACTTACAGCAATAATACAATATGGCAGTGGATACATAGTAATTAATAGTGCAGACATCACTGTTGTCTGGAGCATGAAAGACAATATGACATCTATATGCATTCTAACAAAATAAGATGTTGTTTGTTTTTTTCATCGGATCCATCGCGGTTGTCAGTGCATCATATCAGAACCGAGGATATCCATGACAAGGATGCCCTAAAATACAACACACACGACTTTTTGTTTTACTCTAATTACACATGTGATCATGCAACAACAAAACACTGGAACTGTGACTGCAGCAGCTACAATAGAATCTCCCAAATAGAACTAACAGTACTAGGTCATCTGGTGAATAATTATACATGGGTATTCATTCCTTAGGGATTAGATGTAAAGCATATTTGTCACCCTAACTGCACATGTTAGGGGTTCTCTGTTTAAAGGATGAGACTTGGGATTTTTTCTTTTTCCTCATTGGAAACAAATCCCATGCGAAGACCAAAATCCTGGAGGATCATTCAAACAAATATTGCCTATGCAGCTGAGCCCTTACTGTATGTACTTCATTATCTAAAGTACATGTGATCATCCGTGTTTGTTTGTTTCTCTACAGGCTATCTCAAGAGATTGTCAACGGATTCTGGTGAAATCTTGAAGAATTGACTTAATCTTGATGCAGATCTGGGTGCGGGGATGTCAATTTTAGGTCACTTTTTTTTACTTTCTTCTACATTGCAGCCTTTTTTTTTTAACACATTGCATATGCAGTATCATGAAAAATAATAATAGACAAACCAGAATGCTAAATATAAATGGCCAGGTATGGACAGCTCATGATGTTCCACCACTATGCACAATTGGATCCAGATCATAATCCAGATCTGGAAGATTAAATATATATATATATATATATATATATATATACGGGGTACAGAAATGTCGCTGCTACCAATATGTAGATGAGGTGATGTAGATTCATTCCATAAATGTCATGTATCTGTGAAAGATACACAGTTATATCATATTTTTGTTGATAACCCATGAGCTACAGATGATAAACACATGATCCCTAATGCTAGTAGTGGGTCAAAGACGTAGGCGGTGTTACTTCATTTGGTACGAGAGCAGAGCCAATAAAGCAACGCCATCATGGCGACATCATCGTGTGTGCTCTAATGGCCTGGTTGCAGTGTTACAATTGATCTCCTTGCAGTGATACACAACGGAAAGCACATATTGTGTCCACTAACGAGCGCACCCTTTTCTCCTGTTTTGACATATCCGGGAAACTATTTTCCGCTTGATCTGATTTTAGTGACAATGGTGTTTGCCTCTATCTCTCTTTTTGGACTGTTGTATTTTTTTTTCTTCATTAAATCCCTGAACTGAACTCTTTGCATCTGTGCGGTCTGCACATTTGGGTCCTTTCTTGAACTGAAACCTGAACAGGTTGACACTATTTTTATTTTAAGGGATCAAAAACTAAAAGTGTTTGGCAACATCTGCACAAGATTACCAAATATGTATTAGTCTCTGGCTAAAAATAATACCTAGCAAATGCGTTCTGAACTCCAGTTTGAGTTATGTTTGCTAAAAGCTACAGTTCCCAACTGTTCTAGGACATACTTTTTTTTTTTTTTACATGATACAGTATCAGCTTCTAATAAGATAAGGTTAAGACACTTTACTGTGTTAAGAACAAATATAGAGCTACAGACAGATTGGAAACATTATGCAATTATTAGAAATAATTAACAATATTTGTTTTTCGTTATTTTTATGGTATTTATTGAAATACAAAATATAGAACCAGCACTGCCTTATCATGTATATCATATGTTATTAATGATTGTATTTACACACACGTTACGCATCTCCATTTTAATAATAGTTTAACCTGTGTCATTCTGAATTAATTAAAACAAATGAGCTGGGTGACACAGGGTCATAATCACTGATGAAAATGCGGTGAGCTCACAAAATGAAAAATAGAGTGCTGCTCACCTCTACTGAAAGACATGGAATTGAACCATGAAATAGACAAACAATAATAAACCAAAACATAAATTTAAATATAAATATCCATGTGGGCTTTATGCGGTATACAGTCCCTGGTCAAGCTCATCTGTGACAGTGCATTGTGCATTTTCACAGGCTCAACAACATAGAGGTAAAACATCATTTGTTGAACTGAATTAAAATTTCAACCCCAACGTGCCACTCAGCTGACAGCTGACTGAACCACTGGGTCAACAACTGTGGATGAAGCTGCCCAAATTCACCCGGCCTCATTTGCAAATTCCCAATTAAAATGAGAGTGCTGGCAGTGCAGCAGCTAAATGAATGGATAACAAAGATCAGCAGCCTGCATCTAATGATGAGCACTCTGGGTATGTGCATGGCTTGGGCTCCGTGGGAAAGATCTAGCACCAGGTAGCTGGCATGGGAAATGACAAAAGGTGAGATACTGTTCCCTCTGTGATGAACGACTCAAATGGGGCAAGATTTTACATTCTGTTAAAAATATCCCCCCAAAAATGATGATAGAGACAGCATCAAGAATATGCTCTGAATAATAAATGCATGAAAAAAATGTCCCTCTCTGAGTTTACTGGAGTATTACTCTTTCAAATCCAAAAATTGATCAGTGTTCAACACAGCAACTGAGGTTATCTTCCATGTTAAAAATAGACATGGTCGTCATTACAAGTTCACATCATGCGAGCAGCCTGTGTTTAGGTTGCTATAGAAACCTCAGGTTTACACTATTAGTTTCGGCTTACAATGAAGCTTCAAAAAAAAAGAAAGAAAAACATCTGATGATTTTACCCATGCCATGAGGCAGGTAAGAAAAACAAAGACAAGGAAAAAAAAATAGGAAAAAGATCAAACAAGATCCAGGCAAAGGTATAGAACCCATAAGATCCTGTTAATTCTCCATGAACCAAGTCAATAATGGTAACATTTTAAGAGACACCTAAAATGTTTCATAAAAAATAAACTACAATGGCATTCAGTAAGTTGCATACCTCCGCAAAGGCCCAACAATCCTGCACGCCTGTCCAACTCTTACCTTATCACCCCCTGACAAATGCATATTTTGATCCAGCAGATCTAGACTACACTATACACAGTCATAGGTATCAACACCATGAATATGTGTGATTGTTGCATCAGGATTTATGGATTGTTTCTTGAGAAAATAGGGAAAATGTGTAAAAATGCTCGCAATGCTAAGCAAAGTTTAGAAAAAGAACTGGATAGTGGTTACTGGATTTTGCCTAACCCAGGTCGAAAGTCTTGTGGAAATCATTTCATCCCTTTTTGATCCTGCTAACAGACAAACACACAAGCAAACAGACACAGGTGGAAACATAATAGAAGATCAATAAATAAGAAAACATAATATTAGGGCTGTCATGATATCAGATTTTTTTATTACAAAAATATTTTGTCCAAAAGAAATCAGAAAAACAATATTATCGCTGTATTTATAGGAAATTAAAAAGATAATACATCATCAATCATACATCAATCAAATTCATTTTTAGCTTTGTTTATTGTGTTTTGTTTCTTTTTTGTGTGCAGATGGAGGGTCTGTGCAAAAACATCAGTTACACTTAACGAATAGCAAAAAGCCAACCAGATGAACCGATGAACTAAAGATGCATAAGACCATCTCTGCTGATATTATCATGTGTGTATTATCAACATGATGTGAACATGTTTCATGTCATGGTTACTGTCAATACCCATATGTCATGACAGCCTAATACACATAAATGTCGTACATGAACTCAATATAAATACATATAGACATACATATGCACTGTATATACACAAGTATTTACACAAAAACACCATAATAATGAAAGACACACAATAATTCAAAACAAATGAACACATTAATCAATGTTGTTGAGAGACATTTATTTTAAATGAAGTTCGCTGTGGCACGGTAAATGAAAAACATCAACATATAAGATCAACATGGTTTCTGCTAAGTAAAACGAAACATTTATTATTATAAAATACAAATGCAGTAGAAATGATTATGCTTCATCTATCCTATCCAGTTGAAATCTATTCCTTCCATTATCAATTGTTTATTGGTTAATTTATGAATTGTTTAGTATATAAAATATAAGAAAAGAGTGAAAAATAACCTTTATTTCCCAGTACCCAAGGTAAAATCTTCAGATTGCTTCTTTTGTCCAACAGTCCAAAACCCGAAGATATTCAACTGACTAATGAGAAAAAGAAGCATGCATAAAAACCCATACATAAATACATACAAAATTAATTTACAACAAAAACATAAGCATAGCATAAGCATAAAGTGCTATGCTCTCTTTTTTGGGATGCATAGACTTGTATTTATCACTCAAATAAAAGCAGCGGTGTGCTGTACTGCCCTGTACTGTTGTTGCGCACCCTGAAGCATGTGGCCATCAGAACCCTGTGGTGTGAACAGATTTGCAAGAACCTGTGTTTATGATCCCAGTCAGAGCCTGATTCTGAATGTAATAGCATAGTTCACGTGTCCTTGCAGGCAGCTTGTGCATGGCATGCTAAGTCACCACGCCAGGATGAACGGCAACTACTTAAAACAAAACAAAACTCTTTTTACAAGACATGGCAACCTGGAAAAACGTGGAAAAACAATTAATAACAGACACAAATTTATTGCTTATGAGCTTGTGCAACCATTTCTGAAAAGGCTGTTATTGTTTTTCTGTGTTACACTGATTGACGTTCAATTTATCTATAAAAAGACTCTCATTATTGAAGTTATTGCCTCTTCTGAATGGCAACAATAATGCAAATATGAACTATCGCTACAGACTAGAAAGAGTAGTGCATCAATAAACAGCCTACCTTCTGCTACTTGCTCAAACTCAAATTAATTTGTGTCCGAAGGCGGTTTCGGAAGGTTGCCAGCTAAATCTTTGGACTGACAGGATGAATCTATGAGGGGAGAAGGAAAGGCAGCATTCACTCCTCCCTCCTTACTATCACTGAGGTGCCCTTAAGCAAGGCCTAACTCAAACTACTCCAGTAGCAGCCAGTAGATCAGACTGTGGTTGCAGCTTCCATGTTGGATTATATAACTGTGTGAGTGTGACCAGAGGATAAAGCACATCACAAACCTACTTCTCATGTTAAAAGATATAGAGTTCAGCCTGCAAAGTTCAATTGAAGTGAAGCAAACAAGCATTGCAAACAAGGAGACCCCAGTAGAATTATTAATACAATGAAACAGCAGCAAACACAAAATCCACACACAGCAAAGAAAGAAAAAAACCTTCATAATAGGTGGAAACAAGCTGCAGAAATTGAGGTCATGTGTTTGTGTGTTTGTATGCACACAAGTGATTCACCTGCGAGGTAAGGGGTCAGGACAGTGTGTGAGGGGGCTGCTGGCGGAGGGCGGCGACTCCCTTCGGCTCCTCAGCGACTGGCTCCTCTGCACCTGCCTCATCACACTACTCTTCAGGTCCAGCAACGTCGTCATGATCTTTCACTAACAGAACAGACACAAAAAGTAGATTTAATTTCAGTTGTGTGATCTGGGATTTGACTGATGCTGCAGGGTGTAAAAATGTTTTCCTTCCTCCTTTGAGTCTGGCAAGTTCACAGTCAATCAACTTTTATCTTTGGAACTACACTTCGTACAAAATATGCAAATCACAAAGCCTCACAGAGTCACAAGAGCCACAGAAAAGCAATTTCACAAAAGCGATTGCATCACTAAAGTAAAAAAAAGGCAAGAAAATAGAGCTAAGTAAAAGCTATGCTCACAAATCTTTCCCTGAATGCCTTAATTATAGACCTGGTGCATCTGCAGGGCAAAGGAGGATCCAGTAGCTGCAGTAAACACATCTGAGTCAAAGCAAGATGATGTGAAAACAGAGAATATTAAGATTATTAGCGTGTGTCATCGAGAGAAGACCTCGCAGGGAAAGTGTACAGTAATGTGGGCTTGAACAAAATTGAGTTTGCGCAGAATGAAGAAATTCAGTTTAATGAGAAGCACATTTATGTATAACGTCTGTACTTACATGCACAACAATAGCAATACTATTACTGTAATTAAAGTTGTTTGTTGAAATTATACTTTCATCCTCTTCCTGCGAGCAATAAGCTTTTAGCAGGGATTAAGTCACCATGTTTCACCAGGTCATTAGGAACACCAGTTACTCACAGGCTCATCAGCAGCAGGTGATAAAGATGCCCAAAGGCAAACATAAGGCACACACACTCCACAAGGTGATGTCAGAGGTCAGAATGAATTGGAGGGACCTGTTACTCGTTTGCTGTTCATGTTGATTTTTTTATTTTATTCTTGTACATTTTTTTGCGTGCTTGGTTTTGAAAGTTAGTTGTTGAAACCTAAAAACCACTGATTTTAACACTTCTTTGTGGGTTTAACGAAATGTGTTAATTTGTTTGCGTTATAATTACTGCTAGGATTGTGTTAGCTTTGCACAGAGCCAGGCTAGCTGTTCCCATCTGTTTCCAGTCTATGTTAAAACAAGTTGCCAAGCTACTGGCTGTGTACCAACATATGGTGGTATTTCAATCCCTTTTCATCTGCCTCTCAGGAAGAAAGGACATATTAGGACGTATTTCTATTCTTAGTGATGAAACCAAAGTGCATTTCTTGTGTCATTTTACAAACCAGGCAATTCATTTCAAGAAATAACCTCAAATATAATCCTTTATAATGTCAAAGAATGATGACTTTTTAAAAAAAAATTGTATTTTCATTAACTCACCTGGGCCAAAGATTTCCTTATGAATGTTTCCCACTGTAGGACTAACAAAGGAATATATTATCTTATCTTAATTTCTGATAAATTATCTATTTGTAATAGTGTTAACCAGACTTATTAAAATAATAATGAGAATACAGACATCCTATTTATTTTAAAAATCATATATATTACTTTCTCATAGATTTGAAAATATGACAGCCTCCCACTTTGAAAAGGACTGTCATATAAGTATTCATAAGAAAGGTATACTCGAGTCATTGTCTATATATGAATTTAGAGAAATGAGCCTATCTGGCAACCCTCAAGAGATAGGCACCACGTTGCTAAGCGATTGAGCTGAGCGAGTGCCATAAAGTGAACTCTCATCTTGACTTTATGGAGTCTTTTAAGAATAACTGAATTATATGACCTCTTAGCAGTATTGTGCACTGTCAGAGCCTACCACATGGGGCTGAGGAATAAAATAACCTGTTCTATTAGTATTCAATCAAACTGGGCTTGTCTGCATTTTCCACAAGCAAAATGGTAAAAGAAAGAGAAAGAGGAAACTCAACAACTCAACAATTGATTTTGTGTCAGCTCAGTTTAGTCTATTCGAATCTGCAGTGTTTCTGTTTTGTGTGGTAAAAATGGGAATATGCGGCAATCTTAAAAGCCACTTTGAATTGGTGTGAATATTAAATCTAAGTGCGATGCCCCTTTATGACCTTTTTTTTGACTCATTACGTGTGTGCAGTGTATCACCCTTTATTAGGACTTAATCCTTTTAATCTCAACAGAAGATTGGGCATCTATAAATACTGCGGTTCAATATTAAAGTGGGTCACTAAACCCTCGCAGGAACAGAATGCATTTATTAGCTGCCACATTTTTCCGGTACAACATAACATTTCAAGCCACCGTGGCAGCGAGGCTGTTCAAAATGTGAGCTACATTTCTTTTCACTATTTAATTCAAAGGGGGGGAAAAAAGCATGAATATGATAGCGAGGTCATTAATCGCATAAATGTCAGTAGCTGCTACGGCAAAACACCCAGCGTTGCTCACAAATCTGCCTGGCAACAAAGGAGGAAAGTGAGGCTGATTGTCATATCAAAGAGACTCCTTCACAGCATCCAATCACTTTAGTCTCTGCGTGACCAATTTACAGCATTTGAACTGTGATGTGAGGTTCTTATAAATGGGACTGGCTCCACCTGTATGACTAAGAAGCTTTTGTGTGCCTCCAACAGTCAGCATGTGGATGAACAGCAGCGAAGAAGGATGAGACAGAGCACTAAAAAAAAAATAGAGGGATGACAAGGACACGAGAGTGAGGGTCTGATTGATGGAGATGTTGTTTCAGGAGACAGTCAGACAGTGTCAGATAGTCAGAAACTCTGCTCAGTAGTTGACAGCAATTGTCTGTACTGAGAAAAAGAGGAAACGAAGCATGGGCTACGAGCTTGTTCTGATTATCAAAATGTAATAGAGGACAATGTGCCTAGTGTGGACAGAGATTCTGAGCTTCTGCCCATTTTCTAAGCAATATTGATTCATTTGAAATGTTTTTAGTGTATACTACTAAAAGCACATTACAGTGCTGAGTCTAATGCATCCAGAAAACGAAACATATTGACTTGTGTGACTGCTATCATCCAGTGCTGCAGGCCAACATGCACAGAGCGCAGCATGCAGTCGGCTTTCCAGCTCTCAGTAAACCAGAAATTCATGATGCATCATTGGCTACAAGCCAGAGGACAGTACGTTATCAGTTCAGGAGGCTGACACCTGATCTCCATTTGGAGTAGCCACATGCTATTAAATTGAAGTGTCGATACTCCCTCTCTGTCAGATATCATCAATGTGGCATTTCCAAAGCACTCCAGTGTGTGGAATTTCCTCTATGTGTGCTTCACAAAGGGATTTTTCCAAAATGGAAGATAGGGTTCAGGTGTCAGCTTATTGTTTTCAATAAATTGTTGTGCATATGTCATATATAGACATCATGCATCCAAATAGTTGGCAACATGTCTTGTGGTTTTGGATTATGGTCTGTTGAAGTGAGCAGCTATAGTCTCTACTGTCAGTAGCTGCTGCCTGTGTGATGGATTTATCTTGTATGCTTTTTGAATTCAGAAAATTCTTTGACTCTGACTCTTGGAGTTGTTGATGCTCTCTGCTGTCAGTCTCCAACTGCAGATGCACTGGAAATAGGTCATAAACATGAGGGTTTCATCACTAAGTTTATTGGCTTATATTTATCCGCAAGAATAAGAAACAGCGAAGGGAAACCGCTTGGAGTGACCGTTTTGACCATTTGAGGTTAGAGGTTTCCAATCGTTTTAGATAGGAGATCTGTTCACCACGATGATCTTAATGCTTCGACTTTCTGTGAGAGAAATCTAAGAAGAGTTTAGGTTTAACTTGAACCTAAAGTAGTGGGACGTTTAGCAAAATAATCTTCAAATCATATTCTAATAATAATAATAATAATAATAATAATAATAATAATGATAATAAAGTTTGTTTATATAGCACTTTTAAAAAACATAGTTACAAAGTGCTTTACATGGTAAAAAGATTCAATTTCAATCTTCAATTTTGAAGGTTCTCTAAAAAAGGTAATACATCAATCAATATTACCAACAGAATCTCACTAAATAAGCTAACAGACGAGTTATTCTATAAAGAACAGGAGAAAAATTAAAGCCTTTTTGGTATCATTACCATATCTGGTAAACTGTGTTAGGTTTCTGTCTGTAGGCTAGAAAAACGAGCAAAGTATATAGTAAGCCAAGTAGTAAGCCAAGTTCCCACTTGAGTGGTCACCGTGGAAAACAGTCAGCAGGCAGCGAAGTACAGCAGAGCTCTCAGAGTCGATAGCAGTTGAGAATCCCGCTAATTATAACAGTGAAACACTTAGAGAGAGGCACAAGGAGAAGACACTGCATTAAAACCCAGTGATCCTCTTCACTGACCACCCCCAACAGAAAAGAAGGAAGGGGGAAGAAAACCCTCACATTCTTCACGGATTCCGAAATGATACGATGCAGGAAGGACGTCAGCTCAGGAGGCATATTTATTGTTTGTTAAGGTGAACATCTTCTGCTTACCATCACATACAAATGAAAGGTTGTGGTCCGAGGGAATGACGGCAACTCGGGAGTCCTTTGAGGAAGCATGCCTCAATCGAAGGCTGAGGTAGACGCCAAAGAGGATAAACGCTCCCTCTGACAGCTGATGAGGAGATCAGTAAAGCGCCCCACCACCTTGCACTGTGCATCTCTGCACAACAAGAGGAGGCCACCATCGTACTCCTCAGCCCCATGTGTTCTGAACGCCTTTACAGCATCAGCAGCAGAACTACACAGCAGCACCTCTCCCTCGTCCCCGTCCTATGCGGCATTTGTAGCCCAACTTACCGCCACTTCACACCCTGCACATGTGCACCCAGTTTCTGTTCAGACACTTCATCTAAGTTCAGCTAAGATGTATAACACTCTTTCACTTGAGTAGTAGAACACGGAAAAACAGCAATAGTAGTAATTAATCCAACAGTAAAATTAGTGAAAATATTACATGTCTCCATGGAATAGATGTCAAACTATTATTAAGTATTGTAAAACTACGTGCTTTCATATGTGTCTCACTATACTGGTTCTAATGCATTCATTTCAGACAAGCTGCTGGAAAATTCAGGGTTGCAATTCCCCCGACCTTTGAGCTGAAGACTAAAAAAGATGATGAATTCACGAAAGCTATCAAAGACCAGGATTTACGTGATAAAGTCAAGGAGATCTTTGCCGCCCGAGAATAAGTCAGGCCTTGGCAGAACAGAATGTTCTGTATATCTCAGTTATTTATACGTGTATACCCAACATTATCCTTATTTCAAAGAAGATAGTTTTGAAACTCTAGTCAGAAATTGCCTCTTTCCAGGCCCGGCTTATCTAGAGATCTAAATGGACAAACAGAAATTGAACCTGATGTCATCAACCCACAGGGCAACAACCATGTGTCTGGTCAGTCTCCACTGTTTACCGCACCAGCCATCACCCATCAGAACAACCTGGACTTTGAATTGAATCAAAGTGGCATGGAGCTAGTGCACCTTTCTCTGGCTTTATACCCCAACATGGTTAATGTTAGTTGTTTCAGAGGGGATTCTTTAGGAAGATTCCTATATTCCCCAGCTATAAGTGCATTTATTTTCAGACAGAAATCCCTCCTTTCAGGCAAGAACCAGATAAACATGCTCCTTAAATTCTCAGGCTCAAGAATGGATCCCAGTAAGCTGTATGAATAAAATCCTGCCTACAGATGGGTCGCAGAACAGTCTAGAGAAAAATTCATCAAGGTCTGGAACTCACCTGATAAGATAAATGAAATGGTGTAAACAAGGTCAATGACATCAATATGATGTTAAATGAGGCCTCTATTAAAGATGAAAATAGATGACAAAATGTAAAAGGCTGTTAAAAGGCAAAACACTGACAAACAGCTTGATCATGAATGGAAGACCATCAGAAGAGAAAAATAAAAAGCAAGATACAGCATGAGAACAGATATTGACAATTTGACAGGGATGATAAAGTGATTGACAGGCTGAGGAGCCTCTAATATCTTCTGTGGAATTTGTAGGATTGATTTTGAGATAATTTCTGCTGTCTGGGGCTGATGGGATGTTTCCTGGCTGTGGTAGGACACTGTCCGGTGGAATATCAGACTGCACCCTTGACAGAGAAACCACTCTCATGGTGGCTCCAACGCGCTCATCCATATCTGCTGTTTTGACAGATTCTTGGCCCCCTCTTTCTGGCGGCAGACAACCCTTTTTCACCTCTGCAAAAGGAGGTGTTTTCACCCATGTCCATTGGTTGGTCTGCTGTTTGTTTGACAGCACGACTACGCAAATGCTACTGGATGGATTTCCATGAAACTTGGTGCATGGACAGGGTATGGGCCAGGAAAGAAGACATTAAAGTTTGGTGCAGATCCAGACAAAGGGATAGAACTAGGACACTATCCGAAACATTGCAAGATGCGCTCTACTGAGTGCCATTCTAGGTGTCTGTTTTTGGATCAAACTTTTCTTTTGCACTTCTGCACATAAAACATTATTTTCACTGGTAGTCTCTTTATTACATATACATTTACTTATTTTTTTTATCTCAAGGAAACTTCATTAAGTATAGGTTTTTATCTATCGCATGTCCTGTCCTTGTTCTTTCTTTTGTCTGAGTTTGACATAACCTGTCAAATGTCAGCGGCTTGCTGGTGTGTGGTTTACCACGGCACTTAACTCTGCTGCCCTTACATGGGTTTACTGAGGGATTTCAATATGCTAATTACAAATTGCCTGGTACACGCATCCACTTAAAGAACATATGCAATTTATCAACATACTCAGGTGGGTAAGAACAGACTTAACTGTGAGCAAATGTTTTATGAATCCCACGTAGGATTTTCTTATTTTCCTCTTATTGCTTTGAGCAAGAACACATATAAGAGATAAAGAAAGAAAACTTTGGAGCATGAGATCCATTGGTTCTTGAGACTTTGACCCCAATAAACCCCTTTTAATTGAAAAGATAAATAAATAAACATGATTTAATTTTAAATGTTTTGTTCACGTTATAGGTCTATATGACTGTTTTTATAGTGCTTTACAGCATATTTGGATTTGAAGTTAACAGGTTGTTCATAAGAGGTTCAACAGGGATGTGTGTGTATGTGTGTATTTGTATTTTGTCACATTTTTGTGTGGAAAACGGAGGAGTTAACACCTCTATGCTTGTGTCCTTATTGGATTTTAATGATAATTCATTAAATCAAAAATATCAAAAGGAAATGTATATTTCAAGTTATAGATTAGATCAGATTAATCAGATTTTGATGAACTGAATCAGGAATATTAACATTCAAATGCTCTACATTTTAAGCATTATTCCAGTGTTGAAAATTCTTATTCCACCAGTTTGACTGCTAACAGATTGATGCATGTCAGAGGCTACAACTTTATAAGGTGTTCACTGTTTTATGATCTATTTAGTTACTTGATGTGTTAAACAGTAACATGCATCATACATTTAAAAAAACAAAACCTGCCCAGGCATCACATCATTTTCACTCCATACAGGTTGACTGTTGATGGCTAACAGGCAGCGCAGAGCAGCTGTCTCCCAGGTGAACTCATTTCAATTACAAGAGTGGATCTTTCCCAGCTGGATTTCACTCTGTCTCAGCTGTCAAGCTAAAGTGACAAAACGGGTCGACGCGCCACCAACAGTGGGGCGATGCCAGGCTGCCAAGGAACCACTGTCAAAGCCAAGTAAATGCCTTTCTTGCTACATCGGTGTCGAAGTTGTGCCAGGGAAACACTTGCTCACCAGTGTCCCTCTCCTGAGAGAGCCAATGAGCCTGGCAGCTAAAGGCGCCTTGCTGATAGGGATGAAGTGTCTCTATGGTAACAGCAGAGGAAAAGGAGCTGGTAAATACAGGTAAATGAAATTCTGCAAAGACTGGAAAAAAGACCCTTGATGTGAAAATGAATTCACCAAAACACGGAGAGAATATATATATATATATATATATATATATATATATATATATATATATATATACACACACACACACTGTCAAGGAGCAGTCACACCAAGTCAAAATGTCTTAACACCACTATAATGGAGGCAATATATATAATAATCCAGTTGCAAATAATTCATTTTCTACCACACATGGTATCTCAATCTGCCAACATCAGCTGGTTAAGTGAACAGTGTCAGTATGAATAACACTCCAACGTGACTCGTGAGCTTCAGCATCTCCGCTACTGTTCCTGTACCTCTCTTTCATTTCCCACATGATGTTTTTAACGTGTAAATCAGACAAAATGTAGGACGAGATACTGTAGCAGATCAATAAAGTAAGAAGTAAGTCAGCCAGCTTCAAACAAACACCTCATGATTAGTCTTTGTGTGGTGTTTCAGTAACGCACCTTTCCGGAGTCATTAGCCTTTTGTTGTCGAGCACTTTTCCAAGAGTGTGTTTGAGCGTGAAAGGTCCTTTTGAATGTTGTTGAGTGATTCAAATGCGGGGGGGTAGATTAAGGGGGGGGTTTCTGCTGTTCTTTGTCTTACAATTAATCTAATTAGGATTTAATTTGTTACATTCTTCCTGATTTATCTCAATGAAAGGGAAATAATAAGCACCTCCTTTTATGATAACAAATAACACGGACAGTTTATGTAATTGAATCCACCAAGAAGAGCACATTTTGACCTTCATGTTACTCTGGACTTAATTTAACCACATCAGCCTGAGGGGACACACATTCATATTATATCTATAAGTAGAATATTCTGGAGTGTCGGTGATGTTAAAAAGCATGACTATCGTAACCTTTTAGATAGAAGCCAGGAGCCTCATCATCGGCCATTAATGTTATTATGTGACTGGCCCTCAGGGGCACGTGGACTAAATGGATCAAGGTGGCAGTTCTTTAACAACCTGTCCAGAGGACTGGACGTATAGAAATGTAGACATCACTGTGAGCTACACTGTAGATAACACATAATCTATAATCCATCAGAAACACACTCCAAGGAAACACAGTACGTCTAGCTGTGTATTCCCAAAAGCTCCCGGTATCCGTATTGTTAATGCGCACTTTGCCTTGAAAATTGATTGCTGGAGAAAATCCCAGGAACTGACGGTTGTGAGCTTTTGTAAAGGCTGTCTGCATCACAGCCGAGGAGCAGAAATCACTGGCAGCCATACACCCAATATTAAACTTAAACAATGGTAAAAATCCTTGCTCATTATACCACAGATAATGCATTCTTTGTCACCCTGAAAACACTCCCTCCAGAAGTAACACTGCTGTCAAAAATAGCAGCCATTGAGTCTTTATGCAGAGGCAATAATACCACCTCCATAGTTCACACAAAAACATCAATCTGCATTACAAGACGCCGTGTTACAATACAAGTGATGCTCTGAAGTCACCCAACTGCCCACACAGACTATAATTAATAATGTACTTCCGATCAGAACAACTGCATACTCTATTTGTGCAGTATTGCCATAACCTTGTGATGGTGTCTCTGTGAATTTCTGGCAAACGGAAAACATTGGGGAGGTTTTGTTGTTTTTTTTCTGGACAAGTTTGTGAGCAATGACCACTTAACTACTGAATGATATTAAGAGCTAAACATTCAAATTAATTAAATGACTAATGGATTCATAATGATTCGTCTAAAGTGGGGTTACTGCCTGCAGAAAACGGCTTTTTAAGAAAAGAGGAAAAAGTCACCCAGGGACACATCATTTATGCAAATGTACATGTTTTTCTATTAGAGTAATGCAACATGATCCTAATTTATTGCCCCGTTAATCTGCCACATATTATTCATTATCAATATTAAAAGCACAGGTAAATTACAGGTTCTAAATTGCTGCTGCTGTCATTGTCTGAGAGATGTCACTCCACAGGCATCTCCCATGCACAATTGATTTGATTGATTTACACACAGTATGAAGCTCAGCACGCTGCTAAAGGGGTTAAAAATCACGTCCAGATCAAGACGTATAAACCTGACTTTATTCTCATGACACACATAACTGGGTGTATACATAACACATCTTCTAACACCAGCTGACATATGTTTCTAAAAGTTCATTCAAGATGTTTGTGACCAGTAAAATAACATGTCTTCGGTGTCAAATTCATGCAAAATCTTTATCTGATGTGGTGCTGCTGTGTCGCGACTGTGTGTGTGTGTGTGTGTGTGTGTGTTTTCATTCTTGATGGGTGTGGGGTGTCTCTAGATCTAGAAATGTATTAAGTATTAGGTTATAAAACAGGAGAGCATTAACAAGAAATGGTAAAATAATAAATCCCATGAAACCATGCGACCTTATCTACCTGTCGAGTTTATCTTGGGTAAAGTCAACATTTTACTGAAATTTCCTGAATCTGCCTAAATCCTGCTTCACATAGAGACAATCTGAGATAGTGATCTAGTATTGCAGTATACAGTATCTTTATGGTGAAGTTTTGGCCATAGCAGACATAATAAAGCATTGACGATGTTTCTTCTCACAAAAAGTGGAACAGACGTGTAGAAGTTAAACATCTTCATCACATCTCCATTCGTACAATGATATTATGTGAGCATAAACAGAACTTTAACCTCTGTCAAAAAAAAAGCATTTCAAATTATTTTGAACGACAGGTAAATTCAGATCAACAGGTGCCAATACCAATATTCCTAATAATGACAGTATGAGTCAGCTGATGCATGTTTTTTCTTTAATCACTCTAAACCAATAAAGAGTTTTTTTTCATGCTGTTAATGTTTTTAAAAATCACATTTACCTGGTCTCCTGACAGTTCCAGTGTGATGTCTTTTGCTGCTGCGTCTGTCTGAGGTTCAGTGAATCTGAGCTCTGGTGTCTGCAACAGGACGCTGTTTCCTTCTCTGAATGTGGCGCAAAGAACTCAGGTGGACGCAACGTTAGAATATTTTCTGTTTACAGACGACAAGACAAAACCTCATTTTGGTCCTTCGAAACGCTTTCCTGAGCGCACGCTCGAGCTTTGCTCACCCAAATATGGCCAAAGGAAGTGCAGCGAGACTTCACAGACCCAGACTACCGTCGGAAATGTCGCACTTAAAAATGGGGGCTGAGACTAAAAAACAACTGGAGATTTTTTTTTTTTTAATATAGAAACAACTGACGTTAAGTGGGCGGAGATGTGAGATCAACTGCTTGTATTAAATGCAAGTCTATATTTGTGTGTAGCGTTGCTTACTTGTTGCTATTTAAATTCACTTGAGATCCAGGGGTGTTTCTAGACCCATTTTACTGGGGCACATGCCCCCGTATTGACCTGATGTGCACCAGTAAAATCTCAGATTTGAGTTTTAACAAGGTCCTTTTCTTGGCATTTGTTTAATTTAGACCAATAGTAATGGAAAATAATTATAATAATTATTTTCTTTGTAAAACACAGTGTTAAAGCAATGTGTCAAAACATTTTAATGCATACAAGATTAAACAATTTAGTTTGGACTGATGTCAAGGGGATCTCAAACTCAAACTGCTGGAAGATACTTTGTTTACTTTTAGATATATATTAGTTTATTTGAAATGTTCATTACACTGACATTTTTCTGGGTTAGAATGTGATTTGAATAATACGTGTTTGTGCCTCAAAGCTTTATGTCAAGCAACAGCCCTTTTGTGATGACTGGTAGACTGTGTCTGGTGGCAGAGCAAATAAAAAAGGGTATCAGGTGGAACACCAACATGAAGCAGAAAGTAATGAAGCTTTTACTGTGAAGCAGCTCCAAACTCTAATGAAAATAAACATTATTAATCACTCGAAATTATAGGCTAACTACTAAAACACACAAGGAACAAATAACTATAGAGGCACATCGGCCAACTAATTTTCTGTGGGGAAGCATGTATGACACTGCCACACATGGTCTTGTAAGATAAGATAAGATACTAATAGCAATTAAACTACAGTATTGAGCAATAGCTGTGTATGTGACATAGTGGCAGAATGATGTAATTAGCAACAAAATGACCAAAGGATAGGGTGATGACATTTTCAGATTTCATATCGAATTCTTTTTGATCGAATTTTCATGTAGACCGGGGTGTCTCCCAACGCACTGCCAGTAATCTCCAAAGTTGCAGAGAAAGTGGTAAAAAAGTTTGGTTTACATCGTATGCAGTTTGGCTTTATTTTTGATGCACTGTCCAGTCACAATGGGTGTTCCACAAGGATCTGTGCCAGGTCCCATATTTTCTTTAGCTTATATATTAATGACCTCCTTCAACAGTGTCAGGATGTAGACTTGCAAATGTATGCAGATGACACTGTTGTATACACACACGTGCAAAAAAACAGCTGAGTCAGCAGGGCCACATATCAATTGAAGACGTGAAGAGCCGCAGCTCCATCAGTACAATGAAAGCCAATTTGAAACGTCTGTTAAAAGCTGCTCAGCTCTTTACTCACTGACTCTATTCTATCTCAAGGTCCTAAGACTTGCTTTTACTTGCTGCACTTGTGATGTGTCATTGGGTTTATTTGTAGTGTATGTCTTGAGTGTCCTCTTATGTACAACTTTGAGTGTTGTTTTACTCCACGCTGGGGCCGATCGATGTGGCTAAGAAGTGTGTGGCGCAATGTGTTTTGGATGCTGACTCTGCACTGTTTATTGTGTTATTTTTTTTGCCATGACCTGCCAAGGGACTACAGACATGCATTATCTTGAAAAATGGAAACAATTATGTTTGAAGTGTATCTTGTCCCTTTTAAATAAAATAAATAACCACACTGTAGTAGAAGCTAGCAATTCCATGTGTCTTCTTCTTTTTGCAGTTGTATGGCGGGTGTCAAACAGAGCTAAGGTGTATTATTGCCACCCCCAATGATAAAATCAAGTGAGAATGGAAAGAAATGCTGATGATTTAACATATTGTTGTGGTGTATTATTAACATAATCCCAATATTTATTTTTTAAATATCACGGTTAATGCATGGTTATTGTTAATTCCAGTTTATCACAACACCTCTAGTATATTTCTATAAGCATGTAACATTTTAGTGTCTTTTAAAAGGACTGTTCTGTAGCTGTTTCTCTCGTAATTCCTGCATTGCTTGATAGAGATGATTAATGCTTCTGACCCCATAGAGGCGCTCTATTGAAATGCAATGTGGGAATTTACAGTGTGCATCTGAAGGCATCATTTGACTGTTGCTGAGGGATATTGCTGAGAAAAATCCTCTCAGACAGAGGGGTCGGTTCAGCTGTCAGTCAAACTGGGATTCTTATTTTTTTTTTTACTTTCTTCTCCCTAATTAGCTCATCTGCTGTTTTAATTGGGTTACATCTAAACAAACCTTTAATGTTATAATGATGTTAGTGAGATACTCAGGAGACTAAGAAACTATCACAGACTGTTAAACCTTTGTGTCTCTCTAGAACAGAAAGTAGACAAAAAGCATTTCACATAGCTAAACTCTAGCTTTAGCTATATAATGTCTTTCTACTTGTAATGCCTAATACCATAAAAAAATAAAAAAAATAAATTACACCTCAGGGACAACAAGTCTCCATAAAAGCCTGTTCTTTGTCCTCAATGAGCTACACAAGCATGCCATGATAACATAGTATGGTAAATAGCTCATTGAACCAAATGTTTGACTTTTCAAAATCCTCCTCATGATTATATTGGTCATTGGCAATATTACATTTGATCCATAATTTAGAGGATTAAACATAATATCTAAACAATGGATATAGAACATAATGCCTTGAATCGACTCTCTGTACTGACACCTGTTTTGGCAACATATTTATAGCACATGTAAATATGGTGGAGCATAAGCACTTTGAAGCCCTTGCATCATAGAACTTGTCAGGCATTTTCTCACTCCCCTGTTTGTGCATTAGGACACAGGAATGGAAGGGCATTTGCACAAATGCTTAAAATAGGCACAGGAAAATTAATTATATACTTGTAGGGGAGAGGTGCCCCTCTCAAAGCATGGTAATTATTTCACACATGGCAATTATAATATGACCTGCAGTAAGCCACCATCTCATACCGCAGGATTGACGGTATGTGAATAGAATCCATCGACAGCATCAACAAAGTCACAACTTCTCAACATCCTGCTGTTGGAAGAATTTCTTATTACTGATTCGCTACAATATTCTACATAAGAGCCAGTTCTGATCCTGTCATTGTGCCTTGTGCCTTGTGAAATGTGCTTATAATGCCCGGGTAACATAAAATCAAATCTGTTCTGTTTTAGAAATAATGTTGTGTTGTATTGGAAATCCCTGCTGCAAGCACCAGACTACTCAAACAGTTTAAAATCCACCATTTTGGAGCTACTTCTAGGTCAATGATGAGTCAAATGACACCAAAACAATTGACGAACATTTGAGAAGATAATAGCTGCAGTTTAGATGGGACAGTATATCCTACATTTATTGTTATCAGCTCATAGTCAATTTGATCATCAGGTATGTCATGATCAGATAACACCAATTTTAAGGTCTTCGGTCATTTACTTTTCAACTTAGTTTTGTTTTGCTTTCTCACAGAGGCATATTAAGAAAGGGAACTTTACTTAGAACTGACCTTGAATGCCTCATTAGCTGTGAATGAGGGAAATAGTACAGAAACAGACTAATAAGGAGACCAAAGCCTGAGTCTGGAGAATTACATCAGAAACCTCTAATTCATTAATGAGAGAAAACAAAAAGTAGACTTCTCTCTGATTACTTCTGCTAAGGTTATGTTTTCACCAGTGTTTATTTGTTAATCTATTAATTTGTTTATTTGTTAGTATGATGATACAAAAAAAATCTTTTTTCATTACAGTCTATTATGCATAAACTGCTCAATAGATTGTGGTTGAACCTGGTCGGAGGGTTTTGCAATATACTGTAAGAAGGAAGACTTTTTGGAGCATCTTTTAACATCAATTTATTATATGTGTATTAGATAGATTTTATATATTGGTAACTGACTTTTTGACAGTAAGGTTTAGCCTTTATATGTAATCCTGTGAATTGTCAAGGGAAGCCACTTGTCAATTTCTTGGCGGGCAACTCAACAGGATAATTGGTGTTGTGAATTTAGTGGTGCTTTTGGTGATGTTTACCTTCAAAAGCACAAAAAAAGATGCCAACACCTCCACACAAACCTGCAGGAAGGTGTCACAATGCTGGATTTAGTGTGAATTTAGATGTCAAACACACACACACACACACACACACACACACACACACACACACACACACACACACACACACACACACACACACACACACGCCTGCAGCTCTTTAAACATTGATGATAGAGCTGAGGAGAGACACAAACACAGTGATGTAAAATGGTTGCTATATGTTCCAACCTCACACCCTGTGTACTGTTATTGACTGGGGCCTACAGGCCCACTACCCAAAGACCTCTGCACAAAAATGTCCCCAACACAGCAAAATTATAACTGGAGGGGGGTAGTCAGTAGAGCATGTACCTCTGCCAAGGCCAAACAGTCCCTTTGAATTAAATTCAAGCCTCATCCAAATTCCAACAATATGCACAAAGAAAATGGCTGCCCTCAAGGTTCTTGGAGTGATGGAGAGAATGAAAAACAAAGTCAGGAATCTACTTCCTTCTTTAGCACAGGATGGAGTCTTCCTCTATATTTAATGAAAATCCATCAAGCAGTTTATGTGTAATTGATAAAAGTGAAAAAAAATCCTGAATATCCCTATAATATATATAATATATATATATATATATATATACTGTATATATATTCTATTCAAGTCCGTCATTATGTGTAGTAGATGGAAATAGTGAAAAAAAACCTATATCTGAAAAAAAACTTGTGTATGGATCCACTCCACTTGCCGCATTTTTGACAAAGAAACCAACCAACAAACAAACAAACATGGTGACAACATAAACTCCTTGGTGGAGGTAATAAAAAGCAGAAAATACAGAAAACACATGCAGGGTCACTGCTGATAACACCATTCACTTCTGGTGGGTCCAAAGTGATGATTGACAGGTGATGCAGACACTTCAGCTACACACAGCCATATTTTTATATGATCCTAACACCTTTGGAAATATACGTACACAGAGATGTAGATTTTCATATCATAGAAGAATGGACTATTGGCTTTGCTACAGGTATGTACTCTGGGTGCTCTTCTAATTTTGACAGAATGTGTTGGCATCATTTCATATTCTCAGCAAAATTGAACAGAAGGCTTTTCGTGTGCTGTGTGACCAGACACATGTGACCTTTTGCTTGGTTTCCATGGACACATCATTAGAGAATCTCCCCAGCTGGCCCCGACCACTTGAAGTGTCAACTGCAAACAACAAGTGAAGGATTCAGTAATAACCGAGACAAAAGCAAAACCGACTTCCAGGTCTGACACTGAATCTTATAGACATAACTGAAAATAACTTTTTTTTAAATTATATGTTTATTTCATGCATTTATTTTTTGTAATTGTGTAGTGTTGATTCCTCAATTTTAAATGAACTATTTTTGTTTCTAATTCTATGGATTCAAATCTTATTAAGAATACAATACCAATCTAACAATTTCATGATCACAGTCCTTTCTGCTTCAAATCACACTCTTTTCTTGAGATGCAAGTCAATATTTTCCTCCTCTCTAGTATGGCATGAGTCATATTTACTCAACTTCTCCCAATTAAATTTGCCTATTCCTGTTTTTTTAATCACATCCTCTGTTGCACAGGTCAGGTAGGCCTATTTTAGGATTATTTTAGATTCTTCCCTCTTCTTTGACACACACATTGAAAATCGTACCAAAAGAAGAACAGCTCTTGACTACTCCCTTCTTCTTCTCATTCTGTTGCAGAAAATCTAGTCCATGCTTTTATTACATCCAGACTACTCTAATGCCCCTTTGTTTGGTGTACCCACTCAGGGATTAGAAAAAGACTACAGTATGTCTAGAATTCCGCTCCAAGGGTTCTTTGTCACATGCTGTCTTTGGAGCACATCACACTGAAACACAGCTCAAAAGTACCCCCTTTATTTCTCCATTTCTCCATGGCTTGGTGCTTTCCAGGAGTCAGAATTCAGCCCCTAGCCTGCAACAGTGGAGCCAGCAACACATTTTCACGGTTGTGATTATGTAAACTGGATTCAGAGAACTGTTGAAAGATTTCAGAAATGCATCCACCATAGATTTGACTCACTTTGTTGAGGGATGAGCAGCATGAAGCCGTTTCCAAATCTTCCAAAGCAGCAGCAAAGTCGGCGGGTCTGAGATGCATGTACAGCCACCCGGTGGTGAGTCGTATGTATGTTCTGTACCCTCATCAATCACCAATCAATATCACCAATGTGCATAATGCTGCATGAAAAAAAAATAGGTAGAACAATCGAAACTTTGCCTAAAACTGAAAATAAATCCATACATGACCATTTATTGAGAGAGATCCACAGAACAGGCGCATCTCATCTGCAGTTAGTTGATGGACATTATATTTTCCTTTGAGGACATATTACAGTTAAGTGATGAGTTTGGTTTGTTTGTCTGTTATTGGGTTTACACTAAAACTGCTTGACCGATTTTCATAAATCTTGCTGTGAGGGAAAAGGCGGTTCTTTATTCCCCCAGGTTCTCTTTATTTGAGTTGATACAGCAGCAGCAAATCATGTTGCAAATCCTGACATTGTGGGCTTATTTACAATATATGCCATCTCTCCATCATGACACAACTCTTTGTTAATGGTTAAAGTCATTCTGTAATTACAGAACAAGTTAGCCAACCCACAATATCCTTGAACAGAACATTTGGCTATATTGTAAACTGTGTCAATATCATCTCACATTAGCTTAATTTGGCATCATTAACCCAACTGTCCCTGTAATATGCATTTTGCCTCTCCTCCATCTTTATCATTCAAAGGGAAATGGATGATTCATATTAATCAAACACTTAACTGACCACTAACCGTGTTTCAACAACGTTTTTAAATTACACATAGCCTGCAGGCAGCAATGATTACTTTATATCGTTTCAATCTTAATATGATGTGCAAAGACACTGACGTAGATAAAGCAGTGAATACACTTCAACACCATGTATATACATACTCTTGCATGAACATTAAATGGCACACATGCAAAACAGACACAGAAAAAAATTACTACACTGAGGTAGGTCACTTAATATTTAGAGTCATGTATTACACATATGAACACATCCTGTCCCTCTATGTGTCTTATCCCCATCTTCATCCTCATTTTGCCTCCCTCAGGCTGAAGGGTGAACTGAAAGCGGTGGCATTTAATTTCTGGTTTTCACTTATTTTACTTTATTACCTCCGCTACGGATGTCATGTTTTGGGTTGGATTTGTCTGTATGTCAAGAAGGATTACATTACTGAGAGGTGATGCTGCGCAGACTAATATTTTGACATAATTCTAATACTTTTGGATATATATCCAGACATAGCTGTGTTTACAGATTTGCATATCATAGAAGAGTGGATGTTGGCCCTGGCGATGTATGCTTTTTTCAATTGTAAGCATTCATCATCTTTATTCGTTTGACACATGGATTCTATTTTTATCATGGCCATCCGTCATTAAAGCACACATATTGTAAATATCAAAAAGCAGAAACAACTGATATGGAGCAGCTACAGGCACTTGGAATTTGTAGTGGTGCATTTAAGTCATCAGTTTCTGGAATATAGATTGAAATGATAGGAATTCCACTGATAATCAGGTGATTCAGACTGATGTTTGTGTATTTACCTTGAGGTACAGTACCAATCTCAGATAGGACAGCTCATATGAATATTTAAAGCATGATAACAGTTTTTATCACAAGTCATTGATTGATAGCTAATGCATTGCAATGGCAGAAAACAGACATTATAAAACAACTGTACATTTATTTATTGTTTATTATGATGTATTTGTCATGTCAAGCCCCAACATTCATAGACTGTCCTGATTAGGGTGAGCAGCTGCTGCAGATGTAATATGTGGCTCTTAAAAAAGAATATCCGTTCATTTATCAATACGTTCATTTAAATGATTTATCTGATTATTGAAATGGTTGGGTAAGTAAGTCTAACAATTATTTAAAAGTAACATGGCCCGTAAAAACAACATTTTCCCTGCGATGCGCCTGCTTTAACTCCAGTCCAGTAGATGGTGGTAATGTTATTGTAAACCAGTGCACCAGATACCATTACAAACAACAAGAAGAAAAAGAAGAAGAAGAAGAAGAAGATGACGACGACGACGAAGAAGAAGAAGTAAAACGATTGTGGTATTTGGTAGCTTAGCCTGAATGTGCCTCCAACTGTATGACATTTGTGAGGTTTATCATATTCGAACATACCCTCTGCTCCAACTGCCATCATCTGCAAACCATGGCGGACCACCAGTTTGTTTTGGATAAGCACAAAAAGCCGAAAAGGACTGTTGCTTTTTCTGTTGGTCTTCTTGTTATTGTAGCTAGCGCCAGCATTAGCTAATTTAGCTAATACTGCTAGCTTCGCTCTCAGCATTACCGATTTTTATTCATTACTGCGGGGTGCCGTAAACCGTAAGAGCAAGCTAATTCTGGAGCAAGTTGCAGGAGGAAACAACTACTCTGGTCATATATTTATGGTACACTTCTTAACTCATTGTTTGACCTTGCTATTACTTTAGACAAAGTTGTGCACGGTTTGCTAACGTTATACGACTAGCGAAATTAACCATATACAGCTGCATGCATAGAAGAGGACACCTCAATATAAATGGTACTATTAGCTAATGTTAGCTGAAACACTCTGCTGCATGCACCGAAAGCTTTAATGCTAACTTGTTAGCATTATTGCTGTCTACACGTTTTGAGATGGAGCAGCAGATTGCAGACAGTGAGATGACTGTCGTTCTTCACGACACATCTGTTTGAATTGTATGTCTGTGTAAGACGGAAACATGTCTTGCAAAGCCGCAGCCAAGGACAAGAAGTCAAGCTTCAGCAAGAAGCTGTTCAGGCGAGGTTCTGTGCGCTCTGTAGGCAGTTTTATGAGCAGAGTCCTGAGGACACTGACAGCTTTATCTCACTTTGGATCTGAAGTGCAAGCAGAGGATGACAAAGATGATGGAGGATTTTCCACTTTTAAATCTGAAAGCAAAGATCTGCCCATAGATGATGGTGACCTCGGAGGTTTCCTCACTGGAGAGAGAGTTCCTGGCGTGTCAGGTCTCAAAAACCACGGGAACACCTGCTTCATGAATGCAATTCTGCAGTGTCTCAGTAACACTGAACTCTTTGCTGAGTACCTGGTTTTGGAGCACTATAAAGACAACGAGCTGGATGAGGACAAACCAAAGACAAATGGCCTACATCTGCAGAAGAAGGGTCCTCTGGCCAAAGGAGAGGTTACAGAGCAACTGTCAGGACTTGTGCGGGCTTTATGGACATTTGAGTATACCCCACAGCATAGCAGGGATTTTAAGGTAAATTCATCCTGGATCCTAGTAATGCACTGCCTGTGAAAGTTTTACTTTAATGCATGCAAAAAAAAAAATACCAGCACTGACTCACAATACTGGAGCACAAATAACGTTTAGGATCTGTAGCTAATGAAGCTTCATCGCCAACGAATATACAGTATTGAGATTTTGACTTTGCAATATTTGTGATCTGTGGGTCACATTGTTTGTTGCAGAACGCTGTGTCAAAAAATGCCACCCAGTTTAAAGGGAATGCTCAACATGATGCTCAAGAGTTTCTACTGTGGTTGCTGGACAGAGTACATGAGGACCTCAACACAGTCAACCCCAACAGCAGGCCTGCTATAAAGGTGAATTAAGACGAGAGCCTGACTGATAATGGATTTTTGGGACAAATGCCAATACCGAATGTAGGGAATATCGATACAATGACGAATATTCTTTATTCTTTATTTCTTACACTTAAAGACACTTAAATGTGTTGTTACAGCCATAATTTTATTTTTATTGATAAACACTGGATGTATGTTGTCGTCCTACTTTATACAGATCTGAAGTTTAAATAGTAACTGGACATTTCCCACTTAATGCTAATCCACACAGTCCTTTGAGTCTTGAAAGCTGAACTAGATATTCCAGTTTTTATTTATATTTTTTTACATTGTTATACAACACACAGGTTTTAAAGAAAAAATCATTATGTCTCTTATTGTATCTTGCAAATTAGCTGCAATCGCAATGTAGTTAAATTGTTTCTCCTTGATTTCCTGCAACAGTCGGTAACAACAGTATATGAAAGCTTTCACAATAGCTAATGAACCCCAATAGTTTGGTATTATTTATGTCTTATAAATCTAAATCTGATGAATAAAACCATTTTTGTGTCCATTCAGCCGCCTATTGAAGAAGACGACCAAAGCATGGAGGGGCCATCTCCTCCCCTCTCTGCCGGGTCGTTTGTGCAGGAGCTGTTTCAGGCTCAGTACAGGTATGTTCATAAAAGTTACATATTTTTTTCAAGTATGGCCACATGATCTCCCTGCTCTATTAAAAGGTTGTTTATTTTCCCAACAGGTCTTCTCTCACCTGCCCACATTGCCAAAAGCAGAGCAATACATTTGATCCCTTCCTCTGTATCTCCTTACCGATCCCACTGCCACACACACGGTAGGTTATACTCTAGAGCGGTGCTACAGAACAATCACAACAGTGCCCAGGTGACATGTTTTTACATGTTCATGACCAGTTATTACTGGTTTACAAACTCTATACAATAATCACTTGTACACAATCAAAATAAACACGTTGGTACACAAATACTTTTACAAGCCTTTGTGGGAGGGTTGTCCTATCTCTTCTTCCAACCTCTGAGAAAGTGCAATGTATGCGAGTTAACCGTCATTGAAGCTTTATGTGTGTGTGTTTTTACGAGTTTATGAGAACCTGAAACAAATCTTTGTGTGGGTACAGAGGAAGGAATGCAATCTGGTGTGTTAGGAGTGGGTGGGGGTGTGAGAGTGTAAGAGGAACAGCGAACAGGTGTGTGTGTGTGTGTGTGTGTGGGGGGGGGGGGTCTAGTGTGCACTCAAATGAAAACAACACTGTGTTCATTCAGAGATGTCCTCAGTTCAGACAATACATTTCATAAACTTGTCAAAAATATAAAGTAGGAAATTAGCGAACATCTTTACTCTAGAATAAATGTGAACCCTGGCTTTAAAGCAGGAGAAAAATTGCTTGTGTAGTTAAGTTTTAACTGTATTTTCTAGGCCCCTATATGTGACAGTGGTCTACCAGGGGAAGTACTCTCACTGTATGAGGATTGGAGTCGCTGTTCCCCTCAACAGCACCGTCTATCGCCTCAGAGATGCTGTGTCACGTGAGACCAAGATCCCATTGGACCAGGTGCTATTCCTGTCTCTTATCTGCTCAGGGTCTGACACAGTGAGACTATGTTACAGACACACAATGTTCACGCACTGTTCCTAAAGCCAGTTCTGCAGCCGTTTAGAGGTAGAATTGGCTTTTGAGTCAATGAAAACTCAGTTTGAGATACATAACAACAACAACTGAGTGAACTTTTATTTGTGCAGTAACAGTATAAAACATTAAAGGAAAGTAGACACTGTTAGTGGCACTAATTTTTAAAATGTACTGTTTATCTTCTTTCAGTTTGTTTTGACTGAAATGTACTATGATGGTTTTCATCGTTCATTTTGTGATGATGATGACGACCTCGACATCATTCAAGAAAGTGATTCCATATTTGCATTTGAGACACCAGAGACCTTCAAACTAGAAAACATACGCACAAAAAGAGGTAACGCCTACTTTGCAAATGATTAACTTTTTGACATTAAATTAATAGAGAGGAATCTATGAGGACTTGTTCTTATGTTTCACAGGAAGTCTTCTGGCAAACCTGAATCATAACAACTTGAAGTATGGGACAGAAATCACCAGGACTTCATCTTTCATGCAGGGGGCTATGACTCCTATAACCTCATCACCCAATAAGAACATGGGACCTGAAAAAATGATCCTCCTGGTGTGTAACAGAGCCTGTAGCGGCCACCAAGGAAAGAGGTACGACAGAAGAATCTGAATATTTTATGTTCTGCGATGCAAACTTGTCTTCTGACTGTGTAATACTAATAATGTTTAATAATGTTCTTTGACACTATTCAGTTAATAATGATAATGGGTTAAAGGACTATTGTGGTGTGAAAAACATTGTGGAGAAATTGATAAGAGCTAACAAACACTCCACATATGATGTTGTTTCAGATTCGGACTGCCTTTTGTGCTGTACATGGACCGTACTGTGACCTGGGATGCTCTACAGAAAGAGATCCTGGAGAAAATGCGTCACCTATTGAGGCCTGGGGTCTACATTCAGGTAGGGGGAGCAGCAAGCAGCTTTTCTTACATATTAAGTAAACAATAAAAAAGTTAATTTTTAAAGGAGAATTCTGGTGTTTTTACATCTGGGCCACATGTTTAGATATTTTGATGTGTAAATCACTCATACTTACCAAAAGCTTTAGAATTGCTCCTGTAGATCACCTCAAATGGCAAAGGCTGCAGCATAATCCTTTAAGTACATACGCAAAAGTGCTTTTTTTTGCCACTCACAGACTGAGATTGTTTCTCTTAAATGTTTGACAACATTATGAAAAGGAAGAGTAAGATCCTTTTTCTTTAACCGGAAACTGAAATCTTGCAAGAGGGTGAATTGTTGCAGGGAGACTACAGTGGAAAAGTGAGTCAGAGATGGAGAGAGGAGTTTTGAATTTACTGAGAGGAAGTCAGCAACAGGTTTCACAATTGTCATAAAGTCATAAATGAATTGTTTGCAGATCAGGCAACAATTGCAACAACTCGCCTCTAGTGTGATTTCAGAGTAAGAATTCCCCTTTAAGCGAGACTTGAGTTTCTGGTTAAAAATTTTTGACTCTCAAAATAAAGATAAATTAGTATTAGTGAAAGGTCAGATGTACTCGTCTCACAGTTGTATTGGTGTTTTTCATTGTGTAGGTTGGACCGTTCAGTCTACGGGTGGTTGGTGTTGTTGGTATCACCTACCTCCTTCCCCAAGATGAGCGACCGCTGTGTCACCCAACTGTGGATAGGTCAGTTCTGCTGTTTTGTGCTGCACCTCTTAATTCTCAAATAAGCCTGTTACGTGTTTTTCAGTGAGATAGAATTTTGTGATCTTCTTGCATTTACACAAATTTATTTGTCTTTACCACAGCTTGTATTTGTGTATACAGTATAGTATGCTTTCAAAGAACTACTGAAACAAAGCCATTCATATTAAAAAAAGGTGGAAAACAGTCAATAAGACTTGAACGTTACTAAACAAATGCACAGAATTGAAGTTTTGTGTAAAAATACTACATTACTTTTCTAGAGCCCAGCCAGGGGAGGCACAGATATTTGAAACCAAAATGTTTTTTTAAGCATTCGTTTCAGTGAAAGGTAACAGTGATCTAGGCTGAAATCTAAGCAAACACTTTGTATACATGTGCACACAAAGGTGAAGACAGTCCTGATCTTTGGTAATGAGTGAAGTAAAAATGACTTCCATCTCATCCTTTAATCTTCTCCTCAGTCTTATGCCATCAGATCTGTTCTTCTCATAGGCCTGTTAGGTGACATGCCGTTACATGATTTTGACTATGTGATAAAATGCCAGTTTGGCTTTTACCTACAAAATTTCACAACAACAAAACAAGTCACAACATTTGCGCTCTGTACAGAATGCATGAATCAAAGTGGGATAAAAGTTGTTTTTGCCATTACTGCAATTGAGCAATATGTTTTCTTATAACAACTATTGTCTGCTATGCACCCAAGTAATTTGATATTCATTGTATATTGGATTAACCCATCCTCTAAAGATAATTCTTCTCACTCACCTCATCATGTAACTGCATGTGACCTATGTGGCAAACAACACACGAGCCCACAGTGACAAAAATGAAGGGCTTTAAAATCCCATTTGTAAATAACACCCGCTTAAATGTCTTTTATTTCTACTGCAGAGCATACAAGTCCTGTGGACAAGGGGGCCCACCACACGTGAAGATTGTGGTAGAGTGGGACAAGGAGACCAAGGACTAGTGAGTGAAAAAGATATATAATATAATATAATAATTGCTAGAGGTCTGTTTTGTTTCATTTGCGACATGGTTTGTTCTGCACAGAATGAAAAGCAAGGTTTGGACATTTATTTGTTCTAATCTGAATTGGGAATTATGTCATAGATTTTAAAAAGCGAGTTTGGTTGCTGAACTGTTTGAGAGTCATGCATACATCAATTGCCATTTGATTCAATCACAGGTATTCCTTTGGAAGAGAGGGTTAAACTACTCATTCTAGTAACTCGCCTTAATTACTGTAATTTCACTGAATGCCATTTCAACACATCAGCGCACCTTGACATTTCAGTTCAGAACAGAGATTTGCAGTTAAAGGTGAGGCAAGATTTTAGTAAAATTGAAAAGAAAGACGATCAAGTTAAGCAACATTCTGAATTTAACAAGGGTTGTTTTACAGGACTAAACCCATTCTAAGCCCTTTAGTATAGATGCCTCCCTCATTTTCCCCTGCCTATTATCACATTATTTGCTTTTGAAAAATAAACCTGCTTAACGATTGCGGTTTTAAACAAAGTAAACACCAGAGTCTGTCTGCTCTAATTTCCTCACTTAAGCTAATTCATATGTTGTTTCATTAGGTTTGTTTTGTTTTGGTCTAATGGAACTCACATTCTCATCAAAAGTGTTAATGATCAGTTTTTTGTAGTTCATCAATTTTGGCACTGAAGTAACGTGCAGGAAAATGCCTGTAAGCCATTGGAGGATCGTGTAAGTCATGTTTGTGCAGGTACGGGCAAGAAGCAGTACTTTAAGAAAAACTTCAGTGCTTAAAGTACAGTTTGATATTAACAGGAGTATTATATGCAAGATAATATAAAGACAGATTGTATTACAGTGATGTGGAAAACGACTACATCAGCTTTCTTGAAATATAAAATTTTGATACAAGAAACTGATCAAAATTGTCGGGCAGGCTTTACGATCCACGCACGACTTTGCTGTTGAATGAATGGACGATTGTGTTTCATGTTCCCCGCAGTCTGTTTGGACACACTGAGGAGGAGTACATTCCTGATGCTGAAAGTGTGTATCTGCACAGGGAACAACATCATCAGCCGCAGGCCTGCAGCCTCGCTCAGTGCCTTCAGCTCTACACGAAGGAGGAGCAGGTAACATTGTGACCGCACCTAGAGCTGGTGCAGGCGTACACAAATAAACACACACAGTCGATTACTGCACTGTCAGTAGGTTCACAATAGAAAATAAATCTTCTATTTGCCTTGGCGCAAGTATATTTTGAAGTATAGACTCACTTTTGTCTCCACGTCAGTTTATTATTCGTCTGCTGAAGGTCAAAAAATCCTTCCACTCTCTGTGGTTTTACTGTGTATTTGACTCCTAAAGCTATGTTTGGAATAAACCAGAAATTCTTGAGACAGACGTAGATATAAATTGTGGTTTGAATTGCCTGTGTTTGCTTTGGAGGAGAATAGAAAGAAGCGAGAAGAAAAACTCTGGGCCTCATCCTGTGTGAGGCCTGTTGGTCGGAGATTGTCTTTGATTGGTGCTGTGTATGTTTCAGCTGGCCCCAGATGATGCCTGGCGCTGTCCCCACTGCAAGCAGCTGCAACAGGGCCGCATTAAGCTCAGCCTGTGGACGCTGCCCGATGTGCTCATACTGCATCTCAAGAGGTTCAGACAGGTATTTCAAATCAACCAAACACTTTTTATTTCACAATTTATTTTTAAAAGCTTTTACAGTCTGTAGAATCTACGATACCCTCTGCCAAAAAAGAACCAAACGCTTTTATCAGAGAAAAAAAGTGCAAGAATTTCAGGAATTGCAATAGATGTTGCTTGTACAGAATAGAACAACTATATCCCCAAAATATTCAGATTACAATGACAACATTTGCTGATACTGAAGATAATAAAATATCAGTAAAGGATGTGGATCCAGAAGGACAACGGAGTAGCTTGAGGTTTCACTAAGAGGCAGCTGTGTCATACAACCTCCTCTCCACCATGATGACCTGACAGAGGACAAGCCACAAAGAAAAACTTAGCAAAACAATTGGAGTGTAAGGAAAATAAGATGACAAAATTACACACACTGGACTCAGTTTGTTGCTAGTGAGTGACACACAAGCTCTGTTTGTCACACCGATATCGACAGTTGTTTTGTGGGGATTTGTGGTAATCCTTGGAGCAGACTTTAATGTTGTCTTTCTTCTTTTGGGTTGTCAAATCAATTCTAACTGAACTGTTTTGTGGTGGTGGACAAAATAAAATAGACTCTTACCGAGTGGAGTGAACTCTGGGACTGTGCGACAAAGCCTTTCGCGTCCACACACTCACATGCACGCCAATATTGCTTTGCTTGCTTGATTTAATACGCTTATTGAAAACTGAATGAAGTTGTTGGTATAGGTGACATATATGTCATTGCAATTTGCTTTTGTCTTTATTGCTCTGTATGGTTCAGTTTTTGTAATTGCTATTTGTCAGATGTGACTCTGACTGGCAGCCATCTTCATTTTAAAGTGTCAAAGTCCTAGAATGATTCAGTCTTTGCAGACTATTTGAATATTTGATGTAAATTCCGGCATTTTTTTCATATCGCAATATATATCACAGAAAATAAGAATATCACCCTAGTTGTAACAAGCTTTGCACTATTCATGAAACCACAAACAAAGACTCCATAGTTGTGTCTTAGACTGGATAACCCCTCTTCTAGTGCTGTAGACTGCAACAGCTCAGCAGGCTGGAGTCGATCCTTCAATGCAGATATGATTGTCTTGTTTCAGGACGGGGACCGGAGGGTGAAGATGCAGAACATGGTGAGGTTCCCTCTGATGGGCATGGATATGGCACCTCATGTGGTTAAGAGAAGCCAGAGCAGCTGGAGTTTACCTTCGCATTGGTCACCATGGAGACGACCATATGGCCTGGGAAGAAACCCAGATGACTTCCTGTATGACCTGTACGCTGTGTGCAACCACCACGGGAACATGCATGGAGGCCACTACACAGGTAATAATACCAACGACCGTTCTAGTTGCAAGTTTTTATATGAGAATGATGCAAATATAGGAACTAGAGTGTAGTCATGTGTTCGTCATCCATTTACCCATTCTTCCTTTCGCTTTGCACTCACAGCCTACTGCAAGAACTCCATTGATGGTCAGTGGTACTGCTTTGATGACAGTGAAGTTTCACCAGTAGCTGATGATGATGTGAGTCAGCAGACGGCCTACATTCTCTTCTACCAGAGGAGGACGGCTATTCCCTCATGGTCGGCCAACAGCTCTGTCGCTGGTTAGTATTCGATTCCTTCAGTCTGTCTATATATTTAGTATTTCGCTCATATTGTGATGAAAGTATAGTTGTTGTTTTTTTACACAAACATATCCACAGAATGTATACCACAGTACCATTGCGACAATATGGAAAGAGGACTACAAATGTAACAGCCCTTAAAGCAACCATGGGTCAAGAATTTCTCCATTTTCTTAAATGATTTCAATGTGAATTTACCTACAACACAGGTCAGAGCCTTTTTGGGGAATTTGCTAAATAAAGTTTTTATTGTCTTTTACACAGGTTCCACCAGTTCGTCCCTGTGTGACCACTGGATCAACAGGCTACCCGGCAGCAGGCCTGCTAGCTTGGCCTCTGGAGCCTCATCCAGACGTACCTCTCTGGCATCACTGGCTGAGTCAGTAGAGTTTCCAGGAGAGCGCAGTGAAGATGATGGTAAGACGATGCATATATTTGTTATAATTGTAAATGAGTCAGATTGTAGTTCTTAGTAATTAGAGACACAACCTGCTGCTGTCCTCTGACACATATTTTTAATTTCAGGTCATAGATCTAAGAGTTAACTTTTGATTTTTAACTTTTTGTTTGAATACTGCCACATGTTCATCCACCCACTAGATTAGACGGTGCATGCATGTATTTATTATATTATTAACATGGAAAATTGTTATTATGGTTGGATTAATTCAAGTTTTCCAACAGCACTTAAAATCCAGTTGAGTGTCCTTCACATAAAAACTGATCTTAGAGATATTTCCTTGTTTTTAGGAGGGTTCTCTGTCCGTCCTTTTGTGAGGAGCATTCAGCGTCAGAGTTTGTCCTCCAGGTCATCAATCGCCAGCCCTTTGGCCTTCAGTGACAGTGGCATTAAGCCTTCTTGGTCCCTCTCTGCAAAGTTGCACATGAGGTCCAATTCGCCCTCACGTTTCTCCCTCGACTCTCGATGTTCTCCTCCACTGGAGAGGATAGGAGAAGCCTTGGATGACAAAGTTTCCATGTCCTGTTTTGGCAGCTACAGTAGACATGAACGCTACTTTGGCAGCAGGTCTCCCCTGTCTATGATGGAGAGCAACTTGAGTGACCATGACAACAATAAAAGGTTCCTAGAAATGATGCACTGCAGGGCTCCGACTCCAGTGGAAAAGAGGAGCGCCAAAAATGAGCCAACAGAAAACAACAACCAGATTACAGCTATAGACCAAAACATTCTACCCACCCAAACCACTCCCTCCAAAGAACAGAAACGGAAGAGCAGTATTGGAGGATTTGCCTCAAAGGCCGAGAGCACAGGCTCCACAAAGATTTCCAGCAAAGTGGAGCAAGAGAAAACCTCCAAAAAACGTTTGTGCTCAACCCTTAAGACAGCCGCTTCTGAGACGTCTACCAGTACCCCTGTGAAAGGCAAAAAGTTGAGCAATACTAAAGAAAAGACTGTAAATGCCAAGAAAAGCACCTCTATACCCGTTGGAACTCCTTCCAAGACAAAGGAGGCCACTCAACCTTTAGCAGCCACCCCACAACACAAGCCATGCGTCCGCTCTCCACCTCAGTCCTCAGCTTCTCCCTCACCAACAACAAAGAAGGGTTCCAGTGTCACTGAGAAAAGCTCCATGAGTAGTCGGAAAAAGCTTGTAGAAAGGAGCTGCAGCAGAGATTCTATGCACACGAGCCCCCAGGTCGACAGTCCAAGAGGCAGCTCGATAGCCCGCTCTTCACTGTCTAAGAATGGAGAAAGCAATCGGCCCGAGAGGAGATTAATAAGGAGCTCGAGCAGCAGCTCTTCTGTCACGAGCCTGCGTTCACCCAGCGTATCCACCAGAGACCTGCAGCGCAGCAGCAAACCCGAGGAAAAAGGGTTGTCTTTTTTCAAGAGTGCCCTCCGACAAAGGGAAAGCCGCCGGTCGGCTGATTTGGGAAAAAGCACCATGCTTGTCAAAAAGGCCTCAGAGAGGACATGCAAGCAGAATGGACAAGCGAAGGACATCGGTGGTGAGAGGGCGAAGACAGGAGATGCTGTGTCTTCGCAGGCATGCTTAGAGACTCGTGGAGGTGAGACAAAGTCAGAAACCAAGGCGTCTTCCAAGACCCCCAGTTCTCTCAGTCGCACTCTATTAAACGTTGGCAAATCCAAGTCTTCCACGTCTGAAGTAAGTCTCAAATCTCCTGCAAACGGGAAGAAGCCTCTTGAAAGGATGGCGTCTTCCCGAAAGCTGTCATCAAGCATGCAATCTCCTGCACGTACAACACAGAGACCTCAATGATACATCCATAATACAGTGAACCTATATGATGCAGCTATTTTCTTTGTGCCTAAGTTTCAGTGAGCACCAGATCTATTTGTAAAGAGACAGTTTTTGGTGTTGTTTTTTTTAACACTGGCATCAGATGCATACTGGCTTTGAGATTTGAATATTGACAGCCAACTTTGAGTATTTTTTTTTAAGCTGTACTGGATACAAGGTAAACAACTGCAAATCATCTGCATATTGGAGCAGGAGAAAACGTGCCTGGTATGTCACCAGCTCTAGTTTTCCAAGCATTATTGTTACCAATTACACCTTTGATTATTAGGTAGGTAGGTAGGTAGGTGTTGGGTAGACAGTGGAGTGCAGGCTGATTGTTTGAGGCATCAGATGTTTTCTGGCATGAAGGGTACATGAGCATGCCACATGCATTCAGCCGTGCAGCACAACCTATTTGATAGTGTGTGCTGGAGGTCTGTATGACAGCTGACAGAAATCTCTCTTGGAATCTTGAAATCCAATTATCTCTGTTCAGACAAGAGGCTTGTTATATCTTTGCATCTCTGCAAACTGCAAGTTTACTTCGCTTGCAAAATATCCTCTTGGAAATACTTTAAAATGCAGCAGTTTATCCACATATGTAAGAAATTGAAAGAGTAAGTAACATTTTCATTTTCTATGCACCAAACCATGTCGAGCAACATTTTTGAACTGATAGATTTCTTCCAATTTGGCTGTTGATGCTTAAATCTCACTGCTGTTCTGTAAGCATTTTAAACTCCACATCAGTGCCAATGGAAACACAGCATCGTAAATAGTCTCTGGACAAGTACTGAAACTGAGTTGATGTGCTCAACCACACACAAACACCAACGCACACACATACAAAAGACTTTCATTCCGAAATAATTGTGTTTAAGGTTTGTTAATAGTTTTCATTGATTGTTTTAAGTAAAACCTGCAGCTGACAACACTTTCTCCATGCACCTCATGCATTGGTTAACAGGAATGGTATGAGTGGCTTTTGTCTAAAGACATTAGTAAAATATATGTGCTGAACTTCATATTTCATGTTTTGAGAGTTTTGAGTATCGGTACTCGGTTGCAAAGACAATTTTCACCTCCCTTATTATGAACATTAAAATAATAGAAACTTAGAGGTGACGACAGGCCTTAGAACAAACCAGGGAAGGATTTGAGACCAGAGAATTCTTCGGTACAGACCTTGAGACAGTTTTTCCTCTATTTTAAAACTTTGTTTTTGTTTAATAGTAGTACTTTTTTGATAGAAATGTATTTTATCAGCTTTTTGTTTTTTTCCTCAAAGGGATGACATGTTTTGGAATGAAAAACTTTCAAATCAAAGTATATAAATACACACACACACAGTCACACACACACATATGTATATATATCTACAGTATGTGTGTGTCTGTACAGATATGACATAGTATAGCGTCTATAACCCATTTTTTTCTTTCCATGAGCAAGATGAAAATGAATTTAAGCGCCTTTCAATGCTGTACAATACATGGAAACAAATACTTGCCTTTTGGCAATATTATAGTCTACTACTGTATGCATCACTGAGTAGGAATGTTGGATCGTTCGCACTTTGTAGAGATAAAGTAGTTTTCTTTTACCCACAACAGTCATGTATATATAAGTGCACTCGAACTAATCGAACAATCTTTTCTTTTTTAATATGTTGTCGGTTCATACATTTGAAACACATTGTCAAGTATCAACAGGCCTTAGACTTGAAATAATGAGAGGTTACATTCATCTCAATGTTTCAGGGGTCATTTGAACAAATTGCCTCTTTACTCCACCTGGTGCTGTGACAGATACTCTTCTGGCACTGACATATTTTCAACATATTTTCAAATGCCGATGTTAGAAAAACTGTGACCACACACTTCGGTGAACCAGAAGCCTGTCGGCAGCTTTTATCATCATTTTTACGTACCTCATTCGAGAAGACAGTACTTTGCCGTTTCTCCCTTGATCAGACTGAAACAGAATGTTCACAATGAACAATTTAACCAATCATAGAACTGTCTTTATATTATGTTTGAGCTGCTATTGCCCAAATATGGACATGTGGTCTGAATTATCTCAGCTATCAGACACTGCATTGTACTGTATATTAGCAGTAAAATGATGGAAGCGCGGGCAGGATATGGTCACTGCAGCTGTTATGCTGCTTGTTGGTCTCGTTTTGAACAGTCAGCTGTTATCATTGTGGAATCACCCAAAGTACTATTGTAATATTCATACATTAGATACCAGCATAGTGTATGTTTCCAATGAATGAATGTGGTTATGCATTGAACTCCAAGCATTAGTAAGTCATTTTTACTTCAAATATGAACGTAATGTTAGAATTTTCGATCTACAGTATTTCCTTCAGTTGTCTCCCTCTAGCATGTACCAGGTTTACATAGCTTCTCAGATGGTTTCAAAGGAAATGCCACTACATTTAAAGATGCGTGTTGTTTAAATGGTCTGTGCCACGTTTGAGCAAATCAGCAGCTTATACTTGAAGCAGTTTTCTACATGTTATCACATAGAAATGAGCTGCAAGGCATTACAGAAGCATCACGTTTTTTCTGGTTCAATGAGCAATAAGCTGTTTGAGTAGAATTGCTAAATAGTGAATACTTAAAATCCAAATCCTGCCCATCTGCTGTGAATACTAACGAGGCCATAGAAACAACGAGAAACATAAATGATGTATTTGTTTGCTGCTACCTGTAGTTTGGTAGGTTTCTGGGTAGGTTTGTCTTTACAATGTGAAACCAGAACATTTAGAGAGGGAAAAAAAAGAAGAAAAAAACATTTCTGTCCGTTTACCTGTATTCTCAGGATCTTCATCACATTGATTCTCCCAAAACAATATGATACCCATTTAATGTCCCACTGTAAAAGAAGAAATAGAAATAATGTGGCTACTGTGTACATTCTCCCACTGACAGAAATAACCTACTGTTGTTTAAATGTGGTGGTATTCCTTTAGCTGCTCTTTTCTACTTTATCTTGTGCTCTATCATTAACCTAGTTTTAGGTCATTTTAGCTCTCACTGTGTGTTCTTCTGATGTAAAGATGGGTATTAAGTTGTAGTGGCTTTTGTGCGTTTTAGAGCCAGATCATACCATTACACTTGCGTATTTGTCTATCCACCCACATGCTTTAGGATGTGAGACCCTCGCTTTGGACATTTTAATTTGGCTTTTTGGCTCATTGAAAACACGGATGATTAGACGATGCCATGCTGTATAGTGCTTAGTGTATGATTAACAATGACTCATTATTTGAGGTCATTTTGTATCCGAACAAACCTTTTTATGAGCAAATTCACTCCAGAAAACTCCAGAACTTAAAAACTCTTGAAAGCTGCAGCCGCTTCTGGTTGTGACAGCTGTGGGTTGTTGTTTTTTTACAACATGCAAGATTGGATGAGACATTGATGGTTCATTCCACAAGCTAAATGAGGAGCGGTGGTAAAGAGATTTGTGAATGTCTATAGTAACACCAGTCCTGTATTACATCACAGGAACCTTCTGTCATTTATTGACAAGCATGAAACGTTTTAATTGGAAACTTCCAGTCATAAAAAAAAACACTTTTTACAGTTTTATTATGCCTTGGCTAACACACTAGTGGTAGAACAGCGATCCAATGATAATCTCATTCAATTGTAAATGACCAAAATATGAAACATGGCTGACTTTTGAGAGCTCAGAAGAACTTTACAAAATCGATTTTCCTCAACATCTTTCTTCACTGCAGTTATTGTCTGTTTTTTAAACATTTTTTAAATTTGTTGTCAATGTACAGAACTGAATGATTATGGAATGCAGTATTGCATGAAAACGCTATTGCATGTATTTCATTAACTATGCAAGAGTCTTCAGCTGTGTATATCCCATTGCTTAATTTGCACAACATTCCAATATTTAGAAATTGTAAATGACAGAATATCTCATCTGTACAGTTAAAAGGATTACTTTTAAATATCTTTCCTATTTGAAAAAACAACAACTATTTAATGCCATATTTTTTTCAGCATTCTAACATTTAATGTTTATATTTTTTTATTTTTCTCTTGTTATTTAGTTTTTTAATTCTGCTGATCTGTGCTCTCTGGGTGCTCCTACCAAACTGGGAGGTTAATGTCTTTTTATTTTTATTTTTTATTTTTATATTTAACAATTACTGTTGTACACCAGCAGAGACAACACTAAGGATGCGATAATCTCTGTGGTTACTAAATAGCCTCATGTATTATGTATGTATGTATTGTGAAAAAGCCTAAGTTTATGTACCCTTGTTGAAATGTTCTCAAAGATGTGATCAGTCTCAAATATAAAGAAAAGTCATATAATAAATATTATAGCTAAATGCAATAAATGCCGCCACGGCCCGACCTGGAATAAGTGGAAGAAAATGTATGTATGGAAAAATGCAATAAAGAAAGATAGAAAATTTGTAGTTTTATAGTACAGTATATAATGAGCAGTGTTATTAAAATATAAATGTTAAGATAATACTTTTTTGTAGTATTTGTCCCACATCAATCATTATGTGATTTTTTTTATTTTTTTATTTTCAAAATAAATGCAGTTTTCAAACAGCACCACTACATGACAACAGGACTAGAGAATTCATTGAGTTATTATTGAGATGCAGATGTTTTGTTGTTAACAGAGTCACCAAAGTTCCACTTTTTCACAGTGAAACTATTAATTAATGCCATTATCTGCGACATGTTTAGGAAGGCGTTTTACCACTGAATCAAAGTTGCAATAACCACTGAAACTGAAACACCTATTCTGCAGACACTGTAGTACAACAATGCAGCTGCATGGTCACAAATGTAAGATTAAAGGACTAAAAATCAGGAACTTAAATTGTTTTTCACATATAAACGCTGCAAACAGATGATACTTCTCAGAAGCCTTAAACAAAACAAATAGTAATGAATTTATGTCTTTGTTTTGATGAATAAGAAATATAGTGTCTGTTTAATGGATGTTATGAATCTCATTTAGATTTGTCTTAAGCTAACAAAGAACACTACAGTGCTTGATGAGCAACACATCTCCACTTTCTCCTTTTTGTCTTTTACTTATGATTTGTTTGGGTGTCACTCATACATATTGAGAGTTGCATCCATTGATGGTTTTCTTTTTGTACTTGCTATTCCTTGCTGTACCAGCTTCATGAAATTGTTGACATCTGCATCGTCTGAACTGGACCGATGCTTTGTAATGTTTTATTTTGAATTGGGGCCTCTGTTCCAACATTTACCTCTTCATTTCTCTTTTCTTAATATTCCATTTTTTTTTTTTTACGTGCTCTGACATTCGGTTAGTGTCAAACAAATTATTTAGGCTGTGTCAAAGTCTTCTGTGTTAATTTATTTCTCCTTTCATTATCATGTATGCACTTTTGATGTTTTTTTATTTTCATTTCTCCAAAAGGACAAATGTGTACATACTTTGTTGGTTTGCCCATGCAAGTGCGAAATAAAAAATCTGTTTAAAAATACTGAAACGGTTCTAGTTTTGCCCTCTTATTAAGGTTTGTTTGTGTGCGTGAAGTCGTTCTGCCACTAGAGGGAGCTTTGCTCTAACAAATTGTCCTTCAGCAGAACTCAATACATGCAGCTGTAGGATTCCTTTGGTTTGCAGAGACTCATTTATGTAGTATTAAAAATAAGTGATGTAAAATGAACATGAAACTAATACAATAACTTGTGTATTTCTATTGCACAGCTTCAGATGGCTGAATGTCAGGAAAGCCTGTGATCTCTCCTTGAGTGTAACTCAACCATGGGCTCAGTTTTCAGATTTACAAGACCGCCCATTGTGTGTCTTCATACAAGTGTTTTCCGGTATTTGCATGTACTGTAGCCACATGAGACAGATTTCGAAAAAAAAAATTCTTTTTTAAATGCTGCATGGGCAAGCATGTGTATGAGCAAACAAACCTTACTGCTCATTGACTCGCTGCTGCAGCAGAGTGTATTATCTGAGACCTAAAGGCTGTGCAATACATGAGCGGCTCTAAATTTCAGGCAGGATTATTGTTTCAAGCTTCTCCTGACTACAGAATATATAGTAGGTGCTGTAGGGAGGATGTACAGATCTATTAAGGCATTTTCATCTATCTCTATCAAATATCAATCTGCAAAGTAATAACAACAGCTGCAGTATTTTCCCCCTGAAATGTAACATAGTGCAAGTAAAAAGTGGCATTAAATGGAAAAACTCAACTCCAAGTACCTTCAAATTGTACTGAAGTTCCTCAGTAAATGTACTTAGTTACTTTCCAGCACTCTTAGTCAAAAGGTTTTGATGTTTTTCTTTTCTTATCAAATAATTGATATGAAAACTACTAAAAGTGTCCTTTTTCGAGGTAAGAATAGCATCTTCCTCACTGCATATAAAGACAGCCTTTTACATGGTTCAAATCCTGGTGTTCATGATGCAAAGACTGTACAGAACTACGTCATCTGGCAAGAATATTTTGTGAACAATAGAATAGTCCAGATGTCAATGAATCACCTTAAAGCAGCTGTTAGACTGCTTGGCCAAGTTGTCTTAGGCCAAACTCTTGAGTGTTTTAGTCTCACTCTCTCTGTCTGGCAGCTACTGGTTTAGGCCATAAAACAGGACGGCCAGTCGGCTCTTGGCTGAGATCCACCCCAGGAATCATTTGTGCTTTCCTCGAAAGCAGAGGATGTCATACATTCTTCATCTCCAGTGCTTTATGATGCAGTCAAAACCAACATCTGACCCCTCTCTCATGATAATATCAGTCCCCCAAGGTACAGTGGAGTTACTTTAGCAATTCGCCTGTGGTTTTATCTCCTTTGTCCCCTCTTTTGACTTCACCCCAGAGAGTGCCGGAAAATCAATAACAATTGATTTTAGAAGGCAAGAAAAGGCGGCTGGAATTCAAGGGAAGAACCAGAGGAAGACAGAGACAGAGAGATACTCGCAGAGAGGTGTGAGACCTTAAACATAATGTGCTGGCACAGCTAAAGGTCACCAACATGAACCCGGCTGTAACAACAGATTATGAAGTTTCTAGACCTCACAGCCTCTGAGGTCTCACATATAGGATAACACAAGTAGCTGTTAACAGCGACTCCATCTCTTAATTGTAAGTCATTTCAATCCATAAAGAGGAAGGTGTTTAGAAGACTTCCTATAGCAGGGCAGCTGTTGATAAATGAACTCATAAACACAGCAACAGATTTATTTGATTTTGACAATCATCATAAAGTGAACAATAATGTAACAGAACTAAATCAGCCTCCCTAACCCGATCAGCATTAGGGACCGGGCATCACTGGATCACTGTAATTCTTGTTCAATAAATTTCCAATGTTGATGAAAAAACCCGAAATCATTTAGGTTTATTTATTTGTGCGATTGACAAAATGAAAACAGAATATAGGATAATGTAAAAGAAAAAGCCTTGACAAAAAAAACCCCTCAGGGTTTAAACTGTAAGAAGAACCCACCACTGAAATGGAACAGATATGTTTTTAAGAATATCTTAAAGAGAGAAGAAAAAAAAGACAAGGGCAAAAAATAGATGATGTGTGGTCAATTTCAAGATTTTATCTCTCAATTTTTGACAATATCCTAATACTGAAACTTTTGACTCTATCCTCATGTGAATCCCCACGTAAACTATCGCAATTAAATTAGTTTAAACATCCGATTTTCAATTACTATAAATTGCTAACGTCTCCATTTGAAAGTCAAGTAGGCACATTCTTTGTACTTAATCATTTTCCACTTCATCCTGGCTGCATTGTATCTCGATAAATGGGGCAAAGCTGTGAGCTACTTCAGGCAGACGAGTCCAGCAGCACTGCTGCAAACACACATATGCAGATGACATGCCTCATTCTCCTCAAACGTCATCAACACACCCGTCCACCTGTAGGCTCCGATTAGGGGTTTCAAGAAGTTTTCTCATCACTCCCCAATATATTCATCCAACATAACTGCGGGGAGAGATGAGTTTGGAGCTTAGACGCCAAACTCAAATATAAATGTCCTGCTGCTGTAATAATAAACATTTCAAACTTGTGAGTTGAAGTCATCGATGATTTCTCCCTTGGAACACCTTCTACCTTACTAGGCATTGTTCTGGGGACGCCTCTGTCCTCCTTCTCTCTTCCAACAAACCTGATTCAGTTCGTCATCAAGCTCTGCAGACGCCCATTAACAACCTTTCTTTTGAATCAGGTGTGTCGCAGCAGGGAAAACGTCTAGAAAGTCTGAAACATGCTGACACATAATTTCAAAGATTTTTTTTTTTTTTAAATTTAAGAAGCATTAAATAATAATCGTCCAGGCTGCTCTGCTGACAGGCCCTCATGTATTTGTCATAACCGTGTCTGAAGCCACCTTATAATTCCTGACAGCTCAAAGCAGATCAACGAGATCATGACTGCTTTAGGTGGAGAAGTCTGTGAGTTGAAGACTTCGGTGATGCAGCCCTCTTATATCTACTCAGGCATTGTTCTGTGTGAATTAGAGACATGGCTTCAAGGTTAGTGGTAACTTTGGTCCAGTTCTGCTGATGGGCCCTCCTCTATTTCTTATTTGCCATCCACCTCTTCATCCTTTCTTTCCTCTTGGGTTCTCAAATTGCCTGATCCTGACTCACTGCTATGCAGCAGATATAATTTGTCTGGTTCCTCCTTGCAGCAGCCAATTAGTTGCTTTTTCCCCCCCGACTATCTGCTGCTGAGCTTTATTTTACATTCATGTTCTCACTGCTTGTTTGTTAGCCCTTCTTTTCCTCTAGTCCACTCAATCAACCTTCACAGGGTATTGTCGAAAGCGTGACATGTAAGCAAGCAGACTTTCACTGCAGAGAGGAAGGGCTGTGCGATTTCTGTTGCAGGATTCACTCGGGGGTCTGGTGGGTCAGCGTGGTTGACAGCCTGGAGACTGACAGTCGAGATCTTTCCCAGGCGGAACAGTGTTGGACAACAGGAGCAGCGATCCAATGCAAGAGCAGAGCGGGGTGAAGATGGGGAGGGTTGGAGATGTGGTGCATTTTTCATGTGTGTGTAAGTGACTGATGGCCATGTCCCCCTTTCACCAGGACTGCTGACTGGTCCTCAGTACCTGAAGAGTTAGATCTGAACACTTGGAGACCCATTGATGATTCAAAATGATGGAAACCTGTTTTGTTTTTTCATTGTTTGTTCCTTATTTTCTTTATTGCATTTTTATTATGCCCTGCTGTCATTTCCTTTCCTTCTTTATCTAGTGTTTCACACAAAGCGAATACAACAAGATTGGCGCCAAGAGAAATCGTCACTCTTCCCGATTTTGATCAGCGCCATCTGAACAGTGAGTTGATTTTAATATAGATGCGCTCACATGGGCGTCCAATCACAGTTATCGTGCTGCACAGACCTTTTCTTCCCTTATGAGAATAACACATTTATAAGAAATTATGTGTTCAGTATCACAATAGCGATTTTAAAAGCTGATGTTTGTCAGCTTTGGTCATGCTCCACTTAAGTGTGTGTGTGTGTGTGTGTGTGTGTGTGTGTGTGTGTGTGCGTGTGCATGCTGGAGGTCGTGGGAGGTTTGTAGGTGCAACAGTTACAAGAAAGTAGTTTTTTAGTTTTTAGTTGACCAATAAAGAATATATAAATATTCTTGAATATCTATCTGATTATGTATATAAATTATTTATTTTTGCTCAGCTGTGTGCACCATTGTCTCTCACATATGGCTGTGAATCCCTGGCATTTTACAGCCATAGCAGGCAGTATTTAGTAACGATCATATTCTCTGTTATGGTTGTGGGCTCAGATCCAGACAGGCTGTAGTGACCCTTTGGTTTCTGCCTTCACTGTGCTTTCAATTATTCTGACATGTGATTCTGCTTTGGGCTTAATTTCCATCAAGGCGAGATAAAACATGTCTGAACCTGTCAGTGAGCAGGTCAATACCTGAGTGCCTCATACATGTTCAGTATGTGCATGTGCTATATGGAATACATGAGGGTTATGTTTGTGAACCTTCATATCTGGGTGCCTATTGTATTGGTAAGTATTGACATTGAGTGAGTTGTGGTAAAATGGTAAAATAAACTAAATGATAACAACAACAACAATAACAACAGCCATCATCACCATCATCACTATCATCATCATCATGACCATCATCATCATCATCATCATCATCATCATCATCATCATCACCACATCATCATTATCACTATCATCATCATCATCATAAAACAGAGCAAAACTACTTCACGGACTGGGATGGATCCAGAACCTAAAGTACTGGATTATGAGGGTAACAGAAATCTGGAAATGAATCCAGTGGATCCAGCTTTCCACCTGGTCTGCTGTGCTCAAAAAATGCCCTGACAACACCTGAAGTCACTGTCATGCAGTCAACAGCCACTGTTATTCGGCCACTTGTCAGTTTGTTATATGAGGAAGACAGTAGAGCCCAAACTGTCAAATGCGTACACATTGGCCTACCTAATATGAAACAGTTTACAAACTGTATACCTTAGCTGCAGACTGGAGTAACCTAACGGTGATAACAACCGGTTACAATGTTTGTTTGTCTTTTTAAAAAATTAAACTAGTATTCACCTACAGAAATAAAATCCTATTGGCTACGGTACACACTCTGAGACTTGATCAACCTTGGAGGGCCTTCCTCAGGTGAGGGTGTCCTGTTGTAATGGCCGAAACAGCTGGTGATCCTGGGGTTAAGAGGTGATGAACGTGTCCCACAATTCAGAACACTAAAACTAAAAACCAGATCTGGTCAAATTAACACAGCAATCAGCCCTACAATAAATCTTAATCCAGTCACAATGTTTTTCGTACTTAAAACTCAGGTTTTTAAGTATGTGCAACCAAGAAGGGATTGAACCAGCTAGTCCTACATAGAACTCGAGAGTCAATGAAACTTTTCCAACACGAGAATATTGTTGTGCAGTTTGCAGTTTCTTGACCCAGGGCTGAATCGAGATTTACATCTACTACATTTTTGCAAAGAAAACTGCACTATATGGGAGCATGCAGTAGAAAAAAGAGCCATCCCATTGAACTTTATGTTATGTTTTTCTATACCAACAAAATCCTTGAAGGAACCATATTCAGTGCTCATGAATCCTCTTTATCATGACACATAGCTTTCATGAGTACAGCGGCTAATACGAATATAAAGCCAGGTGCCCCATAAGCTGTTTCACCATTATTTATTTATGTATGAATATTCTCCAACTACACTATTATGTCCTTGGGCTTCTGGAAATAGTGTATTTGTTAAGCTTGGCCTGGGATTCTTTATTACCTGTCAGATCTCTAAAAGTAACACTTTATCATGTGGCTTTATTTCCTTTTCTCTCCACCACCCATACAATAAGTAAGGTTACGCTTAGTATGTGATGAGCAGAATCTGACAGAATCTGATAGTTGGGCCTGCGAAACCACCAAGGTCCACATAAACATTGTTATTATAATTACCTGCGTCATAAAAACTGAAATAGAAAGTTCCTTTAATAATAATGCAGCATTGAGACATGAAAGTATCTGCTTTTCTTCATGAACCTTCTGTAAACGCCTCATCTCCACTCATATATAAAAAAAAAATACAATCTAGAGCATTGAAAGAGAGCAAATTGGTACCGTAATTCATTTAGAAGGGGATTTATCATTTATTTCCTAATGCACTATTTTTATGCTTTAAGAAGAGTGATGGATCCGACAGACACATTTTAAACTGCTTTACTTTACATTATAATCTCAAGAGAATTCCGTATGTTGGTTTAATGTGGACAAATGCAGGAACAAAGTGCCTCCTGTGTAAAGAGATGCGCTTATTTATGCTTTTATAGGGAATCCATGCAGCCCCACAATTAAGCATAACTATGAATACACAGCAGGGGAAATATGTGCAGCACTGACTGCTTTGGTGCCACTTTTTTCCCTTTATGTGCCATTATCTTGGTGAAAAATAACAGTGAACTACAGATTGTGCTTCAGCGATATTGCAATCAGTCAAATTTCCCAGTCACCTAATGGCCTTGTGTCATGTTACTGACAAGTAAAAAAAAAAAGCCATGCTCCCCACTCTGCTAATTAACAGTTAGAAAAGGCCCTATCACACTCCCCAGACTCTCCTTCTCACCAATGAGAATAACAATGAACCCGGCAGAATGAATTATAGATCGTCCAATACTCTGAAGAATCACAGGAGCGCTTTAAAACAGTAAATTTTGGTGACCATTTAAAGGCGCTCTTAAGCAGTTTTCAGGGCCCACAGAAACCAACTAATGAGCGTACCCACAGAGCTCTAATGAGTCAGCCAAGCGTCTGCTTTAACCAGAGCAGCACCCTAAACCAGAGCCCTGCTGCTATGTATGTGTGTGCTGTGTCTCAAGCTCTGTCCTTCCCGCCATTTCCCACCACTCTCTGGCTGGCCTTCCAAACGGTCTTCAGTGAATTCTGATTTTTTTTAAATGCAAATAACAGCCCTAACTTTACCTTTTGTAATAGCCATAAATTCTTGAGTCGTGGAGCCTAAGAGGAAAATGCATTGTTAAATGGTTTAAAACAAGCACTTTCCGAATAGATGGCATGAAACTGAATTTCATATTGTAGATTTTCTTTTTTGTTTCAGGATTTGGGAAATTTAAATCTCTGGTGATATGCAAAGTATTACCTTTCATTCTGCAGATTTATGTCCTCAGAATTACAGCTTTTATTGTCTCTATAGAGTCAGAGTGTCTGAAAAGAGTTGATTTAGCTGTTGTTGTATGAGATGAAATGAAGCCCCCCCGGAGCCGGGGAACCCTTACTGCACTTAGCCGCCTCATAAAGACAGAAATGTCAGCCGCGACTTTGAGGCAACCGATTTCAGTCTGCTTCTAAAATTAAAATGCAAGGAAACACAGCAATGAATGAAATATCAAACTTGAGAATGTAAACTTTGAAAACCCAGTGGCATCTTGTGAGGATCTTAAAACTCTTATTTTCATGCATTTTTAATCAATGGTAAAATATAGGGAAAAGAAAACAGACCAAAATGAACTCCACAAAAAGTCTTTACATGTTATGCAGAGGCAATTTGGAAGAATTTAATGTGGCTGGAATCCAGCAGCCTCCCCGGGCACCTCTTTTATTTTCATAGAAGTTCCAGCGATAGTAATGAATCATAGTTAAGACCATACTGCAGTGTAAGCTTGCAGTTTATCAAATAGTCAGCAGCTCATTGCTTTTGATCCTTGGGAACGTCATTGTAATAGATTACAGTCCACCACATTGATAGTTCTCTGACCGATCCTTCCCCCCGACATTCCTCTCCTTCCGTGTTTCAGACTTCATATTTCTTCACAGGGAGCTCGGAGGAAAAACAACAAGAAGCAAACAGACCTGAGGAGCCTTGCTTTTGAATGTGAATGCAATGACCTTGGCTCATGTTATCCACCTGAGTGTTGGGTTTCTGTGGCTGAAGGCATGAATTTAATCATTGCATTCTTTTGTCACTGAAACAGGTTCACTCTGACATTCCAACGAAGGACAAGATATGTTTGGAGAGAGTTATCAGCCCTCACACAGAAGCAGAAGCCTTTCAGTTTCCCTCGACTACATCCTTTATCATCTGATGATTGATACTTATATCTGGCGCTGACATAGGGTCATTCTTCCTAATTCTGCTCAAAATCCACCCTTAACACCATAGAGGTGAGTCAGGATGGGGTTATGTTATTGATGAGTGTGCATCATCCGTATCGGTGAGATTTGTGACATTGGCAGAGCCTTTTAAGACCTGGAAATATTGATGGTGAAGGACAGAAATATTTTATAGTCACACTATCCAGAAAATCAGAATGTATGGAATGGAAAATCATAATCTGAAGCATTTCTAATTTCTTTCAAATGATTACTCACACTCTTAAATTCAGAATATAGCAGGTGTTTGATATAGTGAGGCACATAAGAGGTCTTATTGATAATACAAGATGATCGTCCATGATGTTCAACACAGCAGCTCTTGGACTTCCTGGGAAAAGGAAGGACAAGATAGGATGGGAAAAGGAAGGATGGGATAGGATTGGATAGGACAGGATAGAGGATAGAGGATAGAGGATAGAGGATAGGATAGGATAGGATACGATAGGATAAGGAAGAATAGAATAGGATAGGACTGATCTAATCCATTTGGTCCCACAGTAAAATTTAGAATTCCCCTTTGTCAAATATTTGCCCTGATGAACTCCAAGATACAAAATCCAGAAGTATGAAGAACCTTCTTTCATCAAAACTGAATATATTGATATTGTATCAGATTATGGCATGTCTGAAATAGTTTAGTAGTTTAGGAGGATGCTGCAGCCGACACCTGCCCATCATGTCTCTGGTGGGAGAGTCAAACTTAATGGTCCACAGACAGCAAATCAAAACAAACAGAGCTGCGTGATGAACAATGAGGCTATTACATTACATAACATTCCAGGTGCTGCTCCTGCCACTGCCCTCCCTCTTGTTTCTCAGCATGAATTTTGTCCCGTGATGTTAACAACGGGAGATTTTGTGGCTGAGCCAGTCCATGCTGTTCAAAGCTTTTCCTGTTATACATGAGGCTTTTGATGCTGATATTGTAATGGCTGCAAAGAAAAGCCTTCAGTCAGTAGTTGCTGTATAAACAGTATCTTGAGTTCAGCTGCAAGGACACATAAAGTACTTTTATTTTCAGTGCTGCTAAGTGGCATGTTTTGCAATGAAACAAAAATGTTGACACAAAGCAGTTTGTCGGAAGAGTGGTAAGATGAACATATGCTAGTTTTTCTGCATCAGTGTGAACAAAAAAAAAGATAAACTAAAATTATAATGATAAATGTTCAAAAAGAGACAAGAAAACATGCAAACTGTTTGGAAACATGATGCAAGATTTGCAACATTTGTATATAATAAAACAGCAATTGAATTTTATTTTTTTCTCAGGGAAGCCATGTTAAAAAAAATCAACAACAACATTAAAAACCTAACAGAACTATTTACCGAAGAAGTTTACAATCCAGTGGTGGAATCTAACTTATTAAGTACTGTGTTAAAGTACGATTTTGCTGTACTTTTGATGATTTACACTTCTATCTCATTTCATTTTAAGGAATAAATATTGTTGGACTATGTTTCTCAAAATGTACAATATTCGAGGCAACTATAGCTGACAAATAAATGTAATTTACACTTATTTGAGAGGTACATAAAGTATTTTTGAAAATCTAATACATTTGTTGTATTTTACTCCCCAGTAAAATATTAGATTACATTACATTACATTACATTGCATTACATTACATTCAACTCAATTGTCATTACACATTGTACAGGTACTAAGGTAAAGAAGTGCAGTTTTACATCTACCCAGAAGTGCAGAAGCAGTGAAGTGCAAATAATAAATATGAATGATATATGATATACAGTATAAACAGTAGAATGATATGATACAGTATGGATATATTAAGTAAAGTGAATATAGTGATTATAAAGATTATAAATAGGCTTTGGGTTGGATATATTACACAGACAATATCAACAATAACAGGCTAAAAAAATACACATATCTAAGTAATTCTGAGGAGCTCCACATATTGTATTGTAAGGGGCCTTATAGACTCCATATGTGCATCACATCATAAAGAGGGGAGTAGTGTATTGTCACACTTTGCATAACAACTAATTAGAAAGATAAGGGGACTTCTATTTCATGCGACATGCAATAAAAGTGGCTTTAATCAGTGCCATCATAACCTGAGACCCTCCGTCGGGTATTATCATGCCCACTGAATATAGCGAGACAGTCAATCCTGCACCTGCTGTGCTCAGCATTAGGATATGTGAGTGCAATCTAAAAGCTGTTCCACTAACTGAGACAGAGCATCTGTAGAGCGCTGCTCCTGTGAGCATATCATTTTCCATTTCAGCATATTGACCTGTTGTGTAATTAATCTTAATTTAAGGGCAGGGGATGGTGTTATATGGAGGCTTCAGAGACTGCTCTGCTGTCAGGTTGTACTATACCTTTTTTAATAAAGAAGAAAGTGGAGAATTGAATACAGTTGTCATGGCGGAAAACTGAAGAGGCCGTGGGAATGATCTATCCTTTAGGATCCCGGTGAATTCAAAAGTGCAAATAAGTTAGTTTAAGATACTCTGCTTGCCTGTTGTTCTGATATCTATCTTACTCCGTGGGTAATGATAATAAACCCTTGTGTATCGTTTATTGTGTCATAACTCACTACTGGTTTTATTATATTGTTTCTCCAAAGAAAACAGGAGAATATATTTTAAACAGAGGTGTGCACCCACTTCTTCATGATTATCACGACAAGAAAGGAACTAAAGCACATTATTTTCATTATAATACATAAACACAAAGAATGATCCTGGAATGATAAGAGCGTGGCTGCCATACGTCTATAATTTATGTATATTCCTCATTAGAAAAGCAGATATTTGCATTTATTTTAATTATTCATATTATGGCATTCAACACCTGAAGTTTCTGAGCTGACAGCAGACTATGTTTGAAATATGGCCCCTCTTAGTGAGATGAGGTCAGTGTGAGCTGCTGAGGCCAACATGGCTGCAGAAGGTAACATCCACTTTCTGTTCACACAGCAGCCAAATATGCAAATGCAAATATAATGTAGCGTGAAATATGGTTCAGAGCTCGTGGGCTTGAGTCAAAAGGCTGTTTATGTTTAATTGCAGCAATTTATTTATTTAAATCTGTTAAGCAACACAACGTGCTGCAGGATTTACCGTCAGGTATTTTATCGGCCTGCAGCTTATGGAGGGCTAAAGAATGCTAATGAGGAGAGGGCGGGAAATGCACTGAATCCACCGAGCAGTTTTCAAAACAGTTTTCACACATTAGGAAAGACTGCAGGGACCTTTTTTCTCTTTTACTCCTACTGCCTCGCCGCTCGATGTAATGAACGCGTTTTTAATATGACAAAGATTATTAGGCTGATACACTCATAAGACAGCAGCTGGTTATTCTGAGACATTTACCAGAGTCTCTGGTTCAACCTGGGACATGTTTAAAATATCAAGTAGCTCAACACTTGCAGTAATTGTGCATATTTGCATTGATGGACTTGCTGCTATTTCACTTGGCTGGGATAAGTCATGTGGGACATATTAACTTCTCAACTCTTTCTGTCTCTCCTCCAGTCCTCCCTCTCTATCTCTCCATCCTGCCTTCATCTCTAATCTGCAGTTCTTGGCTGATCTGCCACCATCTTTAAAGTTGCTCTGGATCTCTGAGAATATTCCTTGCTCAGCAGCTATGGAGGAACTTATCCTCACACTCTGCTGTTGTACAGTATATGGGACAGGCGAGCCCACAGTCTCACCCAAACACTCTCTCTTCTTGGTATATGAAAAATTTGTAAAATAGCACACCTCAGCAGAAAAAAGGGCACACTAAATAAAAGAATATATATTTTTCCTTTGTGGATGTCGTTTAGTTGAGAAATCCTTTGTTTTCTGTAACTGAAAAGACAAATAGATTTTATTTCAGCTACCACCAACTGTAAGGAAACATATCTGCTTTTATATGTCCAAACATTGGCAACAGACATGCCTGGATACTCACAGATCTGATCTGAGATGGGGTTATGCAAGGCAATCCAAACAAGATAGGCCCTTTCTTCAAATCAGAGACTTGATTGTTATTGATCTTCTCTCCCCTCTGCAAACAGAAGTTCAAGAGTATAGTTATAATTTCACAGTGAAAGAGCTTCCATCCTCTGACTGTTCCGGCTCAGCAGAAGCTATTTGATCATTTGCCGGGGGCGGCGATTTTGCCCTCTGATTGATTTGTATGAAAAGTATAAGCAAGAAAAACGCACACGTTTACACAGCTTTGGCTTAAAGTGATGCACGTCATCATACTCAATAAAAGATGAGGAGAGCAGCCAAACGGGATGAATTAGAGGCTGCGGGTTTTTTTCGTCTGCCAATATGGCGGAAGTTAGCTGCACCATTAGTAAAGTTTTACACCCATTGATATTTGATACATCAGCCTATATTGTTTGAAATATGTCTTTGTCACAGCTCATTTTTCTTGCAAGTGTGTGAGTCAGACTGCAGCTATGTTTTTTTTTATATTCTCAGGGTGTGTGCATTGTTATTGAAATCTCATACATTGTTTCACAGAGCAGTGGCATGTTGTGTTGTGCAAGCCTTATGTCCATAAAAATGACTATCTATAAAGGTAAAAAAATAAATAAATAAAAAATAAATAAAAAATTGAGGGGCGGCTGTGGCTCAGGAGGTAGAGCGGTCGCTCACAGAACAAAAGGTTGGTGGTTTGATCCCCAGTCCCTGCAAGTCTACAAGTTGAAGTATCCTTGAGAAAGATACTGAACCCCAATTTGCTCCCAGGGTGCCGTAATGTAGTGGCAGCCCACTGCTCCTCAGGGATGGGTCAAATGCAGAGAAAAGAATTTCCCCCTGTGGGATGAATAAAGTATCTCAAAAAAAAAAAAGGATCTATCATCTAATTTCAACATTTAGGAGTGTACCCAACCTTGCAAACACTGCTCTCATCCCTTTATTATAAGACTTTAGATAATAAAACAAAAACCATGAAAAGGAAGTCTCCCCACACATTTAAAGCCGTTTGCCTCCGTGTCTTGATTCATGTTTGTTGTGTTCAGTTTCCGTCTGACAGGGTACACTCCAGTGTTGCTGAGGGCAGTGGCCCGTCTGCCTTTGCTCTGCGTCCCGCGAACAAACAGCGTGTCACTTGGACAGGTTTATTTACCAGACCGCCGCTGATCTTTAACGCTATACTAGAGCGAGACATCCTGAGGAAGAAAGAGTGTTTACTCATCTGCTTCACTCCTAAAGAGAGATGTCATGCCTGTCAAGCACCTGACCAAAACATTAATAGCGCTGTAAAAATATTTCCTGCCCATAGTTCAGCTTTCAATTTTAGATAATGAGGTTTTATTGTTGAGTCACTCACACCGCCTGCAGCCACGCAGGTTGGCGTAATAATTCCTGTGACGCGATAGCAAAGCAAAACATTACATGCATAATCGGAATTATAATAATGATGTTTGTGATCTGCATTCAGTGTTTTTGACCCTTTCTGATAACTACAGTGTGTGAGTCTGAATGGTCTGCCCACATAGCCTGAAGCGGCAGTAAAGAATTTCGCTTTCATTGGTTTCAAAGAGCGCTTTCAATGCTTTCAATGAGGCTCTTGCCTCATTTTAGTGCCTCTGCAACAATGAACCACTGGAGGAGTGGTGCTTCTTGATTCATTAACAAGTATATACTTGAATTCCAAATAACCGTGGCTCATCATTATTGCTTTTGATTGTAATTTACCACTTGTCTGGTAATTATTTCGGTAAAGCTTTATTATAATCTAATTCTAATCAACATTTATTAGATGTATATAAACATTTAATACATGGTTTGCAACAAATTATGATGTAGTCATTGATGAAAGTCTTTTTTAACATATTTCTTCAAAGTTATTTCTAAATATTCCAAAAATATTTCTTCATTTTTTTCAATGAATGTAACATCACTGCCGCATTTAGTAGCTTGGCCCGGAGAGGAGATCATCAGGAGGCAACCAACCTCAAAACCTCAACACTCTTCAGTTGGCAGGTCAGCAGGATGGCCAATGATTATGTATTAAGATAATCATTAATAGAGAATAAGGAACAAAATATTGACTGTTTCATGGGGCACACCCTAGTAAATTTGCAAATACATAGAATGGTGCATTTTAAAATCCCATGAGAGTACATCAGCCTCTACTTACAGTATGAGTGCCCTCAGGAGGAGTTGTAATTAATGACAAATTAATTAATAATATTAATGCTTATATCTGCCTACAACTACATTATAGAGTTTTATAAACAAATTAAATATTTAAATATTACCATTAAATCCTAAATTGATGATTTAAATAAAGGATGGCCATTATTTCAAACTGATGGTCATCTGAGGAACAGCTTCACATCTTTATGGAATATTATCTGATTAATAATTTAAAAAATGCATTCATTGCTTCCTCACAACCTTGTATCTTCAGTATTTGAAAAACATCTCCACTCTAGTCTGATGTTAAAACCGTTTCAAGGCCCATTTGCTGTATAGTAATTTGGCAAAAGACTGAATGAATGGGGGGTTAATTGGGGAATTTGAAATCTCACTTGAATTAGAGGCAGCTCCGAAGCTGGAAGTGCTTCAATTTTGGCTGCTTTTCTGCAACATTAAGCTCAGTCATGACCATTAGCATCCGGAAATCGCAAATTTAAACAATGATTAATGCATTTTGATAGGAGACATAATAGTTGGAATATTTATCATTATTAGTAGCAACAGCGTTGTCTTCTTCACTGGTGGAAAAATAAGCCTTGATTAAACTTTTTTATATCGCTGATTTCGCATTAGACTCCTGTGACTCACATTACTTTCTAGAATGATAGATACGAATAAGATGTTTGATTCTATTCTTATCTATTCTCAATTAGTGAGGAATCAACAGATGTTCAATGAAAAGATAATCCCACTCTTCTCATGGTTGCAACTTTTAAGACTGTTAAAATGTCTGCCCACCATTTCCTGCAGGGATATTATTCACTGGAGGTAAAGTATAGACACTGTCAGTCAGTGTAATGGCCAAAATTTGTCCCCTCAAACCCATGAGAGACCACACTGCTCATAATAAAATGTCTGTGTACTGCACTCACATGCTGGCAACACTAGGTCTGCTTAGCCTCCCACTGTAGGAATAGGCAGCACTCTCCTCTCAGAGGGAAGGATGCCAGTAATGTTGGTGAGATACACTGATTGAAACAAAATCATCATGCATGCTGCAAATCGCACCACTTGTGCAATCAGAAGTGTGAAGACAGTGCAAATGAGCAGCTTTTGTGTGGCTGGTTTGCTGTTATAGGGCAGCAGAGCCCTCTGATTGTTCCTCCAGGCCACTTTGTGGGACACATAAATATTCAGTTATCCAGATTAGCATAGTTTTCACTTGCATTTACATCAGATTTTTATTTTAAACGAATGACCAGTCCACCCTGTTTTGCTTTCTCTTCATAAATTCAGTTCTTTTGTTATAATTAAAAATGTCGAACTTAATTTCCTGCCACTATTGGAAAAAAAAATTATAACATGTCTAATAGTGTCGATAACATGAAGACAAGGCCAGATATTGTGGGTATATGGAAGTAATAGATTTTGTGCTGCTTGATAAAAGTAAAATTTAATCATATTTCAATGAAAAACCAACAATTTCTAGACGCTCAAAGCTTCTATCATCAGATGTAAATTGTTGCTATAAATACTTTTCTCATTCAACTTCCTGTCACCTGCCTCTCTGTCCTGTCATCATCCTCATGAACTCTCTCACCCTCTCTCTTTACTCTTTACTGAGCACATCATGTTAAAAATATTATCCATAAACTAGGGCGGCTGTGGCTCCGGAGGTCGAGTGGTCGCACACAGAACGAAAGGTCGGTGGTTCAATCCCCTGCCCCTGCAAGTCTACAAGTCAAACATGTCTAATTTGAGAGCCACAGTCATGGCTGGAAACTGGAGCTCTCATTCAAAATATCCACTTTAGTCGCCACAAATGTAGCTGAAAGTCTCCTGATATCTTTTTACAAACTCGTCTGGAAACTCGTCTGACGTCTTCTTCGAAATAGCCGCCTTAGTTGAGACAAACATGGCTGGAAACATTCCAGACGTCTTTTTCACAATACCCCCTTTGGGTTCCATGAAGATGGCTACAGTGGTCTCATACAGTGGTTTCTGACTTGGCAGCCGTCTCAGCCAGGTGTTACAGGATTAAATCCATGGGGCTGACTGCTACATACAATAGCCTTAGCAATAAACAGACAAATCCCAGCAGATACTGTACTGTACTATAAGGGGTGAGTTATTTGCATCTTTCTCTGCAGTGAAATTTATATCATACTTAATGGCACATTGTTTAAAATGTTTCTTAGGGAAGCCGAAAGCATAAATATTCTTTTAACTCTAAAGATCAATTGTCTCCCGTGATCAAAAGCTGCACTAATGCACTGTTTTCCATTCAAGGCAGTTCTGCTGGAGGCTCCTGATTTCAAACGCTGTTGATTCAATGACATTTCATAACATCCTGCGGTGCATTATCAGGCTTAATAGTACAAAGAAACACTAGGACATCATCTGACAAACAACAGGCTGTTTGCACTTGTTTAAAATAGTTATATTTTGATGCCAGTGATAAAAAAATAATGTATGTAGACTATTTTTCACATTTTTTTATTTCATCATTATTGCCAATGCCTGCGGTCTCGTGGTAAAAGGTGTTTGCTCAATGTATTTGTGAAAATATAACAATGTGTATCCCTACTTGTGCTATAGACATGGCAATGCTATGGTTGATTTAAGTACAGGCAAGCTGTTTGCATACTGCCTTGTTTAATTGTTTAATTTTGCCAATGTTAAACCTCTCATCATAAAAGTCACATCAATGTACCCTGCAAGTAAATTGTAAATTTCCCCACTGTGGGACTAATAAAGGGATATCTTATCTTATCTTATCTTAAGTCTACAAGTTGAAGTATCCTTGAGCAAGATATTACATATATTTAATGTTTTCTGTACCTTGTTTCTGTACGAAACCATACTGAACCGTGATTTTTGTGCACCGTTACACCCCTGCTGTGTAACATGTGGTCAGGAGTCGAGTTTCCTTATACGTATCCTAAAAGGCTTTCAAAAGCCTTTGACGCTTGGTCAAGATTGGCAAAATGAAAGTGATGAGGACACCAGTGCATATTCAGGTTGTTCAAATAGTATTTCATCACAACTCGCAGAGACATGTTTGCACGCAGCAGTGTTGACGTCTGCAGTTCTGTTCAGCGTGAGGATTTGTGATGACACGCCGTGTGCCTCATTGTCATATCCCAACATTATGAAGCTTACAGTGTTGCGTTCTAAGGTCTTTGAGATCGATTACAGACGCTCAACTCACCCTTTTCTTTCGCTCTCGGCTCTCTGTGAAAAGTTAACTCCATTTTCTCGTGCGATCTATATGTGCAGTCAGTGGTTTAACAGCTCTGTCCTCTTTTAGATGTGTTTTCACAGCATTCAAGCTGAATGGTTTATTTTAAATCTGAGTCACATGATTTTTATCTTACCCAGGATTTGGAACCGTTTCACCATAAACTGCATCATGACTTTCTACCTATTGGTTCCCTTTTTATTTTTTCTGCCCCTGTTACCACCACTGATAGCAGATATGGAAAACACATTCTTTTTGTATTTTGGGTGAAAAGATGCTTCCGATGATGCCTTGTCTCGAAGGACTCTTTTGATCTAGCCCTTTTCATAGTTTGTCTGACTGCTAGCTGAAGAATGACAGTGTCAGCATTTCAGATTGTCATTCATTCAGATTCATTATGCTGCGTTTTGCCTTGGTGTGTTATCCATGACTGAGTTAGAAGGCCAGCTCATGGTCACAAATTAGGAAAAAAAAATCAGCTTTTTTTTATAAAGTAGATAATTGAAAATGTGAAATGATGTTTACTCAGACTGAAATGAGTATTTTGTAATCATCTGTACACTGAGTCGAAGTGTTAAATTGCACCTCCTGTCGTCTTCAGCGTTGCCCCTGTCTTTGGATGCTCATCAGGCACTCCATGCAGAAAAATGTGTGACCTTTACTTGATGAACCATGTGGGGCACAGTTCTGACACGTCGTTTTGTCTTGGGAGTCTTTGGCAAAGATGTTCAACTCTCCTCGGTGCAACAATGCAAGACAGAGTTCTGGGGTTTTTGAAACGCCACTATCCATTTTCAGAACATTTAACAAGCTGCTGGGACAGACTGTATTTGCTTGGCCCCATGAATCACACATGTCGACCCTCATCAAGCCCCTTATTTTCATCTAATGTGTTCTTAGTTTGAAAAAAATGAAAATGTTTGCTTTATATATGATTGATTCCAAATTCTTTTGTCAGCAGCTCTTTCTCACACATTTTGTTTAAGTACTCTGAGCCTCAGCGATGCTTAATGTTACTTAATTCCTTATAATGCTCCTTTTGTAAAGACCTCGCTGTCTCTCCCCATCTATCTCCCCATCATTTTCTCTCTACCAATCGCTCTATTTTTTCTACAATATCTGTATATGGCACCTTAGTTAAAGGAACACTTCATACACGTGTTTGCATTCTTGCCGAGAGTTAGATGAGAATGTTAATACCACTTTAATACTTAGATTTAAAGCCATAGCCAAGAGATGGTTAGGTTAACCTTCAGAGAAGTTTGAGAGGATGCCCCTAAAGGTTAATTGTTTGGCCAGTGACTGGTGGCCAGGTGCTTTTCGAGGTTGGGTGCTAGAGACTAGCAGTGTGAATCCTGATTCACCTTTAGTGACTGCTGTACAAGAAATCTGGTCTGAGAGCTCGCTTGATAACATTTGGCACAGATTGTTTTGTAATATGAGGGGTTTATACATCCATTCTTTTACCTCCCAAAATGCTTGCAGACTCCCCTGGGCTGCCCCAGTTAACATCAAACATGTTTGATACCATAATAGCCAATGGAGGAAGGCATCCCGGACCAGCTGATGTTGTTGCTAGGCTGGGTCACCTAGAGGAGGGTGTACGGTGTTGGGAGATGTGAAACAACCAATGATTCCAGAAACATCACTGAAAATCAGAAAGAGACATTTGCACAGAAATGAAAAACAAACCTTCACCACCTTAACTCACAAATGAACTTGTCATTCTTTTGCCCTTTCAGTCTGCACAAAAGCTGAAGCTCCGTAAAGACCTCGCTTTCACAACCAAGGATAGAAAATAAACCACAATTTGTCTTTTAATGTTAGGGAACAAAAAAAAGGCAAACATTCATTCTTGGTCTGACTGACTGGATGCAAAATCCATCCAGAACTTTCTGACTGTCTACATAAACTGCACTCTGCCTGCGCTGGTACTTAGCACTGACATTGGGCACATTGTGGTAGAATCATTTAAAATGAAAGAGAATCCTTCAAATATTCAGGACAACCAGCATAATGCAAGACAATATCAAAGACGAAGAAACACACAATCGTGTTCAAAAGCCAATTTTTGTTTTCTTATTTCTCTTTCTTTCTGCCAGCATTATATATTTAAACCGCAAATGATTCATTTAAAGTGTAATTTCATACCAAACTAACTTACGCTGAGATCGCTACATGCCTGAAAAGTTTGGAAAACAGACCATACATGCTTACAAATATTTTGGAGAATAGTTTACAGTAATTACAATTATGTGATCCGTACTTTATGACCTGAAACAGGCAAGAAAAACCCAGGGTAGTCCTTGAATTTTCGAGTGCCATCAAAACATTCTTCTGCTCTGACTCTGGCTGCCAGTTGCAGCACTCAAGTCATTTATTTTGAGTTAGAGGAAAACACTTTCAGAAACCTTCAGCTTGAACTCCTTGAAGAAGCGTGGAAGCGTTGGCATGCCTAAAAGAAAAAGACATTCACTTGAAAGGTGCGTGATGATCTCGGTCTGTGTCAAAGCACCAGCACAGCATCAAGAAACAGGAAATAAAATCAGTAGCAAACAGAATAGAACATACTTGACACTTCTGTGGTAATCACTCAACACTGAAAATCCACACAAGTGTAATGGCAACTAATAATGTGTTTCACAGTATCGGAAAAAATCCAGGACAAAGCTGCAGCTCTGTTATTTAGGATGTTTTCTGTCTTTATTTATTTATTTTTGTTTTTTTACAATATTTATGTAATTTCTTGGCTATTCACTGTAACTGAACATGTCCTAAATTATTGATTACATTCTGATCTCAGAGTAACTTCATCACCTCCTCTGAGGATTAAAATGCGCCCAATCTCCCTGTGATTTGAGAGTTGGAGGACTCCAGACACATAACTAGAATTGTTTTTGCCAAATACTTGCAAGAAGAAGTTAAGTTTTTCTCTTTAGAAATTATTGAATGGTTTGAAGTTCAATGTGTGCAAACCTGGCAACCTCCTAGGATGCTGCGGACAAACAGAGGCCAAAGCATGAGGCAGCTACCACGGAGGGGTCTAGTCCAAAAATAATACAATTTGATTATGTGGATAATGTAAGATGAGAAGAGTCACACCTATATCAGGGTGATGGATGACGAGTCCCACTCCGTTTAATATATTATTGGTTAGCTGGAAATGAGTGACAGTCACACACCTCAGCACCTCTTAAAACTCGAAATGCTTGAAGCACCCACACAAAAAAAAGTGGAGTGGTCTGAGAGAAGATACTGGGTGCAACGCTTTCTTCAAGGATTCCACATACGCTCTCTCCTAATTAAGAACATTTGAAACATTGCTCCAGAGAAATAAATGCTATGTGGACGTTGGTGCTTTCTCCCACCTCCGGTTAATAGATCATTAAACAACTTTGATGCTGCAGCACACAGAGGCTGACAATTCCAGCAGAGCTCACTGTAAGTCCCAGTTATGTCAGCAAACATTAATAATAATCCTCTTATGCTTTGAACCCATGTAGGGCAACTTGTCATGTATTTATTCTTTTGTTGCCTTCCTATAGCTTCAGCGCATCTCTGCCAACCTCAACCCATTAAGCTGAGCCTACTTTACAGAGCAGATGAGCCTCATGCACCTCTTTTTCCTCAGATTTTAAAGGTTTAGTAGTAAATTACTGCTCTGCTCCATGAGGAGAAGTGTCCAATCTTCAGTGACTGATTTTCTCCAAAAAAAGAAAGAAAAAAAAGACGTCAATAAGCTGGAGTGTTCTTTCAAAGATGCATTAATACAACATTTGCCAGTGTCTCTCCTAGCTGTCCTTCTAAATGATGCCAAACCCATCTTCTCTTTGGGTCTTAAGTTATTTTCTGACAATAAATACATTTGATTTTACCACAGGCAAAGTATCTCCTATATAAAGTCAATGACTGTTATGTGATGGCAAATGTGAGCAGTGGAAAACTGATGCAGAAATGTATTGAAAAAAATTTTGAGACCAAATACTAGATATACAGTATTTTCACTCTTTAAGTTCTCTCTCTTGTTAAAAGCCGGGTTAGCATGTTTCCAACTGTGTCTAGTCTTCATGCTAAGCTAAGCAATGAACAGATAGAACAGTGGTATCACATTTTTCTCTTAGTATCGGTTAATGTGAAATAATTTTTCCCCTCTATGAAAATATTTTCCATCAGTTTCAAAGTCGGTGGAAGAATGCAATCATATCCTTATATTCCTCTTCACTTAAATAATTATAGGGTTGATCATTAACAGAGGAGTAATCAGAGTAGAGAGCGAGCTGGAGGAAGCAGGAGATGTGTTAAACTATTTAATATGCGGGGTGAAGGCTGTGAGGGAAGACAGTAAAAGACAAGTGAGGGAGTTAGACTGATACCAACCGAATGAGTACATTTTCTGTGAAAGCATGAAACCGATGACACAATGGAAAAGCTTTGATAAGTCACATTACACTAACCCAGAGCGAGTGTGATGGCAAAGAGCTTTGCTACAATCTATGTTAATTTCCCTCGGAGAATCTATCCCGGGCAGACAGAAGCAATCTCAGTGTTTTTTTGTGTGTTTTTTTCTGATTATCTGCTCTTGTTCTCCAAAGTAAGGCCATTAGTCCCACAATTACAGAGAGTTATATGCAAGAATGATGCACCATTTTTTCCAAAATGCCTACACATTAAGGATCAATGAGGCATTATATTAACGGAGCGCAGCCTCCGCCCATGTTTACGACATGGATGGCATTTTACTCACACCCTGAAAACAATCACGACAGCTTTATGGCTCCGTTTCATTAGAGATGCCCTCATAAATCTCAACCTTATATTAATAATTACATCTGAATAACCAACACAAACATGCAACATCAATCAAAAAGCTGAACAGAAGCATTAGTCTAGTAGAGATAGAGTTCATGCCTCTGCAAACCTTTTGTTATTATCTGCAGTGTGGGTGGTGCTGTGGTTAGCACTGGCCTTTCGGTGTGGATTTTGCATGTTATCCCAGAGTCTTGCGCTCCTGCTTCCTCCCATAGTCCAATAATATGCAACATAGTTGAATTTGTGGCTCTAAATTTCTCCTAGGTGTGAATGTGAGCATGAATGGTTGTTTGTCTCTCTATATGTCAGCCCTGTGATGAACTGGCGACCTGTCAGTGTCAGCTGGGTTAGGCTCCAGCCACCCTGAGACCCTGCAAAGGATAAGCGTATCGAGAAAATCTGGCCATTCAACCAGAAAACAGAAAGGCTTCACCTGCGTGAGCCTGACAGCTGAGTGACTCCTATACTAATTGCGTGCACCTGCCTAAGTGAACTCTGACGGTGTTGTTCAGACTGAAGTGCTATTCATTTTCACCACCTGCTGGGATTTTAAAAGTTTCAGGTTTCTGTGTGCCTGAGCTGCTTACAGCCGGGGCCGGCGGGCTCGGAGATTTGGCGTCGACAACAAAAGCGGTGGAAGTCTGAGTAAGTGGTGGTCATTTGGCAGAGCTCCTTATTATGTTGTGCTTCCCTGAGCATGCCGTTGGGCACATTTCCTCCCCTGAATGAGAACTTAATTATCTAAGTTACAGACTCAGACTGGCTGCACTTATCAGGTGTCCTGGAGAGGGTGTCTGTTATCACTGCGTACCCCCGCTTTCCTCAGGGGCTCCCTTAGGTGCAGTCCTGTACTCTGAATTGACTTTCTTTCTGATCCCGAATTAAAATGGAAGGTAGTGAACAATTCAATGACTTGCAAAGCCGTGGCAACCATAACATTTGACTATAATGCTAGATATTCCAGATATTACTGCACTAACACACTGTTATAACAAATAAAAAATAACCTATTGGCATAAACAATGCAGCGAATTTACTGTGGGGTTATATAAAAAACACATTTGTTTGAAAAATAAAGGAATAGTTTGATATTTTTAGAAAATTCTTATTTTTATTTTTTTTTCACCCCCAACTTTTTTGCAGCTGGCTAACTTAGCTTAGCACAAAGACTTCAAATGGGAGAAACAGCTGGCTTGGCTCTGTCTTACGGACACAAATTATGCCTAACAGCACTTCATTAAGTCCATTAAGACTTTGTATCACACCTGTTTAATCTGGAAAAAAAAACACTCAAAGGGGGATAGGGGGATATGTACCTAATTAGTTCTTGGCTGGAACCAGTAGATTCCTAGAGTCTCCACTGGTCGCCCTGCAACAGCCAAAAAATAGTTCAGCACATGCCAAATACATGGACCAGGTATCGAAGTTCTTATCAACTTTTAATGACATACCAACTGACAAAATGACAAGACATTTAAAAACTCTACACCTCCAATGTTTTGCATTTAGAATGACTACAGTGTACACGTGGCTTCAGTTTCTTTCCATACTAGAATCAAATTGAAGTGATTAGATTTGAATAAATAGCACCTTCTTTAACGATGTGTGTTTTTACAAACAGGAATAGTAAGCAGAAAGCCTTTTTAAAAAAAAAATCATACAGCTGTCTTGCCGTAGTATAGAGTTCTGTCATATTTGCATTAGAACAATGTAATGCAAATCTCTCCCTCGCTTGCATGTGAAGCAATACGTTCATTATCCCTACGGGTGGTTACCGACTGCTCAGGTATCCCAGGAGCTCGCCTGCATTTTCCACCACTACTACTTAATTAGTTGACTGTGCCTGGAGACCCATTCTGCACGTGACCTTTGTGAAGGTAAGGCAAGGAGCACATGTTCAACAGAACAGAGGGTTGGGGAAGGGGAACGGTTTTCATATGGGTTATTTTTTATTCGTTTATTTATTTTTTTTTGTTACTGTGGTTTGAGTTTAGCTCTTATATTTTGAGTTAACTTATAGTTTGTCCTGTAAAGTTAAATTCTTGAACTTAAATTTGTTTTGCATGTGTCTGTTTGACTGAGTTTTATTGATGACTGAGGTAGCATTAACTTGGAATGAAGTTGGTTTAATGTAAAAAAAAAAAAAAGAAAAAAAAAAGTTTAATGTAGTAAACCATATTAGCGTAGCTTAGCTTGCAACATACGTGTAGCAAGACTTTACTTAATGTAGAGTAACTAGCTAGTAGATTTGCTCACAAGACTTTCCATGTAGCTTGCCCAACATTGTGTGTGTGTGTGTGTGTGTGTGTGTGTGTGTAAACTATACTGTAGATGTTCATGGCTGTTTTATTCCTTTACCCCATACACTGCTCGTTTAATGGGAATCTCTTCATTACTCTGAAGTCTAGTGCATCACCTATGCTAAACCAAGCAGAAAGCAGCACTGGGGAGACATTGACACATCCTGAGAAAATACCAGCATGCATCTGCAGAGGATGTAAATCCATTTTTTTGTGGTATATCTTGTAATTTAAAGGAACAGTTTGAAGTGTGATACATGGAGATAGAACATGTTCCTGGAGGAACCTCAGGGAATAATGGCATATTCAAAAGATGCAATGATGCAGGTGGAGGTTATCTCCGCAAGTCATTTTTTATATTTAATGAGATTTTCTCTGGAGGGATTTCCGGCAAGCAAGTTTCAAATCATGTAAAAGGAGGTCTGCTCGTCTCATTGTGCATTGGTGAAAAATCCTCATTATCCTGCATAGCTTTGGCTCATTATGATAACTTGATATTCATACTTCAACACGGTCCCCAAAATGGGAGCGGTCCTCCTGGAGAAACTCTGAGAAACAAGCTAGAAATCAACATCTGGAAATTTTGAGGGGAATCAATAAAAATAATCACATCTACATCTATCCACATACCCTCAAAAGATCCTATACAGAATTCAAAGAAATTTCACATATGCTTTGTAGGGGCCCTAATTGTCAACATCTCATAATTGGTTTCTTCAATTTGCTTATTTTTCTATAGGCACATTTGAACTTCATGTCATTTTGCTATTATTCTGCTATGATGGAGATTATGGTCTGTCCACATCAGCAGAAATTGAGTCTTGTAGTTCCGGAGGCATCTGTGTCCTTAGACAAATGTTTTATAATTTTATAATTGCACTTCATCGAGGCATGGTGGTGTAGTCAGGAATAGCCTCACAGCAAGAAGGTCCTGGGTTCAAATCCACCTGAGGACCTGAAACTTTTCTGTGTGGAGTTTGTCTGTGTTGTGTGTCTGGCAGGGTTCCCTCCAGGTTCTCCAGCTTCCTCCCACCTCCAAAAACATGTAATGCAGGTGAATTGGAGACTGTAGGCGTGAATGTGAGTGTGAATGGTTGTTTGTCTTTCTACGTGTGGCCCTGTGATGAACTGACGATATGTCCAGGGTGTACCGCGCCTCCAGCCCAAAGTCTGCTGGGATAGGCTCCAGCCCCCCCCGCAACCCTAGACAGGATAAGCAGTTACAGAAAATGAATGAATAATTGCTCTTGGGCATCTTTTAATGTTTTCTGATGCATTTTTTGAAAGCAGCCTGATATGGTAGTTTCTAGGACACAGCACATTTGCAGCAGTGACATTTTTTTCTTCTTCTTTTTTTATGTGTTGTTCCTACAACACAGAGATTACAGAAACAAGCTTGTAAAATGTGTGAAGTTTCAGGGTTGGAGCCTCACTAGAATTTCAATTGGTTTCCAAGCAGGAGTTACAAAAGACCTGTAGAGCATTGCAGTTTATAAGAGGCCACTGCAACATACAAATGTTGATACTGCCTCATTATTTATCTCTATTTAACAAGAAGAAAAATAAACAGACTTCACAGTAATTGGTTTTATTGTGTACTGTGATGAGAGGAAGAGGTGCATTTCACCTCAGAGTCTTTCAAAGTTCATGACATTTACAACAGCTTCTTTGGTATTTACTTTGAAGGTTAGGGTGGTCAATCAGGTTTAGTTACCCGGCATACTTAACACATAAAGAGCAGTCATTACATTACACACATCAATGAACACTGTGCTTTCATTGACACTGCTGCAGGTGTGACATGGTGGGTGAAGATGTGGCAAGTACTGCAAGGGAACATTGGAATTAAAGAAGCACATTCAACAAACAGATGTGCAGAACTTCAAAAGCTGCCATTTTCTTCTCTGCTGCTCGTCTTGCATTATATTATGGAGACATGAATACTCCCAAAAAAGTTCACCTATAATATTTTCAATAGAAAGTCCCATGGGAAGCAACCAGCCATATGCAGCACTCACAACACATCAATGTATTCATTGGGTTTCATGTGATGGCAGTTACATGGGAGTTTTTTTGTACATTAAACAAGCAAATATCAGTTTCTTTAATATGGAATATCACATTGTCACATTAGTCTATGTGACAAGTCAGGGCTGCTCAACCTGCAGCAAGTGATTAAATAAAGGAATGCAAAACTGAAATAAGTCTTTTTTTTTATAACCCAAATATTGTTTCATCATTACCACGGCAGCTTAACTTGGTTGTTTCAGCCTGGGTGCTTTCCTTTTATTATCATAGCATCTTTGAAAATGGAATTTTTTAAATAACTTGTTAGAACAATGAATTTCAAATGAATGCATTTGTGAAGCCTCTTGAATGCTTGACGTTCATTACATTACATTGTTTCTTTTAGCTAAAATTATGATAATATACTGTATATTCCTGCATTGGCTGGTTTGTGATTGCATTACCATTGAACAATCTGATTTTCAGCTGATTTTCAATTGTGTATGCTTGATTGTGGCTATTTGGCCTTATGAAGAAAAACTGAAAAGCCCCCAAATTTCCAGTTGTTGATTTTCTTTCTGCCAACAAATAAATTTGCAGTGTGCAACAAATTATAAAGGGTTGACCAGTAATAACTAAACAGTTCAAGGGACTAATATAAGGAGAACGTCAACATCTCAGACTATGAGTGAATGATGAACCAAGAAACAACATGCCATGCTTGCAGTTTCAGTAGTGTTGGAAGGTCATTTTGCAGTCGGTTCACAATGAAAGTTAAATCTAAATCCGTTGTCATACGGGATATATCATCTCGGGACTTTATTTGAAATAATTGCAAAGGTCGTCTGTGCTCTTAATCCTGTGCTTGTCTGACATCTGTAATCTGTGCAGTAAAAAAGCCCACTGTGCATTGGCAGTCGTATTTCATAGAACACAGATACACCCAGCATAAATCTGCATACGATTAGTTTGGGCGTTCATTGGATTGTTATTACTTTATGCATGGATTGCTTGGTTTTCTGCACTTTCCCTCCTCTCTTGTGTCAAATTTTGGAGGATTCAATATAATTACTAATGACAGCTGTGATTGGCTTCTGGGTGCAAGTTCAGGATAATCTAGCTGTTGTAGGGTGCAGGCCCATTCGGAGAGAGCACGATCAAATCCATCAGAGGAGGAATCTTGGTATTTAATGAGATCAATGAAATGCATGTCGGCATTTGGGAAGGTCATTTTCTGTTTCAACAGGCTCGATACAAAATGTCTATGAATTAGCATTCCTTTAAATTTGGCCAGAAGATGTGAGTAAATGTCATGCTCAAATGTGCAGGGGAATTCCTAAAGTCTGTATGTAACTGTAGTCCTGTAGTGAACAGGGATTTACAGCTGTGGCGTGTTTCAAGTTTTAATTTTGAAGACTTTATTATGAATCATCCGTTATGTCACAGAGGCTGGTATCAGGTTTGATTTGAGTGTTTGTACTGGAGATCATAAAATTAGTGTGCTACACTTGTTTTGTTACATCAGAAACTGATTAATTAGCCAAAAATACACCACAGATGTAGGAAATACATATAATTACATACTATTACTAGACACCATAAGAAGAAAAAAAACTAATGCTTACTTTGTCTCATGTCTGGACAAGGTAAACAGAAAATTAATATTCTTGAATTAATACGTAATACTTGAATTTGAGATTTTTGCATTTTATTTCAATGATGAAACAAAAATACTGACACAAAAAAGAGCTGAAGTAGAGTTCAACAACCAGTCAACCTTATCTGAGTCATAGCATGTCTTAATAGAGCTGTTATTTTTCTTCTTCCCAGTTGCAGTATATTTATTCAGCAAATTTATCAATAACTGACAGACTGACTTTATAATTCATTTGACATTTTGCTCCAAATTAATGTTGAGAGTTCATTTCAGCAGTAAAAAGCGGTGGTTCACTTTAAAATGATGAATAAATGAGCAATCTAGGCAAGCTTTGCCACAAATGGAGGTCTGATGTGGCTAAATGACAGGAAGGCAATGGGGATAATTCCTGGTGCTGGCTGCCTGATGATGAATTTCTATGTCTTATAAATAAATAGTTTTTTTTGTATATTCTTTTAAAGAAATGGCACTTGCTATCAGAATGCCCCAACCAAAGCCCATGTGAAGCTATTTCATTTTATTTTAAATATATTATTATTATTTCATTTCATTTCCTAAATTTATACATGGGTCAATTTACACTGGTCAAAATTAGTCATTTAAAGATTTTGTCGATGATACCCTCATTTACATTTATCTCCAGAGGGAGCCATTTTAAAAACAGCACTGTTTCCGTATGGCACTCTCAATCCCACTTGAAGTCTTGTCCCACAGTTTCATAGAATTTGATATTAAATGGCCTATAAAACTCCTGCAGCTGTTCTATGACTTCCTGCTCGATCTGCACGTGAGTCCTGCCCTTGGATTTGCCGAGGCAGCGTGGCTGGCTGCTGCTCTCCGGCTTCTTCAGACAGGGGAAGCCTTTGGTTCGATTAAAGTAGAAGTGCTTGTCTGTGATTATTCGTTTCAGTCCTAAAAAGTCCTGAACCCGGCCCATTTCCCCTGCTGGATCTGTGATTAGCCGTTCACCGCTCACAAAATGCATTTGTGAGAGGCGAAAGTATTGCAGCCAGTTCTCCAGGTGTAGAATATACATCCCGATCCGAATGGCATTCCAGGAAGGGTCGACGAGACCAAGACTTCTGTTCTTAAAGGCCAGCTCTTCAAACGTAGGGATGTCAGGCTTCTTGGAAAGAGTCTGTGTGTAGTCGGAGATTGCTCTCGTGACTGGGTTTCGCACCACAACAATCAGTTTGGTCTCATGGGACATGCTGGAGATGCGTCTGGGTGCCTCCCTGGTGACAAAGTAGCTGGGAGTCTTCTCTAATGTGATCTGGCCGTCTAGTGTTCGTGGCATCAATCCCCTAGGGAGAGAAACAAAAGAATGAAACACACGGATGAGTCAGCAATAGTTGTCATTCTCCTGTCCAGGAGTATTTGAAAAAAAAACTTTTTTCATTTTTCTGGTTGTGTATCAACACAAGTTTTGATGAATTTGCAACACACTGTGTGGCATTTAGGGTCCAAACAGGAAAGAGAAAACAACAGAGAGAAGACAAAATAGAGATTACTCAAACACGCTATGTGTGTGAAATCTGTCAAAATCCTGGAATCACTCAAGGAAGAAAATAAGTATTTCAGATATTTTAAAAATAGAAAGCAAACTGTTGGTAAAGCATGTGGAAAGATTATTCAGATACAACAATTTCACTTTATATTGTAATATTCCAATATGAATCTGTGCCTATATCTCTATCTATACTGCATGTAGGACTTTCCATTAATAAAATAACAAAAGCATTATCAACTAAATGTACTGTACTGGTATTAAAACTAATCAAGATGCAGCAGATTGACTCCTGTCATATAATTACCTCCATCAAGGAGGTTATGTTTTTGCCGGCGTCTGTTTGCAGAATCACTGAAAATGATATGGACAGATTTTTATTAAACTTTTTGGGGAGATAGGTTATAGCCCAAGGAACAATCTGTTAGATTGTGGTGGTGATCTGGATTATAACAGAACCACAATGCACTGTTCATGATTGCTCAAGGTGTTCATCAGGGAGCTGCGCCTGCAGTTCTCTTACCAGTAGAGGGCACCAGACTCCTGTGGAGGTGAGCTCCATTACAGATTTGTTTAGAAAAGGAAGGTGTGCCACAGGGAGATTTAAGTCGGGCCAATAATGGCATTAAGCAGTGAGCTTCGCAGGGAAAACTTCATGGGGAAACTGAGCTGCCTTAGTAGAGGATTGTCCTATGAAGAAAACTATTCTCAATTTACGATACAATTTTTTTTACCAGCCTCACCCAATAGAAAATTCAATAATATTCATACACTAAACAATAGATTAACTGCAAAAATGGCAGAAACATCATGGAGAGAGAAACTGAACTGCCTTAGTGGAGGTTTGTGTTCTCTTATTACTGTTTACATGTTCTATCTGGTTTTGTCTGTTTTATCATCTGGTGGGTAATTTCATACTTCATATCCTCATTATATATTTTTTTAATATTTGCAAAGTCACCAATAACTATAGCTGTACCAATGAATTTCACTGAAGTATAAGTATCCAGTAGTAGCAGAAATGGGAAATACTGGAATAAAGTAATTACCTCAGAACTGTTAATTACTGACATGTGTATTAATCTCCACCACTGGCAACAAAGGCTAAGAAATATGCTGAAAAACACCTGTTACCTAAAAAGAAGTTATCTTGGTATTATAGAAAGTTTTATGACATTTCAAAGACTTCAGAATGCAGACTGCAGTGGTGCAGTACTCATTCAAACTTCCAGCCAACACAGTGTCAAATAATGGCAGACAATACCCAAATAAACACAATCTCAATATAGTGGCTGGATATTCGGTGGTGACAGGACAGCTTGCACAATAAAATCATGCATCAAAATGATCATCATCGCCCTGCCAAAATAATGGCTCTGCAAACTACAAGCAAATGCTTCTATGTGTTTGTCATATTTTGTCATGTTAATTTTCCTTCCCAGTGTAATATGTTATTCTGCTTTGGCACTTTGGTTCAATAAAAGCTGATTAATGAGCATCGGATGTTGGATGCTGAGACAACAAATGCCTTGGCCAAATTCAGGGATCATCCGTATGAGCTCCCAGTTAAACAGCAAAATGACTATGCTGTGGCGTCTTCACAATTAATTACAACATATTAGTATTTACTATCCTTTACTTGTATGACTACAGGAGATATATTCCCTGAATTTATTCATTTCACAGCACATGAACCAGTTTCTATATTTCAGGTATAGGTTGCCACATGCTTCAGTTGATTGAATACAACACTTTCTTTATATTACTGGAGTAAGACTTTGATTAAAACCTAACCTTTCTCAAAGTTTTCTCTATCAAGGTAGAAGTAGCCATGGGTTACCTCTGAAGTATAAATATTGATCCTTTTAGCTTTATTCATGAATGCCGTGTTGTTGGCTTGGGTGCCTCAGGGCCACGAGGCGACTATTAATCTTTTATGAGAACAACACCTTTTCAGGCAAACAGCTTGCTACACACTAAAAAAAAACTTGCAGCCATTTTCCAGGAGTAGCATAATCTGAACAGATCTTTGGTTTGCGTGCTGAGGAAACCGTCTTCCTTATCTGCTTGCTACAGTAGCTCCACACATTCTCACTCTCCTCAGAGATGAACGTTGTGTAGATGAGAGGATCCCATATGTGCCCGTTTGATACCGCAACTCATGCTTTCGCAGAAAACAATGTGAACACATGCACAGGGCTCTGCTTAAAAGATTACATGTATTCTAATCATCTGTAGACAACCTGTTTATACATACACCAGCACGGGGCTGATTGTGTGAAGGAGTTCATAAAAAGTAAATTAGGTTAAATCCAGAGGAGATTTCACACTGATGGATACAGAAAACAAAGCATTCAGAGAAATGTATTTATGCTCTAACATATGAGTTGAGTTATTGATTCATACGGCGGTTTACTCCCAGTGAATCGCAGCACTGGGTAATTTACAGGATTTTTAAGTCAGACATGTGAATACAGATTAATAATCTACGACTGACACTCTGCAGCTCTGTCCAACGTTTTGAATGGAAAGAAGATTATTTTTTTAATTTGCTCATAGACAAACCACCACAGTCAATCCTTTACAGGTGTCATTAACAAATTAGCTGAGTCTGGAAATCTTATCTAGACAACGTATAGCATTTATTTGTAAGATGTTATTGCATGCAATGGTACAGTACAATCGTTTTTTTTTTTTTGCTGACTCAAAGTAGGAATGCAGCAATAATCTGCCCGACCAGACCTCATTTTAACACCGACTACGACGCTACATGTTTATACATGCTATTATTCTGCAATGATTCAAGTTGTGGTCAATCCGCATCTTTGTCATCAGGTACCAAATTTTACAGTGATGCATTGATTTGATTTAGCATTTTGCAGCTGGGCCACTAAAGCTGATTTTAATGGCTACATATTGATTTTTTAATAACTATGTGTGACATAATACAGTTATTACGTTATGAGGAGATATTTTACTGATTTTGAGAAAACATATTCTTTGCTCATTCAAGTCCATAGCAGCAGCAGCAGCAGCATCAGCCTTGTTTTCAGGTTCAAGATAGCAGGAATTAGACCAGAGGGGGAACATGTGATACCTTAGGCGAGTGTCTAAACCAACCATCAGGATTTGTCTCTCCCCATGCCCCCAAGTAAGTACCAGCACGTCACACAGCATCTGAAATTAGAAGATAAAATTTAGGGTCTTTCTGTTGTACTTTTGGTAAAAGCTGTTCAATCCTTGCCTGGCAGTGATTATCTGCAGTTGGAAAATCTACATGATAGTGATTCCAATGGAATTGCTCAAGGGTATAATCTCTAATGTTTCTGAAACCTTAGCATCTTTATCAGTATGCAGAAACAAAATTTAAAATGCACTTTAAAGTGAACATCTTACTTAGAGAGAGTGTCACAGGAGTGAACACACACACACACACACACACACACACACACACACACACACACACACACACACACACACACACACACACACACACACACACACACACACACCTTGATTAACTGACGTTTGAGTGAAGTGCTCTGATTGATTACCACATTCTCCCTCAGTCAACACTACATTCTTTGGTGTAATTTACAGTCTTTTCCCCATTTCTTGGTGAAACTTTAAGTCTGGTTGAATTACACGCCTGGCTGTGACATTTTAATCACTCTGTGAAAATGAACTCAGGCGTGGAAGATCTGTGCATTGCTGCCAATGAGACCTGGCCGAACAGAAAAACCTGGTTGAAAGCTAATTTATTTTAGATGCTTCGGCATTGCATTGGATGCTGTAATTCTTGAAATAGTTTTTCTTGCAAATTTTTTAAAATCTTTTTAGGTATTTTAAACTTCACATAAACTATTTATTTATCATTTCAAAAGTTTTATATGATATATTATTGTGAATATTTCAGTAATTTGACTTCAAAGAAAGGGGTCTGACTGGTACTTGTACAGTTATTAATTACATCTCATGTAATCATTTTTGCTTTGTTTGTTTTTTCAGTGTCCACACTGTGACATAAGTGACAGTTTCCTATATAAAGCAAAAATCACAATCATCTCTTTAAATATAGGACTTCATAGAAAATGGCTGTAAGGTGGCCACTGATCTGTATGCGCACAGTGTTCCTCTTATTGTGAAGTTTTTGAATTGGGTCCCTTCACTATATAAGGACCCATTACAGTGTGTGTGTAACAGAGTCGGTGTAGTGCACTGCAGAATAATGCCCTTTATGAAAACAGGTGAAGCAAACAATACATTTAACAAACATCTTTGTAAGTTGCTTCTGCATTGCATGTTTTAATTACTAAATGTGGCTTCTTAATTGGAATTTGGACGATGAAGTGAGGCAGGATTTGACCATGCTGTCAATTTTGATTAAGCTTTTTACTATTCTAATAACTAGGATCTGTAAGGATTGGATTAAAAGTTTTATAATAGCTTTATCACCCACTCCACAGGAAGAGAGACGGATACATCCATATCAAACTGTTATGTTCAGGTGGATGAGTACGCTAGTCATTGGTGATCATTAATGAGCTGCAATGTGCTGAGAGCCAGTCTGCATATTGCAGAAACCTGAAAGAACCTGATGGCTATCTCTCGCTGAAAATGTATCTCTGTTGTCGTGCTGGAGGCTGGAGGCTGGAGGCAGGAGGTTCATACTTACCTCCCTCCGGATGCTGCTATATCATCATGGTGGAATAAGCTACAAACAGAGGTGTCTTTATTTCAAAGAACCAAGAACTCCCCATTAAACCCAGATAAACCATTCTCCTGCAGTGTGCAGCGCCACTGGGAGAATATGTTACATCTTCTAGTTTCTACAACGGCAAAGCTAACACAGGACAACAATTAAGGCCAAGCATGAGTAAAGCTAAAAAAAATAAAGAAAAAAAATGAGTATGCAACATTTATACCTACAGAAATTCATCAGCAAAAGATTTACAGCTGAGAAATAATCCTCGTAATGATTTCATTGCTTTTAAGACTCCGTTAATATCTGTAAATTTTCCAGTATTTACATTCACTCTAAATCTCATGGTGCTGTGAGGGTTTAATAATTCCTCTGGAGGATTGTGGGATCTGACTAATATGGGCTGAATGAGTCACAATGAGCATTTTGATCATGGTGTGGAGAGCCCTGCCCCCCATAAATAAATAAATACATACAGACATACATAAATAACATTGTGTAGCTTGCTTTTGTGCTTCTATTAGATGTTGATCTGACTGTGTAACATTAGGAGTAACCTCTCACGTGCTGTTTTCAGTAACAGCACTAACAGAGGACTACTGATAGTTCTACAAAATCCAAATCTTCAGCTGAAAAACAGGTCGGCTTTGCAAGCAGCTTTTTATGACCCATATTACGTTTATTGTTTGGCGGCAACCTCCAGTTGTGATTATGTAATCCAGGCTGAGGTCATTATGACCAGGAGCAAAGGAGGAAGTCAGGAGTCGTAGTAGAAAGAGGGAAATCAGAATGTGGAGGATGGTTGGGATGGATGGATGGATGGATGGATGGATGGATGGATGGATGGATGGATGGATGGATGGATGGATGGATGGATGGGTCAGCCACACCCAGGAGACTGCTGTTCATGTGTGAAACCAAAAGTCAACGCTGATGTGTTTTTAGTTACATAATGTAGTTAGGTTTTTCCATATCTACCGTGATCTTTTCCTAGCTATTGGTACCTTAACCTAAACAAACCAACCAAATCAAACGATCCATTAACTTAGTTGAAGTGTTGCCATGTCGTTCATGGCAACCAGGAAGAAAATTCCCATTAAAAAATGTAGTTTTGGTCTGTTGATGGTGAATGAGTAAACATTACAGCTCAATAAACATAATTGGATTTCTTCAGCAATTAGAAATTTTAGGACAATGGCCAGTAGCACTCTTGTTTCAGACCCTGCTTACATCCAGTGGCTGCCAAAATAAAACTCTTACAAATAAAATCAATTCACCCTAAAGTTCATCCTGAAGTCCAGATGTACAGTAGAATACAAACATTTATCAATCAAACCCTCTGTCACAAACAATCTAAACAAAGATTAACATTAAAACTACGTGGTGCAGGACAGCTGTATTACATTAGACTGCAGATATCCACCCACTGTATTTGACACTCCCTATAAATAAAAAAAAAGAAGCTGCACATTGCTCATGCATCACGTCTAGTATGCATGATTTCTTTCATAGAGTGAAGGCAAGCACTGAAGCCCAATAGCTGTGTGTCTGTTTGAACAACTGAAACACTAACGTGCAACACAGGTTCATCAGGGATGCAGACCATCAGAACAAGTAAAGGTCAGCTTTGAAACGTCTCCCTGTGAGCAATCAATGAACTCAGAATGTATTACTGTCATTTCACTGTAGTTTGAACTTACAACAGAATATTACATATTGTCAGTCAAGACAAGCTTTAAGTAAATGTCTGAACTGCATATTGAACACTGTCACGCAACAAAGCTACACATGTAAAATGCAAAACCCTTATAAAATAAAGAGCAAAAACTCGAAGAACCGGTGAATGTATCTAAAACCCAACTTCCCTATCATTTCTTGTTGATCAGGGCATATTGTAGCAACAGAATGCTACTAATAAAAGAGTTTAATGAGTTGTAGGCTTTTAGGTAAAGACCGATCTGATTGGGATTTAACTTAAAAAAACATTCATCACAATGTGAAATGTTTCTGCAGGGGCAGAGAGATTTAGAGAATGGCTTTTATAACGTCCTGGAGGACAAGAAGTAATTGTCATTACAAAGACTAACCAATTTGAACATAACAGACTTGAACCAAGCCCATGGGCTGAGCATGGAGAGGGCCCGAATCAAAGTACGCATCGCATGCTGTGTTTGTTTAACAACAAAACAGTTAAACGGTAAATTATGAGAAAAAAGTCTCCCGGCTTCTCATCACTTTGATCACAGTAAGCAGTATGCAGAGTAATGATGGCCACAGTCGCACAAAAGGTTTTCGTTTAGAAGGAAAAATGCTCTGTTTTCTAGACAAAGTTCAAAGCTTTTATCAGAGGTACTGCAAAGTTAAATCATAAACTCCAAAATATTAGTATTATATTCTTAGTATTATTAGAAAACCATTATTATAACTATTAGTATTTTTGTCATATATTTATATCTGCTAATGAGGTCATGCTTTTGTCTGCATTGGTTTGTTTGTCTATATCTGATAGTAGGATAAATCAAATGTAGGTTATGGCCCAAGGAGTAGTCCATTAGATTGTAATGGTGATCCGCATCCTCATCAGGATCCAGAATTTTGTAAATATTCTTTATCATTGGTGGATAGGGACAATTACAAGATTTTTGCATCTAACTTCACGGATAATGTCTACAATGTTTGGACAAAATGGACACAATAACAATCCCAAAAGGTCTACCACTGATCTGGATCCAAGTAATATTCCAGATCTGGTGATCCAGAATGTTTAAATTTATAGGGCACACAAAAAAAACACTACTGTGAGATAACAAATAGCAATACTGCAGACTGGAGCTAAGATCAGATTGTAGCTAAAGCTGTGCTTTTGATTCATTTAGGTGTCAAATTTGACGGATCGTCCAAAATTACTGAGCTACATCCTAAAAAAAATACCACCATTAGAGAAATATAATTGTTCTTGAATAACCATCAAACTAATAATGATAATGTGATTCCGAAATTCTTGGCGTAGACTTTCATGGTCAATAAATCATATTATGTGGGTCGAACTATAATAGAAATATAACATTTAAGGGTTTTCAGGTCGCAAACTTTCTTTTCATACTTTCAGAAACTGGCTTGCTTAAATTGTCTTTTACACAAACCATTTGTCCTGAAATGTCCTGAAAAGCCAATACCACACACAGACGAGCTTCCCTGCTGTCAAAACCCATTAACAGTTTGTATTACTCAGGTAGACTGCGCACGTCTGTATATGCTGCGTGATTCTCATAATGTCTGAGCCACAGCACTTCCTAAAAATGGCTTCTTCCTCTTTCTGGGTATGACAGCAGAGCTCCAGTCTCCACCGGAGAGGTTCCTCCATTATTAAAGTATCACTCACTTAGATTACAGCTGCGATGACATTTGATCATTAATCACCAGCAACCGAGGGCTGCTGCCTTGAAAGTCTATTAAGAGTTAACAAAGAGCAGTCCATGCGAAGACAGCAATTCTGTGGCCAATTCAGTGAGGTGAGGAACGGAGGTGAATAGCAATTTGGCACTCTCGGAATCAAGCATCTATTTTTAATTTAATTTAATTTAATTTTTTTTTTCTAATTTAATTAAAGACCAAATTGGCGGAAAAGAGCAGACTCACTGAGCCTGACAGTGTTGCAGTAAAGGATCTTCTTTACATCAGGCATCAGCTGCATTATAGAATCAAAACAGGACAATAAATGCCAGCAGTAATGGGAAAAAAAAGAAGAAAAGAAATAGCATAATGCATTTGACCTCAAACCGAAACCTATTTAATCGCTGTCATTTCATCTCCAGCCTCTTGTTTTCTTTGAAATAACAATTATTCATGGTTTGGTCTGCGGAGGAAAATGACTGACACTTGCACTCCTTCAACAATAACGCATTGAAATGAGCTGAGGAACGAGCTGTCACATTAACATGTGGCATGAGAAAGTGTCCAGGGACGCTGCGATGAAGACGCTCAGACTGGAAAGCCTCTGAAATCCCTCTGAACTGCACACTGTCAGATGAGGCTTACAGCTAATGGCGCCTACTCTGTTTTCTATTCTGATGCATTAACGGCACCTGGGCTGCTGGGTTTCAACTGATGGACACCGCGGGGCAGCTGAAATCAAATGTTTTAGAATCTTGTAATGCACGTGACGTGTCCTTGGTGATAACAATGTTGCGGCTGTCTTAATCAGAGACGGGCAGAGGAAGTCCTGCCCCTACACATTTCCCTTCTATTAGTCACCAGTTTGGAGGTTTCTAAAATTTTCATTAACACTGGGAGTTCTCTCTCAATTTACAGGAATAGCCCGTGGGAAAGTGACAGTCAAGGATACTTAGAAAAGGAGAGCAGACACCTTGCTCTTCATTTAGATGGTGGGAAAGTACAGAAGGACACAGAATAGGAAGGGAACTCTCAGACAGAATTTGATCCCTGTTCAGTAAAAGGGGGGGTGGGGGTAGGTAATTTAACAAGCTGACAATCTGTGAGTGTGAGAGGAAGGACTGGTGGCTGCTGGGTGTGTCCAGAATGGTTGTTTCGATAGTGTTATTTGTTGTAGGAAGGCACATTAAGTGACAAACAAGAAACTGTCATCTGTCCTGTTTCTCCTACGGGAAATGGAGTTTATCCCTAGTGACAACATTAACATCCTCTTTCCTTAAACCTACTACTCACTGGGTTTGCCACATACATTTTAGAGAAGAATGCAAACTCTATTATTTCCAGTGCAACCTTTTTTATTCCAGTCCTGAAAGTGTTTTTGTCCTGCATTGGAGTTTTAGTGTTGACAGGTTTCCAAAGGATACCGGGAATTACATCCTGAATCCTGCGTGTGGTTCTGACTGCTCAACTTTGGTTAAGGAAAGGTCTTTGTTGGACAAAGTAAATGTATCAGGTCTTCCTCAAGTCAGTCATGACTTTATTTGATATTTCATCAGGACCTGTGTGCACCTCTGACCTCAACCAAGTGCTTTGTGTTGCCTAATGTTCCTAAAAATGTGGATGATCCTAAAGGTGACACCAGTGGATATTGCAGTGAAATGAAATGTGTTGCAAATCGGATCAGTATGAACTTATGTGACACAGCAAATTATTAATATATATAAAGTAATTTAATGGATTTAACTAATTCCTTAAAATATTTACTTAAACGAGTGTTTTACATGTGCCTGATCTAGTCTATGTAATTTTCAAATTACAATCATCACTTGTTACCTTAGTGGCAGCTAATGGGGATCCAAATAAATAAACAAAAAAACAAAAAAAACAATGTGCAAGTTATACTATATACTATACTACATACTGTACATACATTAAGCATGCTAACATGGTAATCTTCTCCTTTTTTGGGTTTATTGGTTGGCAACAAGCTTATAGATGCATTACTGCCAACTATCACACTGGAGTATGGGACAGTAGATAAACAGAAAAAACAAAACAATATTAAGTAAATACATAAGTAAAAAATAAGTAACTTGGTAATGCTAGGGAACTATAAGGTTTACCCTGTAAGTAAGAATTTGGTGCTATAGGAAAAGTTGAGAGATCACCAATATTTACAATAAATCTTGAGTGAAACACGAATTTGTGCATCACATTTCATGGCAATACATCCTACAAAAGTTAAGACATTTTACTCAAACCACAAATGTGAAGCCAACTGCGGAAGTGGAGGAAAATTCGGAGGATTTCTAAAGTTATTATGAGACATAGTCTGGACATCTGAATGTTTCATGGCAATCCATCTAATAGTTATTCCAGTCTGTACCACAACTATTGGTTGGTTAGTGCATATATATACGTAGATTTAGCATGCGCCTTGTCTATAATGTATGCATAATTATATTTTTCACCAGAATTATTCTATTTAAGGAAAAAATAGCTCCATCTCTCTGAGCGTCAGACTGGTCTCACTGGAGAAACGACTCAAAAAGGGTCGTTTTGTAATTAATGTTAACCGCTGCATGTCTCTGAGCTGCACTGAAATGAAGACAGCTCATTAATAATGCAGTTACGCCTTACCATCCCTTACTGTATAATGTGCGGTTTTCTGTTTTAAATGAGAACCATCTAACTTTCTGTCCTCATCAACCTTTCTGATGAAGCTCTCAGAGCTCTCAGCCTCCCAGAGCCAATTAATGTGGACCTGGAGAATATATGTAGCTGCGGCCTCTCATACAATTTCAGACCCTCTCAAGGAATCTACTGGAAGTGCTGCTTACTCCTGTGAAATCAATAGAGCTGCGATGCCCTTTTAAGTCTTGATGGTGTATAGCGGTGTGGTTTTGTCTGATCTTTATGATTCTGTGGAGGATGTGAAAAGTAGTGAGAGAAGTGCATGGAAATTGGTGGCAGCAAAGTGTCTGTTTTATCAGGTGCTGCATGGTTACGCGAATACTCTCACTCGAAATAAATGAGGCCATGTGTGTGTTCTGTTCAGGAGGCACAGTAATGAACACTGTAACATTTTCCTTCTTAGACTAAATGATCTGTCACACACTCAATGTAACAGGACGCACTGTGCAGAGCTGGCCGGCGCTCGGAAACTGAAGTCAATTTGATGTCACATGTTGTGTGGTCCTGTCTGTGCAGCACATATTAGCTACAGAGAATGAGCAGGAAGAGGAAAAGTTAAAAAAGGGAAGAGAAAAAAAAGTAAGTGGTTTTTTTACACTGTTCTAATGTGATGACATCAGAGCCACTTCTCTGATGAAGACCATGGGATGTCGTTGGAACAAGCTCATATAGGTGAACCTTCTGTTCCACATTAATTAACATGTTAATACAACATGTATTAATAGTAAGGATGAAATGCGTAGAAGATACGTTTGCTACTTACCAGACATCAAAATGAGATTATTTTGTGAAATCCAGAAAGTCAAGAATGAAACTTTATGTTCAATCTTAACTCTAATAATCTTATAATAACATGTTAAAGTTGAGATGCTGATGTTTTTGTTCTATGAAGGTGTTCATCTCTTTTGATTGGTGGGATGAGGTCTTTAGTTTTACAGATATCCTGTTATGAACTGAAATGAGAAATGACATGTGTTGGTGAAGGTAATAGAAAAGTCAAGGAATCAACAAAGTGATTGGGGATTCATCCTCTGGGGACCAAAAATATCTGCATCAGATTTAGTGATATTTCTGCATCTGGATTCAGACCAAAGTTTCAGAGTGATGGACCAACACTGTCCTCAAAGAGCCGACAAACTTGATAAATTTTTGCAAATTTTTGCACAACCTCTGTATTATTTTATCCTTCTCTAACTCTGTCTTTACATATATTCACTGTCTCATTCCCCCCTCCTAAGAGGTTATGGTTTCATCCATATCTGTTTGTCTGTTGGTTGGTTGAGTTCTCAGCAGGATTATGCACACTGATTTCCATGAAATTTGGTGGGAGGATGGTTCTTAGGCCACAATAGACCCAATAAAAGTTTGGTGCAGATCTGGAAAAAGGGTTGGATGCAGAATTTTTAAAATTTTAACACTTAAACATTACCACATATGGCATTTTATGAGTTCATGGATAAGGCTTGATTGAATTAAAGAGGACTTTCTGGCCTTGGCGGTGGTATTAACTCTACTGAGTGACATTCTTCATGTATGTGTTTTAAAAATAATTGCCCAGCACGTTGCATTGACAGCGTAATTGCCTTCGACATTTGATTTCATTTGATTATAGCTTGTAAGCCTATATGATTGAAAAATCGCTTTGATTGACTAATTGAAAAGATGAAATGAAAAAAGAAAAATTAACTGACAGATATGTAAATTTACAACCAGTCGGTAAGCAAACTCATCCTCCGGTGGATAACTTTTGCCCGAAGCAGCACAACACAGGAACAAACACAACTTGCCTCAGAGACAAATGTGACAGCTAATCAAATTGAAACTTAGTGTGACATGCTGCTAACAGCCCAAACACTGTGACAGATAATTACTGAGAGCCAGTCGAATACAATGAGTGTCACTCAGTCAAGTTGAATAACAGCTGCTTCAGCGTGGATTACACCAGTCTTTGAGTCCATGGTATTGTTAAAGTATTTATCCAGAGTCTAGAGACTGTCAGCTGGTGACAAGAATGCAATATTTCTTTTTTTGTGATGTTCCACAAGTGGCACCAGAACAATGTAGGACCTCATTTGATCTTCGCTCAAATTCAGAGAGACATAGGAAAAACAAGATGGAAAAAAAAGAAAACCTCTGCTCTGATAGCGTGCTCACGGGTTAAGTAAACGGATTGCTTGCATCATAAAGCTGCATTCAGATGGTAGATTTATGTGATGGAGGCTTTCTGGTGCAGTAAATGCTGTAATGGTTGGGGCAGGAAATACATTGTATCTACTGTGATGATGTCTGATCTGTTCTGTTGGAGGAAGCGAAATATGCATCACAGATTTTTTCTCTCTGCACACTGAGTCTGCTGTGTACCTGTACCTGGTTAATATCATTTATTGTGGTGTGTTAATGCCTATGACTGTAGACCCTTGTATGCATGTAAATGTAAATGAATACTGTCACCACTACTCCCATATTAAATGTCTTCATGAGCCAAGCTGTATGTCATGAGCTTTCCTCTGTTTGATACCAGATGTTACTAAGTCAATTTCATTTATTAAATACATACATCATACATGAAGATGAACTTTCTACAGTTTTTTTCTTCTACTTAAGTGCTTAAAAATCCCAATTTGAAAAAGTGTTTTTACATGATAATAAGCATTTACATGATAAACACTGAGAACAATATGGATGCCCTGATGAGTGGGTATCTGGATAGCCAGTCATGTACATATTAATAAAGATAGAGCAGACTAGTGGGCTGCTATGACTTATTACACGTCTTTGAAAAAACGGTAATGCTGACAACCTATGTAACCAATAGTAAAAGACTTGTAAAATCATCAAATTAAAAAGTTACCACTGATGTCATGATTATGATGTCAAGTCAGATAAATCAGGGCACTGAATTCCCACATGAATTAACAAAAACCAGACCAGACCACGCTTTCAAATCATTTTGTTCGTGTTGAAGTTTGAATTTTCACAATTTCCGATGTGCCATGAATGCAGCATTTCTCACATGTTACAGGGTTGTTCAGCTCTGCTCTGACTGAAACACCTTGAGTAGATTCTCAGTCAAACAGACGACAATCACCTGAGTAATATATGTACTTGTGTCTGTATAGTGCTTTGTTCTTTGTGATGGTGATTTGACTCATGCCTGACGAAGATCTCTGTGAGGTCAAAAGGGTGCATCAATAAAATTGCTGGATTTGAGTTTTTGCCATTAGGCTGCAGCATCTTTAAAAGTGTTTGTTTTGTTTTGTTTTGTGAGTCCCCCTGCACCCTCTTTGTTCCTTCTGTCTATCCATATGAAATGACATCACATTATAGGCTTAATAACCAAGTAGCCTATAATCCACAAACTAATGCTGATATTAGAAATTGCAATTAAAACGAGACCTTGAAAACATGTGATTTATTTAGCAAGTATTCATCTATTTTTTTGTACATTTAAAGTCTCTTACTGATTAGTTTGAAGATGAAAAGGACTCATTCCCTTTTCATGAGGAGCCTCTGAGATAACTATTTTGTACACAGTGGATGTGTGTGTATGTGTGGTGGATTGCCTTGCATCTGAGAACACTTATTTCACACTGACATTATCTGCAATACATTTCCACTTCATGTACATATATATTTCAATTTAATGTTTGAAAGGAATCAAACTAGTTATGATGTTTGTAGGTTAGTCATGTGTTTTGGTCACAGCATTGTTGGGGCAAAAGGTTAATTTATTAAAAGACAAATCCCTCATTGCAGAAATGTTGTCTATCATTGCCTCATGTCAAGTATAAAAAAATAAAATAAAGCTGGTATTACTGCAAATGTGACAAATATCAAAGCTCCTCCAAAACTTAGCTGGAGACAGAACCTCCTGTTTTGCCTTATGAATAACTATTTAATTACAGAATGTATATATGCTTATTTTTTCTGTTTATGTTGATAATGAATTGTTTAAACTATATTAAAGTTACTGAAAAATTGAAAACGGAAGGCTGCTAAAAGCCATGGTTACACAAATGGGAAAAATAAAATGTCCACAGATCTAATGAGATCTGAGCAAACCACCTGCTAAGACATGATGGGCAGGTACTCATACATGATAATTTAATGCTGCATCTGCTGCTCATCCCTGCAGTGCAGCCTGAGAACAGACTTCATCACTTGTTCCATGTTCTTGGACGCGTCGCTCTGTCTGTTCCTGCAAAAACTGGTAGCACTTTGGGTTTGTGAGTGGAAAGCTGTAGGAAGCTCAAACAGCGAGACACAATGTAACACAAACACCACCATGACAGACATTTGCAGAGTTGTGTGCATCATTTTTAGTCATTGCATACTTAGTTAAGCCTTTTTTTTGTGGTTGAGATGAACCTTGAAATTTCTGCATTAGTTCAAGAAAACCAGACGTTTATTCATGTTGTCTGAACATTCATGTTGTCTGAAAATAACAGTCGTCTAGACAGAAGTGGACAAAGTACAATAAAAGAGAGAGAGATGTAGGTGGGTGTTCATGGCTCACTGCACCTTACGAGACCTCTTGTGCTTTCATCAACTACAGCAGGAACATTTGTGCGTTTTGGTGTAACCAGTTTAGAGCCAACTGGTACCATGAGGGATGTATGATGCGTCTTCTGTGCTGGTGGCTGTTATTGTTTGTGTGAACTGATCCTATATGCGTCTCAAGGAGCTGTCTGTTCAGCACCTATACAGGCAGTGAACATCTGCAGTGCTGAGAAAAACAATGGACTTGAAAGGAGTGCAATCGGACGTGTGATCTGAGTGGGTGAAGAGTTGTTTCTGCATGTGGCTATATGTGTATGTATTTGTGTGTTTGTGGTGCCTTGGTGTGAACACACTGGAGCCAGATGTGCTCCTTATAATGGGTCACTGAGACATTGAAAATTATAGGCTGCAAACTGCTTTATACTGTAATTATGCGCCCGTGCTTGTCAGAGAATCAACATTTTGACATGGAACAGCCTCCGGCTGGAGCAGCTGTGGCTGCGCTGACTGGAAACAGAAACATATATCTAAAATCTCAAATAATTAAAAAAAATAATTCTCGCGATAATTTACAGATTAAGAACTCAATGTCTGCTTCATTGTTCTCTCACCTGTACCAGTCAAGCCCTCTGTCATAGTTCCTGTCGAAAAAGTGCGGCTCTGTTCCAAGTGCGCGCACATCTGGATGTATCCGGATGAACTCCAACACCGCCCTGGTGCCTCCTTTCTTTACCCCAACTATTAACGCATTAGGAAGCTTCTTATTCCCATATTTTTGCGCGACACTCATGTTTCTCAACTTCATGTCAGCCCAGTGACTCCCAGACGAGGCAGGGTCTTTACTTTGGCCGCGGAGATCAGTTGATCCTCGCTGGACAGCGGACTCATCCAGAGCGGACCTGACTTCCAGCGACGCGCAAATGTCCAATTTACCCAGAAGTTTCTTCCCTCCTGTGTTCTTGCTCGGCGGGCATCTCTTCCCCTCGTAACCTTGGGTTGTCATGATTGCGCTGCGACAAAAAAGAAGATTGTAGCACAAATAGGTGCAGGACAGTGACACCGTGAACATGAAGGCGAATCTGGCGCTGAATCCGCTCGTAGAAAAGAGGAACCTATGTGCCATGTCTCCATGGGTTCAAAGCGCTGCATGGTTTTCCATCAGGGTCCTCCTCCTTTCTCGGTGTGCGGTCGGACCCGGAGTCTGGTTATAATGTAGGTTCTAAAGTCAGACAGAGTGGCATATGAGGATAGGGGTGGCTTCTCGGAGGCATCTACTGCGCATAAGTCGCGTTATTTCTTATAGGCTGCTGAAGTGTGCGAGAAAACTTGGGAGCAGCATCTGATTAGAGCAGCTTTCGAGAAACAAAATTGGCCAGTCCTCCTTTCACTAAGTTTCTGTTAAGTAGTCTGAAGTAAGTCTGGCATTAAAATGCCTTAAAACGAATCCCTGAGGAATTGGATGCCCATCTTTATCCTCCCTCTCATTGCTGTATATGTCGAGTGAGATGGAAAAGAAAAAGTCCGACGCGTCCCCAAAACTCTCACCGTCACGATTGTTCTGCTCGCCTCCGGGGGGATTATGACGCTCAGCCCACCTTTCCCTTTCATACTGAAGTTGTGAAGATATATACACTCAGGCTACTGGCTATAAATATTTAATCAACCCTCTGACGTCACGCACATGATCATAATTCTATATGCATCTTTTAAAGGAACATCCTGAATATTTAAAGTAACATCATATTTAGAGATGTATGCATCGTTTGGCTTCCTGAGGGTCACTAATTTATGCAGAGCATCATTTCAGCTCGTGTTCCATGACTTCAGGATGTCAGAGCTGCACTCTGTGTGTAAGGTTTCACAATCTTATTATGTTCAATCAATTGATAACATGTCTGAAAATCAAAGGAATTCTCCAATCAGCAAGGTTTTGAAAGCAGATTTGTAAATTAATTTTCTGCTGTCCTAAAACATGTTTTTTTTTATACCTTGAAACAGAATGATTCATCAAGGTTGAGCTTCCTCTACGTGTTGAGTTTTTTCTTTGCTCACGCCTGACCTGGGAATTAGCAGCCTCTGAAAGTCAAGATCACTCCTAATCCTCTGTGTTGCCATGATGCAAGCTGGACGCAGGAATGCAAAGTGCTTTTCAATGTCACAGTAAAAGTTTGTTTCATTTTGGAGGGGTGATCGTAGTTTCTGCATAAAAAGCTGCTTCATGTTTTCACTTTCTTTGTTCTCCCTCTTATTCTGATGTGCACTCAAAGGATTTGAAAATGCTCCACTGTGTATCTTGGCTCATTTGCCTGGGTAGTTTTTGTCATACGAAAATAACAATTTGTATTTTGTTCCTTGTTTACTTCTAATGATTATGTTAATTGTATCTGTAACAAAGAGGGGCAAAAAACACCAAAAGTACAAGCACCATAAATTTCTCTAGGTCACAACTGGAGTTGACCACATTTTACACAGTCAGCAATTAGTGTGTCCCCATCAGCATTACTTACAGTAGTAACCCTCCTCCTCATGGACTGGTACAACCTCCAACCACCTGGGTCCTTACATGTGGTCGACCAGGGTGTGCAGGGTGTTCTGTCGTTTTTCCTTTAGCTACATAAAGCTGGCATAGACACACTATTGTGGAATGGTGAACTTCACTGCCCTGGGCACTTGTCTGGTGGACTGCCCCGCCTCCAGCATTGGAAGGGTGAGATCCCTGTCTGTTGCCCCAGCTGTGGCATTCATGCAGATGCCATTTCCTCTCTAATATTTGTGCCTTTTTTTTAAAATAGGGATGAGTTAGTTTAACAAAGGAGTGGTGATTTTGGATTAGTTGGATAAAGACATAATGGCACTGTATCTAAAAAATGTGCAAAAGTTGCCCTGCATATTGATGTGCAACTGATTTTTAAAATTGAGGAAAGGTGAAATGAGTGGTGTTTTAAAAAAATCCCCTTAGTGTATTTATTAAAACATCACATTTACAATATTTTAGTGCATTAACTCAATTACAAATCATCTAACTTATGACTGCAACTTTAAACGATTTAAACATTACTTCTTAAATCACATCATACATTTGTTTAAACCAGAGGTTAAGTACAAACAAGAAATAATCACACTACATACACTAACATATAGGCTTTTGTAATGCCTTTTTTTTCCTATTTTGTTTACCTGCCTCCTTACTATCCCATCCTTATATCCGCTTATTACCCACAACTAATGGATACTACTCAGGTCATAAATGTTCGCATTCCACAACAACATCTGCAGCAATCAAACCTATAAACAGATGTAACCCACGCATGTTCCACACTGTGTAGGTGGTTCAAACTGTCTGCTGGTGTTTATTTATAAGCAGTGGGTTCATGTGAAGGTCAGCCAAATAATGAATAGGTTGACCTGCATTGTGTGTGTCAGAAAGTTTTGGTTCCATATCTCTGGACAGGTCTGCTAACTAACAGTTCATGTCACCTCTAAAGTGTCATATTTATTGACATTTTCCATGTTGTTGTCCACGAGCGTTTGCAGTGAAGTCTCATCAGATTCAGTCTGATGTATCAGGATTGGATAATGTAGCATGTAGCTCTTGGTACCCAGTTATCTCCCTCCTGATGTGAGCTCTCTGATTCATCTGATGGTTCCTTTGTTTTTGTCGCCTCCTTTGTCTTTATTTGTTGAATATGGGCTTTTTGTTCTCCTACAATGCTTTGGGCTGGTTCATCAAATGGCAGTGCTTTATGTGGCACCAACACAATGCAATGAAGGAGCTTATTCAGGCTGTACCTAATCTGTCCTTTTGAGAGATCACAATATGCATTTTATCTTCCCAGTATTAGCACCGTTTTTCATGTCCTCCACGCTCTGACATATTCATATTAGTGTCTTTGATGGTTTTGGATGCAGTGTCATATTTTACTTTCATTTGCATTGTGACTTACGTCCTTCCTCATCATTTAGCACAAAGATTCAAGCAACTTGCAAATGGGATTTCCTTCCAAAAAAGAAAAAAAATGTGAGAGTAAGCGGTTTCTTCACTGGTTATTTAGTCTTTAGCACGTAGAACTATTTACATATTTTATTACTTCTAATTTCCCCCTTTCCTCACCCAAAAAAACAAAAAAGAAAAAAAAAACAAGATGAGAAGATTATTTTTTTGGCTGGCAGTGAATATTTCTGCAGCTGTCTGAATAACTGGTTCTCAAATTTGTTGCCTTTATCGTGGTATATTTTCACAGGATGTCAAATTTCAAGGCAAAATTACTCATTGAGGCCAAATGACATTATGTTCCATTCGTACAGCAACCACGATGGCCGTGAATTGCTCTGATTCCTTGCTGATGCCCCCTTGATATATCACTTGCTATATATAGTAAGCTCTATCTTGCATGCATAGTAGAGGGCCCCTTATGTGGAAGAATCTTTTTATTAGGACCCATGTAGTCCTAGTGGATAATCTTAAACTGGGCTCACACTACAGGAGAATTGGGCCGATTCCACCCTCCATCCCTCTCAACAAAGGGGGGAGAAAACTGGTCTGGGACTATATTTGGTCCAGATGTTTGGCCAAGGTTGTCTGGTAGTGTGAAGCATTTACAGATTCAGTCTTCTTCGGTTTGCAGGCAATCAGAAACCACCCTGATAATTAAAAACATGTTTGATTTGTTGGAGTTAAAATCTGGATGACTACGTCATTGGTTTCTCAGTGACATCACTATAGCCAATGAGAGAGACATCCTGGAGCAGCTGACAGTGCTGCCAAGCAACAGCAAATTCTTTAGCCTTTAGGCTAACTTTAGTTACTGTTTACAGATATTAACGACGGACCGACAGTCCATTTCTTCTGTTTCCTCGTTTTCTCACTGCAGAGTAAGACGATCGCTACGGCAACTTTGTCCGTCGGATTGTTTACAAACACAGCTGCTTCTCCAGAGACCACGTGTGAAGGCATATTCATTGTTCCCTGTCCATGTTTGACATTCAAGAGAAGAACAGGTGCAGAGACTCTTTATATATGCAATGAAACCCAATTTCATAATCTGTTAGGATTTTAAAGCTCCTGTAGTCTGAGCCCGGCGTTAGTCGTCCCTCTCTCCTCTTTACACAAAGCACTGCAGATGCAGGTGGAGAGGTGGATTTGCAGATGAAGCGTTCGCTCAAGTCCTGGATGTGGTTCTTTACCTTCTCATACAAGACGTGGTTTTATATGTTTATGCTGATGATCTTAATCTCCATCTTTTGTTTTTCTCCATCCATAGCTCACTTTTCTGTATCTTTGTGACTGGCAAATGTACCTGATACCCGTCTCTGCTCTTTTTGTTCAATGCTAAAGTGTCGTCAACATTTGGACCCCACAGTTTGGGTTGGAGAGCAATCTGAGACTTGTTTGTGGTGGAGAGAAGGTCACCGATGGGATTGATTTTTACATCAGGGAATGGTTTGCTGTGGCTTTGTTGAATGAATGCTCTTTGCAATGATGTAAGACGGCAACAAATTTAGAGCAAAGTTAGGTGGCATTGTAAACTCAACTGCTTCAAGGCAAACCTTTTTTTTTCTAAAGGGGTAAAGCACAAAAGAGAACGAAGGTGGTTTTCTAAAAGATTGTGAGGGTATTGTAAAAAAAGTGAATGACAGAGAAGGTGTGAAGAGGTGAAGGTGAAGCCATACAAATACTCAAACACCAGTGTCCATTTACACTCACTGCTCCTGAAAGTTACATTTGACTATTAAAACATTACTAAACTAAAACTTGAAACAGCCTTTTTTTTTTCTATTTTTTTGTGAGCAGCAAAACATTCAAGGTTTAGTGTCTGTTATTCGTCTTCTTCCTGATCATTAACTTTGGTTTGTTGCAAACCTAAAAAGGATGTAAAGTAGTTTTATGGATCAATTTGGGCTAAGTGAAGCCTTTTAGGGGAACACTCGGAGGTGCTTTGTGAATCTTGTCACATTATAAGTGAAATATCTGAGATTCACGGCTTCTAAAACAGACAACAGTCGTGGCTCCTGGGGGTTCACAATGCTGCGCTGGGCTTCAGGAAATAAACAAGTTGTGGGTTTTGTTTGCGCTATATGAAAGCTTTTATCCATACTATGAAGTCATCCATCAGGCCCCTTCAACAGGCCACCAGACAGCATCATTTCACTTGAAGCTCATGTTAAATGGCGTCAGAAATAAAACACTGATTTGGACTTTGACACGAGTAATTTTTTTTTTCATCTCCTCTCTCTCTGGTTTGAGAAAACTATCAGAAATAAAAATAAATCATTAATTCAGGTATTGCATAACCACATCTCTAAACCCCACCAGTAAATGTATCCCAGCTGACTTAGGGCAGGAGGCAGGGTTCACCCTGGACAAGTCGCCAGTTCATTGCAGGGCCACATAGAAAGACGAACAACCATTTTCACTCACATTCACGCCTACGGCCAATTTTAGAGTCACCAATTCACCTATATTGCATGTTTTTGGTGGTGGGAGGAAGCCGGAGAACCCGGAGGGAACCCAAGCAGACACGGGGAGAACATGCAAACTCCACACAGAAAAGTCCCAGGTCCTCAGGTGGATTTGAACCCAGGACCCTCGTGCTTTGAAATCCTTTTTGGCTTTTTGCCTCATAATCTTTCTGCATTTACGGTTGAGCGGTTCACTTTTTTTTTTTGTCATTTTCACAGAGGTCTCGGGCTCCTGGGCTTCAGAAGTAATAGAATTCATTAGTACTTTGTGGTTAAAGGTCTTTAAATTGGCAATAAATCCTGATAAGTGGCTTGTTGCTTTTGCAATAACCTCACATAGGGATCCTACCCCCAGTACTGAAGCTGTCACGTCTCACACACACACACACACACATAAATTACCCAGAAAAACTCCCTCAATAACTTAAAGTCTGCTCACATGGACAGCAGGTGCTGAGAAGGCCTGTCCAAAAAAACTTTCCAGAGCACTTTTCTGCTTTCTCATCCTTCACTCAGTTAAAGATGAGCTCCTTCCCTCGGAGTAGCGTTTCAGGACAGTGGACTGTAAAATGATTGACTGCAGGAGTTTTCTGAAGGTGCTTATTAAGAATTAAGCAAAAACACAAGCATTCACCTCACAGCCACATATACATACACTGCCATCGGAAAAGAATAAGCAAGCTCATGCTACTTAAAGGTCACACTCAGGTTTTAATGATATAGAAACATTGAAATTGTGCAGTGTATACGGTGAAACCTTAGGGAAATGTGAAAATGCTACAGTGTGTTTGTCTTATCTGGGAGAACTCTGATGAAGCTTTATTCTGTGCAAATGTAAACAATTCTGACGAGCAGCAGAGCAGAACAATACGAAGCTCTTCTACGATGTGTCCTGAAATTGCTCCTAAATTGCAAGCTTCTGAAATATGTGATTGCACTCATGCAGCACATTTTACAGAAGATATGACATTTGCAGGGACCCATCCTGACTTTCATGCGGTGCCCTCTGCACTTCTGTTCCTATAGGCACTGCATCACAACAAACACTCAGTCACTTATACGATTCACCGCAAATGCATGTTAAAAAATTAGAAGATCACATGTTAAACTTGGTCGTGTACATATCTCTGCCAAAGCCGAGCAAAAGCACATAAATGTCCCCTCCAGGAAGCTTTGTGGAAAAATTCAGTAGCCTTTGCATAATGAGGGAAAATTAGGAATAATGCCTTAAGTTGCAATATCAAGGAAAATTATGAAAAATTCCTGGATGCGCCTCTCCATCCGGATCTGCAACATAAAATGGGTTCTTAAGGCCCATTTATGCTCCCTCTGTGTGGGTAAATCGATTTGTCCATTCGTATACAGTCTGTCCGTCAATACCTTCATACTTCCATACGTCGCTGATATCATATATTATATAATATCAACATAGAAATCTTTTGTCTCTTGTTTTGTGTTGACCATTGATACCAAATATCCTCACTTTGTATCTCTATGTTGCTCTGCTATTGCTGCTAAACTGCCAGCTGAGCTCCCGCTGGAGCTCAAAATTCCAGTGGAGCATATTGTACCTGAGGATTTAAATAATCTTTCCCTAAAATTGATCTACACCACTGAGAATAAGCAACCTTGCCAGGCCTCAGCGCAGCAGAGCACCCTGTGGTAATGAAAAACCTTCCCTTTCTTTCTCGCCGTCATCCCATAATGCCAAGGATGCAGGGATATCTCCCTTTTCATTTAGTTTCTTGGTTTTCAGAGATTATAGGATCACAGTATCAGTATGGTATCAGGGACTTGACAGCATTTGCGTTATTCCACCCACTCTATGTGGAAAGCCTGTCATTATACGGCTAAATTATGTGGCACAGTTTTGTAGACAAACTTTAAAGAAGATGCCAGCTCAAGGACAATGACTATTGTTTCTTTTGAAAACAAAAGTTTGACAGCGATGATGAGTTTCAGAATTGGTGATACAGTGAAATGTGTCATCTTTATTTGCGGTAAACACCCACTCAGTGTTTCCTATCTGTCTGGTGGCAAATCACATCCTGAGTCAACATGACTGTGTTTTCACAATCGTTCCCCAACCTGAATAAATACCTCTGACATATACCAAAATTGCTCTACGAGGCTAAATTAGTTTACGTGAATCTAAAGTTAGCTGATGTGTGAAAAATACATGCTGAAAATCCTGATGATGTTCTCTATATTTCACGTTAATTAAAACAAAGACATTTAAAGTCACGTAAGACACATTAAAGTTGGGAATAAACCATCTGAGGATCTCTTAGGAGCTGTTTGATTGGATCATTTAGTAACCGATAGTTCAGGGAGAACACTGGGGAACAAGAGACATTAAAGAAACCCTGGGAGTTAAAGTATTGTTGCTTTGAGACTGCACTCGTGTTTTCCTTTAGAACAGACATAAGTATCCTGGACGTTTATTCCCCTCCGCTGAATCCTAAATACTAAACCAGTTTTCACATTAATGAACCTCTTTTACTGTAGCTGTTAATAATACTGTAACATGAAAATCCATATGATGACACACATACAGGTTCATTCTCTGCATGAGGGTTGATTAAGGACAGACCTGTTAACACATGTAATGATAATTATTGCAGGAATAATTAGCAGTTCATCATTTTTCCAGTCTGTCTTCAAACAGTACTGACGTGCCCATATGTGATTTGAAATGGTTCTATACCTTCCTGTTCATGCTGAACCTTTCCTAATGTGCTTCAATAATAAACGGTGCGGGAAAAAAATCCACAGTCTTCATTCTGTGCATATATTTCAGAGCTTTTCTGAACTTAATATGAATCGTCAGCCGTCTGAGTCAATCAAACCAAGTGGGATCTTCCGAATGCACTTCCTTTTTGGAACAGAATTGGTGGGGAAATAGTGAAAGAGGGTATTTGATACCAAAGAGACTAACTTTGGAAGATACTCTCTTGATTTATCTAATTGAGACCGCTGAAGCCTTGTAAGCAAATAAAGTCTGGAGTGGATTTTGGCACAGAACAAAGATTGTGGACTTTTCCTTCCATCACCTCCTATTGGAAAAAGCATTAAGAGTGGAGCTCTTAATGGTGAGTATGAAAGGAAGAATGAGCATGGACAAATATTTTGATGAGCATTTGGGAACCTGACCATGTTTTAAAATCTATCTATCCTTTAACATGGAATGCATTTTGACTTTGCCACTTCCAGGGGTGGGGGAGATAACTTTGAAATGTAGTCAGTAACTGAAAATGTAACTGTCATCTTATTGCATTTTTTTCCCGATGTAATCGGATTTGATTTATAGTTGATTGTGTTACCATGATTACAAGTAATCCATGACAACCCAACCCTGGTCACTTCTGCAACACTGCGGTGTGCAAAAGGCGACCAATGCAGGACAATTTGCACCACATGAGAAACAAAATACTCCATGCTTTGTGCACTAGAATCTCTGTCGTGTTAAAAAATGAGGAAAAAGTATTGTTGCACCCGTCAAGCACATGCTGAGCTTTTGCAGCATTTTATTTTTAAACAACTATTACGACCGATTATTTTTTTTACTCCTTTCTTCATTTTCTCATTCACTTTCTTCCTCCTGCACTGCATTTGTTGCTGATCCACTGGGAAAAGACAACAAGTTCAAAAGCCAAGCACAGACGAAAGGCCATTGAACAGCAGGTTACGGCTCTCCTCACATACCCCGGTGTCAGCTAATTGCTGCTGACATTTTGGTGATGTTGTTTCAGTCAAAACTATTCTGATGCATTGCTTCCTTTTGTTTCGTCACAAAGAGGGGCCATTGTTTAGAAATGCCATCCTCTCTAGGCATCCAGATATTCGACAAAATAGTCTAATTATCACGCAGTGTGCTTTGAGAGTACTCAGCAGTTTCCTGAGCACGGCAAATATTTCTGATCTTATTGCATGGAGAGTAAAAGTCGACACCCACAGAGCTGCTGTTACCAAGTCAAAAAGACTTAACTTCATATTAGTTACAACAAAAATATGAGAAACACAGGAGCCCAAGTACTTACCCCCTCTTCCCTAATGGGACAGAAATCTGCTGCACAGATATGCGAGATAGTAAGTACTGATTCTAAGCATCTTTATAGAATCAACACGTCATTTGTGAGAGTGGTGGAGGTTACCTCCTCAATCGGATCACCCGTGTTTATCTGTCCATTTGTTTGCCCAGTCAAGGAGGATATATATATATATATATATATATACAATTCAGAGGTGGATCCAGGTATGAATGTTGATTCTGGATCCACAATAAGGATCATGCTTTGGCCTGGTTTTGTATTACGGTATCATGATTAGCATAAATTGTATATCAGGAAAGTGTAGTTTCTGATCATAATTGTCTTTTCAGTACGTCCATATTAATTCTACTTCAACTGGAAGATTCTGTGACGCTTTCTCCTCTTCTAACCTAGATTTTCCACTCTGCACTAATAATTTATGATGCCACCGCTACTTTTAATTCAACATGTTCTAATATTCTGGACATGGTGGCTCCACTGCAAGCTAGAAAACCCAAATTCACCCCTCAGCCCTAGCTAACTAATGGCATAAGATCTTTAAAGTAGTTATGCTACTGAGCAGAAAAAAAATGGAAGGGTTCTCATAGACCTGTTGACGTGCAAAATATTTGGGCTCCAATGAAGATATTTAATCAAGCAGTGTAACCCTGCAACCTTACACGACCCCACACAGGATAGGCGGTTACAGGAAATGGATGGTTGTTAATTCATCTGACTTAAAAACAATCTTCTCTTGCTTCTCACATGAAAACCTCCACAAATTTCAGTTGATTCAAACTGCTGCAGAGAGACTCATAGCCAGATCCAACAGGAAGGGACACATCTCGCTGTTTTCAAAATCCCTTCAATGGTTCCCATATTTTACAATAGATTTTTACATTTTAATGATCACTTTTCATTGTTTGCAGAAGGTTAGCTGCAGAATATACAGCTGACCTTTTGACCTCTTAAGAGCCTAGATTCAACTTGGGATCCTTTGGTAGGTCACTTCAGGCCATTCCGTGGTAAACCTTGAAACTAATGTTGACTGGACCTCCTCTGTTGGGCCCCTCGGTCTTTTTCCTCTTTTAAGTCACTTTTAAAAAATCACATCATCAGATTTGCTTTTGATTTTCTTCACAGTTTTTTAAAAATTGACTTTTACTATTTACTTTTTAAAAAAACTTTATTGTTTTTCTTTTACTATTGTGTTCAAAAAAATTGTAAAATGTTTCGTAATTTGTTTTGAAAAGTGCAATATAAATAAAGGTGTTGTTGTTGTTGTTATTATTATTATTATTATTAATATTATTATTAATATTATTATTATCCTTTAAGTCCTTGTGGATGTACTGTATAAACATATTTTTAGTGAAATGAGCAGTTTTGTATTCACCTGCTTATCTATTTAAAGCGGTAGTCTATATAAAATAAAAACATAACAGGTGGCAAACATTAGTAAGCATCAAACAGTACCAAAGAGGCTGGTCATAATCAAATACAATGTCATGAATTTAATTCTACTTAACAGGAAAAGCTAAAACATTATTGGAATTTTCATCCGTCTCATTATTCTCTCCTAAACACCAGTGTATTAACGTAGATCCCGTATGGATCGGCAGATCACTAAACCGTATCTATAATTGAAGCATGAGGGAGAATTTTTAGAGCACTCTGAATTTCTGCTGCTTCCATAATTTATATTTAAATCCTTCTTGGTCCCCACTACATATTCAGATCTCATTTACTGTCATCTGTGCAGACTCCAGGCCTTTATCCTCCAGGAATTTGGCCTCAGTTAATGTTCCTATCGAGATTTGGGAAAGGATTTGAAAGAGGTGCTTGGCGGTGGCCGGCGAAACATGCAGAGAAAGCAGCCTATGTGTTCTTGCAGACAGTGGATTAAGTGTACAGTAGTGATTTTTTTTTTGTGCTATCATTGGGATCACGCTGTTTACACCATGTTGCCTTGCTGAGTGTTGTATGTTTTATCAGAGCTTGGTTAGATATGGTACCACATACACAATATACAGAGGAAGTTATCGGCATGGAGCTTTAGGATCTGTGCATAAATAATTCATTTAAACAAATTGATTGTTGCAAATACTGATGGAGGTGTTCAATTTTTTTCTTTCACAGAGGGCTGACTCTGCACCCATACTGTTCCTACACCAGAAACTCCATACACAGCCACTATCTGTCAAAGGAGATAGTGTTGCCACCATGTAGAAGAATAAAATAGGGGGGAGAAGCTTCAATCATTTATCACCTTTCCCCGTATCAGTGTCAAAGAGGTGGAGATTCAGAATTCAAAGAACAAGGGTCGGAGGTGCTAAAACTGTAGGAAGAGAAGGGGATGTTTATGGTGATTTGTCATTGTTTTTGCATGGTAGACAAAACTGTACGATGCCACAATTTAGCTTCGGGAAAGAGTTTCCATAGTCACAAGAACATAAGTGTCAGATTTATTCTCCACCTGTGTGTTTATTGAATTTTTTTTGTCGTTGCCGAAAGTACTGGTTCTGTTGTTTTTATGAAATAACAATAATGGAGGCCGTAAGCAAAGCGGAAACTTCTAAACAAAACTTATTAAAGCAAAATGGAAAAACAAAGGAAAAATGATTAAAAAAAGCTCATCTGAAGGTTTATCCACCAATTCAATCACAAACAAATAAAATAAAATGCAGTTCTCTATATCTTTAATCATGGAAAATGGCAACAAGCTTAATTAGGGCTATTAAATAGAGAAATATCATTCCTCATATTACCATTTTTTAATTTGAGCTAAATTGCCAAAAATACAATAACAAAAAAAAAATGCACAACTCCCAACATTGTTACCATGACTGCAGACTAATAAGTATTCAGTCTTCAGTTGAATATGTTGATAAAAACTGATTTTCATTAAAATATCTTTGACACAAAACAAACTAAATTTGTAAAAAAACAGTCAGTTGAATTAAAGTAAATGCATATTTGATTGCTTATTTCTTTATCTTATAACTCTGGGCTTTATTAGACAAAATTAAACAAACAAACAAAGAAACAAAGATTCCACCCTCTGAACAACAACTGCCAGGACAAACCAACTCTAAAAAGTCAGGCAACAACTGTGAGAGTATACAGAGAAGCATGAGTGAAGTGATACAAGTATAGCCAAAAGTGTAGGTTTTGAATAATTTATTTTTTGCCTATTCTTTGTTGTATAAGACGATGGCAGATACAGGGAAAATGTTGATCCCATTGTTTATTTAACAGGGACACTGTGCAAAACAGCTATTTCACCAAATATAGTAAAACATCTATATCCAGTTTTGAAAATTGGGAAATAATAACTATTTGTAAATTGTTTTTGTGAATTGCCCAGTAGGAGAGCAAAAGAGCAACCTTGCATGTATTTATACATATTGTGAACCATAAAGAAAAGGTGCCCTATCTCCAAAAATACTCATCTGTAATTGCAGTGTCAGCACTGACATTGCCTTTCAAGGATATCTCACCACAAAGGCATGCAGCCAGTTTGTCTTCATAAACACAGAGGAAACTGGGGGCCTAATAGCGGGGGTGTGTCCTATAAAACCCATAATGCTCCCAACTTAGCCAAAGCCTGCAGGGACCTTCTTAGGGAAGGAGATATGAGAGCAGTGAGAACACAGAACACTTCAGTATGCAAAGGTTAACTTGAGGATATTTATCAGACGGTGGCTTTTGGGATTTGTCCAGCCCTTTAGCCTGGATGACATGACATCCATGATTTCCAAAAACAAATAGAAATGTGGACTCGTCAGACCAAAGCACACTTTTTGCATCCAGCCCATGTGTGATGCGTTTCATTGCAATTGCATGTAGACAAATGTTGTTCTTAAACTTTTAGACGAGTTGCCCACGCAGATTTTCGCAAAGTGGTGAACCTGTCCTCAATGACTGAGTCAATGAAGGATGCTCCTTTCATACTCAGTCATGATACTATCCTTTTACCAATTAACATCTTCACCTGTGGGATGGTCCAATCTGGTGTTTTTTTTTTTTTAGCATTCCACAACTATACCCAGACTTTTGTCGACCCTGTCCCAACTTTTAGCTATCTGGACCATAATTCCTCTGTTTTTGTTCACTCTCACCCCTCTCATAAAACACCCTAACATGTAACATGCACAGCCAGACAGTGAACATTAGTAGAGCAGCTAATGGACAGATATTTCTCTAAAGAGTGGGTAGGGACCAAAAACAGAGCAAAAAGAGTAAATATTGAACAACAGAAAAATGACTCAAGTTTGCTCCGGATTAACAATTGTTTGCTATCAAATATGCCATATTACCTTAAACCATGTTTATGTATCAGT